>CM036543.1:10129834-10729834 GCA_020745685.1 Tautogolabrus adspersus | reverse complement strand
TGGCTCATTAGGTCGGCTAGAGGAGCGCCCGTTCATCTGTTTCTAGTGAGCCTTAGGTTTAAGGGTAAGAAAGTTATAAGGGCTTCATTCTGGCTTACTTCAGTTGTATAAAACTGAAAAGGAAACTGATTTTCTTGGGATTTACTTGAAAACAAGAGATCTTAAGTTTGCGGAAATAACAGCGTCATGGTGCAGATGTGTAAAAAGTAAAAAATGCAAGATTTGTCAGGTCTGTATCAGGAGGAGAAGACAACAACTTTTAAACACTTGGTTTGGAGATCAGATTGTTTTTTTCCGGTGCAGTAAAGGAAGTCAGGAAATGTAAACGCTGATTGGCTGTCACAACACACAGCGTCATGCAGATTTCTTGTTCAAGTTGAAATGAATTCACTCTCTATATGGACTAATGATATATGTCTTTCTATGTCTTCCTTAAAACACATTTCCCAACATTCAGCTGTGTTCTGTTCAGTCAATTTTCGACCAAATGCGTGCAGCAATTCTGGTAAACAGAAATACAATATTCCAGTAATGCTGGAGTCCCCACACACATCCAGCGATCAGAAAACAAGATTTGTGGGCCCTGAGAGAGCAGAAACAAAGGATCGCGTTTTCCCATTTGCTCTCTGTAGGAAATCTGTAATGTGAGGGCAAAGGGCTCGCTGGGCTCTTGTCTGATAAGTCTGGGCGTTCTGTGTTAGTTGCATTGATGGGGAAAAAAATCCTTTAAAGGGTTTAAGTTTTCACGCTGCTGAAGTCAATACAGATTCTCTACTGGATGCAGTTTCTCTTCCTTCTCTCTCTCTCTTTCTATTGGTCTTTGTTTCTCTCTTGGTAATTCTTCCTCCCTGAGAAATCTCTCTGCCTCTGTATTCTTCTTCTATCTCTCACTGTCTCCTGTGGGGTATTTCTATCTCTCTCCCCTTATTCTCACATACTGTACCTTTGCAGAGGGGTATCAATACTCGTCCAGAGTGGACAATTTATAGTGACAGGAGGGGAATGAAAATACCAACCTGACAATCAATTCGCTTCTTAACTGTGTCCCGAATCACAATTTATCTCCATTGTTGATTTCATCTCCTATTTGCCGGCATGTTCTTCAGCGGAAAGTCGGCGCGTGTTTCAATCAATGATCCGCATTCCTTCTATCTCATCTTTCTGTTCACTTAAACAACCCTGCCCAATGTTTCAAATGTTATATCGACAAAAGAGATGCAATGCACACTGTCTGCGGTATATACCAAAAGAAGCGCTCGCCAAAATAAAAGTAAAAACCGTGTTTCTAGCATCTTTTTAATTTACACAAGAAAGCCAAAAGGACAGCAACAAAAGGCACATTGTACATACTTGCCAAGCACAGTAAGCACACAATGTTTGTGTCTCTGCATCAGAAAAAATCTAAAAGAACAAGTTTGCATGACAGCAAATATATATAGGTGTCTGCTGACACACAGACATCAACTGTGCATCTAATTATTGTTTTTTTATGTCCACTCAGTTTTACAGTCTGTAGAGGAGATACTTCACTCTTAGAACAGATGTGTTAAAAACAACACATGTTGTGTTAAATTTTAACACATGTGCTGCATCAGCTCAGGGACAACACATTGTGTGTTAAATTTAACAAATCTAATGTGTATGTTACTTTAACACATCTATTGTGTCAAATATGTCAACACAAAGATGTGTTATTTTGAAACAAAGATGTGTTATTTTGACACATTTTTTATTTATTAGTTGTAATACACAATTACAACTTTGATTCTACACATATTGGGTAAAACTTCTGATAAGACAGAAACATATTTTTATGTAAATGTACTATATTTAAACTTCATTTTCTATATGACTCCATTATATCAAGACAATCCATCACATCAATGTAAAAAAAATACTTTTCTCAGTTATCTGGATAACTTTCCAGCTTTGTGAATACACATTTTTAAATGTACACACTAAACAATTCAATTTACCATATCTATTCTGAAAAAATAATTTGCAGTATATTTTTTACAAAATTTTACACACATGAAAATCATAAAACAGCTGAGTGTAATGGACATCTTAGCGCCTTCAACGATCAAAGGACAAGACTTATAGACAGCAGTGAATACAACATTCAGGTTCCATCCATCAAAGCTTGAAACACCTAAAATGATACAATTTAAATGACCTTATCCATCCTGAAATGATCATGTACAGACAGACCACATTGCAATGACCCAGGAATATTTCTTGTGATTTAACAAGAGAAAACTTCTCAGTGAAGTACTTATTCATTTTATATTGTGTGTCCAAATCTTTGAATATGTGTTTAGCACTTTCAAACTCCTTCATTAATCCTTGAACAGCCTCACTGTCATGTGGTACATCCAAACTTCTCAACAAAGAGGCAGTTGACTGTTGCAAACTGTCCACAGTTCTCTCAAGCAACTCCTTGGTACAGTTTACACTTCTTGTCACATCTGTTAAAGTCACATTTGATGATGCATACATCTGTGCCAAAAAAGAGGCTGCACAGTCACTAAAATCAGCATGTTGTCGTGCCTCTGATGAGACATCTACAGCATCACAGGACATTCCTAAAATATCAGCAATAGGACCAACAGTTTCAAATGAATAGTTTGATGTCCCTCTGTGGTCAATGGGGCGAGCTGAAACAGTGTTTGTTGTTGGTGTAGAATGAGCTCTGTGAAGATGATGTGGATGACGCAGCAGGATCATTGCAAAGCGATGCCATACTTGTTCCAGGCTTAAAGAAAGGAAAGAAAAAGATTCATTTTAGTTAAGTGATCAGTTACATTGAGACAAACGCTTATCTTGAGTAAATATAATGTAAACCTGATTCAATACATACCGATGCAAAATCAACCAGGTGCGTTATATCCGATCTCAAACTGCATCGACTGGCACCCATCGGGGGAGCAGGTGTGTTAACAGCACAAGGGTGCTGTAACAAGTCTCATCTGACAATGAAGAGATAACATTAATTACAATATAGAAATGTATCATGCAATACATTAGGAAGTTTGCCACTGAATGACTTTTAATGTCATACTCATAATTGCCAAATGCCCTCTCTGGTGTAACCATATCATCATGGTAATAGCATGTGCATACAAGTCTGTATGCCCTCGTGAATAGGGCGATGTGCAATCACAGCAGCACTTTAAAATTACAGGCTCCAGGGCAAATGTGCAATTTAGATCAGTACCTTATAGTCATGTGCAATACTCCAGCACTTTTGCACTTTAATACTGCGGCACTTTACCTCCTGTTGTTTCAGGAAAGGAACTGCTATGACTTTTTTTATAAACAAAAATGAACGTTGTATCCCACGTTTGTCTTTCTTAATCAGAAAAGACACTGCAATCAACTTGTTCCATGATCGAACTTGTTCAATGGAAGTTGAAAAGTCAAAGCTCAAGCTCAAAGTTGTGTTTTGAACAGCTTTGAAGTGTGCTGGCTGCAGCATGTTGTAAAATGTTGATAATGGAACAAGCTGATTGCACTCACTTTTCTGTTTTAAAAACAACAGATACAATTTTCACGTGTATTTGTTATGATAAAAAGGAGAAAACAAAAAAGCATTGCAGTTGCTTTTTTCATTTACTGGTTCGAGAAAGAAAAATGATTGAGTCGATATGACTGGCATTTTTTATCACATAATGAGAACAGCAACTGAATCATACTTAATACACAGACCAGTGACTGAGGATTATGCACACAAAAAAAAAAGTATGGTACAGTACAATACTTACAAACCAGATCTCCTATGCAGGTCTTCACAAGAAGCTTCCTTGATGGCGCTGACAGGGTGCCTGCAGTGTCATACTCAGAGTATTTGTGGGGCCTTTTTTTTAAGCAGGGACTGTACAATGAGCCTCTCTCCTTCCCTGTTAGTGATAGGCTTTGAAGGGGGAAAAATAGACAATTCCATGTTACGTTAGTAATTTAAAATGTCATGACAAACAGTTTGTAAACAAAACTTTGTGATATTGATTTATTAGCAATTGCTCATTAGCAAGCAAATATGATTCTCATTAATAGTTAATAACTTAGAAAACATTTCTGTTAACAGGAGTAACACAAAGTGTACCTGATTTAGATTAGTCTCCTCTTCACAGGTTTCCATCTGGGGTCCTCTTACTGACAAGAAGACGTGGAATCTATCAAAGTCATTCACGTCTATGTTTGTGTCAACATCAATATATTCCAAGAAATCTGTGTTATACTTTAATAACCTTTCAAGAACACAGTCCATTTGCTGGGCTATGCTTTGGTCAATCAGATCCTTGGCACTTTTAACATAAAGAATTTTTCTCTTTCCCATCTTTGAAAATGGTTACAAGGACTTTGATAGATTCCACATGTGTCTCATAGGTGTGCTGAAAAATAAGGAAAACATTCAGCATCAAGAAACAATATGTCAGTGTGTAGCAGCTAAAAGCCTCAACTACATAATTGTTGGTTTTATACTACACAAAGTTATATTGGCATACAGAAGGCAACGTCATTTCTTTCTAAAGCTGTAACTATTTTAGTCTGCAGGGTTAAAGTCATGTCCTCTTTCAGTGTGGGTGTAAGACCATAACTTTGGCGATCCATTAGATTCTGTAACGATCACAGATTACTCCGCCATCCAGCCACACACACCGCTGCTTATTTACTGCCAAATTAAAACTTCAAAATTGCTGATGTTACCCCGGTATGAGTGTTTTGAAGGCCAACTAAAGAGACTGGCACCGTCTAATAACTGGCGTTTACCAACCCGTTGTCACTCTGAGCCCCCCGCTCGTAAAAGCAACACTTTTACAATTCTACAATTCACTTAGCAGACTTAGCATCAGAGAGTAAGAACAACACAAGCAAGGATCATGGAAAAATAAAGGAACAATATCAGTAAGGACGAACGATCAGCTTTTACTTTAGTACTTAACGTTAATTTAGCTGGTAGCACATATAAAATAAAGGCATTTATACTTATACCTAATACGAGTACGACCGCTGCAATCAATAGAGTCCACATATTCACTCACGACTGCTCCGCCATCCACTCAGACACACAGCTACTTACTGTCGGAATAAATAAAACCATCATCGCGCTAACTGCTGAAGCTGCTCCGGTGTGAGTTTTGTCCAGGCTAGCCAACAAAACGGGCACCGTCTAATTACTGGCGTTTACCAACCTGTTCGCACTCGAGCTAACACTCCTTCAAAAGATAAATGTAAAAACTCGCGGATCCTCATTATTCACGCGGATCATATTTTCGATGAGGACAATTCGGATTAACTGATGAATCCGGAAAAATAACCCCCCTGACAATAAGACGTCACATAGCAAGGCTATGGCTAAATTCTGACTCTGTCCCCGGAGCAGAGCTACTGCAGGAAAATGGCGGTTATCAACGTTAACAATATGTTACGAGTTGACTTCAAACACAACGTCAATCAACCAGATTTCATGCCGACTTCACCGAAATGAGCCACTGTCTTGCTATAATGTCCAGAATTTAATTTTAACATGGTGTAATTTAACTAATAAGCCCGGTAGATATACACCTCAAAATCAATATGGAAGTTTGGTGTAGCCAGTCAATGGGCAGCCCCTGAACGTTTAACATTTATCATCGATTTTCTTAAAATAGTTTAGTTGGTAAATTATATAAATGTTGAGTTTACCTTAACACTTTACTTCCATCAACCAACCTACATCCTGTGACTAAACATACCACTCTATAACTATTTAATTTTAATTTTGAGCGGAATAGCGGCTGTGTTGACCATATTAATGTTAGCTAGCTAGCTGTTCAACTTCACATTACTTTAAACCATAGCCTAACTAAAAAATCCTCACATTTCTCAGATGAACACACACTTCCAAAACGTTTACATATTTCATTTTATAAACATTAAATAGTCATGTAAACTTACTTAAGTGTCAGACAGCAGCATACCAGGCACAGCCTCCATCGTTGTCTCCTTTGTCTCTTTTGTCTCTGAGTCTGTACCACGAACGTGACCGCGAAAAAAGGGCGACCCCGTGTAACCCCTGTTGCTAAGCAGGATTCAGTCCAACACATTAAGTGTGTAAAGCTTTTTGGTCCGTGTACGAAGTATAATTCATTTGCAATAGTTCATGATGTATAATGAAACATGCCAGTTTAAGGGGTATTGCCTAATTTTAATGTCCGACTTGGCGAATGCAAATACACGTTTTCGCACGTTTACTCATTCTCCAACAGCCGACTCAGTCTAACGTTGTTACCGCTTTGACTGTATTATTGTTTCATTGAGCGAGGACGTGCAGAGCTATTCAGCGCAGCTTGTTGCATTATCCAACTTGTACAATGAAAATTGAACCAAGGAAGTCGACAACCGGAAACAGACACAGCTCGCCTTCAAAATAAAAGCTGTGCGTTGGTTTTGAATCGTGTTAGTTGCGTATGTTTTCATTGAGGACAAACTTTTTTTTTTTATGTAAAGTTACTGTTTATTCTCGGTTTTGTTAATTTGGTAGAGATTGTGCAGGTGAGGTTAGGTATTAGTGGTTTAAAGAAGGTTTAAACTTTTTAATAAAGGGCGAAAGTTATAACGTTGTTCAAGCCGTTCGGCGAAAATATTGACTGAAATGAGCAGTTTAAACAGCATTGAAAGACGCTGCTGCGATGCATGACTGAATCTGTTTTAATCTGAACTTCGTCTACTAAGTGGAAGTGTGCACTGCAGACGCGAGCATTTTTGATGATCTCCTGTCCAGTCCTTTCGCAATATATACAGTTAAAAGTAGGTAGGTTAATATGCTACACTTTCTAGCAGTCACACTCTCTTAATCAAATAAGTAGACGAACACATTGACATGAATCAAATAACTAGGCTAATAAAAGTGTTCGCCCCGACTGGCGAATTAATTCACGACCAACAGCTATGGAAATATAACGGCAACCAACGCCGCTTCATAGCAACTTTTAAGGCGAGCTGTGTCTGTTTCCGGTTGTCGACTTCCTTGGTTCAATTTTCATTGTACAAGTTGGATAATGCAACAAGCTGCGCTGAATAGCTTTGCACGTCCTCGCTCAATGAAACAATAATACAGTCAAAGCGGTAACAACGTTAGACTGAGTCGGCTGTGGGAGAATGAGTAAACGTGCGAAAACGTGTATTTGCATTCGCCAAGTCGGACAATGAAATTAGGCAATACCCCTTAAACTGGCATGTTTCATTATACATCATGAACTATTGCAAATGAATTATACTTCGTACACGGACCCTTTTTACACATTTCCTACACATCTTATGTTGAAATCCACACAAAATGTGTTAAATGTGTAACAACACATTTTTTGTGTCATTTTTTAACACATCCCTTTTAAGAGTGTTGTATTCTGCTTCTAGCCCTTCATACAATAAATGACTATATCAAATCATCTGTTTGTGTTCTTTAGTGTTGTTCTCATTCCAGTGTTTGAATAGGCCTATAGCTGCATGTGCACAGCTGTGCGCATTGTTATATACCTTAACCACCTCCGCAGTCTCTTGTACTCTTATATCGGGGGTCATGGGCTGAAGAGTTTGGGAAACCGCTGCAGTAAATGACAGGTACAATGAATCAAAAAAAAAAATAGTTTGATATTATTTAACATGTAGGAGGTTTAGAGGTTTAATATGCGTCATTTTAAACATTAATATGGCAGATATCAAACATCCTAACCAACTATTTTATAAGTAATGACTTTAAAAAACAAGAGTGAAGTCAAACTCCCTCTGGGATTGTTGTTCTCAGATCTGTGTTCATACGGGACGGGACAGCGCTTCCTTCAGCTTGTTTATGTTTCACTTGGAGGTACAACCATGTTTCCTTCATGTGAACCCCTCCCTGTCCAACCATTACCCTGCCACTAAATGGTAAAATGGTAAATGGACTTGAGCTTATATAGCGCTTTTCTAGTCTTCTGACTACTCAAAGCGCTTTTACACTGCATGTCACACCCATTCATACCCTTTCACACACTGATGGCAGTGGTCACTATGTAGTATCAGCCATCAGAAGTAACTAATCCATTCATACACCGCCACCGAAGCAGCGGGAGCAATGCAGGGTTAAGTGTCTTGCCCAAGGACACATCGGACATGTTGCTCAGCTGGGGATCGAACCCTCGACCTTCCGGTTGAGAGATGACGACTCTACCACTGAACCACAGCCGCCCCACTACGTGGGGGAAGAGAGGCGTCCCCGCCCACTGCGGGCGTAATGGTTGAGTTTCAATGCAAGAGTACAATTCAATGAGAGCACCTTTACACCTTTTTGTCATTTATGGACAAAAAGGACAACAGTTCCATAAGAGGGTGTTTTTCTAAATCATGTAATAAACAGGGGGGGGGGGGGCGACTTTACAAGTTCATCATTCAAGTTTCATTGAGATCCATCCATTTTATATAGACATAAACAAAAAGCTAAAGCCCAAAATGCTTCTGTTAACAAATATACTTAAGCTTTGATATGAAAATTACAAAGTTTCATGGACATCATAAGAATTATGCAGAATATTGTGCAGACTAAGCATGTACAGTAGCTTGTGCCAACAATCCTGATGAGCTATCTTCTTCTTTTTTTATAAAGCTCTATAGAGCAAGTCAACACAAAACGTTCGACATCTTGGCTCATAGTCTGTTATATGGGTTCACATTTTCAATACAAGATTTAGTGAAGTGAAAGTAAACAACATGACCGTACTTATTAAATGTAGCTTTTTTTCCCCTGATACTTCTTCCTGACTATTATGTACTCGTGGACTCTCTTTAACAGAGAGCGTGTGTGTGTGTGTGTGTGTGGCCCCTGAGGGGTACAACAATCCCGCAGCCCTCTGACCTCCTGTTAGAATGAGGACTTTCCATCTCTGGACAACCTGCCCTTGGAAGCTCTCTGCTGTCACTTAAATGGCTAATGGCTCCCATTCCCTTGATGCAAGAAAATTAGGGGGCCAAATACAACAAAGTGGCCAAGCTTTTGGTGTTTTGGGGATAACAGATTGTTTCCAAAGTAGTGTGAGGGGGCAAGCTCATTGTGAGGATGCCTCATCAATCATCATTTGGAGGCCTTTAAATGGGTGTGTGCCTCCCTAAGGGATTTTAGGATTGAACTGCCAAAGATATAAAGGGCAGGCCTACTGTATGTTTTCCAGCCTAAGCAGTTTCGAAAGTAACTCCGTGCTTCAATTCAACCTCAGCATTTACTCAGAGACTTCTGACAGTGTGCATAAGTGTTTCAGGAAAGTCCTCTGCAATCTCCATGAAATTGCTCGATACGGTAAACACCATGACTCAGTATAAGATGTAACAACTGTTCCTTAAACAACCATTTTCCTGCACACAGATGATAGACACTTCTTAATACGAGCCAGCATTGGCTTAAGTTGTTGTTGATGATGAGGATGTGAAGAGGACTGTTGGTGCTCTTTTCATCAAACAACTACAACATTTTATTGTAGAAATGCTTATTCTCTGCATCAAGCATGAATGCAAAATCAGTGGTGCAGTACACCAATCAGCTCAGACCCTTTCATAACTGATTGCTGTACTCAAGATATGCATCCACTGCCCTCTTAAAGCCCCTTATGTATCACATAGGGCAAACAAATGTCTTAGCCTTTATTTGACGAAGCATGTATCTATATGAGACAGGCTTTTAATTGTTTTAGAACAAAACTTTTTGCACAGTGAGACTTTGAAAGAGAAGGAGAGAATGACATGTAGAATTATGAAGAATTTGTATTGTTCTTCCTCACTCCAAAGTCTTTTTACCATCTTTCTTTGACTCGGTTGAAATTCAGCCTATTTTTTTCTCACCCTCCTGGGGTTAAACAGAGAAGTTCCTTGTTGCTGCTTAACTTTTTGTTGTGTTCTACCACCTGACAACTGTAAGTAAATAAAAAAAAGTTGCTTTACTCTTCAGATAAATAACAAATGTATACCAGCTTCTAATTGAGATTTATTTCAAACAGTCTGCAACAGCTGCCAAGCCAAAGGGATTGTTCATTGAAATCACATTTTAGGCATAGCATGAATCAAATCAATCAGAGTTTCAGATTTCATTCCCTCGCAGACTTGCACTTTGATATTTAAACAGTGGATTTGAATCTTTTTTGAACGTTTTTTTTTTTTTTTTTTTGGGGGGGGTGGTTCTTATTGAGAGACAGGACAGTGGACAGATTTGGAAACTGGAAACCAGAGCGAGAGCTGGGAATGCCATGCAGAAAAGGAGCTGCAGTCCCGAACCTTGGACGTCCTCCTCAAGGACCACAGCCTCTGCACACAGGGCGGCGAACCAATCACCGGGCCACCACCGCCGCCCTGTGGATTTGAATCTTTTACACTTAATTAGAATGAATATGACCAGCTCATGTACCTTTTATCCTTCTATTGTGCGCCTGAACTCACAAAACAAACAGACAACTGTATGACACATGTTGATGCTCAGGTTGAAGTTGTATTTACTAAAGCATTCAACATCATCCACCATTGGTGCTTTTTCGCATAAAGTGAGACGCTGTGTACATAAATGCACACCTCACAACAGTGTTACTTCATAAATTATAAAAATCTCCAGACACACTGGCCGCATCAGGCACAATCTTATGTTGAGTATCGCTCTGTGTGCTTAACATCAGCTGTAAACATTAATGCATTTATTTTCTCTGCTGGAATCCAGGTCTTTATTCTCGAAAGCGGTGGGAATGGAAACTGGACAGTACAGTATGTATTCATATCTGTATAGTGGAGCAGAAAAGTGCTACAATCTTTCAATTTGTGATACAAGCGTGACAATTGGCATGAGCAGTCTCCATGGGTCACTTGACAAGAAAATTGTCCGAGACATTTGAAATTTCAAGATGGCGGCCATTTTTCAAGATGGCCGACTCCTTAGTGGAGCAGTTAAGTGATATAATGGTTTATTTGGTGATACAAGCATAAAAATTGGCATGAGCAGTCTCTGTGGGTCACTTGACAATAAGAAATAATAATATAATAATAATAACATCTACTGCTGCTGAAGACACCGAAGATACCAAAGATATCCATGTCAAGAGGCCAAGAAAATCCATCATCCAATGCCATTCATATTCCATGCGAGCTGTACACCTTCGGTTAACTTAAACCCCCTTAACCTTGGCTCGGCTCTCCTGCCCTGGCACAACCTGTCAATTCAGGTGCGGCTATCTAACTGTTTTTGGGTAAATTAGACAGCATTTGGGATACTAACTTTCAATTAGCTGCCATTGAACCCCACTCTGAGTTTAACAGCAGTAATATATCACCAGTGTGCCCTGGTAGTGCAGATATTCACTCTTGTCTAATCTATCTGATCAGCAAATCAACACAACTGTATTTTGATGCATTAAAAGTTGTTCTTTAGCATAATCTAAAACATATCAAATAAAATGACACCAAATCATCCTTAAGGAAAAAACCCAATACATTTATATGAGAAAATGTATCTTTTGAGGATCCAGGGGGCGGCCATCTTGAAAATCTACATTTCAAGTGGCTGTGGCAATTTCTTGTCAAATGACCCACAGAGACTGCTCATCGCAATTTTCATGCTTGTATCACCAACTAAATGATTTCTTAAGCCTAACTGCTCCACTAAGGTGGTGGCCATTTTGAAATTTCAAGTAGCTGTGGGTGGCTTATTGTCAAGTGACCCACAGAGACTGCTCATGCCAATTTTTATGCTTGTATCACCAAATAAACCATTATATCACTTAACTGCTCCACTAAGGAGTCGGCCATCTTGAAAAATGGCCGCCATCTTGAAATTTCAAATGTCTTGGGCAATTTTCTTGTCAAGTGACCCATGGAGACTGCTCATGCCAATTTTCACGCTTGTATCGTCAACTGAAAGATTCTGACCAAAATAAGCACTTAGCCGCTCCACTAGTAAGCATGATGATTATTGCACTCATTATAATATGATGATGATAGCTCTTTGTTGTGTGAGTGCTTGTATTCCTGTTTGTAATCTTATCGGCACCAGAGTGAGCATAAATGATGGGGAGCTTGGTCTTGGTCTCAGTTGGAGTTTTCAGCCTGTGCTGGACTTGAGCAGAAATTTTGTTGAGGTGAAGCAGGCATGTAGGAGGTAGAAGTGAGCACTTCCTTATTTTCTTGCATCACCAGATTGGCCGCATCACAGAAGGAAAATTAAGATGTCATGAGTCAGGTAAAACTAATCTTGCGGTCTCCCAGCCCTCATCCCATTAAAAAAATCAATAAAAAGGAACATACTGCGCCATGGACTTCAGACCAGATTTTTGTTGGATTGCACAGTCATTTTCTGTGTCTTCGAGATACCACCCTGTCCACCCCTAATTTTAAGACCAACACACCCATGGGGGCCAAGGTAGGCAAATACATGGGCGCTGAAAATGCCAATGACACCTGCACCAAGAAGTGTGCCAAGAAGCTTTGCGCCAGGTTACAGGTAGGTCTCATTGAGTCCTCGCAGGCATAGTTTATTTTTCTTGCAAAGGACTAGCTGAAAATATTGAAATAAGTCATCTTAACCTAGCATAAAGACATAGACTGTAAATATTAATGGACCTAGCCTTAGTGATGTCACCCATCAGTTACAGAAAGGGGCTTTGGAAGCCCGTCAGTGGCGGTCGCCTTGCTGGAAATGCTGTCTTAACTTTACTTTAACTTAACTTAACAACAGGCTAGATGCTGGAGCTGGGGTGGGTTTTAAGCCCTTTGATAGACTATTACATTGCGCCCGCCTGTCAATCAGTTCAGACACGCGCCCTAACTATGCATATGAAGAGAAAAACTAATCAGAAATTGACATTTTTGAATGGGCTGTGTGACTTCCAGGTCTCTTGGAGCCTGCCTCAAGTGGCCACTCGAGCAACTGCAAATTTTATGACCTTCCCAATGGCCTCATTTTTCGACACCGAAGGTTGCCACTTGCATAGAGATTACAAATTGGGGAATTAACGGGTTAGCTGTGATTATCTGGTCATGCAAACAAGCTGCTGACTGTAGCTTAACTTTCTGACAGTCAAGTGGCATCCATCTTCTCATCGAAATCTTTGCAAGACTGTGAACAGGCATATTCCGCAAAAAGTCAAATGACACCTTCAAACAGCAACAAAACATCCACTTATTTAACAATCTTTCAAATGGTTTTTGAATCACTTTAAAGGAAAGAAGGACAGATTTCTCAGTTTGAATAGGACCCTTTTAAAGCTCAGATGACCTTGCCCTCCCATGTTCACCAAACAGCTTTATGCAGCATTGTAAAATGTGTTTAATGACTTGAATAAAAGCAGGGCTATTTTCCTTCTAACTTGTGACAAAAAGAGTATTTCTATCAATCATTCCAGCTCTGAAATGCATTAAATACTGGCAAGTAAACAGGCCAGACGTGCACACTCCCTCTCTGCAAATCTTCATCTCGACAGCACAATACCAGATTTAAGCAGTTTGGCTCCATCCAACCTCTTGGAGGCAAAGCCAGAACAGCAGCCAGTTCCAAGAAGTCTTGTAAAGTGACAGCTTGATGTGCGCCTTCGAACAAACAAGTGACAAAAACATCTTAAAAAAAAAAAAGCTTCCAGTGCATTTCACTCACACCATTGTCACTCATGTGCAGCGTTTCATCACTCTCCTAAGGATGCCTTTTCAAACTTGTCAACTGAAGTTACTTTTTTTTGTGAAAGAGAACACATCTTTCACACTTTAGTTTGTACTGCCACCAGCAATTTTATAGTAGAATGAGCTCTTTTGTGATCCTAAAAAGCAATCATTTCATATTTTTGGAAATTCTTGGCAGCCCCCACACCCTTCTCATGTGGATTTAATATGTGGGACTGTGATCAGGCATTGTCAGGCAAGTGTTGGCACTGTGTATAGGTTTCCCCCCCCCCCTACAGGATTAAAATGATCCATTATCAAGCATACATTGGGAGGATGAAATGTCCAATGTTTATTCACCGCCGGGGATGATGAATGGCTGCTATGATGGTCTCCTGTGTCAATCAGTCAGGTTGCATCATTAGGTCAGCAGATTCGAAGCCACAGGGGGATGATTATTCAAATCCCTAAAAATATGCAGAGACAGTGAAAACACCTTAGGCCATGAATAACAATAGCCTCATACCGCAAGAGCGTCCTGTGAGGAATACAGCCACATAAAGCGACACACATATCAGAGAGGCTGCTGGGAAGGATGGGGCTGTGACTTGCAGAAAGAAATACATCATGCATTTTAAAAAGGACGAGCACAACAACACAAAGCTGACATGTCTATCATGTGTAAATGCAGCACACTCATTTGCACACAAGTGTACTCAGACGACAAATAAACCACAAGCATGCACCAGTAAGTTTATTTAACGCACTTTGTAGATATACAGCGTGATAAAATAATAATAAAAAGATATACTTTATCAATCCTGCCAGGGGAAATTCAATGTTGCACTCTGTTGTTGAACATGCTATACACACATAGGCTGAAATACACACACATGCAAAAACAATACACATAAGTGAAATAATTAAATACATGTTGACAACATCAGCTATTGCATATTCATCTTAAAAGCTTCTGTGAGGACCTTTCTGTTTTTCTTGATTTTGGTTGGATTTTTATTTCAGATGAACATTCATTACCATGTAAACTTTGTCAAGTTTGTCATTGAATTGAGTGTAGGACTATTTCTGGAGTCCATGAGTCAGAATCCCTGTACAGTGTGAGTACACAGAGCTAAAATAATACTTTAAATTTTGTTTGTATTTTGTACTTTGAGGACACGTATCGAACAAATGCCTCTGTGTTCTAACCATGTTTGTCATGACATTCACACATATACTTCCTGTATTTGTCTCTTCTAGTGCAGGTTTACATGATTACTGATGTGATGTATAACTCTTTATATTTTCTGCTCTGTGAAACATCTCCCTGCAGTCTGTCTTTCTTCCACAGCCAGAGACCTTGTATGCATGCATGTCTTTGTGCCATTGCTATTCCTTAGGAGGTTGAAAAGAAACTTCTCAAAGCCAGTTGAACTGTGGGAGCTGATCTCCGGCTGGGCTCCTCTGTCTTCAGAGCGAGACTGACCTCGAGCTCAGCCAGAACAAAGTGTGTGTCCTGCATAGATCTCTCAAATTCTCTCTCTTCATCTCTCTTACACTTTCTTTCACCCGCTGTATTTTCTGGTAGTTGGCCTCTCTCTGCTTGGTATCGTCTCTCCCTCCTCAGCAGATATCTGGGATGTGTTCAGGAATCAGCCAGTCACAGTAAACACCAGGAGGAGAGAAAAGAATGGAGGGGAGAGACCTTAAACTCTGACTTTGTGCCAGCGCTGTTATTTTCTTCATCACAGACCCCGCCTTGACACAAATAATGGAATGCACTGGCAGTCTTTCAGAAAGACAGTGCGGGGGAAAGTGGGCCACTGCCAACCCGAGGCTATGCAAAGCCATCCACAGTCGTCTGAGTTTAGAAATCTAATGATCAGACTGAAACCCAGACGCTTCCCATCCTTTCTGTTTCCAATCTCTGACTTTTCTCTCATTTCCTCTCTCTATTCCTCATTCCTCACTGCACTGTTTTCCCCCTCAGCTCTGTCACTGCCTCGACCATCTGGTGTGGGTGCCCTAGAGATGGACTCAGCTCTGGTTTGTAACCAGAGGGGTGAGAGAGAGAGAGAGAGAGAGAGCCTGGCACCACCGCTGCTGATTCCAGAATAATCTACGCTGAGCAATTGTGACTCATTTTGCCTCTGATGGGCACCGTGACCACTCGAGCATGTGCCTGCAATTAAGCGTTGTGTTAAGTAAAAACTGCAAATTGCAAAGGCAAGCATGAAGGTGCACTTCAGTAGAACAAAGCAGATTGAAAGGGTGGAGGAGATTGAGGGGCTCATGTGGAGAAAGCAATACATAGCTTGAGGTTTAGATTAAGCCTTCTTTTTCTTTAAGGTAACATATTGAGGTGACTGCTAATGGATATACTGCTACATTAATAATAATAACAGCTTTAGACTTTAGTAAATCCAAGAATCTGGAGCGCTAGCTGTGGGCAGCCCCCTCACTCTGACATCTCTCCATTGATGCATGTCCATAGGATCCTGTTAATGCATGTGTGTATTTCAGCCTATGTGTGTGAAGCATGTTAAATATAACAGAGTGTAAACCTGAATTTTCCCTCGTGGGACCAATAAATTATTATTATTATTAACACCTCACCATCTGATCTTAGTCTGTGATTATCTAAAGAACTGCTGTCAGGAGCTGATGTGAACAACAGCGTAGAGAACATGTTCTAGCATCTGTTCTCACTTTAAACTTGAGGTCTGAACATAAAGATCGCAGTGGAGAGTGCAGCTATTTTTACCCCTGTCTATACAAAACACTTACTGTCAAACACAGCTGGATGAAGATGAAAATATGAATCTGCAAGTAAACATGCCCCTTATTTACCACACTGTCAATAACAAGAGGAGAAGGGAATGTGCGTTATGTATGTTTACATCGTAAAGGAATAGTGTGACACTCTGAGGAATATTCTCACTTGCGGAGGATTAAGTGAGCGAGTTGATACCATTCTTACTTATGTCAGTACATTTGAAGCTGTTTGCCAGGAGACAGTTAGCTTAGCTTATTGTGGGATAAAGATGGGCAAAGATGGGAAATAGCCGTCTCAGCTATGTACGCAGCCATGTGTCTAGCTGCATCTCTAAAGCTAGAAAATCAACAAGTTGTCCGTGTGACGTTGAACAGTGTTTTAGCATCCAGTTAGCCAGCTCCTTCATTGTCATTAGTGATGTTAAACAGTGTTTTAGCATCCAGTTAGCCAGCTTCTTCTTTGTCATTAGCAATGTTAAACAGTGTTTTAGCATCCAGTTAGCCAGCTTCTTCATTGTCATTAGCAATGTTAAACAGTGTTTTAGCATCCAGTTAGCCAGCTTCTTCTTTGTCATTAGCAATGTTAAACAGTGTTTTAGCATCCAGTTAACCAGCTCCTTCATTGTCATTAGCAATGTTAAACAGTGTTGTAGCATCCAGTTAGCCAGCATCTTCATTGTCATTAGCAATGTTGGCCAATAAATAAGAATAGACCATTTTTACACCTCATTTTGTCTGAATAACAAAAAGATTGAATTAAAGAGGTTTATGGATGCTTGGAAGGAGCTTAATAACTCTGAACAGACAAGGCTGTTTAGCGTAGCTTAATCCCGGTGGTGGACAATAACAAAATACATTTACTTGAGTACTTTATTTAAGTACATTTTTGTAGTATCTCTACTTTACTTTTTACTTGAGTATTATTTTTTGGGGAAACATATTACTGTTTCTCTCCTTAATTTATCACTTAGGAGGTTTTGCCTCCACTACATTTCTATGAAGATTCTTGTTACTCAATTCTTTTGCTTTGAAGTCAGCCGATGATTTTCCTTCTCTTTTCTAAAATCCGATCCCAAAGACCATTAACTGTGTTAGTTAGTGGGTGTGGTACCTGTACATCTCGTGTCTCCATGTTTAAACATAGAGCAAACTTCACTGAGATCAGGCAGTTCATTAGTGGTGGTAATGATGGATACAGCATAGAAGGATGACTATTCTCCACCTGAGCACCCATGACCATAACTTAAGCCCATGTTTGAAATGTGAATGTTTTCTCACTGTGAAAAGCCTGGCTGACATTTTCCCTACTTGTATGTGCATAGGTACTTTTACTTGTTCCTGTTACGATTCCTTTTATCTTGTAGCTAAATAGTGGAAATCTGTAGTCTGTGAGTTTCAAAAATGGAAATAATGATTTCTAATTACCTTGTATTGGAGTCATATTGGACCAGGAGTTTCTATACTTTGACTCAAGTACTGAAGCTGTGTAATTTTCCCAACACTGCTTAATCAGAGCTAACTACTTTCATCCCCTTCGTTTGAGCATGCAGACCATTGAGTTAAATTATTTCATCTAACTCTCGGCAAAAAAACAAATAAAGTTTTACCTGAAATGTCAAACTATTGCCTCAAGGTTCTATGTGATTACCCTCCAAATTAGTACCAGTACATTTATAAGTGTGTGTTACATTCTGTATACACAACAAATACACCAAAAGCACATGCTGTATTTATCAAAGGTTCAGAATTATCTGTTTTTTAATTTGACTGAGCTGATGAATCACATTTAAATGGCAGGAATCCTCTGTGACCTTAATTAGCAGGATTTAGTAGGTTATCATGGGACACGTTTGGCCAGAATTTTTAAACAACAAAGAAAAAAGATACAAGAGAAAAACATGAAAAATAAATGTCAGCAGACACAAATTACATTTACCAGCACAGGTAAGTCGAGCTCAGGTTACAGTTCGATTAGGGTATTTATTGGAATACTGTCCCAGTATTCATGCACTGAGGGAGAATTGATTTGTTAGAAAAACGTCAGATCCTGCGTCTGTGGGTGACAATATGCCCCCTTTCAGCTTGCTGCTACTGAAGACATCTGTGGTTAAATTTACTGGGTCATCAAACCAAATACGAGAGAAGCCTCAGGTCACCTAATTGGCCAAAGTTGAAGGACTTACGTCCACGTGCATTTAGCAGGTGCCCCTCAACCACAAAGTATGTAAAGTATAAGTGTGTTTACAAAGTAATTGTAGTGACTATCCAATGTATGGATGGAAAGGTCTTGACAACTAATCAAAAAATAAACAAATGCCCAAAATGAAGTATGAAACTCCTGTTTATTCTAAAATATGAAGCAGACAAACCATGATGATGACATAATGATTGCTGCTGGGGTTAGGGGTTAGGGTTAGGGCTCTTACTGTCATCATGTGTTTATTCCCACCACCTACTGTATGTCACCGACATCCTGTTCATTCGTGACCTATAAATACTCAACCATACCACCTGACTTAACCCACACTATCGATTATCATCACCTAGAGTCCCAATAAAGTAAAAAAATAAACCAACATATAAACCAAAACCATTGAAATACAATACATAAGTACACACACGCTAAATTGGCTCCTACAGTAATTAACCAGTATGATTTGACAACCATTTTTAATGAATGCTGACACTGACGGACCACCAGGCACATTGTATGAATCATCTTTTTAATATATGTTCAACATGTTAAAGTATAATTTCTAGTATAGATTGGAGGAGGCAGCACCACTTATAAACAAACCACTACTGCAACCTAAAAGTCGTTCTAAAGCCCGCACCGAATTGGGAAAAAGGGTGTTCAAGTATGCTCCCTCTTCTTGGAATCGGTAGCAGGATACTCGAAATCTTGGGGAGCTGGTTTCCTTGGATGCTTTTAAAGGTCTGGAGCAGTGGTTCTCAACTGGTTTATTCTAAGAACCAACACCAACTTCCTTCGTGACCCAAGTTTCAACCAATCAGATTTATTGAATGAAAAATAGTGCAGTTTGGACCTCAAATGGTACGAAACGTATGACAGAACAAAGAGAAGGAACAAAACCAGCATTCGTAGACTTTTTACACATTTTCTTTTTCCAGTCACATGTTCGTGACACACTGAAAACAGCTCCGGGACCCACTTTTGGGACCCGACCCACCAGTTGAGAACCACTGATCTAGAGGCAGGCATATCTGGCTGGAGACGCTTTAACTGACTCATAATTATCCCATTTTGATCCCTTGTAGTTGATGATTTTTGACAAATGTTGATGAATGTTTCTTATATTTTGTGAGTCCTTTATTTATGCTAAGTGGTTTATGTCTGAAACCCAGTAAAATGTGTTGCTGCCTGTCTTGACCAGGACGCGCTTGTAAAAGAGATTCTTAATCTCAATGAGACTTTTCCTGGTTAAATAAAGGTTAAAAAGAAACATAGAGACCTCAGCATAATAGCACCTAATTCTTAACAACCATAGCTAGATATCTCGTAGGAAATGAAACACTAAAGATCCAATCCTTTATATTTTGCAACTTTACTGATCTGGTTAAAAAATGACTTGGACTACAACTATTATTGTTGGTTGGTATAACAGAATGATTTCAGGAACTTTTCCAGCTGCAATTTCTTTAGAAACCAATTCATATATTTGCTCACATGGTAGGATGTACATTGTAAAATACAGAGGCTGATTTCAGAGAAGGTTCAGTCCACATGAAGTTAACACAGGATGAATGGCAGACTCCACACTCCCCAACATCCCACACGTCTACTTCATTTATGTGTTATCGCACTAAATTGTGGGAAGATTGGTTCATAATTTCAGCAGCTGATGCGAACATGCTCAAACATAACAGTAGGCTCTGCACGTTGTGAGCGAGAACGTATGTGGAATAAAGTTTCGGATCTAGTCTGATCTCAGTTGGGGGCGAAAGCTGCTTTCCAGTGCAATTTGAACAGATGGCTCACATCCGTTCTGTGTGAGAGGCGATACATACAGAACTTTGCCAACGGTTTCAGGGCTGTCAGTTTGCATAAAAAGACTTTTACCTGAGCTTATTTTAACTGGACATTATACAGGAGGAGCTGAGGTTTATACTGGGAGATGTTTCAACATAAACATGTCCTTAAAAAGAAAAACTCATGGTACGTTTTTCCTCCCACTATGTTTAGCTGTTAATGCATAATAAATTAGTACATTAGCTTTGCCAAATGGTATATTTGTGTGTGTGTGTGTGTGTGTGTGTGTGTGTTTGTGTGTGCACTCTTTCCTCACTGTGTACTAACTCGTTATACTGTATGCACTACTGCACATGTTTATTATGTGTTTTATCAGACTTTAAAGGGTCATTTTGAACAGATTTTTTTGTGAAAAAGGCCATTTTCTTTCTGTTGTGTCAAAAAGAAAATCTGGGTCAGGGCCAGGACATCAGACCGGACTTCTTTTCTAACAAACATAAATCCTCTGTGTATAAATTCCCCAATACAGCACAGGAAAAGAAAGCGCTGGAGATGTCCAAAGTTTGGTGCATAAAAAGTTGATTGTATCCATTCCAGCCATGCAAAACAACAATCCGTGTTTCAATTGTTTTAAAACTCATCTTTTATAATCCTATACCAATGATTAATCATGTCTGTCTAAATTACTGAAGAACCAATTATGTATTTCTGAGTCTCGTTGCCATGCTGAATTCGACACCTTGCTCCACCTTTTGGGAATTTCCATCTACGACTTGACTGTTCTAACAATGGCTTGCTTTGGCCGGTATTATCCAGTTTGAACCTGCTCTTCTGACCGGGGCATTTTCGATGAAGGAGTAGAAGGAGGATTGGAGGGTGTCATTTATAGACATGCTGCAGCTTCAACTCTAAAGCCTCTGGATGCTGTCCATCACTCTGCCCTCAGATTTATAACTGGTGATAGATTTGGCACTCATCACTGTGACCTGTATGAGAAGGTCGGCTGGCCTTCTCTTGAAGAGAGGCGCAACAAGCATTGGTTTTTATATATTTTCAAGGGCCCTTATCAGAAAACTTCCACCTTACATAACAGACCTTTTGAATTCGGGCACCTTCATGACCCGTTCTTCCGATTGGCTCATTCTTTAAGTCCCTCAAGCTTTCACTTAACTCGGTAAAACTTCATTTTCTTTTGATGCCCCAAACTCAGCGAACTCTAAAGATTGTTATTCCCTCTCTTGAAGATTTTGATTTATAGCCACTTTGTTTCAAATCGTTAGTCTTTTAATTGATCTCAGTTCTTTTAGTAATTCATTATAAGTGTTGGTGTTTTTATTTGCTTGTTTTAATATGCTCGTATTAACGTCGGCATTGGAAATGGGGGAAGCCTCAATCGCCTTTTGAGAATACATTTTTTAACACAATAATTTATGGATTAACGTAGTTTTTGAATACAAAGACTGTAATTGAACACCAAGTATATAATTCAACCTGTAAAACAGAGCGTACTATAAATACAATTGTTTTCCACACAGGGCATTTAATTCATGTAATATCAAAAATAATTTGATGGATTCTAGCTACCACATTTGTTATTTGAAGTATCTAATTAAACCTTGCATGATTATTACTCTGTTTTACCATAATAGATTGTGAGATTCTGCAGTTCTCTTTGATTGATTTGGCGACACAACTAAAAAGTTTACTGAAGATATCTCTGGTGCTAACAGAGCCAAGCATTGACCAAACATGTAGCCATTGTTCAGACAGAGGGGAACGGGAGGCTGTGGCTCAGTTGGTAGAGTCGTCATCTCTCAACCGGAAGGTCGGGGGTTCGATCCCCAGCTCCTGCAGCAACATGTCCAATGTGTCCTTGGGCAAGACACTTAACCCCGAAATGGGGTATGAATGGGATTTGTTTCTTCTGATGATCTCACTACATAGCAACCACTGCCATCAGGGAATGAATGGGTGTGACATGCAGTGTAAAAGCACTTTGAGTAGTCAGAAGACTAGAAAAGCGCTATATAAGCTCAAGTCCATTTACCATTTACAGAGGCCAGTCTAACTTTGCAGCTTCACCTGTGTGTGTGCCTCTGTGCTGATCAAGCTGCTGCTTCCAGGATTTTTTCATAGGAGCCACAAACAAACACATCTTATGCATGCTGTGGCTAATTTTGCATGTCAGTGTTGAACATGATTTAATGACCCATACAACAATATGGGGAGGATTGTAATGCCGTGACTGTAGAATGGATTACCGCTCCTGACTGGATTAAGCTGGTTTGTTCATTTTCAGTAACTAAACAGACACTATACCTAACATACTAATAGCAAAAGCAGTTTTCCACCCATCTATTCGTGGCAGACTTTTCAAATGACGAGTGTTTGCTCTTAATACAGTGACTCACGTTGCATCACATCTGAGCTGACAACAGAGCTGTCAGTCACCAGTAAGTAGAGCTTCACTGCTAAAAGCTCCTGATTCAGTCAGGGACAATAGTGACTCAGTAATTTTACTTTGAGGGCTCATTGTTAGAGATCAGTACCTGGATGTGTTGAACTCCTCTTCTAGTTACACTCTGCCCCTCTCTAAAAAAAAGGACAATTTTCTGTAATAATACCAAGTGCTCCAAATTCACTGCTGTTCATTTATATCACAGACGGCACTGCGAGTGCTGCGGAGAGCCAACAATGTGTGGTAGCATTGCCAGATCCTCAAGCCAAATGTTACTAATTTCTTGCACTTTCACTTTGTTAGAATGCAGTATGCACTACAGAGAACTGAGGAGCTAGATCACAAGATTGTTTAGGATTATTAAAAACATTTGGAGTGACATGTCTGTCCATACTGCAATCTACATCACTGGAACAGCATCCCTAAAGCCCCTTTCACACTTGAACTCCCGACATTCTCAGGACAATCAGGTCTTGACCTTTTCCTGAACTGCCTGTTACACATGCCCTGCACAGCGGGAGATTGTGAGTGTCCAGCCTCCTCTCAAAACTTGAAAGACTCTATTTGGTTTAGGTGATGTGTGGAGGCTGTGTTGCACATGCAGGAGGAGAAGGAGTCTTCCATGACGGTGAATGTTTCTGGGTTATTGTCAGTATAACATGTATAAGGTTGTACCCAGAATCCATCACAATAGCAGAAAACATAATTCTGACAACTGAGGTGAGAAGTGAAGTAAAGTGTGAGAATAATGCAGAAAAAAATCTGCTCAACATAAATAACATTATCATCCCATCCACTTGCTTGCTGTAAATGTTCCAGGCTATTACCTGCTGGGTTTACACACTTGCTTGCCCAGATTTCATGCAGATTTTTTTTACTAGCAGGTTGGCTAGTAAAAAATCTGCTCAAAGTTGGGAGGAATGGGTGTGAGATTTGCATTCACACATGTAACTCTTCTCATTAGGGACAATTTCTAAACATTTACAGGCGTGCTGTGCATGCGTGTTAAAGGGGTATAATAGTGCATCTTTGTTTGGGTATATATGCATCGAAACAATACATCCAATTAAGGACTGAATGGAGCTTTAGAAGAGTTAAGTAGACTATTTTGTATTATTCTTTAGTTCAATAGTTAATTTCCCATACGTTTTTTATTCACTTGACAAACGCATGCTGACTCATACTGTCCTGTTGTCATCAGCTGTTCTCATCAGCTGGTCACATCCATCCAACAGCACTGTAACTCATTCATTGTTGGTTTATCATATTGCTGCTGTCTTTTAAATATGGTTTCTCTACATCAGGTCCATTTATGCCCCTACACTCCCTGTCACCGCCCAGTCTTCACAGTTTCATCATCTCATCAGCCTCAGACAACATCATCAGTCAACACCTCCACACGTGCCTGGACTCCAGGGGATGGTGGGGGAGGGATATAGTATGCTGCTGTTCAGGGCAGACATCGTTCAATCATCAAATCTCCCTGTAGAAGCCAATGACTTCTCAATAAAAACTCATTATCAAATCATGTAAAATCATCATTAAATATACAAATATTTACTTTATTACTTTCACCTGGTTAAATGTCAGAATGGGAAATGTTGCGGAAATCATAAGATACATACATTTTCATATGGGAAGCAGCATCTTAATTCTGTTTCAAAACGTCTGACTTCAAAACTTGTTATGGTATTCGATATGTTTGTTGGGTTTTAATAATTTCTTTAGACCTTATCTTGATAAAATATGCAACCATTTTATTTTATTTGAACACGTTCTGACATAGACTGTAAAGAATGACCTGGACACACATAAGCTGGAGAACTGAAGACAAAACATTTAGAGCTGACTGGCTGCAGTATAGGTGATAAACTCCCCCTCCTCCATGTTAACAGATGGAACATGTCAAATAATCGTATCCCCAACATGGTTTCTGTCATCATGGCTTTTTCTGATAACGCTGAATTAAAGGTGGAGTCCTCTTCCTCCTGGGCTCATCGACCCCAGAAGCGCACACTGCAGGATGTAGTGTGTACATTACTGCTTGTGCCTACACTACAGCTACCGAACGCTAGCACAGGCTAACCGCTGGTGTTTGGCACCTGCCTATTCAACAGAAAGCAAGCAAACTCTGCGTCCGCAGGTAAAAGGATTAATGGATTAATCGTCCACGTTCGTGATAATCGCTGCTTTAGAAGTTCGTCCTGGCTCTAAATGAAGTCACCAGTGCAATTTTACAGAACCTGTTGCGGGGATGTTTGGCTTCAACTGTGTACAAAGGATTTGGAGACTCATTGTCCATATTTATATACAGTCTATGCTTTCTGAGTAAATTGTATCAAAAAGAAATACGATTCTTTGATCATAATGATGTCCGCCTTAGAAAGGATTTGTTTTGATATCAAATTAAACGTCCCTCAGACTGACATGATTCATATACTCATATATGCAAATTATCCTCATACAGACTATGATGTAATTTAATAGCATAGAGATGGAAGCCAAATAGCCTTGATGGGCCTCTGTGCTTTTAAATACATTACTGAATGTATGATAAAATGTTCGTCCTTCAAATACTGAGCCTATTTGATTGATTGAAACTTCAGTTTGATGAAGAGAACTAGGCCTGTAGTAAATACCGGGCTTCAGGATTACACAAAATATACAAAGCATGAAATGTAGGATGAAACACGATCCAACCGTAAAACTTTAAGATTTCACTACAGTAATTAGATCGTATCTGGGAGCATTTCTGAGCGGAGCACCTCGATGCAATGCAGAAAGGAGCGCTTTATTACCATGCCAATATCTGGTCACATCCAAGTAGCCAGATCCATATTGTTTGATATGTGACATGTAACCTCAATATGTGAGTAATTACTGTTTCATCTCTGGGCTGCCTCAGATGTGGAGGATGGCAGGGCGAGATGGTTCAGGAGCCTCAGGGGAGAGAGAGAGAGAGAACGTCCATGTTCTGGGAACCAAGACAGCTTTTATGCTGCGGGTTTGATCAGGCCTTAGGCGAGGCTGTGAGATGTGTGTGTGCTAGTGTATGGGTGTGTGTGTGTGAGAGAGAGAGAGCATGTTTAGATGTGCCTATGAGTGGCAGTTGTGTGTCATCCTGTGTTTGAATCATGTTTTAAAGCATGTGTGTGGAATTTAGATGCTTTATTTCTTAATGAGCAGGTTGCTGCAAGAGCTACGTGCAAGTTGTGTGGAGAAAATGGGCCGCCGTGCCAAGTGTGTGAGCGCTCTCTCGCTTGAAGGTGACGGTCTGTGAGAGGTCAGAGGGATCGCGTTCATGCTGTCTCGCCACGACCAGGTCAGACTACTGCTGCAGACTCGGGACTATTAACACGCCAGGTTCAAAGGTTTAGACCGACCTGCTGGAGCTTAAAGCCAACAAGTCGGACAGACAGACAGACAGACAGACAGACAGACAGACAGACAGACAGACAGACAGACAGACAGACAGACAGACAGACAGACAGACAGACAGACAGACAGACAGACAGTGCAGCAATTGGCTCAAGGGGAACATTAATTCTCAGTGTGATCTCTGGTCAACGAGTTTCTTTAAAGGGACAAACACAAGAGCTATTAAACTCCCCACAGTGCTCTGAAATAATGTATGATGCACACTGCATGTATGGAAGGTCTTCTTGTTTCATCATTTACCTTTTTAAAGTGATGTAAAGAAACACAAAAGTCCTGCAAGAAAACTGCATTTCAGCTAACTTTAATTAAACAATCCTTTAATATAAACGTATTTTTACTTGTTTTACCCCCCTAAAAAACACACAACACATCTAAATATTAATTAAGATAGATGCTTTATGATTGTGAAACATCATTTATTTTTTCTCCAATGATTTTAAAAACCTAGATATTGACTTTAAACTTTAAGATGTTTTGAAAATAATACTAAACTCTAAATCTACGGTATGTATTACTAAGAGTATTTGAGAAATAAGTATACAATTTTATGCAATTAAATTATAGCTACTCATTCATTTCAACCTGAAATTACCTAAATCATTTAATAAAAGTCTAAATTTGGATGTGATTAATGAGTATATTAATTCATTCTAAAGTAATAAGGGGCATTTAATGGATTATAAAAATGGTTTAAGGGTTTACATTTTAAACTGAAAACTGAAAAGAAAATGAGCGAGATGGAATTTTCACTTAAGCATTGAAAGTGTTAAAATAGAAAATCTGAAGACAGTTATGTCATTAGTACTGTGTCATTAAATTTGATTTCTATTGAAAAGATTAAGAGTTAAGGTGTAATATTGAACAAGAAGGACATGCTTACAAACACTTAGACAGGGTCTTAAAGGTCACATGTGCAAAAACACAATGTTTTTCTAACACTAATATGTGTCCCTAGTCTGTCTACAAACCCCCGTATTATGAGAAAAGTCCATCCTCTCCGTCTTTTGCCTGCTCCACTTTTCAGAGAATATGTGCTCAAACAGGCCGTTTGGACAATTTCCCTTTGTGACATCACAGAGGTGGTCTAACACAGCTCATTTGCATTTAAAGCTACAGACACAGAAACAGCCTGTTCTGAGCAGGGCTTAAATAGAGGGAGTTTATAGACATGATCAAATACAGGATCAGAGTGGATTTATCACAAGAAACTTCACAGACATGTTTTTAAGGATGTCTGACACTAATTTAATCTGGATGAAAAGGAGGATAATATGTGACCTTTAACAGTATTGTTAAGAAGAAACAAGGTCTATTATAATTCTGAAACACAAGTTGAGCTCTTTCTTGGCACAAACATTCACCTGTATTTTCTGTCAGGTATAGTTCGTGTGCATTGTTTTCATGATCAGACTGTATTGTCCACTTTTGCACTGTTGAAAAAAATATTTAAATGTTTTGCAACATTTAAATATTTTTTGCTCTACTTGATTTGATGTGTTTGATGTGTTTAAATAAAGAAGAAAATAAATCTGCAGTCAGTCATCACTGCACATAGAGGCAACAGCTAAAGATGAATCCTCCATCTCTAGTTTTTATTTCACACAGTCACAGTAGTTATTGAATTGAGAAGCTGCAGTAAAGGTGACGGGGTCAGAGTCTGTGTGAAGCTAAAGTCTCAGCGTCCTGCTGGCAGGTCAGACGCTGGAAATGGAACAGAGCCCATTAACACAGCAGGAGAAGAACAGAGAGCTGGGACACCAGCTGATAATTTACCCACTGCTCTCTGACTCGTATGAGAACGCTTTCTGCTCCTCTGTGTAAGTCTATAAATAATAATCTACACACAGATACATTCTGTGCTTCACTGTCAATGACGTTAATGGTCTGTCACCTCATTATTCTTGACATCATTACCCCCATGCAGCCGTACTAAGATCATCAAGTTTTTCCAAGTAGGTCCATGATACTCAAAGAGGGCATATCTGGAGATGTTTCAGTGGAGAACTTGAACCATTAAGAACTAGAAGTGATCTGATTGATAACAATTGATACTGATAATATTAAAATATTGATAATAAAAACAAAGCACAGTTCCCTTTGCAGAAAAGGAAAAAGCTGGGAAAAAACTACTCCTTTCTTACCCTAAATAGCAGATGGATAATAGTGACCAGAGTAAATAATTTAGCAGTTAAAGAGACACATTTTCCCTCAGGGATTGGTAGAGACCAAACACAGAGTTCAAATGAAGCTGAATGTCTGGCTTTGATAGACAAAGTGGCCAGAACCCCACCTTGTGAAAAGATATGCTACAGAAACGTTGACCACAGAAAAATGGTAAATGGCCCATGCTCCCTTAGGAGCGATAGGTGCAAGTAAGTCTGTAAAGTCTGTAAATAATATTGCAAAGAGTTCAGTCTGCTCTATATGTCAAGAGTCTGGAAATAACTGTTGAGATTTAATTAAAAACATTGAACGATTAGTAAATAGAATTGTTTTGCCTCAGGAGAGTCATAAATCTGTGACTAGCAAAGTTTGTCTGTAGCTGTCTCTCGTAGAATTTAACTTTGAGCTAAAACTTTGAACCCCGTCCAACATTATTTCAACTGTTTACATCGCCTTGGCATTATATTCTACTACATCTCATCGTGTCACTATGACAACACGCTATGCATAATTCAGTAGCATAACCAACATATGCAATTTTCTAAACAGAAATGTTTTTTCTTTGGTTCTATCTAAGAGACACGGCACGTATCCAAAATGATATATCAGTTTTATCTCCCCAATGTCTAACTATGCGCTTCACAGGCTTGGACTACACTAATGTCCGCTTGTGGCGATATTTATTATTAATGTTGATGAATGTCAGAAGCTCATGGATGCATTCGATGGACATGGATTTTAAATCTGGCTCTCCATCCTGCTCCGTTCTCTGCCTGATCTGTTGCTGCTTTTTAACAGTCGCTGCTTTTAAGCATGAATATTGTATGTGTGATGTGAGGTATACTTGCATCCGCTTTATCAATACATCATAGTTACATATATGGGGCGATTTTTGCATCACAGCCTTTTGGAATGAAAGGAATTGTGAGAATTCAATCAAGCACGGTTCGACTGACGTGATGGACACGAGCTGTCTGCCTTTTTATGCACACAGAGTGTTTTTGAGAGTACTTTGAGGGGGTCTCAAATGGTGTTTAGAAATGCAGCACACAATTACTGAGGCTCTGAGAATATTTCCCGACAATCAGCCCTCAAATGCTGACAATTTGTCGCGTCTCAGCCGGCACATCACGCTGATGAATGAAATGGATCTCAGCAAACAGCACAGAGCAGGAAAGCTTCACTTACTGTTCAGATTATTAGAGCGCTGTTGATCAAATTTACGACTGTAATTTTGCCTGGACATGCTTGTGTTTTCCATTTACATATGGTTTATAGAGCTGTGATTTCATTTGCATAATAGGGGCTCAAAGTGATATGCTGATGAAAGCAGAAGGGAGGGCTCTCAGTAAACTTTTTTATGGGCTGCTGTTAAACCAGGAGAAAGCAAATACCACACAACCAAATTGTGTGTGCAGCATGTGTGTGTGTGTGTGTGTGTGCAGCATGTGTGTGTGTGTGTGTGTGTGTGTGTGTGTGTGTGTGTGTGTGTGTGTGTGTGTGTGCGTGTGCGTGTGTGTGTGTGTTTGTGCAGAAAGCAGAGGAAAAGAGAAAGACTCAGACACTTAGATGATGGACAAAAAAGGAGAGTGCTTGGTTGTGTTGTTTCAGGGCCCGTGAACAAACAAAGGATGTCAATATTCCTCAAATGCCAAAGGAAACAAGAGTCAGTAGACAATAAAATACAAAACTATTGCAGACAAGGACTAAAAAAACTGTGCAAATCTGGCCAAAAAAATAATAATTTCCAAAGAATTGGCTTTATGTTACACAATAAATCCAACAAATGTCTGTAAATGAATGTCTCCATGCCATTCCACGCAGGAGGAAGGGAAGTAAAACGAGATACAATGCCTTTGAGATAGCAGAATGACAGAGTAGGAGATATAAATGATGCCTTGCTCTTGGAGGTGCATAATTAGGAGCTGCAGAGAGAGCGTGTGCAGATGACAAATGAAGTCTTTACACATCAAACCGGACCTTGTTTGATGTCGCTCTCTGTGAAATCGGAGGTGTTTCGTGTCCCTCTGAGAGTGCAGAGCTGCAGCATGGACATCAGAGTGACACTCTCCCTGGCTCACCGCCGCCTCTCCTCTCTTCTCCTCTCACACCACCCACCCCCCACTACTCCTGTTCTTTCCCCCCAGGCTTACTGGTTGTCAATGAGCATCCATCTGCACCAGTGATCAGGTGGTTTCAAACCACCACTTTGACAAGCAGGTGTGGCTCCTTTGAAAGGTGCTTTTCGATGTAATGTGGGAGATGGGGACAAGAGGTTGAGTATCTATAGATCTGTGTGTGTCTGTGTGTGGATGTGTGCCTGTTTGCGTGTGTGCAACAGACAATACCATTGACACATTTGCCCTTTCCGAGAGTGCCCTCCCAGACTGTCTGCTGTCTCTCAAGCGTCCTCGTAGTCTGCCAACTGTAGCTTGTAAGGTTCCATGTCCTGAACTTGCTGCTAAGAGTGGTTGGAAATAACACGCTTTCAAATGACACTGTCTTTATGTCGCTACTTTAACACTAGAACTGGTGGCTTTATACCTAAAGCCTTCAATGGGTAAAATGTATTGCCTTGCCTGGCAAATAAAATGTTGTCTGTGATTGTCTGAAGGCACTGTATTACACAATTGACTTAAGTAATAATGTGAGTTTTTTCAGATGTGTTTGGGCCTCTTGTTGTATAACCTAAGTATCTTTTAGAAAATGTACTGCTTCGTTCAGCCGTCAGTATTTCATTTTTAAGTAATTGACACTGAAATTGGGTTGTACCAGAAAGGATTTGCACATTTGGGAGCTGTGACATTTTTATGAAAAAACAGCCATCCCATGATTAGATAACTAATGTTGTAGCTGATTAATTAATTAATACTTAATTATTATTTGTCTAATAAAGCTATGAGATGATACTTTCTGTCTGCTACTATAGTATACTAATACTCTATGTAAATGCACTGTGGAGTAATGACTTCCTATAAAGAGGGTGAAGTTTAACTCCCTCTGGATTTGTTGTTCTGAGCTCTGTGCTCACATGGAACAGCTCTCCCTTCAGTGTGTTTATACAATTCAATACTTTATTGTCAGGAAGACGTTTGTCATCCCAGCTTACACAGTTGGTACATAGATACACACATATAAAAGTAAACACATAACGCAAGAAAAAGGAGAAGCAAATGGCAGTACACATAGCAGCATCTATGACAGTCTATGTGGAAGTTTGTTAAGAGCTTGAGTAGCTGAGGGTATAAAGCTCTTTTTGAAGTGTGCCCTTTTCCAGGTCATAGACCTGTAGCTATCTCCGACCTGATGGCAAAAAAGAGATGAGTGGATTGAGTGGATGAGTGGGGTCCTGGGCTATGTTTCACTCAGAGACTCATATCATACTTTTTTTCTCTTTTTTTTCACAAGTAAACCGCAAGAGGGATGGCCACGCCCACTCAGGGAAGCTGTTTCCAGGGGTCCAATAACGTAGAGTAAAACATTTTCTCACAGCTTCTAATTTGTTTGCATGTTCGACAGCATTAACAAATTCAATTCAATTGGAACAAGTTACTTCTCAAAAAGACCACATCAACAAGATAAGAAAGAGAAATCTTGAGATATATTAACATTACATCATTTTACTTTGGTAAGTGATGTCAAGTTCAATTTGTATTTTATTTATAAATGGTTTTCTCTATACACTATAGAAACTCTACAATCCAGCGACAGCTTTTCTTACTTCATTGAGCTCTTCTGTATTAAAGCTCTGAGCTAATACCCTATTTCCTTGGAATCTTTCTTGAGCTTTTCAACCATACAAAATGGGTCGGCAACTGGCTGCCCCAAGCGAGGTCAGTGTTGACAAGATTTTAAAATATCGTTCCAGAGAAATAGAGAAAGGGGAAGGTGAAGTTATGGCACCCAGCCGTGTCACCGAACATAATTGGGGCTGGGATGGAGACGGGGCGAATTTATGTAGCAGCTCACCTTCTGGTACTCCAATAGTCCCAGTCCCCATCCACCAGGGATTGTTTCTGGACAGATTTATGCTTTTTGTATTTTTCATACTTGGGTGATTGGTTCCTTTTATGGTGAGTTGTAGTTTTGGATCTAGCTCTGGAATGTCTTGTTCGACTTCTTCACTTGTTACCAATCCTCTGTGAAGTAATTAATGTTGGGGGGTTTTTCACACGGGGGAAGGCGGGAGATGTTCAAGGCCCAAGTTTGTGACAGATGGTAGGGGCTTGTGCCAGCGTAGGCCTGGGCGAGAGGCCGGGTACAAGGTGGGCCCAAGCGAGAGACAAACCACACACAGCTAATCTGGCACACCATCAGACCTGTTGGCAGCTCTCCGAGGGTAACAATTACCGAAGCAAGGTGCTGTAGAGCCACCGCTTTGAAAATGAAATGAAATGAGTTTTTTCCCTCCATCGCTACAATGAGTACATGAATGGTGATTGCCTTTCAAATGAGTGTGTGGTTCCCTTTGTTCCTAATCCACAAGAAATGTAAAGCAGATTAGACCAGCAGACAGGCAGACATAAGAGCAACTGTTTTGTGTTCAACATTTACTCACTCCAAAACTCTCCCTTAAAACAGCCAAGGGTTTATTAAGTTCAAGTGCCGTAGGAAAGACAGCGGTGTGCTGTGAAAAACTCATCTGATCTGAAATTGTCAGTTTGAGTACAGGCAGGGCTGACTGTAATGAGGCACCGAGGGGCCCTGTCAGACCCGAGACAAAAGACCCCACTGGAGTCCCTCACACTCGCATGGGAGAAGTGCCAATTCTTCTGTCCTCCCCCCTCTGGGTTTGATAGTCTGAGTGGCTCTGTTCTACTCTTAGCTTCTGATCAATACGTCCTGTTCTCCTCTTTTCTGGTCAGCTTGTCACTGAGCCCACAGGGAAATGTGAAGAAATGGCAGAGTTCCATAAAGCAGCTGCACCCCCTCACAACGTCAGCTGCCAGGTGCTCCTACCCAGCGTCTGCTTTTTTGTGAGATGAGTTTCTCATGAGGAGAGTTGACTGAGGACTTCTAAACCAATGAGGATTTTTTTTCTTGGAACCAGGTGTGACAATGGCCTGACAAACAAGTATATCTCGGAAATCCATCAGGCCGTGTTCAAATTCAGCATCACAGTCTGTCGAGAACGAGCTAATCACAAGTTGACAAACCTATTCATGATCTTTGGAGTATGTTTTTTTTATTTAGCTGTATACAACGTGCAATCTTTGCATAAAGAGCATAGCTTTTGGTTTTGTAGTGCTGGAGATTTAAGGATTTTTGATTCTTCTGATTTAAGAATCAAAAATACAAAAAAGTCTATTGCAGCTCAACACTTTCTCATTTTAACAAATACATTGTCAGTCTGTAAGTTGATTGTCATGAATTCATTTACAGACAATTTCTTGAATTATCTCATGTCTCTTTGTCGCTATGAGCTTAACAACTTTGTTTTTGGATTCATGTGATAGGTTTCTGCGAGCTCTGTAATGGATACCAAAAGTCCTTTTTTAGCTGTATCCTCATCAGGTCAAAAATCTTGTTGAATACTTCGGTTTACAACCAAACACTAAATTCTATGTAGGAAGGACGCCAAAGGGATATTTTCTGGCTTTAAAATTCTATGATAACATTCAAATGCCTTTATTTAATCAGAAAATGTGGTAAAACACATCCCATAAACAATCAGGAAAAAATGAAGACGAGTTTTGACCACACATGGTTCTCAACCTGAAAACATGCTCGACTCCCGACTACCGGCAGATTAGACGTAAAGGTCGAGAGTCCTGCATTTTGATGTGAAGATCGGTTCTTTTTTTAAAAGGCGGAAGTAACAAACACTGCATGTTGTAAACAATGAGTGTCTGTTGGATGTAATGAATGGTGATTATCTCTTTTAATTTCAATTCTCATACATTTTTGTTGCTAAATATTTTAATTCACACACATTTTTCTGGGTTAATATTTTAATTGCAGAAAAAAGAGAAAACCCTCATCTGTCGACTCTTACCTTCATCCCACATCTCCCAATGAGCAATGTTGCTCATTTGGAGTTGAACAGCTGCACCTGTATGCAATTTGCTTGGATGTGCGCACACTAGTCTTTTTTCTCTTAATATTTGAATTCACATACATTTTAATTTCTTAATATTTGAATTCACATACATTTTTGTCTGTTGCATTTTCATAAGCTTCTTTTTTATCATAACTTTTGGTTACTTCCATCCTCAAGTCCCAATTCCTGAAATGATTAATGAATATTTTTGTGTTCAGAATGATGAATGATTCATGAAAGATAACTAATAAAAGGATGAAATGTGGCTCTTTTTTCATCAAATTAAAACAATATGTATCAAATTGACTTTGTAGTAATCAGATTCCTTCATAAATTATCACTTTATTTTTTAATTCTAATGCATTTTCACAGCCCCTGCTTCTATCATTTCATTTGTGTTACTTCAAACATCCTTGGCTCTATAGTGAGAGTGCCTGAAGATAGCCCTGTGGCCTCCCTCCTACCGTAGTTTACATTTCTTATCTTCACTGAGAGCACCTGGTTCTCATGTTTTTTTCAAACCGAATTCTTTGTCATTTGTGCAAATGAGTAAAAATTAGGATTCTTACCCCCTTAATTAAGTTGGTGAATAAAGTAAGCAGACAGCAGGATTTTCCCAAATAGGATATTCCCACAATGAAGGAACTCATTAGTAAACAGCAGTGATCACCTTTTGAATCATTAGCCACAAAAAGAGATGAAATCTAAATAAAAGTGTCCCAGACCACATTGAAATACTGCCCAGTCAACTTTTTACTCGGGGTATAAAAGCCCAGACACACTCGGTTACATTTCATTTGTCTTTGCCAAACAACTGGGACAAGGTTGTGAAGTTTGTACCTGAGGCGAGGTACCAAACCTCTGCCAGCTGTTTGGCCAGGCAAACACATTAGTCTTTCCGGTTCTGCAGTGGTTTCACTTTCCTTGTAAGAAAAAAGGAAGCTGACACCCTCAGAGACATATGAGATGTATTTAATGACAGAAGTGAAAAGAAACCTCTGACGCTGATTTTACATCCCCCCCCCCCCAACCCCTCCGTGTTTCTTTACTTCTATGTCTAAATGCAGGAACCATGGGGGGTCCATACAGACAGCAAGAAAGAGACGGCTCCCCCACCCAGAGTCTCGAACCCTCTGGTTTCCTCATGTTGTACCGACATCAGCTGACACAAGTCCATCTTCTTTCTTCCATTCACCTCCTGACCCCTACCTCCATCCCTTCATCTCTCAACTCTTACCTTTATCCCTTCATCCCTCGACCCTATCCCTTACCTTTATCCCTTCATCCCCTTCATCTATCCTCCCCCTCATTCTTACGATTATCCAACCTTGCTCATCATTTCGACTTCCGCCATGCATATTACAAAAATATTCTAAATCAATATCTTTCTTGGAGTGATCACATTGAGTGGAGACACATTTAGAGATATCTGATTATCTCAAAGCAAGTAAAAAAAAAAAAAAAGTGGAATAAATGTCATTACTTTACATCATACAGTTTCATATTACACTTAAAGAATGTCAATGTGAAACACAGATGTTAGTGCTACACAAGCCTGATTGCTGCATCAGTTTTCTGAACCTGAGGCGATCCTCAGTGAGTCAGTCCCTCACTGTGATTATTATAATACATGATGGTTTTCTCTCTGACACGGGTTGGCGTGTAATTCAATGCAATGATAATTGAGGACTGGTTAAAATACCATTCAATAAAGGTATCCTTGTTTTTGAATGACCATTGACTGTTTAGCATTTATCCATTTTGTGAACAATCACTCAGAGATCACAGAAACCCCAGTGGGAGGCGCAATAGACGATCTAGCAGGGAATGATGGACGAAAGGCAAGTTCATATACTGCGTGGTCTGATGAGTGGGTCGACTCAAGAGGTCAGGTTAGGAGGTTAGGAGGGCAGGAAGGAGTGGCTGGTTCAGAAATAACTGGAGAGTAAAGTCAGTTCTTTCACTGCAAGGTACGGCTCATGCTTTTAATACCAACTACATCTTTCAGTTTTGTTTTGCACCGCTGACAGAACCCTCCAGTAACACATCATTATTAAATTATCATGATAGTTATACCCATGCACCCAGTGACATCATCTTTAACATGACTAGTTTTGCAGGCTGCCATTGTTTTAAATCTGGAATTAAAAAAAAGGGTTATTTTTGATATACTGTAAAATCCAGTGTATTAGACGCACCTATTTTTTCCTCTTCATAGTTAGCAGCATCTTTATACACCGGTGCGACCAATATACCAGAATAAAATGCTGACACACGTGCTGTCATTACCAAAAATGCAGCTGCTACCATCACACACTGCATGTGAGGTGACGCGATTGAAAATTCATCCCCATTTATTTGGTATTGCAAACTACAATACTGAGAGCTCAACTACCGTACTGTAGCTAGTAGGAGTGCAAACCCTACATAACGAAAACAGATGGTACTGAAAGTCCGACACAGATGTACACAAACTGCACGTTGTAGACTTTGCTGAACACATTAAAAAACATCCCGCAGGAAGACAGTTTAAACCTTTTTTCATTCTGGGAAAACCCCCGAAACAGACTACGTCACCGTGTGACTTATATTCTGGATTTTAAGGTAGTTACATTTTTTAAATTGGTTGGTTATTGCAGGATGTAAAACTTTTTCACTGTCCAATCAGTGTGTAAGTCAAACACACTTCTCTGTTGATTAGTAGATTTCCAGGGCATTTTTTTACAATATCAGTTTTATGTTCAGTGATTCTTCTTCCACTGGTTATGATTAAACAAAAGCATAATACAAGTTTTGCAAATTGACATATCGCATTGTGATCAATGGGGTGGTGAAACTTGGCGGTCCGTGTACGAAGTATAATTCATTGCAATAGTTCATGATGTATAATGAAACATGCCAGTTTAAGGGGTATTGCCTAATTTCATTGTCCGATTTGGCGAATGCAAATACACGTTTTCGCACGTTTACTCATTCTCCCACAGCCGACTCAGCCTAACGTTGTTAACGCTTTGACTGTATTATTGTTTCATTGAGCGAGGACGTGCAAAGCTATTCAGCGCAGCTTGTTGCATTATCCAACTTGTACAATGAAAATTGAACCAAGGAAGTCGACAACCGGAAACAGACACAACTCGCCTTCAAAATAAAAGCTGTGCGTTTTGAATCGTGTTAGTTGCGTATGTTTTCATTGAGGACAAACTTTTTTTTATGTAAAGTTACTGTTTATTCTCGGTTTTGTTAATTTGGTAGAGATTGTGCAGGTGAGGTTAGGTATTAGTGGTTTAAAGAAGGTTTAAACTTTTTAATAAAGGGCGAAAGTTATAACGTTGTTCAAGCCGTTCGGCGAAAAATATTCACTGAAATGAGCAGTTTGAACAGCATTGAAAGACGCTGCTGCGATGCATTATTGAATCTTGTTTTAATCTGAACTTCGTCTACTAAGTGGAAGTGTGCACTGCAGACGCCAGCATTTTGATGATCTCCTGTCCAGTCCTTTCGCAATATATACAGTTAAAAGTAGGTAGGCTAATATGCTACACTTTCTAGCAGTCACACTCTCTTAATCAAATAAGTAGACGAATACATTGACATGAATCAAATAACTAGGCTAATACAAGTGTTCGCCCCGACTGGCGAATGAATTCACGACCAACAGCTATGGAAATTATCACGGCAACCAACGCCGCTTCATAGCGCCCAACTTTTAAGGTGAGCTGTGTCTGTTTCCGGTTGTCGACTTCCTTGGTTCAATTTTCATTGTACAAGTTGGATAATGCAACAAGCTGCGCTGAATAGCTTTGCACGTCCTCCCTCAATGAAACAATAATACAGTCAAAGCGTTAACAACGTTAGACTGAGTCGGCTGTGGGAGAATGAGTAAACGTGCGAAAACGTGTATTTGCATTCGCCAAATCGGACAATGAAATTAGGCAATACCCCTTAAACTGGCATGTTTCATTATACATCATGAACTACTGCACATGAATTATACTTCGTACACGGACCCTTGGCAGATATTCTGCAAACAAAGTGAAATGTACTGGAAACACACTTGAATGCCCGCCCCCCCCCATACACCCCACAAACACAAACACACAATAACTAAACACAATAGGATTGATTAAAGGGGACTAAAATGTTGCGTCCCCACCAAACTGATATCAACATCTACGAAGACTCCATGACAAATCTATTATGTAATTTATGTGACAGAAAACTTTTAAAATGAAATGTACTTATCTTATTTTTTATTCTTTAAATTAATTGCTTTCAGAGTTTTACACATTTCTCTTGTCCAAAAAAACAAGGTACGGTAATTAAGAAATATCTGTACTTTACTTTCATGTAGAATCTATTCATATGGATTGTTGAATTTGCACTCTAATCGTAAAATGGCATCTCGATTTGTTAGAGCCTTTAAAAAAAAAACACAAACACGCATGGTCATCGAGATAAACAACGAACGTTTGTGGTGCCCCAAAGGAATCATTAAAGGATTACCATTAGGTGAAGTCTTCTTGAAAAACACAGTTTTATATTCCAAAACACTTCCTCTGCTTCCATAAACTGTCATGGAATGATGCATTCTGGGTAAAGTTATAGACTTTCCCTCCAGTCTGTTCATGAAAAAAAAAAAACTTCCACAGAAAAAGCTCGCCTGATCTGTGTCAGCACCGGTCAAATGTTTGTGTTATTTTTGCAGCTAAATGTTCAAGTCGAAGGCCCCTTTGTCACCTTGCTTTGCAGAAAGTGGTAAACTGTTAACAGAGGTACATCTGAAGAAAATCTTGAAAAAATAGGTGTTGTTTAGACTCAGCGTTAAAAATACTCCCCTGCCCTTCCTCAGCTGCAGTCAGATGGATCTATGGAGAGAGGAGACACAGGAAGAAGACAGAAGACCTGAAATAGCTCCAAGCATCCAGGGAGAGAGACCTGCCTCCGCCTGCTGTTTATTCCCCTCTGTCCTCAAACGTGTGTGTGTGTGTGTGTGTGTGTGTGTGGTCATGGGATTGTATAGAAATGTGTTGGTGTTCGTGTGTTTTCTCTCAGCCTCTTTTATTCTCTTTTTTTCCCTCCTCTCCTCTCCTCTGATTTAAATAAAAGCCACCCAGTTAAATTGAAGTGTCAGGGTGAAAATCCCAAAATGTGCTTAAGTGAAACAGGATTTTTATGAGTAAACATTTCATTCCTGCTCTCTCACTCATGTTTATTCATTTATGGCGAGGCCGTGGAGTAATGTTTCGTTTTGGTTGCTTGCACTATTCATTAGCTCGTGTGTTGCCCGCGGTGTAGCCACTTACAATGGCTGCCGAGCTGTGTTGGCGGCTATGTTATTGACAGAAGCATATGGATTTAATTTCCTATTCATCACGCCAACCGCATGAAAAAAAAAAAAGATCCACGAGAGCGCTCCTTTGTGCAGCAGTGAGACAAAGCGGTGTTTGCATGAGAGCAAGTAAGCAAGAACGAGAGAAAAACAATCAAGGAGCAAATGTGTTGTGAACGCTCGCTTTAGATCTCAATCCTATACTATCTGTTCTACAGAAAGGGGGGTCGTTTTAAAGACAGCCGTTTCAGGATGCCATCATCACTCAAGCTACCCAAGGTCTCAGGCAAGAGGTGTTGCCATATATCAAGGTATTGTTGATCAATATTGATAGATCGGTGCAACTTCAGGGAATATCAGGACCCATCTCTTCCTCTCACACCGTTCTGTTTATGTAATTAATATGGAAGACGAGCAGTAAGTCAGCCATAACTTTTTAACCTTGCAAAATGCCACAATAAATCACAAGCGGGGACGTCAGATGAACTGATCTGGCAGGTTAAAGCAGTCCTCCTCTGAGCTGTGTGGGAACAAGCTAACAGCGCACATTTTCCCACATACACTACAAAGACGGTGTTTGGTTTAAAGTGACGTCCAGTGTCTGCGTGGGTCACCTGATACCCTCCTAGTATCGGTTTGTTTACCACGTTTGTTCAAAGAAATGCAGACAGATATGTTTCTGCTGGGATTTGGTGCGTGACAGAATGTGAAGGAGGTTTTGTTTGGTTTGAGGTTTTGGCAAAGATCTTGATCTTTCTCCAGCTTGACCAAAAGCCCCTTGGAGTTGCTCTTGAAGTATAAAAACAGTTATTTTCAAAATATTTCGTCTTTTTATTTAAGTTCGGCCATCTTGCCAATCACTTATGAAAGAAATTGTATCAGTACTTTAAAATTCTCATTTTGCTGTTGGCTAACAAGTTGCACAACATCCAAACCACGTCTCAACACAAAACGTTCACACAGCAGATAGACCTGCCAACTTGTCTGAAAATGTTCGACCTTAAAATCAAGTACATTGTGGTATTTAATAATTTCACAGACCTAATACTTATTATAATAAAGTAGGGGTGTAACAGTATTTGTATTCAATGTGTACTGTCACGGTTCGTGGGTGCAAGCAGTCACTGTCATGACAGTCAAAAATAAAAGGCAGACCCAAGTGCAGACCAAACTAAAGAATTTATTATACAAAAAAAGCAAAATGCTCAACAAAAGCTTACTTTTTTTCAAGTCCATTCAAAGACCATCAAAAAAGAGAAACCACTAGGAGCCACAAGGAAACCACTGAGGAAAGTCGTAGCATGAACACAGGTAGGGTGACGAATGAACTGACAACGAGAGGGAAGGCTCGGCTTTGTTCAGACTGCCCCCCAAATCCGATCAGAATCCGATCTAACTGACTGACTGTCCGCATTACAAATTGCAAGTGACCAGATCCAATCTGCCTGTCTGTATTGACATGGTCTGATCCACATTGATTTCTATGGTAACAGGTTACGCCCAGGAAATACAGCTGCAAAATGAATGACAGAGAAGTGTGACATTTCTGACGCAAACGATCTTGTGGAGCAGTCCGTCCAGGAGCTGTTCTTTTGCTCCATGTTTGATTTTATTCTTGCTGTTTTCTTCCACCGACCAAAGCTTAGACCAGTTTGTATAATGCGCCTTGAATTAACTTCCGGCTTGGCGGATCTACGTCGTTGTTGTTGTTATTGTCGATGGTGTCGCGTTGCGAGTGACGCAGAAGACACATTGAAGCGACCGAGATGTTCAGATTGAATCGGATCTGTAGGAATCCAATTTGAATCGCATTCGAAACCACCTGCGTATGTGGTTTGAATCAGATTTGGAAAAATCGGATCTCATGTGGCTTTTTGTGTCCAGACTGGCAAAAAAACAAACACCATACAATCTGGATGTGCTAAAAATCAGATTTGGAGGTGCAATGTGAACAAGGCCTCTGAGACTAAATAGACTGGGGTAATCAGACACAGGTGAGACTAACGACACAGGTGAGGACAATCAGGGCAATCAAAATGGAGGGAAACCAGTCAAAAGGAGGAGGTAAGAAAAGACAAGAAACACTAGGGACAAGAACTACAAAAATAAAACAGGAAACACTAAAGACACACAAAAAACTCAAGACTGTTACAATAACAATACACACTAGGACATAAAGAATCACGAGGATAAGAAATGACAAAATTAAATAGGGAACACTAAAGACTAAACTTGGAAAGAGACAAAATAAAATAAAATTTCACAGAACAGTTATTTGGTCGGCACCAGGGGTGAATTGACAGCTTTCACAGTTCAAACGAAGTAACTTGCCAAATAGAGTCAAATTCGTTTTTAACCGAATCAAACAAATTAGGTGTTAAAATGCCCGTAGATGATATCAAGTGCGGAGATTGCATCATTAAACATGCCAAGCTATTAACAGTGATGAAAAATAAAAATGGTAACAAGTGTGAATGAGACTAACACAGCAGTGCAAAATTCAGTCCAAAGTCAACTGCTTTATGTTTTCTCTTGTGCTGTGGACACTTGGTTGGTCCAATAATTTCCCCCCTGCGTTCTGATTAATCTTTACTCTAACAGAATTTATATTGAATTTATGATTAAATTTAAGATATTATATTTCATATTAAAGCTGCTTGTTCCTGCTGCTGGGTTTTTATCAAGGGTCAAGAGTTGAGATTTTGGTATTCATGTAATCCTAGAGGCAGGGCAGTAATTAACTGTGATGCTGCTGTAGATTCTGTGCTGCTTAATGCAAAGTATGTATGGCTGAGGGGAAATGAAATGTGAATTGATTCTGTCTGATATCATTTGAACACCTGTTCTGCTGCTGAATCAGCCTCATTTCAACACTCACTACTTCTGTATGCATTTCAAACTGAATCCATCACACAATCACACGCACGCACGCACGCACGCACGCACGCACACACACACACACACACACACACACAGTGTTCTGCAGTCTTTTCTGATCATCATGTAGCTAACAACTGGGGCCACGTATTCCTTTACTTTAAATGATTCTCTCTTTTGATTATGTTTTCTTCAACTTGTTTGGGATATTTTAATTGCAGAGATGATCAAGTGGTAGTTATTCATCTCTGGACTTGTAAAGCATAATACTGATGCATGAATGTTTACTGAGTCCACTCCTTTTTAACTGAGTCAAGTCTCATTTTACACGTTATGCTGGATGAAATACAACATATTCTCTTTTTTACTGGATGGACGCCACGTGTTTGTTTGTGCCTGAACATTTAAGCCTGGTTATTAAATGTTCTTTTTCCCACTTTGGCACATTTAATATGACATCTGCTCAACAAACTGGATGCAAATGTTGTGGGCCGTCCAGAGCATTTCATCAGTCGGGAGCTAATCATCTCTCACATCCATGCCAGCCATGGGCGAGTGTGAGGAGAAGATGTTTTCTGTGGCAATAAATAATCCATGAATGTAGTTACACAGCCAGTATCAAAAAATAAGTGAAATAGTGTTTGGCTGAAAAAGTGTTGGACCAAATCGTGTTACATTTACACACTTTCTGTGCCATATTTGAAAAGAAACACGTTCTTCTCTCCTCTGTCATTATTTCTGCTTCAGGAAGGTAAAGGTAAATGTGATTGTAGATGTATACACTCAAACTAGCCATAAGTAAATATAAGCAAGCAGAATGGATGAACGGAATATTTTTATAATAGATATGTATATATAGGAATAAATAAGCTTCTTCAAGTATTGCTTCATATTCTTCTTATTAGTGCAAATATGCAAAGTAGATGATAATATTTTGAAAATCGATCTACAACAGTTGGGCTCAGGATCCAGCTAAAGCTCATAGGACCAGGTTTCATATCTATCGTGTTTCAGAGTGGAATACATTTAAAGTGAACAGCATTTGAAACCTTTCGACCTCAGGGCAGAAGGTGAGTAAAGCCCCATTTCCACTAAGCGGTCTGGTTTGGTTGTAGAATAGTTTGATACGGTGAACACTGATCCTTACGTTTCCTCAGCTAACTGCAGTGTCTAGCTCCACCCTTTAGGGTCGGATTGGTACGCTTTGCACTCCAACAGAAGGGACAGGGTGGATTGGTCATTTATACCATTCCCAACTTTTGACAATGAAAACGCCAATAAATGCATATCGTACCGAACTGAACCACACCGCTTGGTGTAAACAGGGCTTTAGACTCAAAATGGCCCTGCACTAAGCCATGCATGACAGTTTTTACAGGACATGATTTTATAATTTTTAAAACTTTTTAACTTTCAAATAACAAAGCAACATTTTTTTTTCAGTGACGTAAACATATAGCCTTAAGATGGTTAATGGTAAATGGACTTGAGCTTGTAAAGCGCTTTTCTTGTCTTCCGACTACTTTTCACACCTACCTATTCACACACAAAACTAAAGCTTAATAGCTTGTAATGATATTCTCAAATCTGCATTATGATCAGTGTTGGGGTAGTTACTCAAAAAAACAAGTAATGCATTGTATTACTTAATTACTCACTGTTGAAGGTAACTTGTTACACTACTAGTTCTGTAACTTTTGCATTATTCGCTAACATCACCTCAGATGCACTGTCACTTAATTGCCATTTAAAAATACAAAGTTAAACCTTATAAATGCCCACATCAGCACAAGTCCTTATTCTAAGTTTTATTGACGCCTCGGCCTTCTGGATGTGTCGGGTCATGCTCTTATCTTGAGATTCACTCAGGGTCTGGGGGTCCTTAGCTACTAAAGCAAAGCTACAGCTTTGTGTTAGCATGATGTCTTTGCAGGTGCTTAGAAAGATTTGAAGTCAAGTTCACAACAGTGGAGAGTTGTTTCTGTCCTGGGCACAAATTACACTTTATTGTTACATTCTTGTCCTTTCCTGCATGGGGCAAATTCTGAAAAGGTGTATCAAAAGATGTCTTGATTTGAACCGCTCTGCCGTTTTTCGTTTACCTCCTACATGAACTCAAGCTCACGTCACGTGAGTAAAGTCAGTTTAGTGTTTAGTGTTGGCACACATGAATAGGAACACTAGATGTGTTTTTCTGTCCTATAGTTCAGTCAACTTTAATTGTATAAATAGTTACGGTAATGTTACAGTCACTAATGTTAGCATCAGTATTAAGTTCTATCACTGTGTTACAGACAAATGTAATCTTATTACAATAACACATTACTTTGCCTTGCCTTGGAGGTCAACACGGGAAGAAACTCCTGTCAATAAATAACAAAAATGTCCAATAAAAAATGAATATTAAATTCATAATTGTGATTTCACCTGTAACTGAACAATATATTCTAAGCAATATTTAATTTGAGTCTTGTATGAATCCTATATCAACACATCTTGCACTGTGTAAGTGTTCTGCAAGCTCCGTAGATTCACTCTACCTGCTGTTATCTTTAGAGCCCTGAAAAGAAGGGAAATCTCAGTACTGCACTCGTCTGTCCTATTTATCCAGCTACCAGAACACAACAGTTCAAGTCATCACTTTGATATGTTTGATAATCTGAGATCCATCTATCCTTGGTCAGGGACCTCCTCCTGAGCATTGTTTTCAAGCTCCTCCTTGGGGATCCTGAGACATTCCTGAGCCGTGGAGATATGTAATCTCTACAGCGTGTTCTGAGTCTACCGGGGAGTCTTCTACCAATCGGACGTGTCTCGAAAACCTCAGAAGGAATGCACCCAGGAGGCACCCTGATCAGATCCTGAAACCACCTCGACTGGCTCTAACAGCAGCTCTACTCTGAGCTTCCTCTGAGCTCCATAACCTGTCTCTAAGTCTGAACCAAGCCACCCTGAAGGAGAAACTCATCTCAGCTGCTTGTATCTTTGCATTTTCATTCTGTCAGCCTGATATTCAGGCTACATTTTTCCCTTTATTGTAACCTTGACTTTTGTGATCCAAAACAAAGAAACACATTCTTCTCTAGCTGCTGAAAATGCAGTGACTGTGTAATTGTCTGTTTCTTTTGTACCCTGTTAATACATTTTTACAGCCAATACCATTGCATTCAGCCTCCCATTGATTTCAAAGTGCATACCACTTTCAACACACTCTTCTTGAAATTACGTTTCAGACTTTTTTGTTAAGAAAGTTGATACAATGCTTCGACTCCTGGTCTAAAAAGTAGGACAAGAAATGCGTCAATCTGAGACTCTTTGGCCCCTCTCTGATGTATAAAAGATGCATTGCAGGCAGTACAGTTCCTCCCTATCCATAGAAGAATTGGCATGTATGAAAAAAGAGAGTGAGCCAGGCTTAGTATTATCTATTAATGGGCTGAAAACAGGAATAACATCAAAGAGGGAATTTGGATGACAATACTTTAAAGCGTGCCAGTGGAGCCCATTAGCTCTCAATAAAGGTCAATACAATAACTTTTTCTTGGAAACGTTCTCATGACAGCAGCAAATTTGTTACCCTGGCGTTAGTCGCAACTTACATTTTGTCACCATTACACTGCCTAATATCATAAAATATCATACAATATACTACACATAATGAAATGACTATTTATTAAACGGTGATCAGGCGTCATGCCAGCCAAAAACTATGGGGGAGGGTGGGGCACAGTTAGAACGGGGACACGGGGGTGCTTTCAGGACAAAATCCATCAGTTTGAAAGTCTGAGAAAAATCACAATTTAATCGTGAAATTGATCACATGTTCATCACTCCTAAAATATTTTTAGTAGCTTTCATTTATCAAATGACTCATTCCTTTCAATGACTACAAAAGGCTGCTGGCTGAATGAATCTTTTCTGTAATAATGTTAAAGGCTATTATCATCATCATGGCCACATTGTCATCATGTAGTTATCGTAATAAAGGCTTATTTATGCTTCCTGTACGTACAACAATAGATATATATGTTTTAAACAATAAAGCCGTCACTACTTGTATACTCCCACTAGTCCTGTACATGACGATGGGCGCTTAATGCATCCACTAGAGGGCGCAGTTTGCACTGATCTCCTCTTCTCCTTCGCTGTCCTCCAGCTTACTCAGTTCCCGACTGATCTCGGCCCAGCTGTTGTCGTTGTTTTTTCTGTGTGCCCAGGCACGGTAACATCATATGTTTATGGTTTCAAACAAACTTGCACTTACCTCAAAACGTTCTGCCATTTTTTAAAGTATTCTTTTGGTTGTGTTTTGCTGGTCTGGCTTAAACTGTTGGCCACAATGCTCGAGTCTGCCACCATGACTTCTGATGGTAACGCTACCTTTGGTCTGGAGCGTAAGCTTCCAGAACACATGCAGCAGAGGACACACTGAAGGCTCTGTCCATATCCGTATTGGATGTAGAGGATAGTTGATCATTTAGGCTCTACATCCTCATCTACCTTCCAGAGACCAGCAGTATCACCTGCCTGATGAACATCTTGGTCACATCATACCCTGATCTGAAACATACTAAAGAGGGTTCCAAGCTTTGAGAAGATCGACCAGCAGTGAAAGTAAATACAGAAAGTACATTAACATTAAGTACAGTTTACTAACTAACATTAGTAATGCTAATGTAAGTTTCTTGTAAGATTCAAATTAATTAAACACTATCTGAAAGAAAAAAGAAAGATGTAATTAGTATAAAATGTATAGGGCTGTGTGGGGAAATCAACAAGCGACCCAATGGTAAAAAAAACACTTAAAGATAGCTGAACTCATTAATGGATCTATTATTTTAGGCCATTATAGAAAACATTCTGTAATGAGACGTTCTGCATAATGGGAAATCTTACTTGAGAATGATTAAAGCATATTTCTATGCTAATACAATTATACTATTAATTCAATAAAGCTGGGAATGCAAGACTTGCAACATTTCACACACAGACACGCGGCGTGCACGGAGTATGTGGAAATTGGGAGTCAGACTATCGTGGTTTCTCACATCTTAAATCGCTTTTTTAAGTAAAGCCTGAATACTATTTCACAAGACATTACCCTGGCTGTAAGTTAATAAGCACCTGTTAAAGTTAGTAAGATCGTTTTCTGATCAGTCTAACCTAGAAACTTTTATACCCCAAACATCCCCTTGATATGGACAAAAAGGAAACAGCCATCAACCACTGTACTGCACATGGATCGAATACAAAATCTTACTACTCACTCATCCTACATGATGAGGCACTGCACGGCACTGCCCCTTAAAGAACTGCTCACCACACAAACCAGCACAAGACACCTCAGATCTGCCGCTACCAACTGCCTCCAAACCACCAGGACAAAGCTCTGCACTATGGGGGACAGAGCCTTCTCCTCTGCTGCCCCACGGCTGTGGATCGCTCTTCATGGCCATCTGAGAGCCCCATAGACACTGGACTCCTTCAAAAAGGACTTGAAAACATTCCTTTTTAAAAGAGCCTTTTCTTAAAAAAAAAACCCTGTCCCTATAACCACTGCTTTTAGATCTTGTTTTATGCTCAGGTTCTTAACTCTGCCTGATTTTAATTGTCTGACTTTTTGCTATTGTTTCATTGGTTTTCATGGTACTTGTAGCACTTTGAGATTTTCTTTTAAATGTAAGGTGCATTACAAATAAAATGTATTATTATTATTGTACATCATTTTAAAAATGTGCAACGTCTCTTTTCTCTCTCTCTCCGTTCCCCCTTTTCCTTTCTCTCTTCCTCAGCTAATGCAGTCGTTTGTGTGCAGCACCTGAAACTTGTATGAAGACACTCTAAACAACAACTTAATGTGGCAAACAGACTACAGTAGAGTGATTCATATTTACTTTAATTATGTTTATTGTATATGACTGGTATTTGAGCACACGCCTCTTTACCCTTTCCTCTAAAGAATAAATCATTGTGACATTTATTAAGCCAAGAAATATAAAAAATATATGTTTTTAAAGAGGTAAAACTTAGAAAGAACGATACGGCTGACATTAGGGGTGTGCAGCCAACACACAGCTAACACCCAGACAGTGTGAATACCATGACAGTACGAGCCGAAGCCGACACGCAGCCGGTGCCAATGCACAGCTGGAACCACGCAGCCACAGCCATCATGCAGCAAACACAGTGTGTACCAGGCCTTACTCTTGGAAAGAAGTACGAGTGGGATGCTCGCTGGAGTCGAATACACTTAAGTCTCTGTGGTGGAAAGCATTGAGGTTCTCCAAAAGTCCCCCGGCCTCGGGGAAAGTTCCTGCATTGGAAATGTAGTTTTAGATTTATTAGCCTGTGTCCTTGTTTGGCATTTGTCTTATTTATATATTTACCTCCTCTACAAACATTTTTCAACTAAGTGCCTAATAGGAGCAAGTCTTACCACAATGTAAACTCACAGTCCATTAAAATGATAATCCTGAAGTTTCTTATGGTCGCAGAAGTTTTAGTAACTTATCTTGAAGTCAGAAAAACAGGACAACAAACAACAGCCTGGAACAAGAACATTAGCATCCACCAGGATATTTTTCAGAAATCAATGTGAAACCCATTGGACTGAGCATCAAGCAGCTAGCTTATTGTACTTCAATATGGAGATCCCCTTGTTCAGTATAGCACAATAAACACAGCAGCAGTATTTGCATTTATGGATTTTTTTCTTCCAGCGCTGTGTGTCTGCGTGTCATGTTCTGGCTGCGGGTAAAAGAACACTCTATTCATAGTCTCAGTATAGCTTCAGCAAAGTGCACAAGGTTCAGGTCTTCAGGAGCCAGAAATGATGTCAATCTGGGATAAAGTGTGGTGAGTTGATGCACTAAACCTCAGCCTGACACCTCAAAAGAAAGAAAGGGTATTATATAACTTAAACAGACAATATTGACATATATTTCACTGAGATTGTACCTTGTCTGATTAGGTGCGTTAAACACTTTTAGACTTGAAGAGTAAATGTATGCTCAGTGCTTCCCACACACTGAACACTCAGATTATTGGGTTCTTGGAGTTAATCGTACTCTTTGTTTGCAAAAATTTTCAATTAAATAAAAGACAGTTAGAGGTGAGTCATCTATTATCGAGTTGAAGCATCGTCTGGTTCTGAGAGTAAAAATATAAAAAAAACTTTAAACCTTACAACACATTTATTTCTACTAGATTATTGTGCTGAACATAGAATAGAATTTGCATCAACTGGAGCACGTGACAACACACATAATCCTCTAGAATAAGCAAATCAACATGCAGGTATTAGCCAGAAATCAATGCAGCACTCGCTCTGCGGTTCATGAACCAATGAGCTAGTTGAGCTATAATATGAAGTTCCTTAATGTCCTGCAGCCACCACGGTTCATCCAAAACACAATTTGCATTTATGGATTTTTTTTTCTCCAGCATCTTGGATCTGTGTGTCATGGTCTTGCTTGGGGAAAATGGGATCTCTATTCATAGTCTTTATCCATTTCATCTCACACACCGCAATCTTGACCGCGGGGCTGTCGGAATAAGTCCTGCTCACACAGAAACGATTTACTGCGGGCAGGCGGGACGGTCAGATAGGGACAGGGACGCTTGGTCATGACTTTGTGGACACAATGGATTAAAGGAGAAGACAGAATGGGTGCGGGGAGGAAATGCTATTGAGTAATTTGCAATAGAATAGTTTTAAAAGGCTTGTGTTTGTCTTTATTAAGTGCTAATCTGCCTGGTCGATAATTTGTTAAGTCAAAATTGTATAGTATATTATATACATTTTGTAAAAAACAGTAGTCCACATATGTATTAGTCACGTGCAGGCGAGCACAGTAAGAACTTTTTTTGCAAGGTTTTACTTTTTGTCTCTGCCCTTTGCCTTTTTGATTATAGAGCAAGCTCTGGAAATTATTAAGGTATAAGTTTTGGTATTATTTAGGGACAAATTCAACATAACTGCTAGGAAATCAAAATGCTAAAATGGATAGCATAAAGCAGTGGTTCCCAAACTTTTTTTGCCGTGCCCCCCCTTCAACATAAAAATGGCTTTGGGCCCTCCCACACGTTACCAAATACATTTTGTGTGTATATGTATGCGTGTGTGTGTGTGTGTGTGTGTGTGTGTGTGTGTGTGTGTGTGTGTGTGTGTGTGTGTGTGTGTGTGTGTATACAAAAAATACTGAGAATAACATCCTTTGCAGTCAAATATCTGTATTTCTAGAATTTATCTGAGATTTGCCAAAACAGAAAAAGAATGGCAGCATCAATGTGTGAAGATTAAACTTAAAAAAAATATCAAGCCAATTCTAAAGTAGCAATAAAGAGTATAGCTGCAACATTCAACTGAACACTTTTTTAAGATGCAGCAGTAAGGCCACGTGTCCATCTAGCGTTTTTTTCTCAGCGCCAGCGTCTTTTTTCAGTACGGTAGAGAGCGTTTGCAGCAGAAAGCGGCCGTCTAGATGAAATGCGCAGCGCCCAGCGTCTTTTCAACAAGCGCTCTGCCGTTTTTGTGCGGCTGCTCTGCGTGCTCAAGATGCTCTGCGTGCGCCCCCCAAAGTGGCGCACGGCCCACTTTGAGAACCACTGGCATAAAGGAACCTTTATTTCCATCTTTCAAACAACACAGTGTATTCTCATGTGTTAGCCTTTTAGCCCCCCCCCCATAAGTAAATTCAAGTAACATACTGGACTTCTCTTAGCCTTAACAATACAGACTTGAACCAAACCTGCTGAACCAGTTCTGACAAAATAAACATACCTGTAATTGAACATTTCCAAAAAGGAATGGTTCAGTTACAGTAATTGGATTTTTCTAAAAAGGATTCTGATCTTAATACTGAGCTACTTGACAGCTGTGTATGTCACCCTGTACTTTACATGAGTACCACATTACCAATAAAACAGTTATTAATCAGCATAACATTGAGGCAACAATTAGTAATGTTTTCTGTAATTAAGCAGCTGATTCATAGAAGACCCATTACGAGCTCAGCGTGTAGAGCACCAACCAGCTGGCCATGAGAGGATTTCATTAGAATACAGAATCAACAGTGAAGTATAGTCAGGGACAAGTTTTACATTTTCAATCACAACTGACACTTAAAAAACACACGATTTAAAAAGGAGCCTGACAGAAGGTTAAGTTTCTTATAATAGATCAAATGTATAAAGTTAAATACAATAACACCATATATCTCTAAAATTACACATTAAGTAGAAGAACTACATCCTGGTGCTCAGATGTCAGTTTAATTTTTCAACTATGAATAATCTGAGATCAATTTAAACAAAACAAATATAATGATTTTCTAATCACATGCTATAATAACTATTCTTTCATTACTACTGGGGCCTTACAGATGCACCACATTTCCAACTGGAGTACACAATTGACTGGTCGGTGGTTACAATGTTTTGAAAAAAAGAGAGAGGTTGTTTGAAGTGACTTTGTAGCCCTGCAAGGCTAATGTAAGAAAAACAAGATGACTGTAAATCCATCCCCATGGTTTAATAATCCATGCACCAGTTCATAATTTGGGCCCACTGATTTGTAAACTCTGCACCGATTTGTTTGCAGGGATTTGTGAACTGTGTGAATGGATTTGTGGATTTGCAATGCAAATGAATACAATGCAAATGAATACAATGCAAAATCAATGCAGTGTGCGCAAAGTTTTTAAAACTGTACGCACAATTTGCAAATCCATGTGTACAGATCTGTAAACTTTGGTCTGTAGCGTAAGCTTCCAGAAAACATCCTCCTGACTTGAGCCTTGGGAGGCTCTGTAAGTGACAAATGGGGTTGGCAGAATTGAACTTTTTTCCAATATGTAGTGAACTGTGATTACATGTTTTATACATTATTGTCATGTGCTTGTGAATAAAAGAAACTATTGACAGTGACATGCAATCCCATAAAAAAAAAAAACCCACAATCAATGTCTGTTACAAAGAAGGTAACTGTTTTTGGGCCTATCTAGCCCATCACGTACCATACATGCACCAGTGTCAGGTACCTGGTGTTTTTCTGTACTCTCTATTCCTAAATTAATTCTATGTTAAAGAGGACATATTATCCTCCTTTTCCACCTTTTCAAACCGTCCCGTGGTCCAAATGAAACATCTGTGCTGTGCTTTGGTCAAAAACATGAATCAAGCACCAGAGGAGGTTTGTGACCCTGAATAAACCAGCTCTCTCAGAACGCTTTGTTTTAGTGTGTGTGTCTCAATCCAACTTGTGATGTCACAAGTTGAGAAAATTTGAAACTGAGCATTTTTCTCTGTGTTGTAAGACTCATGCAGACCACAAACAAAGGACTGGATGGGTTTATTTCAAATTTTGGGTTGATAGACGCTCAGGTTACCCAAATAAATGTTCAAAAACACTGTAAAAGTGGATTTTTCATAATATGTTCCCTTTAATTGAAGTTGTACTAAGAACAACTATTCAGTTTGTTTGCCTTATTTTGACGTATTAAACCCCAAAAATAACATCCGAAGCAAGAAACTTAACATCAATAACATCTTCCTTCACAATTTCAAACGAGTGTTGAGCTGCTCGTGCTGTTTACACATCCCTCGCCAAGGCAAAACATTAAAACCAGCAGCTGTCAAAGTGGAGAACAGAAATTGCAAGATGGCTGAGTAAACAAGCAGCTAGTTTATTAGAACGTTTTTTAGGTCAGAGACGTAGTGTTAAGAGCAGTCACAAAAGCAGAAAAACACAGGAACACAAAAACAGATTAAGCTCTGCACCTTTTTTTCTTCCAGAGTTTTTGGTTTGGAAGATTTCTTTTGGATGACAGAAGTGGTTGGTTTGTTTTTCTACGAGATAAATTCCCACACACTCTCCTATATACTACTGCTGCAGAGCCAAGTTGAAAAGGTAAACAGGCAACTTTCCAACTTGTCACACGAAAAATATTGTGGCAACGCCTGATTAAAACAACAGGGCACGTTGTTTGACTGAGAAAAGACATGTGAACAAGTGTTTTTAAAGTTGTGAAAGACGGCTCGTTGCATTGATGAATCATGGGGTGTTTGAACTTGAATGTTCACAGGTTCAAGTACACGTGGAAGAAGCTTTCATTTGGTGCAGTCACTCGCCACAGGTGAGTTTCTCCAGCAGCATTTGTGGATGTGGAAGAAAGTGTCCTCGACCAAATTGGTGTCAGGTTTTAATTTGACTCTACAGCACACTTCACTTCTGAAGTGCATTTGTGACGAATAGCAGAGTGCAGCAATCATTTACTACTGTGGGTGCTCCTCTCTTTTGGGTTGAAACTCTGCTCACATAAGGTAACTTGTCTGTGTATGAAGTGTATGTGTGTGTGTGTGTGTTACAGAGAGGAGATGGGTTGGTTCTCGTCAATGCAAATCATTCTCAACCGGCAATCCAGCTCCAGCTGGCGTGATGCTTTGGCATATTGGCAAGTGAGGAAGGTGGGTCGATAAGGATTTTAACTGCATCTTAAAACGGGTAATGGTGGACCTTTTATGTGTGTCATTGTCACTTACCCAAAAGTCACGGCTCCTAAGCGCCACCATCCATCACCTGCCTGCCTGCCACATGCCTCTTTCTGCCTAACTGATTCACTTAAGCTCCGTTTGTTTGTTTGCTCTCAAAGTCACTTTCATTTATGATCGAGCCGGGTGGGGGCTACGATTGCATGCGGGGCTGTACAGAGACAGACAGACAGACAGGGGTGGTTAGCTCACTCTAAAATTGCTCACTCACACTAAAGCTTTTCATATTGGATATTACGCTTATAAATAGCTATTTTGGGGACTTTTATCACAGCTCAAAGGGTGCTGTTGATCCTAGATAAAAAGTTGCTGTTTGGGTTCTTTACCTCCTAGGTGTTGCACAGCATGCACTGTCAATATCACACTGCTGCCCTTAAAATACAGCAGTGTACCTCACCTTTACCACAGCAATGTCAGTCACAAACACCTTGATGTTGTAACTTTACAATGGTTTAAAAAGTTTTGGAGCGGCAATGACACACACGGCAATGTGACTTTAAAGCACAAGGACAAGGACTGCAAATTAGCCATGCAGTAAGGGAGTAGTGCAAAAATCTGGGAATAAATTCCTTACCAATAGATTTCTTCACAAATGTGTTCATAAAGGTGTCTTCTAACACATGTAAAAATATTTGAATCCAACTCCTGTAGGAAAATCTGTGAGAGCTGCTCAAAGTCGGGGTACCTGGAACCTTATTGGTGAAAAATTGAAAATGTTAACCTCTGCCTTAGCTTGCGAGGGGTCAAACTAGGGGTAACCAAATATCTAATAAAATTCCCTCACTAATGGCAAGAAGTCCTATATACATTGCATGGCATGCACTTTAATAAGATGTAACAATGCCTACATGTATTGTCCCGACAAAATACTAATAAAAGTTTGACTTTTCACTAAATGCATCGTACTCTTTAAAATCATCATGTTTGTAGCGTCACTTACTTTTAGAATCAAAAACACAAACACAATCTCTCAGCTTTTTGATGATGATTATCTTATCCAGTGAAAGGGTGTTAAACGTATGTAGTTCATGTTTTTCAACCATGAAGTTATTGTTTTATGTCATCAGAAAATTCAAAATGAACAGATGTGTCGTCATATTTGAGAAGAACCCAGCAATGAAAGCTTTCAGGCATACAGTATGTAGCGAGGCAAAAAGTACAATGCTTTCCTTTCAGATTAAAAAAATTAATTAGTGGCTAAGGCAGTTATTCAATGTTAGTACGATATAGATTACCTCTACTTAATCGAGTACTTCAGTGAATGTAGGCCTCCATATATTTTAGCGCTGCAGAGTACCAAAGAAAAAACAAGTATGTGTGCGTAACACTCATGGCCCTTCATCTGATGCACATCACGCTATTGCCAGTACATCCATTAGCCTGACAGCTCTTGTGAACAGTGCATATTTGTTGATTCAGTAAATACTCCTGTGAATGTGGGCTGTACATGTGAGGTTGGGATACAGTTATAGGCCTATGTCCAGTTTTCACATGGGATAACAATTACGGATTTACCAGCTACAAGTGTTTCTGTAAGAATGGGTAAGTAACTAGAGTCAGTAAAGCCTGATGAAAATGTGTCATTAACCTCAGCAGTATCATATTTTTTCAAAGCCTATCACTGTCAAAACTGTCTTGCATATTTGAATAGTCTAACTGCCGTTTTCCAACATAGTCGGTGCGCACTGCGCTCCGTCAGCGCTACGGTTTTGCTCTGTCGGACAGCGCGCCCTACCCCACTGGGTCTGTTTCTGGAGCGTGAGCGCGGACATACATGAGCAGCTGTACACACCGGTTCAAGAGATCACAGAAGAACAAAAAGATCACGCAGGAATTAAGAGAAAAACATGAAAACATGTTGCTTTATCTTTCTGAGGTTGATTTGCCATTCACTGCCTGTTTTGACATAATGTTGATAAAGTGATGGGATATACGCTTGTGTTTTATTTTGAAATTGACCGGATGCTCTGTGCGTTACCTTGTCTAACTTCCTGTCCTGGTCGTTCTTTAGTGTTCAGCTGGCAAGCTCCGGAGACAATCGCGGTGCGTGATGTGGAAACACGAGCATTTACTAGAGTGGCAGCACACGGACTATGTGGAAAATGGCAGTAAAAGAATGGCTTGCAGGGTTTGACCTAATTACATATATGGAAGTTAAAACTATTTCCCAGTCAGCCGGAATAAGCAGGTAGCATGGCTAGCTATAGTATCAATATAGATAAAAATCACAAGGAGATATTTTTTTTTCTTATTTTACACCAAAGAACACAAATCCATAAAGTCTCACATTCTTCCTTTTACTATCTCTCTATATGATTGTTGGTACTGTTGTCTCGTTAAAGTTTTTCACAGGTGACTTCTGTTATTTATAAGCCTGCATCAGTCTACCTCATTCAGAGCGGATGTACTCATTGACTGGACATCATTTATCCACAAGTGAAGCTTCTTTGGACATCTGCATCAGCCCGAGGAGAAGAAAAACCGCACACATGTTGAGCAGCTGTGCATCATAATTCAGGAAACCAAGTCCTCTATAAAAATAGTTAGCATGAAATATCTTCATTAGAGCTCCTCTCACAGTGTACCAGGAGGAGGTTGGCAGAGCTGTTTCATCTTTGTGTATATTTACAAAGCTTTGGCAAGCGTCCCGCTCATATTTGTGGCTATCTGGCGAAGATGTTGAGTTTCCCTGAGCAACAGTGAGAAGCTTCAGAGAATGGTTGGCAGACTTCAGTCGGGTAAGAAATGCTTGTTAAGCCAAACTATGCTGTCATGGTTAATTAAAACCCACTCCATATTTGAAGTTTGTTTTTCTTTCATTGCTCCCCGTCTGACCCTCGCTGTCATGAAGACGCCATGGGAATGAGTGGTGGGCATGCAGGGGCAATGCTGCCTTTCTCTTTAGTTTGACTGATGTGTGTTATTAACTGGCATTTCCTTCAGACTTTCCAGGTTGTTTCTAAAGCCGCAGAGGGGCGGGGTCGGCAAAAAAGTTCCAGCTTTTGTCTCTGGTCTGAACATTGTGATTGAAAGCTGGGAGGCCTGCTGTGAGGGAGCACTCTGATCTGGAAACAAAGGAAGCCTCTATAACTCAAAACCTGCCAAATTATTTTAAGGATATTAACAGCTTGGCTAAATCTGCCAAACACAGCAAATTCAATTGTTTCTCCATGAGTAAGACGTGACGTAAAAGGAAAGAAAGCTAGAAAAACTTCAGAGCTCCACACTTGAATGGTGGAAGAGGACGCAGTCACCTCATGTTCAACCTGCTGAGCCAGGGACTCCATTGAGTATTTTGTTTCCATCGAATGCAGAACACAGCTAGAATCGCTTGGCCAATGTGTATGTGCACGTGTGCCTCTGAGTGGGGAAGAATTACAGAGAATATCTCCTTGGTTGTGTGTGTGTTTCTCTGCGTACTACTTACAAGGCACTCTCATTTGCATATAGAGCGCTGGGCCCTCAGGAGGTAAGTGGACTTTAACAGTAAGATAGCTCTGCTATTTATTGCTTTTCATGCTGCAGTGAATACCTGAGAGCCGCAACTTCTCAAATGTGGCAGTGAAATCCATATACAAATGACCAACAGCCATCACTGTTCTCCAGTAAGTGCCTCTTCATTCAAAAAGAGAATGGATGCTGTTAAGACACACAATGCACCGACATCTACAAGCTCCTTCTCTGTTACTGCACAGGCACCAGGGATGCATAATTCTACATGGTGACATGTTAAAATGACAAGTTGCAAAGTTTGTCCCCAAAACTTTTTCTGAAAGTGAATGAAAAACGTGGAAATTTGACAATGTTTTTGATTCCATTTTTATTCCCTGAAAACCACTGACAAAGCCACCAACCCACACAATAAACTCATGTCAAATTGTCAGCCTGTCAATACAAGTCACTTTGCATTTTCAGAGAATTATGATACAATCCATCAACGTCACGCTAATCTGAATTGGAAATTATATTACAAACCCGAGAAGAAGAAAAACAGTGTTTTTGTCTCGTCCAGTCAGCAGCATGGAAGATTTATAGCTATGCCATTATTCCAAACATAATCTTAGTTCTGCTCTGTGATTTAGCAATGATTTATAGTCATTCAATTTACTTGTAAACCAGGCAGGGAGTGACAGAAAAAGACATTCTCATATGCTAACAGCCACTGTAATGCTGATATGAAAATACAGCTGAGCGAGGAATCTAAACAATGTCATCTAACTCTGCAGCAGAAGCCCTGTCATCGGGCTGATTCACATCATCCCAAAGAGAAGCATGATGGACCATTTTTATATTATCATCAGTAGACTTAAAGGTCACATATTATCCTCCTTTTCATCCAGTTTAAATAAGTCTCAGAGCTACCCAAAACATGTCTGTGAAGTTTCTTGTTATAAATCCACTCAGATCTTATATTTGATCATGCCTATACACCCCTCTATTTCCGCCGGTGAAGTATGTTCCGGCACGATGACACGGTCATCCAGCAGCAGAGGAGTTTAGCCAACAGAAACTCGCGCATCATAAAAAAAAAGAAGCTTACGCGTCGGCCAAACGATATTCATATATTACGTATTGCCACAAGGTGAATTACATTCATTACAGCTACACCCCCCCCCCCCCCCCACACACACACATTTTTATTGCAGATCTACATGAATCACACAAATGACCTATTTTGGATCCAAAACGGCGAATTTCGCCGAAAGGTGACGAGTTTGCACCCCTGCTTCTTACAAACAGGGTGCGAAGCTGACAAAGACGTTTTTGAGAAGCCAAAGAATCATGTCGACTGACAAGGTACAGTAATATTACCTAATTTCATGCAAATTTTACTCTGCTAGCGTCTACAGTAGGGCTGGGCAATTAATCGAAAATTCATCGAAACCGACATTCAGAACCTCTAACTGCTAACTGACGTAATCTTGCCCATGTCGATTATTTTCAGGGCAGTCATGTGACGACACGTCCAATCCGCGACATGGAAGCAATGTCTGTCGTTTGGACACATTTTGTCTTTAGTGAAGACGAAACCGAACAAAAAGAAGTCAAATGTAAACACTGCGGAAAAACTGTTTGCTAGAAATGCAAGTTATTTATTCTCTACTGTTTTAGAGAAGTAAACTTCTACTTTGAAACTAAAATGTGTCGTTTTCAGGTAAAATGTTCAATTAATCGTGATGTTGATTTGAGGTCATATCGCCCATCCCTAGTCTACAGCCCGTTGTTTGCAATGTGTTTGCATGTGGAGTTTGTGTATGTGTTCTAACTGTGGCCATGATGTCGATAGTCTGTGGCTCAAGAGGGTATCACATGCTAGTTGAGACAGGTTTGTAAGGTTCCAGACTTGAAAAGCTAACTTGAAGATCGAAGGGAAAGAGACAACTTTTTCTGCAAGATGGATGGATTTATTTGTTTGTATGCAAACCTGAGATATAACTTGGGTTAGATGACTTTCTGCATGACATAAAGGAACTAAACATGAGACTAAACAACGATGACACCAATTACAATAGCCTACAGCCTTACTTTAAGTTGCAATCTGTTATGCATAGCTTCACTTGTCACCATCCTCTTCCTCTTAGCCTCAGCCATTGTATCAAATGTACAGACAGGCTAACTGTCTTCTTTTTAAACTGAAGGCTGGTGTGTGAACTAGTGCCGTAAAGCCATACGCATTTTTTCGCAAGATGACCTCGGCCACTGCCAAAGTTACATGCTAATGTGTCACATTTTATATTCAAAAATGTTTGTCCTTTGTATTTGATGTAATGGTATATTTTTCCTTTCCTACCTTATTTTCATGTCATCAAGTGTTTTGAGATATGGATTACATTTTGTGTTTTTGTCCTTCAAGGCCTACATACATTCCTCCACAGCCCTGTATACTCTGAATTGAACAACCTTTTTGCAGTACGTTGCATCTTCAAAAGGCAAAGAAGTCAGCAGATCGTTACTTTCGTAAAAGCAGCGGTTAAATAGAAATGACCCTGGAGCCTAAAGCCCTATTGAGTAAAGCCTTGAGGGCTGCTTTTCTTATTAAGTTTGCTTCTGGGAACCGTGGTGGCTTTTGACTAAGGTGGAGTCACTCACCTAGATTAGCCTTTAGCCTTGGAAGAACCCACCTTGTACCTTTGACTAGTTATTGCTTCCTGCTGTACAGATCATACATCTGTGCTATTGATTGGCCTTGCCTGCTCCAGAGCTCTAATTGTGGTGTGAGCCTCGCATTTCACCGACAGTAATAGGTTACACAGAAGAATAAAGATGCAGTCGCTGGGTATTGATCACGAGGAATCCACACCTCCAGCAAAATTAACGAGACAATGCATATGGATCAATACTGCTCTCCCTTCACTTGGGGAAAGATTCCCCCCCCCCCCCCCCCCCCCCCCCTTCTTCTCTTTCATCCAAGCCGGCGTCTGTAATCCAAGAAAAAGTGCTGATTTGGGCTCATCTTTTCAAAAGCATCTCATTAAAGTTCATCATGCAGTATCCATTGTAAAACCGCCAGGAATCTCATTATGGATTGTGGAGGGAAAGCTTGCCTCAATTGTTTAGGTGTAACTGAGACGCCCGCTTTCATTGGGATTGTGCCGTACTGTAAAACAAGCGGCTGCAATCGTGACGTGTTCAGCAAGTCTGATCCCCCAATATGGAGGACTAGACATTGCTCAACAGAAGCTTCCAGCAATGGATCATAATGTATAATAGGTTTTTAGTTGAGGATAATAGAAGATTAATGGAGTAATAACCTCACTATGAATATTGTAACTTTCATTAAACCCCATTCAGTCTGTGAAAATATTCAGACCAGGAAGTGACGGCCGACAGAAATCAATTCTTGATTCCCATAATTAACACCCCTGAAGACTGATTGGAACAATAGGAATGCGGTTAGCCTGTGTTTGTGTGGGATTTTCTGTGGAGATCATTATGAAGTGGAGTTTTCAAAGCCACAGGGCAGCAAAGTGTTCACACATGTAATTACTCACACTCATGAGGGGCCCTCCCATGGCGAGACCCGGCGTAGGGTTTCGAGTGTCAGGCTTCCTGCGGTGTGTATTCTTTCTCCATGCTCACAAACAGAAAGGAATCGTTTCATCAGTGTTTCCTTTAATCTCTCTCACATACAGCGGTTGACCACTTTACTGGCCATTTTTAGTCTTTTCTGACCCTCAGAAGTGCAGTTTTCTCTTGAGAGAGCTGAGAGACGGTGAACTGTTCACATTAGCTAATTAAGGCAGTTACGAGTATATAGAGATTTCCTTTGATTGATTTAAAGTTCCTTGTCTATGAGAGCACAAACCACAAGAGATATTCAAGTTTGGGTTACAAAGTCTTATAAATACAATCTATTTCAGTATGAAAACCTGAAATGTTTTGAATTGTCAGAAACATAAATGTGGGTTTTGGTTAGTTTCCTGTATCGTAAAGTGGCAGTGTGATTGAATAATACATCAGCTGTTTCTTCATGATTATATTATTCATCTGAAATACATTCTGGAAACATTTGAGATTGAGTTGAATAATGACAGTGCATACTGTTCAAAGATGTTTTAATTTCAGCTTTTGCAAAACGTATCCCGGGATAAGACTGTTACATTCTTTTTAACATTCATTCACATGCATGAAGAGAATTTGTGACAATTTTCTTCTTCTCCGTTAAACAACTAAAAGAACTAAAATATAGACATTAATACAAGACCTGCATTTCTGTATTTGTAGAGAATCACTGTTTCTGTATTTCTATAAGTCATAACTTTAAGCATGAATTATATCTAAAAATCAACCAATGTACATTTATCACAAGAGGAAATAAAACAAAGAGACCAGGCTGTGGACTGCAGGGACTGCAGTTTTGGCACCTCCTCAATGTGCTTCATTTTACAGCCTTGGAGGTTCAGACTTCATAAAAAAAAATCTGGTTTTATTTTTCTTTATTTTGTTTGCTTTTACTGTATTTTACTTCTCTTCTATGGTCCAAAGATTTGAAAAGTATTAACAAAGCATTATAGAATATGTCATTTTATGTTGAGCTATTCCAGAAAATAAAAGAGGAGCACAAATTCAAACTCGAGCTTGGATTCCAACTTATAAAATATAAATTCATCCTGACGGCAAAGTAAACAACAAAATAAACTGAAAATGAACGTGAAAACAACAACTCTTACTGTTTTTTGATGTTCTATGTTTAGAACAATTCAAAATATAATAATCCATTTTTTTTATTTTTTTTTACAAATACTACAACTAATCTTTCCTCAGGACTTATCTAAGTCTTTTTAAAAAGCTAACTTATAAAATACATTGATATCGTGGACCCAGCTGTGGTTTGAAACAACACAGTCATTTTTGCCTGGCACCAGATTGACACAGGTAATTGATTCAACCACTTTGATTCTGGCCGTTCTGCAGGCTGCTTTCACGACACAAAAATTACAGTAATTTCTGCTAAATTGCAGCCAGCGATTGGTTGAGCTCGCACTGATTGCTGTAGCTGCAAAATTGCAAATGCTAAATATAATTGTATGACAGAAAATATATAATTTTTTTTCACATTCTGGTCTTACTTCCAACAATGTTTACGCTGGACTAGAACCCTGGAGTACCTCACACAGTAGAATACAATACATTGTGGGAATACCTGTGCATACCTGGCAACTTGAAGTGATTCATGAGAAGGCCTTTTCTGTACTCTCTGCAGCGTCTTTTAAGAACAAGCTTCTTTTATTTATTTATTTTTTCTCAGGTGTTTGAAATGACTAAGTGGCCTTAATATTAGCAGTGACAGGCGTGGTTATGAGTACAGCAGAGGTATTAGTATTGAGCAAAGAAGCCTAAAGTCTCATGAGAAAATGCTAAAAAGGGAAACATAATTTCCTGCATTCTTTAACACATTCACACACACATTATACAGTCAGGGTTTTGTTAATGTATTTTCTCTGTGAGGCGATATATTGTATAACACCTTTTTTTTTCAATCACCCTGCACATGCAGTAATTTGCATCTCTTGTCTTGGTTTTCTCTTTTATAAAAATCTAATATCCTGTGTTATTTTTTGGTAAGCAAATTCAGGCATCCGCACATTAACTCGTTCAAGAAAAGTACCCAATTATGAGTGCAACAACAAGCAGGAAATAAACATAATCGACACTATCTTTGTCTCTCCACTTTGTGTTTTTCTAGCTCCTGAATGATTTCTCTTGCTCACACACTGACAGGATCCTAAACTGTTTACTCTGCCTTGCTTATTTCTTTTATCAATCATCTCTAACAGGCAATTAAAAGTTGGTCCCAGCAGCGTGAATGAGCAGTAAAATTAAAGCTTTGGCCCCATGTTTCATCTCTCTCCACTTCAACTGGTTTTACAGCCCTCCTGGGTGCTTAATGTGGAGACGAAAAATGGTCACCAACAAGGTGGTGTTATCGATGGTGCTGACATTTGCGGTTACACCTTTCAAGTACTTGGCAATATCAGTTTTCCTTACCTCTCTCTCTCACTGTCTGTCTGGTCTTTATCTCTGATGTACAATAGGCACACAGCTTTCTCTGTGATTCACTTGGTCTCCTGCTCTCTCTATGTCTGACACAGAACAGTAATCCTGAGCTCCCTGTCTGTCAGCCATTATTTGCCTCCTCTCTCCCTGCATGCATTTTGATGTATATCTGCACAAAGAGAGGGCCAGCTCTATTAATTAGGAGCATGGCACCGTTAAAAAGGATCCACAGGGAGAGATGACGGTACTCGCTGCTCTCAACCTGCCCACCTTGTCCTCCCACAGTGCTGGTGATTAATGATGTCGGCCATATCAGGGGGGCCCTTATCAGACATGGATGCTCCCACCAAACAAAGCCAGGGTTAGGAGCTCGTTGTTTAACTGATGACGGCAAGGGGAAGACGAGGGTCTTTGTGAATACTAATGACCTTTGGCGTCAATAGTTAACTGAGCGCTCAGGAGCATTAAATGCCCACCTTCCCAGTTTGTAGCAGGCTGTAATTATGATGTGTGTGATCGCATTGCATCTGTAATTCCCAGTGGAAAATAAGGATTCACATTCTATACTCAAAAGTTTCATTACAATAAAATAAAAGTATTTCTATAGACTATCACATTTTGGATTTTTCTCATACAAGAAGTTTAGAAGTATTGGTAGCTGACTAAACCTAAAACACCAACAATGTCAAATGAGTCTGTTGAAAAAGTAGAAGAACTTTGCAGTTGGTTGAGTTGTTGATTTTGAATATGTTATTCAATGTTCTGAATTAGCTAAATTTGTTTAAAACCATTCTCTCCAAAGTCGCCAAGGCTTTAACAAAGCTTGAAACCTGTGTTAATTTAAGCTTCTGGTTTGAATTCATTGTCAGGATGCTTTGAAATGTGAAAATTTGGTTAAGCTCTTATTTCCCCAAAGCCCTTTACCATCTTTTTTTTTCAATTATTCCCAATGAGGAGCAACTCAGAGTCATCTGTTGGCTGATTTGGTGCTACAAATACAGTGTAATGTGTGAAAGCTGAATGAAACTTTAGTGAATTGGCACAAAATGCTCTTCTCGCACTCGATTGCCCAATTCGATGCTCTGTATTCATGCAAAAGAGAATAAACACGACATTCATGCTGTTCTACTTATTTCAGCTGACCATCAATTAGAAGACAGGGGGATTATCATCACACTGTACAAACACTCTTTGAGATCAGCAGTGACTATGGTTTGAAACAGATCCTCTAGTTGGAGTAAAGTTAGGAACATGATTGGTCAGTAAATGGTAAATGAATAGTGCTTTTCTAGTCTTATCACTACTCAAAGCGCTTTTACACCACAGGTCACACCTACCCATTCAAACACTGATGGCAGAGGCTGCTGTATAAAGTAACCATCGAAGAAACTAATCCGATTCATATATCGCCAACGAAGCAGCGGGAGCAACTTTGGGGTTAAGTGTCTTGCCCAAGTACACATCAGACATGTGGCTGCAGGAGCTGGGGATCGAACCCCCAACCTTCCGGTTGAGAGACGACCGACTCTACCACTGAGCCACAGCCGCTCCAACACAAGGCATCAGGAAGTACCTTAGTGGAGATTTAAGTCTCTAGCATGAAACATTCCAGGGATATTAAAGACCCATCAAACTATACCATCCAATGTTTATATTGCAAACCAAAGGGGATACATTTTTTATCTTTTTATTAAAGAATAGAGTCTGGTGATGTACTGTAAAATCTGGAATATTATACGTATAGTCTGTTAGGAGGTGTCCTAAAGGGGAAAAGGGTTTAAACTTTCTTCCTGCGCAATGATTTCCACTGCGTTCAGCAAAGTCCACAACATGTAGCTTCTGTGCAGCTGGGTAGCTCTGTTAGTACCAATTGTTTTCTTCTGGAGTTTGCAATCCTGCTAGCTCTGGGTATGGTAGTTAAGCACTCAGCCTACAATGACGTTAATAGTTGTGTATTATGGACCCACCGCCTAGATCTGCCTAGATCATGAGTCAAATGTGATGTGATTGAAACACAGTTTTAACTGCAGTGGATGATGTGGAGGCTGTACTATGCAGTCATGCCAGAGCATGTGTCAGCATGCGTCAAGAGAGCTCACTTTTAAGATAAACAAGGTATTAAAAGTGCGTCTTAGATGGTACAGGAGGGCACAAGCTATGGGGGATCGAATGGTTGGTCAAATTGCGAAATTGAGTTAATTTGCAAAAATTGCAAGGTTGCAGTAAAAGCACATGGTTTGGTTGAATTTGCATGAAGTCAAGCTAATGCAGCTTCAGCAGATTTGCCCAACTGGCTCTGTTTAAAAACAGCTGTGGGATGATTCTCTGTATTGTTGTCTTTCACGGTTCATGTCACTCACCAACAGACTTGTTGATTGACATGATCCGTGACGTGAGTTTGATTCCGATTTAGTTGTGAAAGCAGGAATTTCATTAAGCTTGTCCAAACAATCCTCCAGTTCGTGCTCCTTGTGTAAAATGAACCTTCAACGAAGATATTCAATAACATAGGCTTGATCAAAAAGCACAGATGAACAATGTTTTTTTGAGATACAAAAGTGGTTTTCAAGATACTGTTGTCATAGACATAACACAAAACCCACAAGCTCACGAGTCCACCATACATAAAGACATTAACATGCTGATGCAATCTTTGTTACTTTTACAACCAAAGCTTTCAGTAATGGCACTTTATCATTGCCTTACCTTTTATGAATGTTTGTGTGCCAATCTGCATCGCTTCTTTTTCCTTCCAAGATCTTTCTACATTAGATGACATTACAAGCAAAGCCAGAACAATACTGGATACAAGATGCTGGTAAAGAGTCCCACGGTTCAATCAGCTGAATTACTTTCAAGAGATATTGCAGAAAAGATGTTTGGCCCTTTTAACCAGGAGGTAAAAATGTGATGTTTTACGCTTGATGCAGGTATTTTCAATAAAACAGCAAGGACTTATTTTCCCATTAGTCCCTCTCTCCCATTAGCATTTATCTTAGTTTAATGGATGGTTACATGCTTAGGCACAAGTGTGTATTTTCACAAGGTTACATGGTTTAATGGGACGCGCTGAATAAACGATCTTATCAGATCTAATGGAAGCACAGAGATCAATAAAACAATCTCTGAGTCTAATCAAACTCTGATCTTTGTCAACTTATGTGACTTATCTCCTGGTTATGAGATATCTGCTCTGATACGCTGGCTTTCAACTTTATCATCTACGTGCATCGCATATTTTGAAAGTGAGCTCGGTGAGACCTTGCATGTGCGATATATCAGCCCTATCTGTCCTCAGCCGAGGGAGAGCGAGACAGAGAAAAGAGAAAGATTGGATCTCGTCTTTTGTGCTGTTCTGCCACTACAAAGGCAATATCTCTCCTCCGTCCTCAGATTGCTATCATAAGGGACCGAAATAGAATACTGTACGAGATAGAAGACACTTGTGTTTTATCAAGCGTTGGGGGACACCTAATGAAGCAGCACACCATAAAGATTATTCCAGCAGAAAACACGCTCTTAAAATGCATTAAAAGTCATTACCTCCAATCTAAGGGTGGCTTTGTTCTGAGTGTGGGGGAGGGGAGCTGGGCAAGAGACAATTACTGTACATATGAAAGGCTACTTCAGCAATTATCATCGTATTCGCCATTTGAGTTACAGTACAGACGAGGAAATAAACTGTGTGAGTAGGAGAAACAACAAGACCTGCTTCACAAGATCAAAAAAAATCTACATGTGAAAATCATTTGATTAAACTCCTTAGAGAGCAGGGAGTGAACGCTACCTACAGGAATAGATTCTTTTCATGATGAGGAAGAAAACCCATGCTGTGCTGTTTACATCTCATGAGTACATGGCACAAAGAGAAATGAACACAGATGGAGATGGTTCATTTGCTTCTGTTTGTTAACTGCACCTTATTTGCTGGAGGCAAATGTCAAGAAAACATACAAGTCTCGAAATTATTAGTAAATGACTGTAATGTATTAGCTATCCTTCTATTGTCTGGGGAATTTTGCCAGTATGGGGATGTTTGATTAAACGAACTGTAGAGGCTCAGTCAACGCGTTAAGCCACAGAGGCACTGCACGTGGATTTACTAATTGAAGCGCTAACGTTACCTTGTCGGATGAATGAAAGTCCAAGTCAAACTGCGTTGTTAATCATGCCATTCATTTATTTTACGTCCATTTGGATCAACATGTCCATATTTCCATACCAAAAAAACACCCGCTTGTAACTCCTGCATGCCACTGCTTAACGGTCAAAAAACTGTTTTCCCTTCTGGGTGGATCACCTAACAAAGGTTATATAGATAACCGTCAATCACCCTATGTGAGATCCTTAACTAACACCACACATTATTTTGATTTTCTGCTCCTACATGCACAAATTAGAGTATATGAACTGAAAACTTCTGAGAAACCAAGCATAAAAAGAAAGTGTCACTGTGTTGATTGTTTCAATCTAATAATGATTGAGCCACACTGTAGTGGCACAGTCCAATAATTAAGTGTTATTATGTGTCAATTTTATTATCAGCATCATAAGAGTTCAACAGCCAATGGCGATTACTGCTGGAGAGATTGGACTGATTTTCAACTGTTTAGTGTCAATCACCATCTCGCCCCGACTAGTTAAGAGCTAACTTTAGCCTCTGGTGTTATACGAGTACAGTCCCGGGAGCACAGGCTAAAGCACACATTTAAGAGTGCAAACTAAAGAAGAGCTGAATAAATGTGTAAATGTCTGAAACTGATGCATTTTTGAGATGACCATAAATTAACTAAACTCTTATTTGTTTATAGTAAATTGACTTTTTCCCTTCAATGGTATATACCAGCTTTGCATGCTGCCTGTTCACTCTAACCAAGGATGCCAGTTGTTTAAATTCCCTAACCTGACTCTCAGACCAGGAAGCTGGCCAGGTCGAGTTATTATATAGGGAACAAGGCCATTTACTGTAGCTTCTATAGCATATCATAGTGGGTCAAAACAATGCATTCGGTTGATTAACGGACACACAGACAGACAAACACGCACGCACGCACGCACGCGCACACACACACACACACACACACACCCGCATTCATTTATCAACCAAACTTACCATTACTAAAGTTAGATACTGCTCAATTCAGTTCCATTTAGCAAACATCCTCTGCTGTAACAGTGAGATTAACACAACTTGTGTGCAACTTCACTTACCAGTTATGGCGATTGATTTATTCAACTATCAATGTAGCGAGATTGAAGATTTTAAGATTGTTCAAGATTTTGCAATATCGCAAAATACATTAAAAACATAATTCAATCCCTAGCATTGTACAACTCCAAACTAAGACAGTTTTAAGGTTTAAATGCATCATCTGCTAAACTTTAACATGCTAGCATTGACATTTCGAGCATGATCTTGCGGTCATCAGCGATTTATTCGCAGCGTTGCTTGAAAGCACACTTCTGCTAGCATGGCTTTCCATTGTGTTTCTGGTTGTTTCGATGTAACTGTGTTTTTTTTTTAACATTAATTAGAAGAAGAAGAAGCCAATAGTGTTAATGTGTGCTCATTTTGTACACTATGTTGATCCCATTAGCACTGTGACTCAATATTGGCTGCCAGCAGATTGTCTATGTTGTGTGTGTGTGGATCTGGTTTTACCCACCCAGGACTCCTTCTTCACTCATTTGCTGTGAAATTTTAAAAGAATACGAGGTGTCTTCCACCAAGTGTGGCTGCTTCTTCCCTTTGAGCATCTCCTCTCCATGGCTCTCATTCACCCTGCGTGCCGGAGAGGTCCGCTAGACTCATTAGCGCCTGCCTCTGTGTTTCATGCCGAGTTTCCCCAAAGGCATTACTAGCACCATTAGCCCAGGCAGCAGTGAGATTTCAAACTGCCTGGGCAGACGGATGCCTTCCAAACCAAAGTGTGCTCCTTTCTTTAATTAGCATTTTTTCAAACATCAATATATTTTCCTCTGGCCTCCCAGGACCAAAACTCTGCTGAATTAATTATTAACAGCCATGCTGTCTTCCACTTTCAATTGCTCCCACCTCCTCCTTCTTCTTCCTTTGAATGCAGTCATGGTTTCCAAGTTTCTGCCTCTAGTTGAATGTGAAAGCAGGGTGGACATTTAGCGACAGCTCTCTCCCTGAGGAAAGCTTTAATAACACACATTTTGTGTATTAAATGATCTATTTGGGTCCCCACCAAGAAGGCAGGCTGCAGTTTTCTGCCCATCAAAGCTGGTGTGTGTGAGACTGCTGCCCACGGTAATTCTGATTACATTTCCATCTTTAATTTATTGTCTCTTGTCTGATTTTGGTGTTCAATGCGCCATTTTATAAGTAAGGTAAAAACAGAATTACCTGCTAAAAAATGGGATGCCTCCTCTTAGGAATTCCCCCAGGTAGACAACAGAGGGTAAAATCTCTTTCTGTTATAAAAAGATAGCAATAGTGAGGCCACAGACTGGGGAAGACAGGGGATTGCATGGAGGCACAATATGGTTGAAGAGATAAAGTTGAAAAGCAGCAAGATACCCTTTTCCTCTTTTGGCCCTGGCTAGCCTTTGTGACAGCGCGAGGTGGGAATAACCAGGGCCTCTCAGGATTCTCCATGGTAACCACTAAGCTCCTTCAAATGTACATTCACACATCAAGTAAAGTCATCGGTGAAAAGGTCATCTCCTGCCAAATACTGTGTATCGTCAAATGAGTCCGTCTTTGTTCATCATACAACAAATAGACCACAATCAATGTTCTGCTGCAGTGCAGAAAAAAAATATACTAGATGGCTTTCTTGTTAGGGAGCTTAACCTCTTTCTCAACCTGCCAGAGGAATGTGACTATTTAAGGGTGGGATAAATTAAAGTTTATCATCCACTGGTTCCACTGATAACTGTACAATTGTACCTGCTAGAGTAAATAAATAAATCCCGAGAATGTGATTACAGTGTGTACAGAAAAGTTCAAAGGTGTTACGAATACACTGGTCAGATCATACAGGGTCTAAATGTAACTACAGTTTAGTTACATGTCATTGACACAGATGAGGTAGGTAAACTGCCATATAGGCCAGACATTATTAGCTTTTAAATTTACACTTTAGCTCAAATGCACCTGGATGAGTTCTAAATAAAAGTTTATGTTTATGCCTAAACCTCACGTCACTGTATTGTAGAAACGGGAAACAGATGCACTTGAGTATTACAAAATTCACACATATCCTGGCAGTGATAAAGATGGTCAATCAATGTTTGAACAAAGGTGCTGTCATTTTCTTCTTCTTTCTTTCCAATGGGGCACCAAACACAGTTGTTTCTGGATGATTGGCCTGAACCCCAAGGGGCCGTATAAATGTTGTCCAATTTCTGATTAGATCTGTTAGAATTTACAGATTTTTACACCTAAAATGTGTTAGCAATAAATACTACTGACCAAACCTGTTGCAAGTCTCAAAGGATGACCAAAGAAAAAAACCCAAGTGGTCTACTCAGATCCACTTGAGTACACATTACATTAACACCGAATAATACCTTGCAGGCAAACAAGGACTTTACTAACCATTAAAAAAACAAGGACATAAGGGTCCTGGGTTGGGTCTCGGCTCCTAGGATGAGGAGGTCAGATGGACCTGTGAAGACCTCAAATACAAACACAGTTCTTTACAAAGTGTTTTTGTTTCCCACAGAGACAAAAATGCCTTAAAAATTGTGATATGGCAGGCTGAATAGTCACATTAAAAAAATTAGGAAGATTAAAAAAAAGTAATAATGGTGACCTTGTCAGGTTTAAATGATGAGGAACAGGACCCACTTGCAGAAATGAAAAATATTTAATAAACAAAAAGACAAAAACAAGGCTACTTCGTTAAAGACCAACAAAAATCCAAAAAAGCCACAAAAAAAAACTCAGTGAGTCACGAAGAGAAACTCAGAATACACAAGACCCCAGGTAGATAGATGAATGAACTGACACAGAAGGGAAGAAACACAGAGATGAAATACAAGGGGCAATCAGACACAGGTGTGACGGAAAAGACACAGGTGAAACTAATGAAGGCAATCAAAAAGGGAGGGAAACACAGAAAGGGGGGGAAGTAAGACTAGACAAGATACACAGGGGCGAAAACTAAAAAAATAAAATAGGAAGAACTACAAACTAAACTCAGGGTGGATTCAGATTATCCCTTCTATCCCCTTTCACTTTCCTCTTTACCTTAACCCCGGGGAAAACATCATGAGGTTAAGGAAAGATGTTAGGAGAATTCATAAAGGACTAAGGGAAAGGCGACTGCGTTGCTCTGAGAATCCGACCGCATTTCCACTAGACTACGTAGTTATGCGACAGCGGAGGTTAATTTTCCGAAAATTGACTACTAAAAGCGCATCTAAAAAACTTTCCCCTGTGTCTTCTCACCGGTGAAATAATCTTAATTACCACAAGGTTGGAATTGAAATAAAAGGAATATAGGGTTTCAGCATCTGTGACTGAAGGAAAGTGTAACATTATGATACTGCTTAAGGCTGCCACAACACTCAAAGTGAATAAATAACAAATGCAAACTGAGCGTAGGCTACATAAAAGTTAGCTTCAGTTTGATCGTTTTACAACATCAGCATAATGTTCATAGTTCGCCTATGGGTTTAAGATTGTTGAAGGTTGTTCAAGGCATATTATTGCAATGGTAAATTACATAATCTGCGTCCCTTTTCGGTCATCGTTAGTTTTCGTGAACAGGCCGCAAGTGATTGTGGGGTTTGATTGAGGTTTGATGTAGTGTTGATAATGTAGACTGTATAAAACATGGAAATAGTTCCAGTGATGTCACCCTTTGGTTTGTGATAGGTAAATGATGCCCAACGATGGCAGTTGCCATTTTGGAAATGCTATCTCCTCCTTACTTCAGATCAAGCTATAAAGGAAAAAGTTGGAGTTAAGGTGGACCCTAAGCCTACTGGCAAAAAGTTATAATTTGGCCTCATGATGGTCAAATAAGACAGGCCTCTTAATACGCATGCTTATGCAAAACTCTGACTCCATAACATCAAAAAGAATGAGTCATGTAAAACACATTTCCCCTGTACAGGGTGTGTTATGTTCTGATTCAAAATGAGCATTTTAATGTGGGGTTGAATGGGACTTTGGGGGCTTTTACAGCCAACCTCAAGTGGACATTTGAGCAAATGCTGTTTTTTTCTTTCTCAGTTGGCTTAATTTTTCAACACTATTGTACTTCCAGTGCAAAGCGCCTTGGAGTCCAGCAGAAAAAAATAGTCAACACATGTTTACAGCCTACGTTTATTTGATGTTGAGCACACAACATTAGTTAACACAGATCCTGTCCAATCATGTCAGCTTGTCTGGAGATTTAAATAATTAACGAGGATATGCTTTCGTGGAAATGTTTACCGCTTATTGTTGATCGTTTCAGATTTTGCTGAAATGCCTCCGCAAAATATAACTTCAGCCCGCCATCAACATATTTGATACAGTGTGTGTGTGTGTGTGTGTGTGTGTGTGTGTGTGTGTGTGTGTGTGTGTGTGTGTGTGTGTGAATTGTGTGAATTGTGTGGTTCAGAGGCTCAATGAAAGGAGAGAAGTTAAAGAACTGGTTCCTGGAACCTGGCTCCTGAAGAGGTCCTCTGAATAATTTGATTCATGTTACTCCTAAAACACATCCATGTATAATCTAGCGCCTCAACCCAACCATTTTGCACCCTGTGCATTGTTTCTCACCCAGTGTGTTCACCACGTAACTAGCAAAACGTAGTTGGACACGCCCTAAATCACTTTTGACAATGCACCTATTTCGGTCAAAATAAGGCATTTTTTGTTGAAGCTTGTTGAAGCCTGTGCATGAGCATGTCAAGTTTGAGAAGACACTATAAAGCTAATGATGTCATAGTACCGAGGTTTTCTCAGCTCTGCCTTAGAGAGAAGTTTATGATAAAGTTTGCTTATGGAGTTTTGAAGACCGGGGTCGTAAGGAGAGATGCTGGCTTGCTCCATTATGTGAAACTGACAATTCAGGGTTTTTTAAAAACGGACACATAGCTTACATGTACATATTGGACGACAATATTTCATGATTGTGGGTCCTGCTGTGCTGCTTCAATGTTGACCCTTGTTTATTCAAACTTTCTGTCACTAGTCTGCCTACGTTTTGGTGGTGAAATGTAATTCTATCATGTTGCACCTTCTGCTGAGAAAGATGACGTTACATCAAACGCCCTAGAACAGCCATTGTTTTCCCAATGGCTGTTTCCAACCTAAATATTAAATTCATTACGATTTCCATTGTGCTTTGATAATTGCCTGTAAAGTTAATTTAGTCCACCCATATAATCCTCTTCACTGAGGTTTGGGTCAAACTGCACAAATGGGGTAGTGTTTGCTTCCACAGAGCAGCCCTTCTTCTGTGAAATGTTTGTATAATTAAGATTCCAATCTGTCATCTTCCTCTAGTCCCATATGTTAAAATTAAGGCAGACTCATCCCTCACTGCTGGTCGGGTCTCCACCATTTGATCTAGATTATGGTTACACCCTCAAAGCCGTCTGTTGTTTTCAACCAACACAGGTCGTTCAAAGTTTCTTTAGAACCCACACAAAGATATAAAGTCATAACCAGATCACTTTCTCCATGCTGACAGACAGCATGGAATGAATTTTATACAAGAAAGCAGGGTAGAGTAACTCCACGATAGCAGACCATATGGCGTTTTTAAGCAGGTGGAAAAACAGATGCTTTAGAAAGACCCAAAACAGACCAACAAAGAGAAAAAGAAGAGGTATTTACAAATCAATCAGCTAATGGTAAGAAGTTAAATATCAACAGGACGCTAATCATATTTTTCCCTACCTATTAACCTACAAAGCAACATTTTAACATAATTATTCCAGAGGTGTTTGATCGATTGTTCTGAGCAGTCAAATTTAGACTCTTTGATATGTCAATGTTTTCCATTTCAAACCACCTCTGATGCCCACTGAGCAACTTCATTTCAAAGAGCACACACACACACACACACACACACACACACACACACACACACACACACACACACACACACACACACACACACACACACACACGCACACACACACCCTCTCTAACACACACTCTGCCTTAGATTATCTCAAGAGATAATATCCTGTTTGAAGCAGTTAGAGCTGCTCTGGCCAGGGCTCCTCGCTCAGATATGGATCAAGTTATATTGAATGTCTTGATTTGTTCCTTGCAGTGGAAGATTTATATTGATGTCATGAAAGCAAATTAAAAAGACATCAAGAGAAAATCAATGCACATTATGTATTTTCTATCTATGTCTAAATCTAAAGGTATTATTTGACATTAAAATATATACACATATACAGTATGTATACGTATATAATTAGAACTTTTCTCTTTATATCTTTTTGTTTGAAGTCGCATTATCAAATGTTTCCAACAATGTACAAATCAAAAGAAATCTGATTGTTTGATGCTTCATTATGTCATCCCTCTTCCCAGAAAATGCCGGATTATATGTCAGAGTCATCAGCAACCTGCAGGACTGAGAAAGTAAGCTCGTGCAAAAGTGCAAAAACTGCAGTTCCTGGATCGTCCACTCAGGACTGGCTTCAAAAGCTACTCCAATGAAAACCAAACGACATCCTTTACTGTTGAAAAATCATGTGATCTCCTCAAACCACAATCTGCCACCCACACAAACACTACAGAGGAACACTGCAACAACTGTATCACCTTCTTCAGAGCTAAAGTGAACAACATCCGCTCTTCTCTCTCCATCCCCTCCTCTCTACCAGCCCTCACTGTCAACCCACAGCCGATGATCCCCCAGCCCCTCTGCTGCCTTGCCAGTATCTCACAGAAAGAAGTTGAGAGCATCATTCGCAGAATGAAACCCACCACCTGTGCCCTGGACCCCTTCCCCACAGCCCTGGTAAAATCAAACATCCAAGCCATAAGTCCCCTAATCACCACAGTCATTAATCACTCCCTACTGTCTGGCCATGTCCCATCTGCATTAAAAACTGCTGTCATCAGACCCCGGCTGAAAAAACCCAACCTAGACCCAGAAGTATTCACCAACTACAGGCCAATTTCCAACCTCCTGTTCCTTTCAGAGGTTCTGGAAAAAGCAGTTGCCGTCGAGCTCCACGACCACCTACAACTTAATAACCTCTACGACAAATTCCAGTCTGGCTTCCGCTCTGCCCACAGCACCGAAACAGCCCTGGTTAGGGTCACAAATGACCTTCTGATGGCAGCTGATGGCTGATGGATAGTTCAAAAACCGAAGCCATCCTAGTCGGCACACCCCACAAAGTTCAGTCATCTCCAATAACTACCATATCCTTCTCTGGTCAAGACATCCATCTCTCACCACATGTCACCAACCTAGGTGTAAAAATGGACCCTCTGCTAACCTTTGAATCACACATAAAACACATCTGCAAAACCTCATTCTTTCATCTCAAGAACATTGCAAAACTCCGCCCCTCACTCACCCCCCGAGACGCTGAGAAACTCATCCACGCCTTTGTCTCCTCCAGGCTCGATTATTGCAACGCACTTCTCATCGGGATCCCTGGCAAGAACATACAGAAACTCCAGTACATCCAGAACAGTGCTGCCAGGATCCTGATGAGAGTGCAGAAACACAAGCACATTACACCCATCCTGCATTGACTACACTGGCTTCCCGTCTCACCCAGGATCGAATACAAAATCTTACTACTCACTCATCAATGCATACACTGCCCCTCCTTACCTTAAAGAACTGCTCACCCCACAAACCAGCACAAGACACCTCAGATCTGCCGCTGCCAACTGCCTCCAAACCGCCAGGACTAAGCTCTGCACTATGGGGGACAGAGCCTTCTCCTCTGCTGCCCCACGGCTGTGGAACACTCTTCCTGGCCATCTGAGAGCCCCACAGACACTGGACTCCTTCAAAAAGGACTTGAAAACATTCCTTTTTAAAAGAGCCTTTTCTTAAAAACAAAAAAAACCCTGTCCCTATAACCACTGCTTTTAGATCTTGTTTTATGCTCAGGTTCTTAACTCTGCCTGATTTTAATTGTCTGACTGTTTACTATTGTTTTTATTAGTTTTCATGGTACTTGTAGCACTTTGAGATTTTCTTTTAAATGTAAGGTGCGTTACAAATAAAATGTATTATTATTATTTGTGCTCAAGACAACCAGGTACTCCAAACTCGAGGCTTTATATAAGCAGCTGAGAAACCAATGGTGATGGCTACATGCATTATTTATAGTCTGTGTTAAGAGATAAAGGACTTTTGTTGAAAATGGAACAAAAATAGACATAACTGACACAAACTGACAAAAAAAATAACTATACTATATTTCTACTTGAAAATGCACCCCAACTCCTCGCTTTTTCTCCTTTCACAGCACTGGAAAAGCAGCACTCCCCTGGCAGCCCTGCAGCGTTCTGTCCCCCGGAAGGCTTCCGGAGAGCTGGCCGAAAGTGGGCACATTCAGGGGGGCCTTAAAGAGACAGTAGCTGAAACAAAACGTTTCAGGCAGAGGATGAAATTAGGTTTTTTTTCATGATGCCAGATCAATAAGGAGTTGGGCTGAAAATCTTGCAAAGCTACTCTAACAGAGAGACAACAAAAAAGGTTAAAGTAAGTATAATATGGGCTCTCTATTGACACTAAATGCACACATCAGAATTAAAACATACACAAATGTCTGAGAAGCTTGACACTAGTTTTTCATGCTTTGAATCCTCTGAAGTTCTCCATCTCCATCTCCATCTTCTTCCGCTTATCCGGGGTCGGGTCGCGGGGGCAGCAGCCTAAGCAGGGAAACCCAGACTTCCCTCTCCCCAGCCACTTCGTCCAGCTCTTCCCGGGGGATCCCGAGGCGTTCCCAGGCCAGCCGAGAGACATAGTCTCTCCAGCGTGTCCTGGGTCTTCCCCGGGGTCTCCTGCCGGTGGGACGTGCCCTGAACACCTCACCCGGGAGGCGTCCGGGAGGCATCCTAACTAGATGCCCGAGCCACCTCATCTGGCTCTTCTCAACGCGGAGACACAACTTCCTCTGAAGTTGTGTCTGGTATTTAATTGCAAAACAAACTAAAAAAACCCCACTAAGATCTTATAATGTATTATTTGTCATTGATATAACTCAATCTTTCATTCCTGTCTGGATGGCTGGAAAACTGAAGCACCAGATAAAAAAGCGACTTTCATGGATATTTGCTTTATTTTGCCCAAAACCAGCATCCCGATTTTATTTTGTGAAATACTAGTTTGAATAAATTGAACTGTGAAGTGTTTCATACCGTAAGTTCTCCGAGCTGTGACTTGAAGTATTAGCATATGTATTGGATGGGAATATGCAGGGAAAGAATGCAGCTTTGTACGGACTCTCGTGCCTTTAGCCTCAAAGCTGTGCAGAGCTTTGTCATTCAAATCATCCCGAGGGAGCGAAAATGTGAAATAATCTGAAAGTGGTGGAGGAAATAGTTGCTTATTTACATTTAGTTTGGGTGACCTTCAGGGAAAAAGCATTCTGAGAGGCATGTGAGTGTTGCTCATCTCTTTGTCAAACTGTTTTTTGTTGGTCTTTAGCTCAAATTCAGTGTAAATAAAGATTTGATTTGACTGAATATCATCATTTGTCCTGTGAGTGTTTTCTGGCACAATTTGAAGTCTGGTGTAATCAAAAAAAAACACTGCTTGTATTTGATCCTTCAGTATTTTATTCCAACAAACATTAAAATCTGACCAAATGTGACTGCATCAAGTGTTACTGCTTTACCACACACAATGTTTAGATTTGACTCCCTGGAAATATGATACAGATACATTTGCGGTGGGCTTTCCATCATCTCCCTGCACATATAACCATCTGTAAATCCATCATGTTCTCCATGCTGTGCTCTTTTTCACAGGTGCTCTAGTTGTTATGTGAGTCCTTTTGACATTTACCTTGGATTGAGCAGCCATCTGTGAATGTGATGTGCTTTTCTTCTACCATGCTTCTCATATGAGCTAGTGCCTCGGGTAAGAAATGGTTGCAATGCAGTCACAAATCCTTTTTCCCCCCCTTCTTTTCCCTCTCTGCCTTCTTTTTCATTCCTGTCCGATTGTGTTCAATCCTTCATACATTAAAAAAAACATCTAACAACCCTCACACTGTGTTCCAGTGTAAAAAAACAGAACAATCCCTTGATCAATAGTGTAAGATATTGTCCCTGGCCTACTCTTCGTAATCATGTTTGATTTCTATTTAGAATTTTTTTGGCCTCATATTCAGACTGAATAACCATCAATGCTCAGATTTTTTTGACAGAATCTGAGATGCAGGCAGTGTTTTGGACATGAGGGACTAGACTATTCTTAGTAAACCATTTCTGTGTGATCAGGGTGTGAGATTTTATGATGCCTTTTTTCCATTCAACCTGTCCTCCAAAAACAAAGCCCAGGGCCTGCTCATGAACTATTAATAGTCTCAATAAAATCTTCCTCTTCTAGCATGAAGCCGACTACCTTGTGGCGGTAAGAGAGAAAGACAGGAATGGACCTGAAAAATGTGGGCTTATATGGCACTATTACTTAAAATTGCAAAAATAATGATGAACCTCCGACCTTCAATATGAAGCAAAGTACCAAGACTTAGGGCCCTATTTCGATGGCGCAAAGCGCACTGTCAAGACAAGATGACGAGCAAAGTGATTTGGGACATTTCTGATTTTATTTTGCTAGTTATGCGGCGTGCTAACTGGGCGCTAACACAGGCGAAGGGAGCAAGGAGGATCGATTAAGGACCATTACATCAATCAAACCAATCAGAGAGTCAGCTCTAATAAGTACCTGCTAAAAAATGTTTGCATTGCTATGCTATATGATATTTTATATTAAGATTTTCATTCTCTTTCAAGTCAACCTGACAAAGAGTTGATAACTGACTTCATTTGTTCGCTAAGCCAGATCACTTCTGTTAGGCTTTGAGAAAAAACAGTCCTGTTTTGAGTGGATTAAAGGCTACAAAAACACTAGGAAACTCTTGTCTTGTGCTTTAGGTAAGTGCCCTCTATATTCACTCAAGACAACCATATTAATGCAGGTTTTTCATTTCACTCGGACACAAAAGAGTTAATATCATGACTTTGTTCTAGAAACAAAGTCATGAGAAAGAGTAGGTCTGTGTTGATGGATGAGTTTGGAGAACGTCAGACTCGACATGAAAGACAAATGATCATGTCCTGTTTTATACTGACAGTCAATTTGGTTTCTTTGTGCCTTAACAGCAACAGTTTTGTGATCTATTTTTGGCTTAAAGACATTATAGTATCCATACAGGGTTAGGATGGCTTAAGGTTAGGAACAGATCCAAATAATTTACCATAAACTATATGATTCATGTTTGGTTCAAGGGTACTACGGATAGAGAATTGTAAGGGGTAATTAGCCGACATCATTATAGGTCTATGACAGGATGCAAACTGTGGTCTCACTGTGGTGGCTTACCTGTGCCTAAAGGGACACAATAGCATGTGATTGGGGGGTTCCAGTAGCCTAGTGGTAAGTGCGTTAGTGTATGGAGGCTGTAGTCCTCCAAGCAGGTGGCTCAGGTTCAAATTCGACTTGTGGCTCCTTTCCCCGCATGTCATTCCCCATTCTCTCTGTCCCTGATTTCCAACTCTACCCACTGTCCTCTCTCTACAGTAAAGGCCCAAAAAAGCCCAAAAATAGAATACATTTTTTGCATGTGATCAATATGTTAAAAAATGAACGTGTTACTTTCTGACGTTAATCCTAATCGTGATTTACACATTAACGCTGACAGCACTATAAAGAAATAATGAAATGTTATGCAGTTACATTTGAATTGCGGAAATCTTCACAGAATGAAATCTGAATCACATTTATGTGGATGTGGAATTATTTTTGGCGGTAAATGTCATCCATCCAAGCTAGAAAATTCTTCAGCCATTTCTGAACAAGAAAATGTAGTTCTTCTGCTCTCAGTCGTGCCCGGGGTGCCTTCATGTCCCAGGATGCATTGCATGGTAGCAGCATTAGCCTCTTCCTTACTACATTTCTTGGCCTGTCTATTTGGCTCAAATAAAAAACGGCTGAACATCAAATTCAGACAAACACACACTTAAATGCATCCTCATCCTTAACAGTCACACTTAAGGACACCATTTTTGGTGTTCGTATGGTTGTGACTTGGCATACATTTTTTTAATTTGTTTGCATTTGTTTTTAATTAACGCTGGTGATATCTCTGGAATATAACCAGCCTGCAGACTTAACCTTTAAACACAATATATTGTACTTGCACAATAGGAGACTTATTGTAGTTATGAATTACACAAGACTCAGTCAACACAGTTATATAAACTTAACATTTTCATAGACAATCTCCTAACATTACTTATATATTTATGTCACTCCTGAACTGTGATTCCACACTGTGATTTTAAATGTAATTTATGCTGTTTTTACGTTCTGTCTTTTGAGGGGGATATGATTGGGATGTGAGGATTTCTGAGCTTGTAATGTAAACGGACAATAAAGTGTTATCTTATCTTAAATGACAGGTCTTTGAAGGCAGCGGAGATAGTTATTGTCATATTCTTACAGAGACGGCTGTTACTTACAGTGTAATGTATCAAAGCATACAGTAAAGACAAGACACTCCGTTGCTATGAAGCTTGTTGAATAGAGATAAAGCATTGAGGTTTGATACAAAGGAAACATGCATTTTAATGGCTAATCATTCATATAAATATTTGCTCTATGTGTAGTGCTGTTTTATGCTGGCCTTACACCAAACGACATTTCAAGCGATTTCAAAATCACTGAAAATTTTCAAAAGTCGGGATTAATACACAAGATGGTGCATGATGGGAAATTAACTCAAAAAGAATCGAGATGTGGTCTTGCAGTATGTGACCCTGCAAGATCCCCAGTTTTTGCTAAATCTCAGTGTGTGACTGAAAACTCTGAGTTGCTGACAAAATGTCTTTGGATGTGGGAGGTTGTCAGATGTTTGTCTTTTAAAGTCTTTTTGAAGTTGCTCTTCTAGTGTGTGGAAAGCGTTACTCAAAGAGGTGTGTAACTCGGGAGTCACAGTTACACACAGACAGTGGCTGATGTCAAAAGATGGTCTGGAGTTTCTTTAAGGTTCATTCAAGGTGTTTGTTTGAACCTGAGGATGTAACCAACGTGTTTCTAGAATGCATTACTGACCTGAAAGACAGAATTTGTCAAAGTTTTGCAGTATTAACATTTTATTTGGCAGTTTTGAGTGTTTGATGGAACGAGCACACAAACAGCTCACTAATCTAGCAACCAAGTAAACAAAGTTGCTCTTTGAGAATATGCAAAGCCTTTTGAATCTTCATTCACGTGTCTCTGCCGTCACCGCATCAGAACAAGAAAAAGAATCAAACAAAAATCAAAGAGTGTTTTGAAACCCAGGGGAATTCATCTTTCCAGATTGAACTGAGCTCTGATGCCAGCTCCAATTACAACCAATAATGCAGCAAAATGGTGATTTATGATTTCCTGTGTTTTTACAAGAGTGTGACTTTAGACAGAGAGTGAAAATGAAACTTTACCTCTTTGTCTCCTTATTTTACACTTCAGTCAGTTTAAAGATTCTGGCTGTGGAAGAGATTAGTGAATGATGGCTGGAGTTTGCAGACGCACAAAAAATCACACACTCATTTAATCATTTCTTGTTGACTCCTCTATGTCTCCACAGAAAGTAGTGCTGAAAAGAGTTTACTCCCTAAACACACAGAACTCATAAACATTGAGACAGATTTCCGGCATTGAGGCGTTGTAGGCGGACACTGTAGTGCAACTACAGGGATGAATGGACAAAAAAGACATAGAAAAAGTCTACCTTAAAATATAAGCTCGTTTACTGCTATGAGTTATCATCTAACATCGAGCCAACCACCATGTTGTTTTTATATTACGCATAAAAACACGAGTTATGCTGACTGTAAACTCCAACATACGTGGCTTTGATTTGGAATCTTTATGTCATCTCTTTAGTCTGTAAGTTTCCATCCAAGTTGGGTTCACATTTAGATTTCATTTCCAGATAATTGGCAAAAGAAAATGTGCAGTGATTTGTGTTTCCAGTCAGCATGAGAGTACGTTGTATTTATTGAGATAAAAAGATGGAGTCATTAAACATTGTAGAAAAAGAGAGCACAGCAGGATTTAATGATTCAGGGAAGTGAATTTGTCATTCCAGAACATGTTAGTATAAAAGGGTCGTAATAAGGCATTCAGTCTAAATAAAAAAGAAACCAAGTAAAAGTAAAATCTCTATTAATGAAAAAAGATAGGCCTACCTCTACTAATATGAGCAAACAGAACTAGATAGAAACACGGACTCAGAGTTCTGTATCAATCAATCAATCAATCACTATTTGTATAGCACCAATTCATAACAAGTGTTATCTCGAGACGCTTTACAAAAGAGCATATTGGATAATCTGCAGGCAGGATTTCAGGTGGGGTCGGAGCAGGCCGTGCATGAATGAGGACGGCGATGGTTGTGGGGACGGCACAGTCCGATGGTGGAGGCTGGGCGTCGGGCGGTTGTTGAGGGACAATACGGTCCGATGGTAGTGGCTGGGCGTCGGGGATGTCGAGTGGTAGTAGTAGTGCCAGATCACCTCACTGAAGGTTGGAGGGAGCTCCGTCTACTCGAGAGCCTGGCTTCTGCTGCTAGTAAAAAGCAGAGTTTTTATAAACAGTCCAGGATGATACAGAGGTAAGCAGTCAGCGGTTCAAATAAATGCAAAAGGGGGCAGGCAAAGGGGAAAAACACTCGAAGACTCACGAGTAGAAAAGGACATGTCGGTGATGTCGCGCGCCCCATAACAAGATTTCCTGTCTCTCTTCTCTATCTAATAAAGGCAAAAAAGACCCCACACACACTTTCATATTTTGAAAAAACACTTTTTTTATATTTGAAAAAAAAACATATATATCTTTTGTCAAACATACTTTTCTTTTTTCATATTTAGAGGAGAAGCAAGAAGACTGTCTTTATATTATATATCAATATATATATATATATATTGATATATAAATGAATCTTCAAAAATGTTACTTTCTCTATCATTGCATTTCATACATCAGCTCCTTTGTAGAGTTTGAAACACAGTATTGATCGCGGTAAGAAGCCTTCTAGAGCCTTCTGAAAAACTCAATTGAACAGGAATCCTCTCAAACACTTCACCCAACAGTGAACACAGAAAGTACTCTCCTTGAAATCCCTGTAGCTGTTGTTGTGAAATGCCTGTTACCAAGTGGACCACTGTCAACTTTCCTACTCCAGTATATTTTCCACAACACGACTTGACAAAATCTTAATATCTCAGCGAGACATCAGTTTTGTTGACTACCATTTACCCGAGGAAGAGAACTGAATGACAGAGCACACTGTATCCTCGGATTATTGCAGCGGCATCAACTCAACTTTGCATATAAAGAGCAAACTAACAAAAGTCCGTCGTCTCGTAACTCCACGCCACGAATAGATGAATCTGCAGTGCTAACAAAACTCTCGACTTCTCTCTCTATTAACACCGTGACATCATCTTATAACCACACTGCGTTTCATGTGGAGCAGAATACGCACTCTACTTAATTAATTGAATTGCACGGCCGTCCACTTGGACGCTCGCATTACAGGCTTCAGGGAATTAATTGGGTGAATCCCACATTCTCTTTAGTTGGCATCAGCGGCAGTCAAAGGGAGATAAAAAAAAAAATCCTTGGATCTTCGAAACCCAAGAAGATGTCTGAAGCCGCAACAGAAGGAGTGATTAAAAAGGTGCAGAATTGGTTTAATTCTTTTCATTTTATCACTAGTGGTACATCTTGCTCATTTGTATTTGTTTGATGAAAAGGCCTTTTTAATGGGCTTTTGATTCAAACAAGAGTAAAACATTTGGATGATTTAATAAGGATTTCTTTAACATCCGGTAGGGTCATGGATGCTTTGCACGCCGGCTGCTGCTTAATTGCTACAAGAAGAAAAGAATCACTATACAGTAATTTTTTAAAGCTTATGCAATTAAAGTTTAAACATAGTGAATCCTCAGGCTGGGTGGCTCCTGCAGCTTTACTGAAGCTGTTAGAAGTAAAGAGTCTCACACAAGGGCACCTTGACAGCAGCAGGTGTTGAGGGAGGTGGGGGGAAAAAAGTCTGAGGAGAGAGTAAATTTCTCACTTGGGTTCCAGTTTGAGTAATTGCAGCTTTTCTTTTAAAACCAACCCCAGAATTAAAGGCTCTGACTGGCCGCCGCTCGGGTAAAATGTGTTGTGCGATCAACAGGGCTTAATGTTCTCCAAAGGACAGAGATCAACCTGCAATATTTCAGGCCAGCTTATACAGGCCGGGACACTAGATCAAATGTCAGATCAAAGGGTTCAATAATGGCTTCATTTGAGCCTCAAAGAATAAAACGCTGCAGATGGAGAAAGTAGAGCCATTTAAGGATGCACGTGACCTGGAAGATGCCTCTTTGAAAGGCCAACAGAATGACAGGTGTGGACTAATACACTGGCCTGATAGCAATTTAGCCTCCCTTTATCCCAGCTCTCCAGCTCAAATCTCTGTCTCTCAATTACTTTTGACATTTTACATTTTAGTTCTGCATTCAAGAGTCATTTCGGAGGGAAAGAGATGGACGGGGAGACATTGTTTTTGCTGAAGGTTAAACCACCTTCTTCATTATTGAATCTTTTATCAAGAAAAGGAAAATAGTAACAGTCAAATGTTTTGTGTGATAAACCTGGATCAAGCGGAGTTTTTTTTTTCAATGTGTAGTTTCTATAATATTTATGAGTAGGGCTGAATTCGAAGAAAAAAGCCTTTAAGGAAAATAAGGACACATTTAAAATATTGCACATTGAACATATAATTGGTTATTTTTTCTGAATGGGTTTACTCAGTTGTGTCGAACTTTAAACAGCTCTACAGCCTCCACGACCACGAGTCAGAAAACAGCTATCAAACATGTTAACAGAAAAAAATGTAGTTTGAATAAAAACAAGCAGCCAGATAAAGTTTTGGAGAAAATTTTGACATAAAGTCCTCACGGTAAAGTCATGGAGTTCAAACTCCCTTCAGCCCTGATTAAATTCCTGATTTCTGCAGACTGACTGACATACTGTAAGTAAACCAGCTAAAGACACACAGCGTTTAAAGGAGACCATTTTTTTAAACTCTGGGAGTTGCATCACTGCTGTTTTGGTAGAGTTCGACCCGCTCCTGAAACCTCTAGCCCCTCCGATAAGCTAACGTTGCAGAGCTGTCCGTTAACTGAACACAGATAAACAAACTGATATAAACACACCACCAACTTACTCCTAGTCAGACTGCAAACAAACCAAACCCCAACCTGTCAAAGGAACAAAACCTTTTTAGGATTTGCAATTTTTCCAATTGCACATTTCTTCAATACTTATTTTTGAACGACATCAAATTCCTGTATCGTTCATTACATTGCTAGTGTGTTTTGGACTGTTGTGTTAGGGGGGCTCTGTTCTGCTTGCAACCTGCTCTCCTGACAGCAGACATGACATTAAAGGTAAAACACAAGAGGAGAGGAGAAGTAGAAGTGAAACAATAAATCAATATCAACCAGCCACACACACACACACACACACACACACACACACACACACACACACACCTGCACACACACCGCCACTCCAGCACCACACACACACACACACACACCTGCACACACATCACCACTCCAGCACCACACACACGCACGCACGCACGCACGCACGCACGCACGCACACACACACACACACACACACACACACACACACACACACACACACACACACACACACACACAATCTTTGGAAGTGCAACACTTTGTTGATGCGTGTCTCCTAAGTTGGTTTTATATATTTTTTCTAAATTCAGTCAACCCTGGTATTTTAGGAGGTATTAAGTCCTGCTATAAATGAACATACTGATCTGTATGAGAGAGCACGTGTCACATCATAGACCTGATTATAGCTCTGTGTCATAAATGTGTATTTGCTTTGTTGAAGATTGGGCAAGTCAAAGTGTTAAGACAAATAAACTCATCAGTGTCATGTGACCATAGTCTGTAAATATTAATGGACGAAGCCTGAGTGTACGGTGGCCTTGAAGGTCAACTGTCTAAATATTTCACCTGCTGCAAATATATTTCACAAACCCGAAAGGGTATGCCCATACTACTTGTTTGTGATTGGACTGAAGTCACGTCAGTACAAACATGTGACTCTCTTCTGCTGTTCTATCTCCGGTGTGTCGTCTACAGTGCTAGTTTCTTAGACCGGCTTCGGGTGTTGAGTTTTAGTGTGGGAAGACAGGATGCCTGTTACTGCAGGGGGCTCAAGAGGTTTATCACTATGCTTGAAAGCTGTCTCAACCTAACTTTCAGACAACGTAACAACAGGCTGAGAGCATGAGCTGAAGCAGACAAACTGTTCCATGGCGCCCAATTAGGTCAGCTATAGGCCTAATATGCATAACTCTTATTGTTCATAAAATCAAAACGGAGGCGTTATAAAAAATATTCTACCTCTCGTACAGCGTGGGCAGATCAGGACAATTACTAATTAGACCGATATTGTTTTTTTTGTTAATTTCTGCGGTAAAAACGTGTTTTGTGTGTATGTGACTTCTGGGGCTTCTGGAGCCAGCCTCAAACAAGACACTAGAAGAATGCAGATTTTTGCACAACCGTATCGGTTTTCATTTTTCACACCGGAGGCTGCCGCTCTGTGTGTTCTAGAATAATTCAGATTTATTAGAAATCTTGTTCTTCTATGTCCAATTTAGACAAAATATCAAAACATTTTTATTTTTTTTTTGTCTGTTAAATGCAACCAATGAATTAATGCTGCATCTGTCTTTCATATTAAGAACCTCGATATGGGACAGTTGTCGTTTGTGTTTGTTGTGAGAAAAAGTTAGAATATTTGAGTATTTCCGTTTCTGAGCCTGTGAATTTGCGTCAGAGGCAGAGCACGTGAGAGACAGAATCCTTCTGACAGTGTAAACAGCAAAAATTCACAAAACAAAAGTCGTCTCGACTGATCCGGGCGAGTGGAAAAGAGCCAGGTGACTGCATGTGAGAGATCAAAGTTTCTGTCAGGCGTGCGCAGAGCGGGTAGTTACCAGGACTCAGGATTTGCGTCCATCAACGTAAGCCTCAGCTGCCTTTGTTCTTCATAGACCTCTGTAAACACAGCCACTTTGCTCTTCCAGCGTGTAACTCTTCCATTTGATTCATATCCACAGCATATTGTTTCATCTATGATGTATTCCCCGCCTGTGAGACTAAGAGGGCTAAGCTTAAGAAGAGCTTGTCCTGGATAATCAAATCCTTATCTTTGAAGAGAAAAAAACGCTGCCGTCTTAAAGGACATGGTGCAAAGGACGAGCAGGAAGAAGAAGAAGGAAGCTTAACTTTTTATTTCCCTAGCCTGGACAATATCTGGCTGAGCTTTTCATGTGCCTTTTCAGCCTGTTCCAGTTTTGGTTATTATATACAAGTTCTCTCCTTTTTTTAATCTCTCTGCTGTAGTAAGAGCGAGTTTGAAGCACCTGACCGAGTGCCAGCATCACAGCAAGCCTTTTCTTTTCCCCATCCCTCCCATTTACTCCTTTTCTCCATCACCAGGCATCATTCTTTCTCTCTCCCTTGCAACCTCCTTTTTCTCTCAGTACACAAGCGGAGCAGAATTTCTGTTCCAACCTGCTGTCCGCATGACAGAGCAAGAGGAGAGATGATGGAAAAGCACTTTGCCTGGGCTCCTGTGTTTGAAAGCCTTTTTGAGTACAGAGCGAATGCTCTCCCAGAAACTGGTCTGCTTCTATAAGGTGCAGGAGAGGAACAGAGCGCGGATTCATTGGGAAATGAGAACAGAAGAAGAAGGCGTTTGGCCTTCAAAAAACGAGTGTGTGTATTTGAAACACTTTTTCTTGAGGCGATACTCGCTTTCAAGGTGCATAAATAAAAGGAGGCCAACAAACTCTACACATTAATTCTACTCTGCTGGGCTCAGGGAATCTAAGCCTACTGTGTGGGATTGAGAAAATAGAGTAAAAAAAAAGGAAAACACAGCCCGCCTGACTAAATGATGGTGTTAGGATTATTGGGGACCACCAGTTCAGTGAAGCAGAAAATGGGAATATGCTTGTGAGGGCACACCAGTTTACTTGGGCAGGAACTGTAGGCTCCCTTAGAGACAGACCGCAGCAAAATAAAGAACTGTGCCATGCTGCACCCGAGGCTCTAATACTAACTAATTAGAGTTCATTACAAGCATAAATGCATTTAGGAGCCTTATTGCATCCAGGATTCAACACTATTTGAAATCATTTCAAAGGACTGTATTCAGCAAGGGTGAAAATTACTCACCGTCATTATGGGCAGTAATGGATTTTAGTCCTTACAGTGCACTCATTCTTGCATCACAGCCTGTGTTTGCTTTCAGACAAAGGACAAATTCTCCATTCTAATTTTTCCCAAAGAGTCAGAGTCAGCTAATTAGCATCCTTTTAGCAGCCCAGCACTTAACAGATATTAGGTCACATCGATTTATTCATCAGTTCATTTTATTATCGTGGTAAAATTCTCTGGCTTTAACCCCTGATGTTTGTTAAAGTATGTTCATGAAACACATTGGGCCTCATTTATCAATCTTGCGTGAAAACAGGCGCAGATCTGAGCGCAGATTTGGTCTTACGACAGGACACACGTGCGATTTATGAAACGTTCGTATCTGACCAATCTGAGCGTACGAATGAGCGGGCCTTGATAAATGCGGCGGCTGAATTCGATCGTCATTAACATGTTACGCCCATAAATATTCCTGGTTCGGAGGCCTCGCCCACTGAGGTCAAACATGGAGAGACGAAACATGAGTAAGAAAAGAAACTTTTCTGACACGGAGATCGGCATCCTGACATCGGAGGTGGAACAAAACAAAACAGTGCTTTTTGGCAGTCTGAAGAGTGGCATAAAAGGGGCTCATAAAAACGCTGTCTGGAAAAAGATAACGGAGGCAGTCAACAGCGTTGCCGTACAGGAACGGACTCCAGCTGAGGTTTGAATATAATTCTCAATAACTTAACCCATGCCTAACGACTTAAATGAATCGTTTCATCCGCAGCCTAAAAGCTTATGTCTGCTAATTGATCAAAACAATTCTTTACATTTAGGTCAAGAAAAAAATGGTCGGATTTGAAGCTGGCCACCAAGAAACGTGTTGCTGCGTTTAAACGCAGCATCAGGCAGACTGGAGGAGGCCAACCAGACTCCAGCCTGATCCTGACGGGGACGGAGGAAAGAATTGCCTCCTTAATTGGGTCCGAGTCGATCTGTGGCATAAGTGGTGGAGGTGACACAGACGCACTGGCATCAGACCCAGAGCAGAATGGTAACTAACAACCCCCTTTTGCTTGCATTAAAAAATCAAACTGACTGTACACCATTTCTTACAAATAATAAGGCTTACACATGTTACATGGGTGACATTTTTATTGTATTAAATATTTCAGAGCCAGGCACCAGCATGATGTCAGCCAGATCTGCTCCCCAGGGCGGTCCCACTATTACTGCCGAGAGTGAGCGCGTGCCCTCGGCCCCCCGTGCTGCGCCCAGACCGAACCTGATCACGGCAGAGGTCCTGGAGAGACAAGGGGAGATATGCAGGTTATTGGCCTCAGTCGTCGGCGCACTTGACGCAATTAATGAGACACTAAAAGAAATAAATGAAACTCTAAAAAAGCCATAATAAAATGTTTAAATGACTAAATGTTGTCTGTGTTTAGTATGCCTTTAGCCAATTCCACCAACAATACTTCACATTACTGATTTAATACTGCAGAGCATTTGCAAGAGTTTAAGGTATACTTTACGTTTTAAAAGCGACAAATGAGGTCCTGTCTCCTCCGTACAGCCCCCTGTGGAGGCTGTGCTGGCCACGGCTCCATGGGCATGGGCTCATCCGGCTGCGCCGCTCATTCACCAGTGCAATGTTGTGCAAAACTGAACAGGCCAAAATGATATCGCACACTTTGTCTGGGGTATACAGTAGCATTCCCCCTGCAGGTCCGAGACAGAGCCACCTGCCCTTCAGCAACCCGAAGCAGCGCTCGACTGTGACCCGTGTGCGTGTGTGCGCACTGTTGAACCTGCGTTCCTGCTCTGTAGCGGGGTTATAAGGTATTCCGTTAGAGGATAACCCTTGTCACCTAGAAGAACCATACCAAAATGTGAATCATCTGATACCTTGTTTAGTGTAATGCAATTTATCGAGGGTAGCCACTTACCGAGGAGATGACTTTGGCTCTGCAGTGCGCCCTCCTGCAGCCGCGCGCCAACAGAGCTGTTTTGAAAAATAAAAGAATCGTGTGTCCCCCCTGGCCACCTGGCCACCACGTTTAAAAGTGATAGCTTGGCATCACAAATCACCTGGACATTTATGGAGTGGTAGTTTTTGCGATTGATGAATGCGTAATCATTCATGGATGGTGCCTTCAGGCGCACAGGAGTACAATCAATCGCTCCAACCACATTTGGAAACCCAGCAATCTCATAAAATTGCCTTTTAATCACATCATTGTATGGGAACCGAATGTATTTTCGGGAGAGAGATTTTATTGCAGCCAACACTGCTGGCATCGTCCTGCTGATCGTTGGCTGGGAGACCCCAGCCCTGTCCCCGACCTCTCGCTGAAAGGTCCCGGTGGCCAAAAACCCCAGCGTGGCGAGCACCTGAACTGGTACAGGTAAGGCATTTGACCGCCTGGTTTCTCTCTTTAATCCAGCAGCTACATTATTGCATAAATCAATAAGCACATGCCTTGGGAGCCGAAAGCGACTGATCAACCAGGCATCACTCTCCATGAGGAGATCCCTGCGGTCCCTGAAGACGCGCTCACGTCTGACACGCACGTATTGCTCCTCCAAAATAAGCAAGTCTGCCATCATCAAGACTTGATAACTGTCAAAGCATCTGTTTAAATAGGGGAATGAATAAACATCTGACCAACCACAGTGGAACGATGATTATCTCAACAGGTGCTTTCAATTTTTGTTCCAGTTCTGTCACACCCATCGGACAAAAACAAAAACAATTACACATTTTTGCCTTTAGTTAATTTGCAAACAAACATTTCTGCTTGTATTTATGATTCTTTCACATTTTAATGTGTAATAATTAGTTGTCATCTTAGGCTATTTATCCTATTGTTTAATTTTTTGAAAGTGGTATCAGTAAAAACATGGGCTTTAAAAGAAATGTTTTCGTTTTAATAATCCGTTTTGATCTGTTCTAAATATGTGACTGCTTATGCTTAATGACAGCTGAGGTTTGTTCATTATTTTCCGCCAGATTTTGCTGTGCTGCACCGCAAATCCACAGACTCGAATTTGCGTACACGAGCTCAGACCTGACGTGAGATCTGATCGCAGCTTCCGCTTACGTCCAAATTGATAAATGCCGAAGTTTGCGTGGAAATGGTCGTACGCACGGTTTTCGGTCGTACGTTCGTTTGATAAATGAGGCCCATTGTGACTGTGAAATGTCCATCTTAATTTCCATCTTTAAATATATTTCATTACGATTTAGAACAAGGCGAATTAGAGGGACTACATTGGTTTTCAAGGCTTTAAAATGTATGAGCACCAGAGATCCCCCTAAATAATCACTGACAGTTAAATTACGACAGTGGGTAGGTAATGCGAACTTATTATTGCATTTTATGTAAGTAAGTGAAGTTTATTTATACTGTATAGCACCTTTCAAGAGCAGACGTCACAATAAAGGTTTAGACATTAACAACATAAAATCAGCAGCAGCATTTTGGACCCCTTGTAAGCGGTTCACGGATGTGATATTAGATAACCGCAATAATCAAGCCTTGATGAAACAGAAGCATGCACGATCATCTGTGACTCAGCTCTGGACACAACAGGTCTAAGTTTAGTTATGTTCTTTAGATGATAAGAGGAGGAGCTGTCTTCTAAAGCAAGACCTCACTGTCATTATGAAACTTTTCTTTGTACTTTTCTTTTTTTTAAATTTTCGAAATATTATTTTTAGGGACACTGAAGGCGTAGCGGTTGGGTTGCACCCCATGTACAGAGGCTATGGTCTTCTAAGTGCGCGGCCCGGGTTCAAGTCTGACATGTGGCTTCTATCCTGCATGTCATTCCCCCACTCTCTCCGGATTTCCTACTCTACTGTCACATCTTTATAAAGACATTCAGCCCAAAAATAAATTTAAAAAAAATATACACATCATTTTTACATGTCAACAAAGCATACCCAGGAAGTACAGTTAACAACATGCAACATCCATAAATATAAGTCTTCTCAGAGTCTGTTTTCATGTTTGCATTATAAGATAATTACTTTTCACCTTAACCCTTATGCCCTGCTAAAAAAAAGTTACGTTGGAACTGTTAACTACAAGATTTTTTTTACTTTTTCTTTGATCAGTATTACCCGCTGACCCGTCTGAATAATTAGTGGGAAGATTGATTTTGGTGCTTTATTACTTTTTTTATAATGTCAGATTGAAAAAAAAAGTTACGTTGGAACTGTTAACTACAAGATTTGTAGCTTGAACTTTAAACTGCAATAAAATTATGAAAGATTAATATTTTTCCATAATTTTTTTTCTTTCTTTCCATGAAGGGGTTGTTGTTTGATTTATATCATGATTTCATTAATCACCATTAAAAATTAACCCCTTAGATGCCAGTTTTGATCATAACCACTAACCACTTTCTTGAAAAATACACTAAACTACACTATAATTCAATATTCAAAACATTTTTTTTACTTTTTCTTTGATCAGTATCACCGGCTGACCCGTCTGAATAAATAGTGAGAAGATTGATTTTGGTGCATTATAACTTTTTTTTTTATGTCAGATTGAAAAAAAAAGTTACGTTGGAACTGTTAACTACAAGATTTGTAGCTTGAACTTTAAACTGCTATAAAATTATGAAAGATTAATATTTTTCCATTTCCCCTTCATGAAAAGAAAGAAAAAAAAATTATGGAAAAATATTAATCTTTCATAATTTTATAGCAGTTTAAAGTTCAAGCTACAAATCTTGTAGTTAACAGTTCCAACGTAACAAAAACACCTCACACAGTCAAAATAAAGTTAAAACGGATGAAACTCAAAAATTCATTGAAAAACACAATTTCCTCCCAAATTTCATGGCTAGGGAACAATCACAGCCAAAATTACCCCATAAAATGCTCCCCCAAATACACAAATTTCCCTTAGCAGGGCATAAGGGTTAAGCGAGAGACTTTTCTGGACCCTGATGCTCTCTTTCATTTTGGATAGTCACTTTCCAGAAACAGCCCAACAAAAATATTTCTGAGGAAAATGTTGAATTTGAACTGTTTGATTTCAAGCAACATTTAAAGTGTTAGATTACAAACACGATTATACAACCTTATATATGCCTTAACAGAGGCCCATGTTTAAAAAAACAACTCACTGAAGGTTACTTCTCAAAGTCAATGTGCAGACGTCCTCTATCTGGCTGCCTGAGTCTGCAGCTCTTTGGACAGGAAGCACCACTGTGTCGTGTGCGATGGCCGCTGGCACAGAGCAGCACCTAAAGTGATTTACGTTGCGTTTTGAAGGCAGCGGCTGAAGCTGCTCCTCAGCTTGCGTCAGTCGACCACAGACAGGGATAAGATGTGATGTCTGGGATACAGATGTGTTACTCCTCTGTGCTGATGCCTTGGGGCGATCCTGGCTCATCCCTACAGCAGAACAGCACAGGAGCCAGCTTTTTCCCCCCCCCTTCTTTTCTGTCAGCTTGAGTATCCCGCCTGACTTATCCCTCAGCTTGGCCATCCCTGCACACTACCTCAAAGAGAAGGATGTGATTGCTTATTCTCACATGAAGCCAGTCACCACATACAGCATGCAAGTTCTGACACGTATTCGGGTGCATATGTTACAAACCTGTGCTGGATCTATTTTGAGCATCCTCTCAGCTTCTTTATCAGACAAGACTTCAGAGTAGTTTTTTGGAGGTTTTGAATAGAAATGATGGTGCAATGTAAGTAAAGAAAGATTTGCAGTATGCAGAGTGGAAACTTTTAGATTAAAGAATCATTTAAATTCAACTCCCCACATCCTGTCAAGGACCACAAACAGAAGAATAAAAGGAGAAAATCCATTTGCCTTTACTTTGAGAGCAGTTTATATATAAACTCTCTCTGCACGGAAAATGAGAAAAATTCAGACAGACTTTTAGGCAATTTGTAGCAGACCTCACTGATTTTTGTTTCCAAACACTTTTCCATTACTCATCGATATAAAGCACTGACATTGGGACACCACCTGTGCTATTACAACATTTGACATGCTAGATGCTTTAGCTAGAACAAGCTTGAAAAATGCTCCAAAAGCCAAGACAGCCCCATTAACAGCCATGTTAAAATGCCATATTTTAACAGCAGAAATAAAGCACTGTGCTGATCAGCTGTCTCCAGTCTTCACAGACATTTTTAACACCTCATTGGAGACATGCCACGTACCAGCCTGCTTCAAGTCCTCCACCATCATCCCTGTCCCCAAAAAACCAAGGACCACAGGACTTAATGACTTCAGACCCGTCGCCCTGACCTCTGTGGTGATGAAGTCAAAGACATCACAGACCCCCTCCTGGACCCCCTACAGTTCGCCTACAGAGCCAACAGGTCTGTTGACGATGCTGTCAACCTGGCCCTCCACTCCATCTTCAAGCATCTGGACTCAGCAGGAACCTACGCCAGGATCCTGTTTGTGGATTTCAGCTCTGCTTTCAACACAATAATCCCAGCTCCGGACAAGCTCTCCCAGCTGAACGTGCCTGACTCCACCTGCAGGTGGATCACAGACTTCCTGTCTGACAGGAGACAGCAGGTGAAGCTGGGGAAGAATGTCTCAGACAGCAGGACCATCAGCACTGGCTCCCCTCAAGGCTGCGTTCTTTCTCCTCTGCTCTTCTCCCTGTACACTAACAGCTGCACCTCCAGTCAACAGTCTGTGAAGCTCCTCAAGTTCGCAGACGACACCACCCTCATTGGACTCATCTCTGGTGGGGACGAGTCTGCCTACAGGTGGGAGGCTGACCATCTGGTGACCTGTTGCAGCGAAAACAACCTAGAGCTTAACGCTCTGAAGACAGTGGAGATGGTTGTGGACTTTAGGAAAAACGCAGCCTCCCCCAGCCCCATCACCATCACCATCGGTGACTCCACGTTGTCTACTGTGGAGTCTTTCCGCTTCCTGGGGACCACCATCGCCCAGGACCTCAAGTGGGAGCTGAACATCACCTACCTCATCAAGAAAGGACAGCAGAGGATGTACTTCCTGCGGCAGCTGAAGAAGTTCAACCTGCCAAAGACCATGATGGTGCACTTCTACACTGCCATCATCGAGTCCATCCTCTCCTCCTCCATCACAGTCTGGTACGCTGCAGCCACAGCAAGAGGCAAGTGCAGGCTGCAGCGCATCATCCGCTCTGCAGAGAAGGTGATTGGCTGCTATCTCTCCATCTACCATCTCTCCACGACCTGTACAACTCCAGGACCCTGAGGCGTGCAGGTAAGATTGTGGCCGACCCCTCTCACCCCACACATGGACTGTTTGAGACTCTCCCCTCTGGCAAGAGGCTGCGGTCCATCAGGACCAAAACCTCTCGCCACAAGAACAGTTTCTTCCCCTCTGCTGTCAGCCTCATGAACAATGTCCCTGCCCCCCCCCCCCCTCCTCCCACATAACACAGACTCTCATCAGCCCGACAGTCAGAAAACATCACAGAAATGTGAAGGCATTTCATTTTTCTTACATGCACTCCATTGCAGCTTGTAGATTTTGTTATTTTTTATTATTCTTTATATTTGAAATGTTTTAAATTCTATTGTTTATATTGGTAAATTTCTTATATTTTATTTTATTTTAGTTCTTGCTTTTTTTGGCTGTATTTCACTTGTTAACTGTTCTTGCACCAATACACCAAGACAAATTCCTTATATGTGTAAATGTACTTGGCAATAAACCCGATTCTGATTCTGATTCTGATAAACATGTTTACAGCCTGGTTCAAAATACGACTTTTGGTCTCTTTGGCTCTTTCATTATTCACACACACTGTGATTTTTTTGTATCATATTTATACTAAGAGTTGTGCATGAATTTGCATACTTGCATACTAGTAGCTGATTTCGCTGAGAGGTGGGCTCATTGTGGCTGTTTGCCAGGTAACAGACGTTTTTAAACATTCTCAGTTTCCCGTTGTTACCATAGCAACTCTAGTATTAATGTCATTAATGTTGTTTCTATTGTCTGAGTCTATGTGACAAGGTGTCCAACAAGCATAGGTCATGTTTTTGTGTTTATTGCAAATGTTATTATTTATGTCCTGGTTTATGTTGTGTTTTTGTATTTACCCATGTCTCAGTCTTTCAGATCCTGCTCCCCATGTTCCTGCCTTGTCTGTCAGCCCCGCCCTGATTACCCTCACCTGTGTCTCGTTGTTCCCTGATGGTCTGTGTATTTAATCCCAGTGTGTTCTCCCTCTTGTTGCCAGTTCGTAGTGTTTCCTATAGTGTACCTTTGTCCCAGCATTTTGTATTTAGCTCTTCGTGTATGACTCTTGCCTGCCTTTTGACTCTGCCATTGCCTCAATATACTGTTTGTTAATGTGCCTGTGTTTCTATATGTTGTTGTTCTTTTCACATGGCTGCAAAACAAATTTCCCCTCAGGGACAATAAAGCTGAAGTTATAGTTGAAGTTGAAGGTGGCTTAAGACCCGCCTTAACTTCAGCTCCTTAATTAGTATTACATTGACAGAAAGAAAGATGGAGACCACATTTCCAACATGGCAACCTCTATTGTTGCGCCTGTTCAAGAACCAATGGGTGACGGCTCTGAGATTTCGACGTTTCAAACAAGTCTTTGAGCTTGAGCTATAAGAAGACAAGAACAGCTTGATATCTTGTCTTCAACTATAATATGAATTCAACTAAAGAAACATACAAAAAAATAAAGTTTAAATTGTCCCTTAATAATTTGTCGATACATTGAGTCTGAATTCAAATGCACAAAATACAACATTTATCATTTTATTACTGATGGCCCCACATTCCATATTATCTTTCCAATCAACAATCCAATCGTTGCCCTTATCAGTCGAACACCGCAGCAGAGTGCTGAGAGCATGTGCAGGCTCACCATACACGCCACAAGAAGTCACATTTACCTTCTTAGCACTGGTTGTCCATGGATACATGATCTGAGATTATCCAGCTGCATAGGTGAGCTAATAACACCATCACACCAGGAACTCTGTTTGATTATGAAACTCTGCCTGAAGAGCACAGAAGCACACATTCAATTGCCACAGTCTCCGGGCCCTGACCCCAGATCAGCTTTAATAACCGGCAATGTGTGAGTTTTGAAGTGCCGAGGCTCAGGTGAGCTGATCCCGGACCAGCGCTGGCGGCGGTGGCTGTGTAATGAGGCGCAGTGGGAGGCGGGAGATGAGGAGTTTCCATGGTAAAGGGCCCTGCTGAGGTTACATAAGCAGTGAGCAGCTGCTAATGGAGAAGTCCAGCCAGAGGCACAGACAGGCTCGCTGGGTTTCTCAATCTACTCACGTTATCTTCTCATAACACAGCTACACCTCCCCGCTCCGACACTCAGTGCTCTACAACACACAGGGGAGGATGTCAAGAGATGTGGGAGGGAATATACTCATCAAAACTGAAATGTTTATGTATGTGATCCCAAAGTTAACGCCAAGTGTCCACATCAAGAACTTACAAAGTGCTCTGAGGAACAAAGCAAAACCAGAACAGACGAGGGAACAGATCCAAAACACAGCCAGACACAAAAAGACAAAACGTGGACACAGTCGACAGGAAGTTAAAATAAGAAGACAGAAGATGCCTGGATTACTTTCACAGTCACACAGTATTTAGAGTGAATGAAACACACCACATCTATTCTGTGGTTAATGTAACACAAAAGGCTTCCATTACACCATTACGGAGTTAATAATAAATCATATACCTCGAGTATATTTAAAACAGGGCTGTTTGATTTGAAAAGAAAGGAAGAGAGATGTTCATATATACAGACATTTTGACATTTCGTGTTTGTATTTAAAGAAAGCAATAAATCATATACCGGGGCCTCTAGTGCTGATTTTAAAGTGATTGATCATTTAAGGTCCTTATAGGTTTGTAGTGGCTTGCCTGTTATGTAATGGGTTTAACCACCAAAACACTGATTTTCTCCTCAAGGACGTACATCTGGTAAGCGTATTTTCTTCCCCACAGAACATTTAATATTACATTTGTTATTATTTTGAAGTCTGCATTGTGTACATCCATGTTTACTTAGCATTTGTATTCTTTCCAGACGTTTGTCGCTGCATTTTGTCTTGTTGCAGTCCCACCATCTGTTGATCACTAGAATACCACCGGCAACAATCAGTGTGGATCCTTGTTGATGTGCACGAGCCTAACAGGTATGTGTTACTGCATGACGTAATGAGTCAACAAACTCTATAAAGTAACTTCAAATCAACTCTTCTTAAGACATTTGTAGCACTTGTTTACCTTTAATATTTGAAATTAGCATAAACTTAAAGCAACATTTAATACTGGGCAAAAGAAATCAGAAAATTCTAAATAAGAGAGGAGGAAAAATTAAACCGATGATTATATTTAATAAAACTCAGGAGACCCGGACTTGGTTTACCAAAAATATCTTTGTATTGAAAAATAAATAAGGAAAAATAAAATATAAAACTCAATAACCCAAAGACAAAATGCAATGACACCAAATATTCCCTTCAAAATAAATCTTTTCAACAAAAATAAATCTTCAGTTCATTGTAAGGTTCAGTTTCAAAATAAATCTTCTTTAGTTCCTTATAAAGTTTCTTCAGTTCAAAATAACTCTTTCTTAGTTCACAACAAAAAGTTCTTCAGTTTGTTCAGAGGTTTAGTCCATAAAAATAAAATAAAAAGTTCATCGAGTTCCTACCACTCCGGTAAGAATAGTTGTAGTAGTTCAGTAGTTCAGTAGTTCAGTAGTTGATTGGTTCCCGGTTCAGGTTCTCGTTAGCTCGCCACCCCGGTGAGGGGAAAAACCTGGCCAATTCCGTTTTTAAGAACGATTACAAGTGATGCCGTCCGTCACAACGTAACATGAATGAATGTTGTTCTTCTATCATCCTAATGTACAGCAGTTTAGAAAAGTTTGTATCAAAGTCTTCGAATTGAATTCTCCGCTTCTCTTCTCCGTCTGTGATCTCCCCTGACGGTAAGCAATGCTGCTTCCTGTTTATGACACCAATCGGGTGCTCTGATTGGTCTACATAATCCCGTGAGATTTAGAACAAATATCGCGGGATTTCAACTCCGCGATTAAGAAATTTACTTTTCACTCATATTACATATAATTTATCTCACAGTATCAGAGTTAATTTAATTTTAATTTCAAACAATAATAATTTTAACATTTGGTTTTTCACTTTTGTGACCTGGGTTACAACCTCCCCCCTTAACTCCATGCACGTCCCGTTGCATGATAACACTACTAGGCTACACTTCATGGACTTTAGCAGTGGGAACGGGATAAGGTGTAACATCACTCAAAGCATCAGCATAAGCAGCAGACAAACTTTGAAAAAGAGTTTGTAAAACTGAAATCAAAGGATTTCCTAACCTAGAGTACTGCAGCCTTTGAGGTTGTGCTCGGTTTCTACTTGAACGTCTAAGTGAATCCTCAATCAAGTCATTTGATGTTTGTAAAGGTTCCATTTCATTGTCAGGGTTTCCATTTCCAGATACATTTTCCACATCAGCTGAGGTTTGTTCCATTGGAATATCCATAGGTAAGTTTCCTTCCACAGGTTCAGATAAGTTTCCTCTATCCCGTGTTTTCTCCATAGTTAGAGTTTCAGGTAAAGGATCCTCGATAACAGGTAAGTCACTTTGAGACGATTGAGATCCATTTTTGTTTGAAGAATCTGTTTCCACACAAAGAGCTTCCCTGTCAAGTCCAAGTCTTTCACTATTGTCCACAGTGAACTTTATAGTCTGAGGAACCTGGGTCCTTAAAATCCCACAGTCATAATCATCTTCATCCTCATACTCATCCAAACCAACTTCCAATTCAGTGTTCCTTGGGCAGCTCCGAGTCTTTGGTCTCCGAACTGGGGACCATTTGGATCCATGGAGTGCTGAAAATGTCTCTTCCAGGTTTGGTAATGCATAAGCATCTTTTACAGTCTGTAGATTCAGTTTCCGATAATCAATACACAGTCGGACATCATTATTACGTTTCCGTACCACAACAATGGGTGAAGAGAATGGTGATTCCGACTCTCTTATTACACCAGTCTCCAGAAGCTCATTGAGGTGATTTCGAACTGCCTCAAGGTCTCTGGGATGAATGGGTCTGGCACGGTGTTTAAAAGAAGTTTCGTCATGTAGTTTGATGTGATGTTTAACCTTGTCTGTGCATCCAAAGTCTAAGTCGTGCTGTGAAAACACTTCAGGCATTTGAAGAAGCTTGCCTGTGATCCGTTCTTTCCAGTCGGCTGGAATGGAAGAATCACCAAAGTTGATCTTGAAATCAGACTTCTGACTGTCATCTTCGGTGGAAGTTTTCACAGTGTGCTGTGAAACGATACTATGAAAAGCACCAAGTTCAGCAATGATACAAAGAGAAGGAATAAAGACGTCTTGCTCTGTTTCATTCACGACAACTACAGGTACTTTGTAGGGTGCTTTTGAAGGAAGCGTAACAAGGCAACTTTTAACACACAGACCACCAGGCAAAGAAGATTTGGTGGGATGCTCCACAACTGCCCAGCGATCTGCTGCAAAAGGCTGAACCTTGGCTGAACCCTCAAGAATCATGCTGTGGCCAGCAGGAATGAGAGTTGGAGTTTTGTTCAACATCCTCACAACTCCAACGGTTCCATCTTGATTTTGTTGATGACGTAACTCAAGCGTCTTGATCAGTGCTCGGTAACCGAAAAGAGTCGGTTGATGATGTGTGTTACTGTCAATGTAGTGACTGTAAAGGACATCAAGGGTGTTTGTTCCTATGAGAACTTGAGAAGGAATTCCTGGTCTTACATCAGGAACTACAAGAGCAAGAGTTGGAATGTCATAATCAGCACCAAGAAAATCATTGAAGAATTTTACATTCAACTCAACATAACCCAAGTAGGGAACAGACTGTCCAGCTGCCCCTTCAACTTCAAACAGATCTTCAAGAGGTTTGATCTGTTGATCAGACAGGTTCAGGTTATAGAAGGAAGTGGGAACAGTAGTAACCTGAGAACCTGTATCTAAAAGGCAGTTGCAATCAATGCCAGCTATATTAACTAAAGCTGTGCACTTTGACCCGATTAAGCCTTTCGGAAGTCTGGAAGTTCTGTTCTTTGTTGTTGACTGTTTGAGCTTTGCAGACAATTTGTGTTTCTTCTCAATAGGACATGAATGATCAGACACAGTTCCTGTTTGTCCTTTAACAGGAACCGATTTCAGTTTAAAGGTGAGTTTTGGTTTTCCCATTTCTGGCACTTTGCATTGTATTGTTTACGTTTTTCTGCAACAAGCACAGGATTTGGACGATTGTCACACTGGGGTTTGATATGACCATTTTCTCCACACTGGAAACAATATCCAGGTTGGGGTTTTGGGAACTTTGGGGTTGTCCTGTTCCATGAGGACTGAGGCTTGTTAACAGACTGTCGCTGTTTAAAAGGCACACTTGCAAAAGATGATTTGGGAGGAAAAGTAGTTTTTTCCTTCTGGCTTGCAGTGAAGGATGCCAATTGCTTTTGGATATCTGCCATTTGTTGGGTAAGTTGCTGGGTAAGTGTAGTTAATGCATCAACCACTCCTTTCATTTCACTGTTGCTGTGAGCAACCTGAGAATGAGATGTTGCCATTTGTTTTGTACCAAGATGTTGTTTCATCCGCTCCGCTTCAGCTGCATCACGATCCTCTTCGGTACGTAACAGCAAAAGCAGTTCAGCAAAAGATGGTGGGTTGGCTTTCTTTTGTTTCAGCTGAAGCTCTGAAATCAGGTTATTGTCCCAGCATCCTCTGCAGAATTGATTCAAAAGATGTCTGTTTACTTCTGAAGAAGAAACGCCACCCATTTTCACCGTTAAATTCAAAGCTACCTGCAGACGTTGCAGGCTTCTCACCTGCGTTTTGAAAAATGTCCATGAACTTAGCATATACGTAGCTCATCGCCATCTTGAACAGTTCCAAAAGCTGACTCAAGTTGTTGCAGATACACCATTGGAAGAGTATCATAACTCAAATGTTTTACCATGTCAGCGGCAGGAGGAAGAAGACTTTCAAGGATCTTCCTTGATCGCTGAAGATCAGAAACAGCAGGGTCTTTCATGATTAAATTAACACTTGAACGCCATGTGTCATAATCTGCCTCTGGTGAAGGCCGTGGCATTTTACCAGAGAAAACTCTGAGTCTCTGTGAAGACATGTGCATTGAACTGTCATCACCTTTCACAATATGCTCCACAACATAACGCTGGACTTCAGGTGGGTTTACTTCAACTGGAGGATACGAAGGCAGTGAGTGAGTTGCGCTGGCGGCAGGTTTAGTTGAATAAGGCCTGGAGATTTTTAGATGTGGCTGTGGTGAAGTTTTTGTCACAGTCGCTGTTGGCATCTCCTCAGAATCTTCTGCAGAATCCTTTCCATCCAATGCATCAGGATCAAGCTCTGTGATCGTTTCTCCAATCTGAGACATCATATCTCTGAGTACTTCTTCAAAGTCTCTACCGGTCATTTTAGCGATCTCTTTTAAATCAGCAAGGTAAGACTCTGTCTTTTTGGTTCCTACATTCTCAGTATACACACTAGATAAACTACTCACAACGTACGAATTTTTCTGATCATCAGAAACGAATGTGTAAGGTAGTAATGGTTCTAGAGTTAGTAATGCAGGTAATAAGTTGAACTCTACCACCATGTTTTGATAAAACTCTGATTCGGTCTCTTTCACTACTTCAAACCTATTTATTGACCCATATTGTTTAAGGAAATCGATCACCTCGTCATCTTTCTCTGTGTTTGTTAAACCTTTGACTAACACAGCATTTGAAATTTTAACACCAAGTCTCTCAAAAACATCCATAATTAAATTATTCAAATTAGATCACTGAGAAATATTAATCAATCATCAGAAACCTCCTCCTGGCTAGCTCGCCATAAATAATGTAGCACTTGTTTACCTTTAATATTTGAAATTAGCATAAACTTAAAGCAACATTTAATACTGGGCAAAAGAAATCAGAAAATTCTAAATAAGAGAGGAGGAAAAATTAAACCGATGATTATATTTAATAAAACTCAGGAGACTTGGACTTGGTTTACCAAAAATATCTTTGTATTGAAAAATAAATAAGGAAAAATAAAATATAAAACTCAATAACCCAAAGACAAAATGCAATGACACCAAATATTCCCTTCAAAATAAATCTTTTCAACAAAAATAAATCTTCAGTTCATTGTAAGGTTCAGTTTCAAAATAAATCTTCTTTAGTTCCTTATAAAGTTTCTTCAGTTCAAAATAACTCTTTCTTAGTTCACAACAAAAAGTTCTTCAGTTTGTTCAGAGGTTTAGTCCATAAAAATAAAATAAAAAGTTAATCGAGTTCCTACCACTCCGGTAAGAATAGTTGTAGTAGTTCAGTAGTTCAGTAGTTCAGTAGTTGATTGGTTCCCGGTTCAGGTTCTCGTTAGCTCGCCACCCCGGTGAGGGGAAAAACCTGGCCAATTCCGTTTTTAAGAACGATTACAAGTGATGCCGTCCGTCACAACGTAACATGAATGAATGTTGTTCTTCTATCATCCTAATGTACAGCAGTTTAGAAAAGTTTGTATCAAAGTCTTCGAATTGAATTCTCCGCTTCTCTTCTCCGTCTGTGATCTCCCCTGACGGTAAGCAATGCTGCTTCCTGCTTATGACACCAATCGGGTGCTCTGATTGGTCTACATAATCCCGTGAGATTTAGAACAAATATCGCGGGATTTCAACTCCGCGATTAAGAAATTTACTTTTCACTCATATTACATATAATTTATCTCACAGTATCAGAGTTAATTTAATTTTAATTTCAAACAATAATAATTTTAACATTTGGTTTTTCACTTTTGTGACCTGGGTTACACATTTCCAAACTTTTTTCATGGCAGTATTGGATGTTTTATAGAAGCCATAGCTGCTTATTGTAGACTGATTTACACCTTACAAAGAACCAAGGTGCTGTTAAATTGCATTCCAGCGTCTGAGCTGTTATGTCACCAATCTCAAATATGCCTTAGTTACATAAAAGGATCTACAATACGGTGATTTCAATGTTCAGTCCTTTATTCTGTGAATAAATGGACAAAAGAAATACAGTCTTTGTTAGGACATGCTGACAAACTTTTCTGTGGGTAACCGTTCATTCGACTTTTAAACAATAGGGCGTCCCAGGTAACCAGGGGGCCAGCTTTTGAAACCAATGCCTTAACCAACTTAACAATGGATTTGCAATAGCAATCATTTGTTTCCCGTAAATTACAAGAGTTTCCAGTTGTCTAAACATGGAAAAAATGCAGCTCAAAATTTTTCAGAAGATTCATTGAGGAGCTTATTTGTTTTTTTTTGTCTCTTTATTCAGACAAAGGGGGAACATATTTTATTTTCATAAAATAAAAATCTGAAATTAACACATTTGAAAATGGTAGCTTTTCCTTTGTAATGTGCCAAATATGCCAAATTGAAAAACAGTTTAAAGAGAATCCATTTTTCTTCCCCCAGGTGTCACTTGTTGCTTTGGCACTGTGTCATGTAAATGATTGTTGAAGAATCATGATCTCTGAACCACATACATGGGGTTTAGTTTATCTATGGACAGTTTGACCTGCCTGTGTAAAAAAAGATGATAAAATGTGCAGCATCACCATGAAAAGACATCATATCACATAAAAGAATCTTCACAGGCAGGTCGATCCAAAGCAAAGGGGTCCTGACGTCAAAACGGCCCCCTCTGGACTGAGGCCTGCCCACTAGAAGGACCTGATCTAAACAGGATCAATGTCATTTTCAAGTCAATTTTAAAACTAATTGGGAGCAAATGAAGGGAGGCCAACTTAAGTGTGATGTTCACTGGGTTGTAATAAAATATTATAGCATACTTACAATTACCTCTTAACTCTGCTGTACCCCTTTCAGCATCTGTCGATGTTTTAAGTGAAAAACAACCTGCAAGATTAAATGTTAGAATTTGAAAGATGTCCAATTAAAAACATGTCAGGTAAGTCACTGTCATTTGGCCAGTGATGTCACACAATGGTACCCGCTAATAAAAGCTTTTGCATTTTCAGTATTTTTTTCCCCCAAACTAGATGCTGAGTCAGTATATCCAGAAAAATCACAGCAGTGGACATCACAAGGTGTTGAGCAGCAGAGGTGGGGTTTTTTTTAACTTTGGTTACCGTTAATCTGTAAAGATGTTAACATTGATAATAGACAATCAGTAAATTCTGGAAACTAAACATCAGCTTTTTGCATTGTCATCAGATTTGAGTTCTTAAGAGGCCATTATGGCTCAAAATGTCTGTATTGAAATTCTCCAAATCATAGAAACTTTTTTGATATATTACCACGGTAGCAGCGCTCCTGAGTCAATCAGCATTACACAATAAAAGATCCTGAGGCAGAGACAGGCAATTTGGCTCATTATACAATAAGCTCTCTGAAGTACAGGAGGCGGTATGCTCTTGCTCAGCAACACCTGTCCACTCGAGGCTTTAAGAATGATCAGATAGATAGAAATAAAGAAACATTTTTGGATTTATGGACATGTGCCCAGCTCTGTTGATTAGGCCGACACTAAAAGGACATTTTGGTCACTGCTGATAGGGGTGTCAGTAGTTCAGTCTGTAGGGACGTGGGCTGGGAACTGGAAGGTCGCTGGTTCAAGTTAAAGTTTGGAAATTGGGCTGGTAGCTGGAGAGGTGCCCGTTCACTTTCTGGGAACTGCAGAGGTACCCTCAAGTCACCAATGCTCGAGCACTCCTTCGTATGCAGCCCCTCACTCTGACATCTCTCAGTAAGTGTCCATATGATCCTTAAAGTGGATACAACAGACAGCAATCAGAGAAACTGTCAAACCTGTCGGTAAAGACGCTTTGGATATCTTCTTAAAGTTCAAATACACTCGTTCAATTACTGCTTATCACTGAAGGTGCTACCACAGGGATCAGAACTGAGGTCTGTAGATTGTTACTTTGATGTTTTAGTTCTCTCTTTAGTGTTCTTTTATCAGACCCAGTTCAGCATTTTCAACATAAAAACTCTCAAAGTGATTTAAGCTGCTCCCCAAAGCATGGGACAGAAAACACACAAACAAGAAACTAACTGAAGAACATTAAATAGTATTTAGCATCTGAAGAGAAAGCTATTTCCCTCTGGAGTTGGTGGAGACCGAAACAGAGCTGATCTGAAAGTGAATATTTGAGCCTTTTAAGGCACAAATTAATGTCTTGCTTGTTTGTTATATATTTATTTATTTTGTAGTAAAGTTTAAACAAAAACTGCAACATGAACGAAGTGTCATGACAGCCTCCTGAATCACTGTCTTGAATGTGTGCATTAACTGTACAGTTGTGTGTATTTGTTTTGCAGAGACTTTAAGTGGCGGTATGCGAGCCGCCATTGAACACAAGGAGCTCAGCTGCAGCATGAGTTTACATGGCGTCACCAGTGTGGATGTTTTGCACAGTGTCAGAGCAGAATAACACGATTGCAATTTACAAAACTTGTGCCTTTTTAATACACTGAATCTTATACGTCACCTGAAGAGTCGTCATGACAACAAAGACATATTAAAGTATTACGAAGCAGCAGTAGCCGCTAGCTTTAGCACCAAGTCAAAGGCGAGTGCCGTAGGGCCGACTCAACAGGAATTTTAAAACTGTAGAAAGTGCTTATACTTTATGTTGTGCCTCATTGGTTATCTGTAGAAATAAAAAATATTACAGTTTTTTACATGGTCAAAGTTGAAAAAGTTGAAAAATCATAACTTTTTTTTGTTTTTTTGGTGTTGACATTGGTGATGTCAACTAGAATGTTGATTACAATGTTGAACACTTCTCTTCACATTTCTCACACCCAGATGTGCATGAACTACATTTTATGAAATAAAAAAAATATATCAGTAATCTTTTCGGTAATCAGGTAATTATCAGTTATCAGTATCGGCTCAATAAAATTCATATCGTACATCCCTAATTGTTAAGTGAAATTATTTTTGTATTGTCAAAGTAGAGAGTTAAGAACTTCTGTTACTTTACTGTGATTTTAAAAAAAGTGGATAAGTTACTAAAAAGATGCCGAGGCTGTAAAGCCAAGATGTATTGCTGAATAAGAAGCCTGCAAACAATGCTGGAACGAGTTGAAACGTACTTCTCATGCTGTGTAGACTCGCACTGTGTGTATCTCAGTGACAATGTGTATTTTTATCTCAGTGTTTATGCGCCACTGACAGCTCTGCTTATTAAATTTTGGGGACACTGCTTCAAATAAAAAATCTCCGGATGGAATAAAGTCGCCTTACAGACATGCCTTTGTAGTGCGGGCTCACCGAGAACTCAAATGGTCCGTCCATTCTTTTTAAGCGCAATCAATTGCCATTGAAACGCCTGGAAAGTGTTCAATGCTAAATGTATTTTGGTCGGTATTTTTATTCAGGCGAGTCTTCTTGATCTCGGCTTCAAACCACCGCATTTTCTCCTTGGGGGCTTACAATGACTCGCATTCGGGCCAGGAAACCAGGAGCGACTGAACACTTTCAATCACACGCTTGAAGACTTTTAAAAAACAAGATCAATCAATATCCACCTCTTAAAGTTAACTCACAAATTTACTTTAATCGAATCCGTCACTCAGCGGCAGACACTGAGCAACCATCTCTGTAGCTCATCAGTGCCTGAATGCCAATGACCTGAAATCACCGACTTCAAACAGGCTGGATGATAAACCTATAAAGCCAAAGACTGTCTTTGTGTGTCCTGAGAATGCCTCCTGCTCCACATTTCCCTGACCTAATTTCTCGCTTCACACTGTCAATAACTAAATGGTGCCGCTGCATAAAAATGAACAAAACGCTTAAATAACTTTCTTTATCGAGAAAAAAAAGAGGAAATCCTCCACTCTTTTGGAAATATTCCACAAACTCAAAAGAATATCTGCAAGCAGCAGAGTGGAAAATGAAAGCAAAAATTAAAACTGGAGAAGGAATCGCTTCACAGGCAGGTCAAATTGTCCATAGATAAACTAAACCCCATGTATCTGGATCAGAGATCTTGATTCTTCAACAATCATTTACATGACACAGTGCAGAACCAGCTAAAGTGACACCTGGGTGAAGAGCAGTGGATTCACTTTAAACTGTTTTTCATTTTGGCACATTTGGCACATTACAAAGGAAAAGATACCATTTTCAAATTTGTTAATTTCAGACTTTTGTTGTATTTAAATTAAAATATCTCCCCCCTTTGTCTGAATAAAGAGACAAAAAAAAACAAATAAGCTCCTCAATGAATTTTCTGAAACATTTTGAGCTGCATTTTTTCCATGTTTAGACAACTGGAAACTCTTGTAATTTACGGGAAACCAATGATTGCTATTGCAAATCCATTGTTAAGTTGGTTAAGGCATTGGTTTCAAAAGCTGGCCCCCTGGTTACCTGGGATGCCCTATTGTTTAAAAGTCGAATGAACGGTTACCCACAGAAAAGTTTGTCAGCATGTCCTAACAAAGACTGTATTTCTTTTGTCCATTTATTCATAGAATAAAGGACTGAACATTGAAATCACCGTATTGTAGATCCTTTTATGTAACTAAGGCATATTTGAGATTGGTGACATAACAGCTCAGACGCTGGAATGCAATTTAACAGCACCTTGGTTCTTTGTAAGGTGTAAATCAGTCTAAAATAAGCAGCTATGGCTTCTATAAAACATCCAATACTGCCATGAAAAAAGTTTGGAAATGTCATAGGAAGAGTTGATTTGAAGTTACTTTATAGAGTTTGTTGACTCATTACGTCATGCAGTAACACATACCTGTTAGGCTCGTGCACATCAACAAGGATCCACACTGATTGTTCCCGGTGATATTCTAGTGATCAACAGATGGTGGGACTGCAACAAGAAAAAATGCAGCGACGAACGTCTAGAAAGAATACAAATGCTAAGTAAACATGGATGTACACAATGCAGACTTCAAAATAATAACAAATGTAATATTAAATGCTCTGTGGGGAAGAAAATAAGCTTACCAGATGTACGTCCTTGAGGAGAAAATCAGTGTTTTGGTGGTTAAATGATCAATCACTTTAAAATCAGCACTAGAGGCCCCGGTATATGATTTTTTGCTTTCTTTAAATACAAACACGAAATGTCAAAATGTCTGTATATATGAACATCTCTCTTCCTTTCTTTTCAAATCAAACAGCCCTGTTTTAAATATACTCGCTCAGATTAGTTCATTTGCAGCACTAATTGAATTTTGAGGGAAACCAACGCCGACTAAATTACATTTTGTCAAATAACACAGCAAGAATAAAGCATAATATTGGAACAACAGTTTGGCAATCTTGCAATAAACCTTACCCTAACCCATAACTTGAGGTATACGATTTATTATTAACTCCGTAATGGTGTAATGGAAGCCTTTTGTGTTACATTAACCACAAAATAGATGTGGTGTGTTTCATTCACTCTAAATACTGTGTGGCTGTGAAAGTATCCAGGCAGAAATTACCAGGCAGTTGTCAACTGAATTGGAAAAATAGTTTGGTAATATACAAAGCTAATGTCTAGAAGAAAGGGTTGATTCAAAACCCATTTTTACTGTAACAAGAACCCATTTGGGTTACTGTGTTATATAATGTCCAATAGCGTCCCACATCTTGTTAAAATAGAAAAGAAACTCATCCCCAAAGAGGAATCAATTTATGGAGCTTTCTTTCTATTGTGTACCTTTGGTTGAGACTCGGTCATTCTCAGGGTGATTACTGTTGGGAAATAAAATGGGACCTGTCTTTCAAAACTCAGTTGTTTTAAGAAATATTGTTGTCTCTCCGGTGAGAACATTGAAAACCGTCTGAAAACGAGGCTTTACGGAGCTGTTTTCTCTCAGTCTTTGTTGTTTCGGAGCTTCCCAGCTGCACCATACACAGACAGACACATAGAAGTCTTCAGTCATTTTTCCTTTCTGCTTCCTGTCTGACTCGGTTCAGGAGGTAATGTATTGTTTCTCTAATCCTCATAAGTGTGTTATAAAATCCTACTTGAGCTCCTTCCTTTCAGGTGTTGGAGGTTCCTGCACAAAGAGACATACATCAAGTCCACCATTTCTTTCCTCAGTTTCTCCTGGTGACGGATATGTCTTGGAAAGCAGATATAAGGTTGTGGCCAAAAAACAGAATGGCTTCCCAGCAGTGGGGCATATACATCATTGTAAATAATTTGCAGAAGTAAAGCTAGCTTCCTGGGGCCAGCACACGGCCAGGCCAACATGTGCTTCATCTTGCTCACTGTGAAACTCCCAAAAGACACAACATTGACCTGAAGCAGGCAACGAGGGGACACCTTCCAACAGGAGAACATTACTCCTCATCCAACAAATGTAGTTCTCTTTGTGAGCCAAAGGTGACAGCAAAATTAGATTTTAGGCTTCACTTGTTCTTTATTTGGTGTACATTTCAAAGTGTCAGTTCATTGAGAAGTTTGGATTACCTTAGTGCCAGAGTAAGAATAAATCCTCAATTTGTGCAGTATCTGTTCTTCGTCCTGGATGAAGTGCAGGGCTGAAAAAAACACAAGAGTTGAATGATTGGAATAAATGTTTCACCAAATACATTTACATCCTCAACAGCAGATCTGTCATTGTATATACTTTCCCACGGCTAAAAGACATTTGTTGGACAGTACATGAGTTTTGGTCCTTGGAGGCTTTGACAAAATAGAAAACACAAGAAAAACAGACAGGAAAAAAACGTTTCTGAAACCAACCCGCTACACACAAAAAGACCAAAATACACACACAGGCACAAACAGGATCCTATGGACACTAATGGAGATGTCAGAGTGAGGGGGCTGCACATGAAAGAGCACCTGAGCATTTCGGGGTTTGTAGCTTTGCTTGAGGGCACCTCGGCAGTGCTCACTCAGGAAGTGTCCTGGCACCACTGATAGAAAAATCATGTCTATCTCTTCAATGAAACAGAAACAACTTACATGGCTCTATACATAGTTATTTTTTTATTTATTTTTTTACCAACATAATGAGCATTTTTCAATTTCCAAGCTAAGCTAAACTAAATCTTCAAATCTAGTGTATGTTAATTAATTAAAAAGCTAATGGCAGAGACTGGAAACAGGGAGAGGGAGAAGGCTGATTCTGTCCACAGAGCTAGACTAGCTATTCCCAGTCTGTATGCAAAGCGAGGCTAACCGGCTGCTTCTGTAACTCCATGAAGAAGATAATGGTCAGACTATTAAGTTGTTTGTAAATTTTACCTAACTTTTTTCAAAAAAGTAATATTTATGTTTTATTTTTCAAAAATACAAAATATCTAAATTAATAAAAAATTGACCAAACCTATGTTCTGTATATTTTTTGTTGAGTACTTTCTTGTTGAGAGAAATCCTTGATTTTATAGTTGTAACGGAAGTGTCTTGTGACAAACACGACATGTTTATTGTTGCCGTGGAAACATCTGATGTTACATCAAAGACTCCTGCATAATTTTCAATTTACACATATTCCGTCAATGCTCCAGTTTCCACAGCGAATACCGCGTTTCATCCCTGTCGGTTGCCAGCAGCGCCACTACGCTCTGCTCCATTTCAAATACGCTAAGAGTCTATTTTCTAACGGAGCCCATTGCAAGCACGCGTCAAGCTGGACAGAATAGAACCACCGGAAGTCAGACATGGAAAAGCACAGAGCCTTCGGTCAATTTCAAAATAAAACACAATATCGGACTCACGATCAACATTTTTTATCAACATTACGTCAAAACAGGCACTGGATGAACAACAAATCATCCTCAGAAAGACAAAGCAACATGTTGTTTGCACATTTTTCTCTTTACTCTTGAGTGATCTTCGTCTTGACTACGGTCAACTCAGAGTTGATTTTCATCCCAGGTTGGGGTGGAGTAGCAGACTGAATCACTACCATGATTCCCTGCCAGCCTTGACGTCATCTTTTGTTATTGTTTTGATTGAGAGCCCCCTGGTGGCAGAATTTACTTTATGTGCATTTAAATGTGTTTTTTTAATGGTTTTGTTTTTAATGAAAACAGAAGAAGTAAAGCTGTAGGAAAGTATTGTAGAAAAGGAGTGAAAGAGACAAGATCACATTAAGGTTGGCCATTTACAGTATAGTCAGGCTGGTCCTTTTTACCATTTTTCCAATTGCATTATCACGAGGAAGGAGATGCCGCAGGAGACCGGTTTTGAAGACAGTCTCTACAGTGAAGAATCATTTTTAATTCAGGTGCCCTAACTTATTTTATCAGCTCTCAGGACTGCTGCTGAGTAAACACTTTTAAAATTGAAGGTGAGAAAGCCTCTCTGGTTTTGAACATAAAAAATGCATCAGGCGTGGGAATGTACAACAGTATATCATTCCTGAAAAACACTGCAGCATTCATTTCAGACCGCTACCATGCCCACCGGTCGTTGCAGTAAAGCAGGTTCAATCTGTTTTGATAGTGCATTAAAATTATGATTTAGAGCTTTTGCATATGTAAAAGAAAAATAGTAGTGTATGTCATGGTAGTTTATGGTGTTAGTTAACTCATATTTGCAGAGGGGCGTATGTTTGCTTTTCGGTGCATCCCTTTGCAACACATTCAATCCTTTTTCACAGCTATAACCTGTTTGGCTCCTATTGATTTTTGTTCCAATAGCAACCTGTGCTGTGGCCTTGCACCAAAGCCCACACACTGATTGAATGATGACACCCTTAATACATCAACATGCCCAAGTTAACTGACCTGATACCAACAATACTGGACCTGTTCGTCCGTGTAATTCCTCCTTTTGTGTTTTAATTCTAAACATTGATGATCATCCACTGACAGGTGCAGAGAAGGCAATATCAGAGAGTCCTGTGTTACATCATACAGATCTGATTATATCTCTGTGTCATAAATATGTATTTGCTTTTGTTGAAGATTGGACAAGTCCATGTGTTAAGACAGATAAACCCATCAGTGTCATGTGACCATGGACTGTAGATATAGAGCTCCACAGTTACCGCCCACTTTTTCTGTGGCTCTGATTCCGGAAGTAAATTTCCGCTTTCAAATCCTCACTTGACGTTTCATAAAATCCTGATATCAAGAGATTGAAGCCTGGAACCAAGACAACCAGCTACTTGTGACAATACAACATATTATTTGGCACCAAAACGGCGTTGAATAACTGAGTAAAAGGGTAAGGCACAAGACTGCGTACATAATTGACTTCCGCAGTCAATGAACTACCCATCCCACAATCTATTGCGAATGATATCACTCACTTCTTATTAAAAGTAACTTTTGTAACTGTTATAGTGTTTATACTGTTAATACAAGTATTGTACTATTTTGTAGTTTGTGTTGTGAAATATATAAATTACATTCACTGCGGCATAACAGGGTTATCAGTACATTTTGTGTTAGCTAACTAACTTGCTAGCATGCTAGCAAAACTATCCATTTGCATTCGGCACCGAGGGGCGAGAAACAATGCCCTGGTAACAGCAAGCTCCACTGGGTGATCATGGGTTGTGTAGTTCTTTTCACCAATATCGCAAATAAACCAGTTTTTTTCTTAAAACAGGGTAAATGTCATAACCCTGAACTTGTGTCGTCTACAGGAGCATTAACCATCGCTTCATACACAGGAAGCTCGTGGTAAGACTACCTTGGACGGTTATGGTTATTAATAAATTCTGCTATGGAGAAAATGAATGGGATTTTTACTACCAGAACCAACACTGATGAGCCCTATTAATGGACAATGACCTGAATAACGCCACCTATCTGTTACTGCAGGTTACAGCTGGAGCTGAGGTGGGTCTTTAGTCCTCCTGACAAACAGCTACACTGCACTGATTGAATTATGTGGCCAGATGATTCAGATTTGTTTGGTCACAAAATCTGTGCTGCTATGAAAAGTGTGAATAAGTATTTGTTTGTCTCCATTCCAACTAAAGAGTCTATAATTAATAGATAGTTTATGAAATCTGGAGGGAAAAAATGATGGCTCTCCGAGATTTTTACAGTTTGAATGTGATTATTTTTGGTATGAAGCGCTGCAAAAGGGTCCAGAATGTATGACTACTTTATAAAAAATCGACAGGCACACGTTTCCGTTATGTAAGTTGATTCCAACAATAGAATGATTTTTGAGTTTAAACTGTATGAACATCACTGTGCAACATTTTAAGTAAATCGTAAGCTCAACTGTCCTTTAAATATCTCCTATACAGTGAAATGCGTACCTAGCTATCTCTTTGAGTTCAGCTTTAAGCTGACTTTCAGCTGACACATCAGTCTGCCGCTGATCCATGGCAGTGATAGCTTTTGGCTGCTTTGACATGGGGGACCAAGATTGTTTTGTGTGCGAGGGTGTGAGGGCCAGTCGGTCATTGGAGCTTGGAGGATTTATCACTGCTTGCCTGCTATTGATTTAAAGCCAAGCACAGGTCTGTTACCCCCACCCCCCTCCCACCCCCCTCAGCAGAGCCTGTGGCCTCTGTGAGCCTGAGTCCTCTGGGTGGTATCGGCTCCATAGGATTGTCTAATCCTTCTCGCTGATATACAGTAACCCTGCCTTGTTGTATAACATTGATTGCTCTGAAATAACATGTAAAGATTATGTACAGTCCTGTGGCCAATTAGTATCAATGACTGATTTTTCCAAATAAAAACAACAAGGACTTTAACCTCATGACTAGAGTGAAAACTGTGATTTCATTCTTCACAATAAGTCAAAAAAGGCTTATTTGGAAAGCAGAGTGTGTTTATACACTGTTCTATTTCAGCTAAGGATCATTTCCATGAAAGTGAGTAATAACTACTTCACATACAGAAGAAAACCCTACTGGTAAGCGGCTCCGCTTATTAATAAGAGCCTCTGAAGGCTCTTGAGGACCATTTCTGGATTCTGTAAATCCTTCGAATTTATGAAACATATTGACCTATGATATGCATGTGTGCACATACTGTATACCTGTTACTTATTTCAAATATTATTACACCTTGTCCAATAATTTTTATGCTAGATTCATCATCTTTCAGAGCAGTAGGTCAGACAGAAACATGATTTCAGACACAGCCATTCTGAAACTTTTTATTAGTGAGAATTGTTTTAAAACAAAAAAGTTCCACATTTAAATGGAACCTCTTCCAACTTTCCTAGCCAGACACAGTTTCAGCAGATGGCTGTTCAACATGAGTCTGGTTCAAATTTTTGGCCTGTTAAAAGGACGTACTTTGCTAAATGTTGCTTGATGCTGTGTTCACGATGGATTAATGTTTGGTCTTAATATAATAAAGAGTAAGGTCTGCTCTTTTTGTAAAGTTTCTTGGGATAACATATGTTATGACTTTGTACAATACAAATAAAGATGGATAGATGGATTGATTGATAGAGATCATGATCAACTGACCTATTGGATTCTATTAGATTCACTAAAGCGGGATACATACTATACTGTATGATAATCAAGCTGATTTTGGGCCCGATTCCCCCCTTCCAACAAATGAAAATGGTAAATTGAATTTGACGTGTATAGCTCTTTTCTTGTTTCTAGACCATTGAAAGCTGCTTTTACACTGTCACATTCACACACTGATGTTTGTAAAGTACTCATCAGTAATTAATCATAACAAATCCTATTTATACACATTAACACAGCTGCTGGCTATGCCAGTCTTGACCAAGGACACTTTGACATGTGGCTGCAGAGCTTGGGATCGAACCCTCGAACGTCTGGTTGAGCGAGTCCAACTCTACCACTGAGCCAGAGTTACTCCAAGCAAGTAATGTAAGTCCCAATTTTTGATTGCTCTGAAGATTCTCTTGCCAAATGTTGATATGTGTTAAGAGTGATTTTACTTTCCCAGATCTGCTTTAAACAATGTCATTGGCTGCACCGATTTCGAATCGTAATTATTAATATTTACGGTCTGAAATCCTGATATGTAGGGGGAACTCTATAGGAGAACCCCAAAGACTGCAGAGTACGTGGTCTGAGGACTGTCACGTGGCAACTGAGAAGTGAGCTGATGTAAGAAGGAATAAGCAGCAATTCCATTTTTACCCACCTCCAGCTCTTGGTACATGTAATGCTCATGTTCACACCAGTGGTTCATTTGTAAATCTTGAGGTCCACACATACATATGATTAAATGTCAACAAAACAACAAGTCTCTGTTTTATTTGAGGATATCCTGAAGTCATAATTACCTCTGATGGATCTCATATATGGAGAAGTGAGGCATCCCATCGTTCACAAACCTGCATCTGACAGCTGCACCTGCCCGCACCATCACAACTATACATTCACTAGTGGGGAAATTAATTTCCATTCATTGCATATGACGACACTTTGTGCATTCCCAAACAATATGGAACATCGTCACACACAGCGCTCACTGACTGAGCTGCAATCATATAATTACCCACACCTGCTGTTTGATTACTCACACCTGTTGCTGTCTAACGAGGTGGTCGAACAGTGACATCTTCGATTACGTTTCACAGCGGCGGATTCTTCTCCATCCTGCGGTGACTCAGACAGTTAGGTAACCTGTCTCTACTGCCAACTCTGACCCTGGAGTTAACGCCGTCGATATTTTCATTTTTCATGTCCAATAAATGTGTCAGACGTTTAGTGTCTGAGCGGCTGGCCGTCCGTGACCCCTGTCTGTTGTCATGAACGCTGCCCGCAGCGTCTCATTTGTCCTGTCTCTTCTATTCACACCAGCGAGGCTGCACTGTAACATTACTTATGTTTCAAGTAGGCCACAGTGTGGAAGTGGAAGGCTGTCATTGATGATTGCAAAGGAGATCTTCCAAATGAAAGGTTTTTAGTCCAATTACAAAAAATGTTCAGGTTCTAACAGGCTGTACATAAGATGGACACAGTTTTTTGGTGTTGTACAAATTATGGCCTATGTTTGTAGTCTGAGTGGTTTTGTTGTTCCAAAAAAGATGCCAGGTTGGTATCTGACTCCTATACTGCAAACATTCCAGGTATCAGGTCAGCAAATAACCAAGTCAATTAACTGATCAAATATCAATATTTAGTGTTTAACCAATAATATTTAATACATGTACCAATTGTATCTGAGCCTTGATATTGGTATAAGCATTAGATAGGAAATAGTATCCAAACATCTTTGGCAGGCTTTGGCTTTATCCAGGAAAATGTTCCATGTGCTGAGCAAAAGTCGAGTAACACATCGGTTTTAATGCAGCCCCAAAAACCCATCAGCTATTCTCTGAAGACGTTTTACTATTTTATAACTCTGTATAACAGATATCCAGTTGTAGAGATCATCTTTCCATTGCTTCTTCATTTTTTACTAAAAAAAAACCGGAGAATAATTTATTCAGGATTTTTGGGGGGGCTGCACAGTGGTGCATAAGCTAGCACTGTCGCCTCACCTGGTTTGAATCTCCAGATGGGCAGGTGCCTTTCAGTGTGGAGTTTGCATGTTCTCCCCCGTGCATGCATGGGTTTCTTCTGGGTACCCTGGCTCCCTCCCACAGTCCAAAAATAAACTTGTTAGGTAAATTGGTGACTCTAAATAGTCTGTAGGTGTAGGTGAGAGTGTGGCTGCTTGTCTGTCTGTATGTTAGCCTTGGGATTAGCTGTCGACAAATAATGGGTGTACCCCCCCCACTCGCCCAATGACAGCTGGGATTGGCTGCCCCTCCTCACAACCCTGAACTGTATAAGCAGTAAAGATAATTGATGGAATAAGGATTTTTTTTCTGTGTGTAAAAAGTCGTCCTCTATTGAAAAAAGGAGAATAAGCAGTGATAATTCACAATGAATGGAACATTTCCATTTAATGTAAGATGAGAAAAAAGTGTACAGGGTTGCACGAATCACTGCAGCACCCATGAGAGGTGTTTCTGCTTTGTAAGTCCATTTCATTGAATGCCCTCGTATCTTGTACTGTGTTCACCTCATGCATCTTTTTCAGTTGTCAATTATCTGCCATAGCCTACATCGTTTTGTGTCTTACGTCTTCTCTTGCTTATCCATGCTGTTTCTGTCTTGTTTCTTCTTTCTCCCACAGTAAATGCACCAACATGTATTTCACCTGATTGCCTTGAGCAGATTGAAATGATTACAGTTAGTCCTCCAGATCCGCTTCGTACCTGGCAATTGTTTGTTTTTCTTAGCAGCAGTCTGCAATAGAGAAATAGCAGACCTACGAATGTTGTAAATTACAAATTAGAATCAAGTTTTCAACACAGCTGTGTAACAATAACTGTTAACACTGACTGCAAGGAAATTAAGGTACATCCTTGACAGTTTTTTTCCCAGGCTGGATTGCTGTTGGACATTATTTGATGGGTTGCATCATTGGACATCAAGTCATATTCAAACAATTATCATTAGATAAAAAAGTCTGCCGACAGCAAGGCACGACCTGCAATATCACATTCCCTTTGATGTGATGTTGCACGCAATCACAATGTGTTTGCATGTCTAAATATTGACGAGGCACGCAGCTCCCAGCTGAAAACATGGCTGACAGGCCCAACATATGTATCCTGCACCCTTTAGTCTGCTGCCTGCCACGGACCAAAGCTTTGTTAAGTCACCTGTCAGATGAAATTACTTCAGTGTCAGTCGCCCGGTGAGGTGACGGCGGGGATCCTGGGCCGTGCAGGCGCCGAGGCCCTGCGTGTACCCACAGTGTGTTATGGGGATGTGGGGGGGGGGGGGGGGGCGGAGCGCAGGGGCGCATGCTGTTAGGTCTCACAGAGACACTTCCACAGATCCACTCCCACCCTCATTTTATGGCCATAATCCAGAATGACACTTTAAAAAGAACACAGTGGCTTCATTAGTGCGCTGACAATGCGGCCCTATGGAGTGCTAATGGTGAGCTCTCATAGGCTTGGCAGTGAGGAAAAGAACTTTAATCAGTGTCTCTCAGGTACTGCAGTTGCCAGGGATACTACACTAAAGAAGGCATACAAAAGGACTAATGGTGTCCTGTTGCGAGACTTGGCTTCTGGAGGACATTTTGGTTCCAACATTCAGATTTATGGAGTCCAGAACTGCAGAAGAAATGAGAAACACACTACAAGACATATTGAGATTATGTATATAATGATACTTTGGCATGAGGCTATGTTTAAATACAGTAAGGTCACATATACTGTAAAATATTAGTAAGTCTGTTGACTCTCTGCCAAATATTCAGCATTTTGTTTGCATAAAAGGCATGGCTTCACTTTAGTTAAATGCTCATTAACTGCCTTCTCCTTATATATTAACTATGTTATTTTGATTCTGTTATGACAACCATCGTTTGGATTATAACTTATGTGTATAACATGAATTTTGTGGCTGCTAAAAAGTTAGAGCGGGGAATGACATACAGGTGAGGAAGCTCATGTTGGGACTCGAACCGGGGACGCCCACCTAAAGGACAGCAGCCTCAGCACATGCAGGGGTGCGACCTAACTGCCAGGCCATTCGTGCCCCATAGTGTCATATAACTAAAATATGTTTTCTTGACTTATCAACTAATCAACTAATTGTCCCAGCTAAATGCATCCCTGATCAATACTTCCGATTTGTGTTCGAAAATTCTCTTTTGGAAGCATTCAATAAAAAAAATCACTTATTGTTTTTCTTTCCATTCCAGCTCGATTTTTTCTTCTTCAAAAACACAGAAAATTAAAAGCTTCACTTTTTTTTTCCTATACTGTGTGCAATCAGTTTGTTGTTTTCCCCAGACAGGTACTTAAACAATTCTAACAATAAAGACAGCACAGATATCTTTTTTGCCTCTCTTTTATTTCCCTCTCATGCCACTCTGGGCTTCCCATCAGGTTAAACGTATTCATGCTGTTTGCTGGAAAGTCAGATCCATGCTGGCTATAAAAGACAAAACTCATTATGCTGACCTGCTTGTTATTGTCATGACAACCCTCACTGCCTCGACTACTGTACATGATGACTAAATACTTCCGCGGAGCACAGCCTTCCAGCACTAACTTGACATTTGAAATTCAAGCTTTGTACAAAAGCAAACTCACATTTTTTACTAAGCTTATCAAAACAGACCTACAGTTTGACATTTATTCAATCAGGAGAGACAATGAATAGGAAAGCTATTTATCATAACAGATAACATGGAAATGTGAATTGGCAGAAGGTCTTTGGCACTTGGACTCTTCGAGGTGGTTGATGTGTTTGGAGAATGTCAATTCTGAGCTGCAACAGAATAAACCCCTACCATGTAGTCCAGACACTGGTGGAGGTGAAGCTGATGACTTGTTGAGACCGGATGGGTGACGAATTGATGGATGATGATTCTGCAAAGTGTCATTCAGCGGTGATGGGAAGGTGGAGGGTCGCACGGAACATCGGCATGAAGGAACTAAAGGCAGAGAAAGAATCATGTTTAAAAGTGAGGGAGGAATGCCATGCGATTGGTTGGATGAGTACAGCTGATGAGACAGCTGATTATCCAATGACAGCCCCAGAAATTGACAGCTCAAGAGACTGACAGCGGAAATGTGACTGAGCGTGCATGAGAAGGATGAATGAGAGATAGTCCCAACAGTGAAGGCAAATGTATAGTCTTCCTGACTGAACTTACGCTAGAGCTTAAGTAAAAAAAAAAGTGAAGGAATGTTTGATAAAAGCAAGGAAAGTAGGTGTTACAGATTCAGTTTAATCATCTTCCAAAAGGGGGATTGCTGAACCTCAGGTCCTCATCAAGACCTTTTTCTAAGATAGGAATTATCTTTTATTGGATGTTGATGATGTAAGCCGTCCAGGGGCCAGACAGAGAGAGAGAGAGAGAGAGAGAGAGGCAGAGAGAGAATGGAGACACAGATGGAAAGAGAAGATGAGAGAAATTAAAAGGAAAAAAAATGTATTAAAGCGAGGGAGCCGTCTTTAATCAGCACAGATATCTGGCTGCAGGGCCCACAGAGGTCTTTTGTCCCCGTCTGGGCTTCTGTCTCTCAGAATGATCGGCGTAACCTCGTCCTGGGTCGTCACTGCATTAGTCAGCACTTCTTTTTTTCCACTGCAGATATTGCCTCCACGTCGCTGATGGCTGTCTCATGTCTAGACTCTGTAGAAATCATCCAAACCACGCTCTGCAGACAGGCCTGGACCTGCACATGATGGAGTAATTGGGGTTTTCAATTACACACTAACACACACAAACACACACTGTGGGGTTGGTGATGTTGGTGATTGGTGGGGTGGGGGGTGGGGGGGGGGGTTGTGCGGGAAGTAATTTCCTCATTGGCTTTACCTCCTGATGAACTCTTTTTTTTTTTTAAGTCATGATGAGGGTGGAGAAAGATCATATGGTTTGTGTTTCAGTATCATGCACTGTTAACTCTGATGAGAATGTGTAAACCTTAGAACTGAATTAGTCCTAAGGTCAAGCATCCTTTTTGTAAACGAGCAGCAAACCTACAGAATTACAATTAAATATGAATTCAATATGATATGTAAAAAAGGGATTTGAAGATATGTGATACAATCTCTACTCAGCGTCCTTTAAAACAAACCTGAATGTCACCAAGAGTCTGTCTGATGAAAAGCAGCATCATTTAATATTATAAAGAATTGAAATCAGTGAGTGAAATCACTGCCAGCGGTTCTAAAAACAGATTACAGAAAACAAAAGAACCTTTTCCTGTGGTCGGAGAGTTTCACAAACTGATAAAACAAAAAAACAATCCTTCTGGTTCCCAGTCAGTGGTAAGCATAGCTTAGCCTAAAGACCGGAAACAGGTGGAAACTCTTAGCCTGGTTCTGTCCAAAGACCCAAAGTGCACCAATCAGCTGGTTGGTTAATTTCAAAACAGAGTAAATCGATTCATGAGAAACATAAATTAGAAATCTTAGAAGTCTTGTCTTGAAATCCCACAAATAAGTACTGTCCCTTTAAAAGCTCTCTTAATTTTGTCAGTGATAATTTATCCCTGTGCATCCAGTTTATAAAACATGCATTAAGTTATCTTATGTATTTTACAAGCTCTTATATCTCTATTCTATTATATCTATTCTTTACTTTATTTTGTCTAAGTCATTTCTTCTAGTTTGCAGCACAAACATTGTGTCCATGCAGTTTTCCTCATTACTCGTGATAAAGAGGGGGGCGTGTCTTAACTGTCTGAGTGCTGCTGGCGCCCACAGAACGTAGGCGTTGCTGTCATTCGGAGTTACATTTACATCACTAAGTAGATAGGTGCTTCGCTGTTCGACAATAAAAATGGCTTTGCTGAGCTTGTCAGAGCTGTAAAGACGTCTTTTCTTCCTGATTTAAGAAACCTTTTGTCTTTAGGAGAGCCGGCTCCTTCTGGGTTGGGACAATTATCTTCATAATGATGTTGAAGCCTTGATTTTCTTTTCTCAATGCCTAACCCTTACAGTGGTGCGTCATTGCATCATTCTTTAACTACCAGCATGTTTACACTCAATATCTTGTTATGTTTAAAGTACCAAAAACACTGATTATCTAAAAAATAGATTTTACCTGAAGGGTGAAAACACTTCCATGACATTATGGTACATCATTTATTTGTCATTTTTTTCTTATAATAAGGACTGTTTTCTCTTGCTGACAAGCATAAACATGCACTAATTCCGAATTGTAATGTGTATTAATTTGTTGTAAGATATGATAACAAAATAAAAACTTGTATTGTCACAGTGGGAAACTTGCCTTTGACAACACAATGCTCCAATACAGTGAACAATACAATACATTGCCCACATGCACTATACAGCCTAGGTTGTGTTCTGGGCTACTGGACGAGGGCATGTTTAAAAAAGTTGTTCCAGCTTATTGCATATCTGTCTGATATTCAGGATAGAGAAAATGTGATGGGTCTGAGATCATTTTTTTGTGCCTGTCTGATTATGGTTTATTGAAACATATCATGGACTCCTCTGCCTGTCTGTATGAGTCTGTTTATTTTGGCCTTTGATTGAGCAATCAAATTTCCAAACCAATGCAGAGATACCATATCTGCTAAACTCGGGAACAGACAGCTTCGACCTGGGCCTTCAACACAAAGAGTGAACAGCATTGGTGAGCTAACACACCTCTGGGGTATCCAGTGCTGCTGATGGTTGTGGACCCAAGACATAGTTCTGTCCACTCTTACTTGCTGGGTGCTGTTAGTGAGAAATGAATGGTACTTCTTCATGATCAATTGATTTACACTAAGCTGATGTTTTGAGTATAGTGTGTGCGGCTGCAAGATGTCAAAAGTGGAGCTAGACATTGTCACAATGGTCTAGCCCTGATCATGTCTTCATTTTCCAGTTAGAAAAAAAACAACAACAAGAGCTTAACAACAACACGCTTCGACTTCACTAGCTGTCAGAGAGCCCGGTGCTGCAGACATCGGAAACCCAGGCGCAGCTTACGTTAGCTCAGCAGACCAAGGATGAAACCATCCATCCAAACAGTCAGCTTGAATTAAAATGACCCCTGCTCCACGATGTGTAAACTGGACTACAGACTGATACTCAGGTATGTGTTTCTGTACAGTTCACTGTTTTAAATTTTTTTTTTTTTGTATATATATATATATATATAAATGTATATATATATATATAAATATACATTTACTTTATTAATCCCCAAGGTTTTTTGACACTGTTGATCACACACATGCATTAGTGGAAAGATGTCAGAGTGGGGCTGCTACACACTGCTACGCAGGCAGCGCATCAGAGTGGTTGGGGGTTCGGTGCCTTGCTCAAGGGCACCTCGGCAGTACTCAGGAAGTACCCCGGTTAGTACCCCCTACGGTGGCCCTGATCTAACCAGTCTTGTAATGAAACTTGGATTATAGAAAAAAAATGTCACTCTGAAAATATACTTTTACGGAATTCTTTTGAGAACAGCCTCCCTGCTTTGGAGGGCGATATTGGTTTGGTGATTTTCAATGAAATAGTCCATGTGTTGTTTTCCTCATTGAGTTCCTCTTCCCTCTGTCTCAGTGCCTCTTTTTACTTGATTGTACTTCTACTGTAAATGGATTCAGAGGACTAAGATATGCAGCTCACTTCAAAAAAAGCGTACTAAACAACTACTCAACATTATGCTGTGCACCGCGGAGCACTGAACTATCACAGTTCCAGGTTGACAACGATGTTTCTCGAGGGAGGGCTAATAAGTTTTATGATAGACATCACATTTTCTCCACATATCTTTTACAATTAATCACCTTCCCTCTGCTGACAGCTAATTAAAGCACAACACAACTTTTTTAAACACCTCATAATTTCCTACTTTACACACCGGGTAGTCATTTGGAATATGCCATTAAAACAGCCTTCCCAATTAGTTTTTGATTGCACCTGAGAGAATCGATGGAAGTGTAAGCAACGTAAGCTTGCTCCTCTTTTAATGTTAATAAGACTGCTGTCCTTGATATATATGTGTGTCAGGGAGAGCTGCCAGCCTCCTGCAAAGTCACTTTAATGGTTCTCTAAATGTAGGTGGCAGAAAACCAAACCACAGCAGAATCAGTTTATACCTACAAGGTCACACGGAGAGGAACCTCACTGTTTTTTATTGATAAATATTGCCTTCATTCTTTGGCTGCTTTTCCTCACTCACTTATGACTTCATTTTTCTTCCCTCACCTATTTTTCTCCTTCTTTCAGACAGTGTAAAAGCATTGGCTTTAGAGGTGCGTGGGGGGCAGTTGATGCCTGACCAAAGGTGCGCCGAAGGAGAGACAAACATGCGCGCCCACATGGTTGCATTGTGAAGCAGAGGACTGTGTAATTTTTTCTCGTTCAATGTTTTTTTTTTCTACCTCAATCCATCCCTTGGCCTGTGCCCCTCCCACGCACTGTTAGAAAAATGTAGCCTTAAAGCGCCACTACCCACAGCACAAGCTGAGAGATCATAGTCAGCCACATAAACATCCCCCATACAATGAATCCAATCCCCTCGCTTCCAAATACATGCATCTGAATCTTTGTGTGATGCACAGCGACGTGTTTCATGTCAGTGTCGCTTCAAATCCCAATACCCCAAAGCCTTGTGGTATGGAAATGATTCACTATTAAACACCCTGGTATCCACATGCGCACACAAGCATCCACAAGCCACAACACATGTACACATGCCACTTTGTAGAGAGGGATATGAGAGTTAATGTCACACTCGTCCTCGACATGCCCGTGGCTCTTCCTTTCAAGACGTCTTGCAGAACGTTGCTGAGGGGCCACAATGGGTTACGAAACACAGACGCATCAGTATCAACAAAGCGGCTCTAACAGCTCCACTCTACTGAAACAACGCACAGCGCTGCTTGGAAGACTTTGAGATTACAATCCCATGTGATGTATGATTCATGAATGGTGTTGATATATTTATTGATGTCTGTTGGAGCTGCAGAAGCTGATGTGCGTAACATGAAGCAGTTGTCCCTGTAGAGTTTTCTCCTTCTTGATTTAGCTCCTGTTGGTGTAAGAGAAAATGAGCTATGATAGAAAGATAATTCAAAGTAAAGCCTTTTCTTCATGAGGCATATTCTAGTAGTTTCTTTGGACTTTTTGAAGGACCCTATTTGTAGTATTTGCCCCCAGTGTGCTTCCTGCCCTTGTGTATTTCCCTCCATTCGATTGTCCTCACCTGTGTCCTGTTTATCACACCTGTCCTACATTTCCTTGTCAGCTCCCCAGTATATCAGCCGGTCTTCTTTTTGTGTTTGCCAGTTTGTCATCAAACCGTCCTTGTTTCCAGTGTTAACTTTTTCTTGTGACTCCTCAGTTCTCAGTCAGGGTTCCTAGCTGAGATGTCGCCAGGTCTAGTTCCTGTTCCCCCTCACCAGCCTCCCCTGTGTCCTGTTTATCACACCTGTCCTACATTTCCTTGTCAGCTCCCCAGTATATCAGCCAGTCTTCTTTTTGTGTTTGCCAGTTTGTCATCAAACTTTGCTTGTTTCCAGTGTTTACTTTTTCTTGTGACTCCTCAGTTCTCAGTCAGGGTTCCTAGCTGAGGTGTCGCTGGATCCAGTTCCTGTTTCCACCCAGAGGGTAGAATTTTTTTTCCTGGTTCTCCCTCAGTGGCCCAGCCAAACCTGCCTGTTTTTTCTCCTGCAGCCCAATGGAGCCATGTTACGGATCCTCCTGTCCGCCCTCTGGACCTGCTCTGACCTTCTTGTTGGCCCCCTGGCCTGTCCTGGCCACATGCCCTTCCTCCGGGCCGTCTGCCTGATTTCATACCCTGAACTCTCGCCCGTATTCATTTTCGTACATGTTGTAAATCTGCTTGTGGGTCCACTTTTTGTTTTGTACGTCCCCTGACACAATGTTGTTTAAATACAAGGATTTGTATCAAATCTAACACCCAAGTAGTCATTGTAAAACCGACAGATAGTAGCTCTGAGGCTGGCTATATGTAACTTTCAAAAATACTGTGTTTGTAGCGATACAGCATGGCCGTCAGGCGAACTGCCTAACGGCCTAATGATTTATATATACGAGCACGTATGACGAGCACGCGAGGGCGAGCGAGCAACAGGTTACTGGTGCAGTTCGCGTGACGGCCATGCGGTATCGCTACAAACGCAGTATTTTTGAAAGTTACATATAGCCCCTTTAATATTTTGCCTCATAACCTCACAGAGATCAATATTTGATTTATTTTAAGGCTGTTAACTTTTTCTATGAATGAGCTCTCATGTGTAAATCTCCCTGCAGGAATACAGTCCATGAACTGCGCCCATTCATCTCTTCAGTGTGCGTCTCTTAAACTACAGTACATATAACATGCCCCAACAATCAATGTGAAATGTACATAAAACATATTGATCACTCAAACAGAATGTTGTATCAAAAGAAAGCTGTCTGGTTTACAAGCAGAGGCTTTTAATGGCCTCCCCTGCCAGCCATTTCCAATGACTTATAACTGGCTGCATACAGCATCAGCATTAGCTCAGCAGATGTTAGCATTCTGCGCAGAACAGCACAAACAAAAAGCATCAGTGTTGGAGCCAGTGCAAAAACAAATCTTTTTCTTGTAGTGGCAAACATATTAATAGATGTGCTACTACTGCTTTTTACTCATATTACAACGTAATGTATCCTTTCTCTGATTCAGAGGAACAGAAACATGAAGCAAAACGCCAAATCTCTATAGTCACCTGACAGATTTGCTTATTTCTACTTCCAAAAAGTATTTCCCTACGTCATGTGATTTCCCAGCAGTTATATCTGATGAGCTCTTCACTTGAATATGCAAAAGAGGGGAAAGTGTTTGAAGAGGCTTTCCAATGCTGCTGACTCTCCCGTGGGCATGCAGTGTGTGTGTGTGCGTGTGTGTGTGTGTGTGCGTGTGTGCGTGCGTGCGTGCGTGCGTGCGTGCGTGCGTGCACTGTGGTTGCCCCTTGTCCCTGGGAATAAGGATGAAGTAGGTGGATTAACATGTTTGGACAGGAAGAGCGATTGTTTGAACAGTGCCACAGACTGATTGAATGACTGACTGAAGAACAACATTGACTCTTATGTAGAGTGAGAGAAATTGCCCCGAGCTCTGGTCTCAACAGTATCTGTGAGTGTGTGTATAAATTCCTTGTGGACAGCAAAACACTCTCTTATCTGAAACTGTTAACTGTGTGCATGATCAGTTGCATCACGTAGTCAAATAGTTCACAGCAGAATATATCAATGAAACATAACACCTCAGGTTTAATTTAAAACACCGGTAATCTCTAAAGTTTAGTTTGCAAGAGGCTGTTGAAAACTTACTTGCAGCATTACATGTAACAGTTACAGTTGGTAGAGTCGGTCGTCTCTCAACCAAAAGGTCGGGGGTTCGATCCCCAGCTCCTTCAGCCACATGTCCGATGTTTCCTTGGGCAACATACTAAACCCTAAGCTGCTCCCGCTGCTTCGTCGGCAGCGTATGAATGGGATTGGTTACTTGTGATTGTCCAGTCAGAAGACTAGAAAAGCGCTATACAAGCTCAAATCCATTTACCATTTACTCAATGCATGCATCACGTCTGTATTTCTGCATGTTTTCCGGAAGCTTACGGATACCGACCAAACATTGCAACACCTCCAGACATAATTGGGACAGTGCCGAGCAGTGTAGCCATCATATCAAGCCAGACCAGAAACCAGAAACAAAACGAAAAACAATGCTGAGCAGCAGAACGTCCTCTCTGATCAAATTGGTCGTATTTTTGTTTTGTTTCCTATTTTTCACAACATACTTATTCAAACCTACTTAAATTGTTCACAAATATTAGGTACTGACGGCCTAGATGTTGGGTCTTGAGGAATCTGTGTAGGCTGTGGTCCTGCAGGTGGTTGGCTCGGGATTTACTGTATTCCTACCTGTGGCTCGTTTCCTGAGAGTCATTACCCGTTCTCTCTCCTGATTTCCTACTCAGACAACTTTCCTATCAAATAAAAGCAAATAAAAAATACATCAAATTAAATAATTACTTTAAGCCAAAAAACAATATTATTTGCATGTCTCTGATTGGTTGTTTCTGGTTAGAGCAAAACTGTGATAGGCAACATGATGGTTGATGTAATGCTGTGTCCTTACTCCCTCCTTTGTTTACTTGCCTCACGTCTTCCCAGAATCAATCTTTTTTACACATTGTACTGTAGAAAGCACAAACGCATACATTTCAATCTGAATCCAGACACTCAGACGGTAAATTGGATAGAAAATATAATTTGAGTTACTATAAAATCAGTTTGAATTTTGATTGTGGAGTGAGCTGTTGATCTTTTTGCTCATATTCATCTCGTTACATTAAGTATGAGTCATTTTAAAATGCAATACAGAACACCAGTTCTATGAATTTATAACATACAAATAATAAGTCATAGCAAATTGGTAATAAAGAATTAAAAAGGAAACCAAGGTGAAGCAGGATGCAGATTCAAATGAATAAACGACGTACACCAGGGAAAAAATTACGACAATATAGAACCATCAAGGAAAATATATTCAAATATCGTGTCCTATAAAAAATGCAAAAAAAGGAAAGAAAAACAGATTTATTGCGGTCATCTCGAGATGTTTTTAACCAGCTTAAGAGACCCAATAAGGTTTTTTTTTTTTTACTTTAACAGGATTGTCTAATTATAAGTACTTCTTTAAAGTTTGACAAATATGTCAATCAAAGGGGGACTCAGCCAATTACATCCATCAGAGTCTGTTTTCAGTTTTTGTGAAATACACCACACAGTTGTTTAAAGCCCGGAGTGCATTGTGGGTACTGTGTGGGCAATGTTTTATCAATGCATGCAAGCTAGTCTGTTGGTGCGTCCATCCTGCCTAGAAAGAAGTGGACTTCCCCTTGAATACATTTTTAAGACAAAGGACTTCCTGATTGCACAATCAAATCTCTCTGGTTCCTCTCACGATCATTCTAAAACCAAGCTGGGAAACGGAAATTAAATAAATAATCAGGACAAATTGTGATACATTACAGCAAGAGCTGTGGGACCAGAGCTATTTGGCCAACATGGGGACACCGCTAAAAAAACAACAATGTCCAAGCTGTATCTTAAGCCGTGCCAAGCTCGCTCCTTTGACCTCATTGGAGAAGCTTAACTGTGTTTGGCCGGGCTCAGACTGCAGACAGCAGGAGGTCCACTCCTGGCACAGGAGGCCACATGACCAGATGGAGAACTAGATAATTATAGTTCTGTTCAATGGGATCACTGCACACTTCAAGTCATTTTTGGCCTCGGTGTACTTGTTTTGAATGGATTTTTAAATGTACACAGCCATTCCATTATGCTAAATAAGGAAGAAAAAATAACTAAAGCAACAGGAATTTTTGCGACATTATGTCCCTGCCGGTTTAAAATGAAGCTACATTGTGGTTTGTTTATTCAAATCATTAAAAGTTGACTTTCCTTCTAAAAGTTTTTACTCACAGTGATGCAAAGAGGGCTCATTTGGCTGAGAGCAGTCGTATGTCTGGAACATCAGCGCGAGAGGACTTCAGCCAATCTTTTCAGATGTTGGAAACAATCTGTGTCCTAATTGGGGGACGAGGATCTCCATCATATTTTAATCAGAACTTATTGCTATTTCCTGTGAATCATATTTACGGCCAATTTTAGTCAAACTGTGGATGAGATATACCGTGTGGCGGTCCAAGAGCGGAGTCACAGGCAGTGTGTGTGTGTTTGTGCGCGTGTGTGTGTGTGTGTGTGTTAGTTTGCGTGTCCAGCTTTACTGGTGACTTCATTTGTATCTATTATGACCACTTCTCCTAAGCCGTGACCAAAATGGTAAAGGGACAAATTTTGTCGAAGCCCATTAAGCACAAAGTAATGAGCGCTGATGCCTTTTTAAGAGACACCCTTGGCTGGAAACCTAACACTGCCTTCCTCACAAGTCCAATTTAATCTTTTTCTCATTATGACTTATGGTACAGCACTGAGGTGTATGTGTTTTGGTGTGTATGTGTGTGAAAGTGAAAGAGAGACGGAGGCCACAAAGCAGAAGCTGCTGTCCTCTCATCTTCTCCGGTCCCTCAGGTTGGCACACACAGACACACATGCAAATACACTCACACCACATCCTTATGGCGGGTGAATCCATTCTAAAATCATGCACACCAGTCCCTCACACGTGTACCTGCCTGCCTAACTTGCACTAAACTTACCTAATTAAAGTAGTTAGGTGTAGTGGCAGGTGTGGCGTCAGTGAAGCTACAGTGGTCAGGCGCGCTTCACTATCGAGCACCGTCTACGTGACATGTAACACTTAGAAAAAATGGTCAGGCGCTTAGGCGTGTACGCGTGTGCAGCTCAGTAAGCTGTGCAGTGCAGCGAGTATGTGCGAAGCAGTATGTCACGACGTGTGCTGCTACGCCTGAGAGTTTTTCTAGCGAACCCCTCTATCTCTCTGCGCTCTTCTAAGGCTTATCCAGAGAAATAACAGGATAGTCACCGTTTCTTATTAAATATTCAAAGTAAATGTTTATATTGTGTTATATGTTTAAGAATATAGCTAAACTATAACTCGTTTTCTGTCAAATAGGATTCGGTAATGTGAATATAATCAGATTCCCTTCCGCGTCTCCTCTCCGGCGACGCATGAAACAAAGAAGGTCCGACTGACCGGGCTATTCATCCTCATGATTCCCCATGAGATCTTTTTCTCTTTCTTTCTGGTATAGCAGCGATCGAGGGACTTTTTGTTGGATTTCTTCAGTTACTTTTTTTGGGACGAACTGAGTTTATTTTGGAGGAGCGAACGGCCGCGTTGGATTATTTGTTTTAGATTAAAAAGAGACTAAAAAACCATATAAACTGAACTTTCGTGGCTCATAATGTATATTTCGTTTGTTTGTGACTTTTACTTTGTTTAGGATTTATAAAGGGGTAAATTAAAGGGATATTTTTCTTGTAGGCCTAATTAAAACGCAACGCACCGTGTTTAATTACTTACCCAGATAGCAAACAATCATTGAAACAATGCGTTTTGTGTGGCGTTAGGTGTGGCGTCAGCTAACGTGTTAACGCACATCATACACACATGTGGACGCGACTTGTGCATTGTGCCCGTGTAACCATTATAAGTCTATGGAAATTGTAGGTGTAGTGTCAGACGTTGGTCAGATCGCAGAGGTCTTTGCAGGCGCAGGGTACGCGTTTGAGTGACTGGTGCGCATGAATTTAGAATGGATCCACCCCCCATACATCCCTGTGTTGATCAAGCTGTGCACACAGAATAGCAGTGTAACAGACACTATTACTGTAGTCAAAAATATCCACGTTACATACAAGTTCATGCATTTCATGTTTCTGCTCCCTCATCTTGATCTGAGCTACAGGGCCACATTCAAATAGAGTTTTCTAGAGGTTTTTAAAACCAGGAGTAAGGATTATTTGACCAGTGTGGTTCTGTAGTGGCCATGACTCGCTTGTATGAAATATTCCTCGAAACATTAAGGTTAAAAAATACAAAGCAATGTGTCTATGGTTAACTGGGCCTTGTGATTTACATTTGGGGATTTGAACTGTTCTTGTTGTGTATTGGAAAAGTACATGGGCTGCAAAGGACGACATGTAAAAGAGACAAAAGAAAACAAGTCGAGAAAAGAATTCAGATTAAGGAAGACCTTTAGTCTTACACAGCGAGACCGATCTGCACAATTCATTTCATGCTGTGCCAGAGATGTGTTTGTCCTTTTTTTAAACCAATTAAAGAATCTTTGACAACAGGGACGCAGCGAGTAGAGGTGCTGAGGGTTCTGATGGTGCTGCAGCCCCCCCTAAAATAAGGGGCATTTTAAAATTTTGTTGACACTGTGTTATGGGATATGTAGATTTAGTAAAGCGATATTTTTTTTTTTTTTTTTGTGTGTTCACTGTAAAAGTCTGAAAAGCGTCGGCCTGTGTTGCTTTTGACCTCTTCAAGCCTTTCACTCTTCATGCACCTTGGCAGTTGGTGAAGTTGTGCCAGAAAATCCCTCTGCTTCTCCAAAGACACCAAAGTCATCTGATCATCCTGTCAGGCAGGGCAGTATAACTAGATGTTACCTTAGATTTTGGAGTTTTAGTTGATTATTCATTGAATACTTTTAGAACAATTTCCGATTGTGCAAACGCACTGCTCAAATCCATTTTCCCCAGACGCACCGCCAAGCTCTGCTGCTCACTGGCTTGAATTGAGGAGTCTTGTAAAGAAGAATTGCACTCCGTCAGGTTAATTTTAAATCAGTTCATCACCACATGGTGAGGACCAGGCTGGTGACACCACTATTTAACAGCTTTTCTCCCTCATTATATAAAAAAACATGCATTTTAAGGAGACAGTGGGTCTGCATCGTGAGAGGGAGGGAGAGCTCATACCGTGGAGAGGAGGTACGGGGCATGCCAGTGCACACGCAGACAGAGGGACATGACACAAAAACTTCAACTGATGATCTGTTCTTAGGTAACTCAGTTCACTGGTAGTCTCCTTTAACAGACTGATGCTGTAATAAACAGCTCCAAGTGCACATACTGTATAAGTCTGCCTACTGCACTGATGAAGTCTGATGAAGTGTCAAATGTTCTCAAATTGGTAGGAATTGTTGATAATACTCTAATTACTGATATTGTAAACATTCATTCATAAAATAAGAATTTGCACAGCTCAGAGTGACGTCATCATATAGACTGACTTCTCTCAGCACCCCCGTCTGAGATTGACTTCCAGTGTCCCTCTGTGACTATGCTCAGACCAATATCATAATATTAACCTGTATTTTTTGGAGCACTTTTCAAACCAAGTTACAAAGTGCAGCAACAGTTCCCTTGTAAAGGATTTTTAGTTTTTCCATGGAACAGTTTAGTTTCTCTGGCATGCCAATGTTTAATTTACAAATCTCCCATAGCACCGAGCATAGGCCAGTCTGATTGTGAAATCTAATTGTCAAAATTAGCCCATTTTGGAGTGAGGTAGCAGAGTGGTTAGTGCGCACGGCCCCATGTACCGACGATTTATTCATCCAAACGGGCGGCCTTGGTTCAAATCCGACCTGTGGCTCCTTTCATGTCATTCCCCACTCTCTCTCTCCCGGATTTCCTGACTACTACTAACTGTCCTGTCTCTAAAATGAAGGCAGACAAAGCCCAAAAATAAACCTTTAAAAATGTTCAGTGCATTTGTTTAAAGCAGTCATTGATTTTTCATTTCTGCAACTGGGATTTTGAAAACAGTGACAAGCAGAAGAAGAGGTGGATTTCATCTGTCCTCCATGCATGCTGATATTCTCAGTCTTCGTCCTGTTATTCAGAATAGTTTAGACAAGAAGCAAAGTAAGTAAAAGATGCAAATTGACCTTGGTTGAGTTGCGAATGGGGGAGCTGAAAATGTTCAACTTGAGAATAACATTTGTTCTCTTTCCAAGCTTAATGACTCTGCTTCCCAAATGTTCAGAGAAGTGAAGGGAAAATAAGAATATTGAAGAAGAACAGAAACGACAGAAAGAACTGAGTCGAGATGTGTGCTGCAAATTGCTTGCTTTCCTTGTTCCCCAAAAAAAATCACGTTTTTACTATTTCAACTCAGAGTGACTCACAGGATGTCAGTGTGTGTGAAACAGGAGGACATGTTCTGATAACACCCTAAAACCTTTTCTTGGATCATCCATTTTTCCATTAAGAGTCAGGCTTGAGAGGCATGTCTTCATTACAAGGCCTCCTCAAGATTACCAGGAAACAGTAACTGTGAGACCCCCTCCCAAAGCTGCGAGAGACGTTCTGTCTGAAAAACCTACTTCTGATAGAAATAGCTTCTTTTTCATGTTATGTAACATTTTTTGTTTTTCATTTTTAACTACAGTTTGGGTTTAAATGAATCATTAAGGTCAAGAAAACATCCTTTTCCACTTTGCCTGACATGTAAGGTTTTTAGTCATTTAATAGCAGAATGATTGCATTGTTTGGTGAACTAGTCTCAAAGTTTTAAATGCTGTGGATAAATAAATGATGTCGCCTTTACGCCTCTTTAACTCCGTATCTTAAATGGTTCGGACATCCTCCATAATACTGTTATCCTTTCTTTTTTTAAATTAGGGAACACTTGCAAGAATTGAATTATGGAAATAAATATGGACTCAACACTGAAGCAAAGCATTTTGCAGAGGCATATTCACTTCGCAGAGCCACATATAAATCTTCAGGCTTCATTCTTTATGAACTGAAAAAGAAGATGTGTTCAAAGGCGCAGTTAAAAGATCTACTAAAAGGAGATGTGGGGGGGGGGGGGGTAAATGCCAGATCACACCACTCCATTGATTGTTTTGTGACCAAATTGCATTAAATGCTGTTGCATTTGAGCATCATTGTGTTATCCTATCATCCTAGTTTCCTTAATTTGGAGATAAAAGTGCAATTACTGACCTAAGATGAGACCACTGATGAGAGGATTGGCAGCCCTGCCTCCCTGCTCATCCTCTTAACTGAAATGCAAAACAAACATGTGGCACACTGCCAGGTGGAGTTGAGGGAGGGGCACAGCTACCAGCACCCTCCAAGCAACAGGGTTAATGGGATTTTTTTCTAATTGGATATCACTTGCAAGACTGTTGTTGTTGAATGTAGTTTTGATATTGTTGTTTTTTGTTGTTGTGAGAATATTCTTTTGACGATCGTTACAGGCTAATTTTTCCTGCTTGTTGGCCAACAAACTGAACAACCCTTCCCCCTGGAAGTTTCCCAACCTCAGCAGAACTAACGGTTTAAAGTTACACACTGGGCCGATGCTGGGCCTGAATCACACAGAAAGGATGTGAGCCGTGACTTTCGTTATGGAAGAAAAGCCTGAAGCTAATTCATGCAAATCACAAAATCTGAAATTCATATGTCATACCTGATAATTGGACGAGCACTCATACATATTTGTCTCTTCACCCATTAGTCATTTTTGTGCAGAGAAAAAAAGGGTCACACACACACACACACACACACACACACACACACACACGCGCACACACACACACACACACATTACCCTTAGAGCAGACTCCCACCGCATATGGCTGATGCTCATTTCAAACTCTGTTTGAGAGAGACAGAAATCAATACATCATTGAGGAACACGATAAAGGAGGGAAACAATACCAAAAAACACTCAATTTTTTTTAATAGAAAAGAAAATCAACTACCTTGTTAGTAAGTGGAGCAAATCACTTGGTGTTGTTTCATAGTTTAAATGTGCTTAATGTGTCAACATGATCAAATATAGACAATATGCACTGTTATATTTGGCAGAGGGAAACTCATTTCATAATGTGTGTGTTGGTTCTCAGTCATCCAGGTCATGGTAAATTTGAAGCTTAATCCAAGGGCAACTGGACTTTGACCTGGATGACTGAGAACCTACAGAGACATCTTGCTTCACATTTTGGGAAGGATACCCTACAACTGGTGCGAGAGTATGAAAGGACAGCCAAGAAGTTATCTGACTACAAGAACCATCTTCGTTTCAATCTGAGATGCAGACAACAAAGGATCATCCCGAACAGCCTATGATTGGTATCAACGGTGAAAGGGCACAGCTGAACAAATTCTCCTTAAAGCACAGAACTAACTTCTCAGCGAGATAATTAGTCAGGTTCACTTCACCATCGATGCTCTTCAAACTAAAATTGACCATTTCCCAATAATTGCGTCAAAACTATTGGCTGGATCTAGATGCAGAAAGACGTCAGGTGAGGAGGCAAAACAGAGCTTTATTTATTTTTGAAAGCAGAGGAGTGGTGAAGGGGTAGCTGGTGGTGGTTCTGGGCTGGGGGGCAAGGCTAAAATGGAGCTTTATTTGTGACACAAACAAACCCTCTATGGCAAAAGTAAGGCTTGTGTCATACTGCATACTAACCACACCGTTAGTATGCGTTAGCAACATACTAAACTATGGGTCACATGATGTTCAAGCTACATTGGATAAGCTAGCATCAAGCTAGCACAATCGTCTGTCCATAAATAGAATTTTAGAACAATATACATCCATCCTTACTACTACAGCTACGTAGTCATTTTGATATTATTTGGCAACATATAAAATGCATTTCAGTACGACTACTGTTGTTTTTTTGCCGCTGGCAAGCCCTGCGATTTGATAGTCTGAGAGCTGCAATGCATTGAGGGCGATTTAGTATGACCAGTGTGCTCCTGCTTTATATTTGATACTGCATAAAAAAAGAGAAAGACCAGCTCACTGTTCAGCTCCCAAGCATGGATCTTGGAGGAGGAGGTGATTACTTGATGGTGGGGCAGGTGTGTTTATTGCAGATCCACTGCAGGTGAGCAGAGCAAAGAAGACAGAAGGCAAAGGTGGAGGGGTAAACAAAACACACCAAGCACTCCACCCTCACTCTAAAAAGCTCTGAAAAGAAACAAAAACATACACCTCCATGCAAACAGGTGTCACAGAGGACGTGCATGTGACAAATTATCACTTGTACAAAAAAATCTTTATTTCATCATTAAACAAGATCCAAATCATTTTAAGTCAGTCCTCAGTTTTCTAGTGTTAGTCTCCACATTTAAAGACATTCAGAGATCTGGCGAGTGTTTGCAGACTCTAACCCCGTTTTCAATAATTAATGGTTAGACAAGCCTGTGAGCCTGTTCCATCTGCTCCCCTGTACGTGCCTTTAAGAATACTGCTTTAGAGCCAAATTTAAAATGACATGGGTCAGGATGACATCTTACACGGAGCGTGCCCCACTCATGAATCATTTTTAAACATCATGGGTCTCAAATGTATTCCTCTGGCTTTGGAAATGCAAGGCAGGTCTTTGAGAACAGACAAATACCGTGTTTTATGAGTATTTGTGTATGTGCACGACAGCATGCAACCCTCCTAGTCTTATTTGTGTTGATTATAAAAACACACATTATCTGTGCTATTGTTTAGCCCACCTTTAAACTTTGGATAGTTTAAAATCCAGGTGCTGTATTCTTTGATTTGCAAAGTAACGTAATCACTCAACCAACCGGTGATGGAAGGACATAGGCCTTACAAAGGTTTTTATGTGTAACTTATACTTTACGATGTTTTCTAATTTTGAGAATTTTCATTTAATGCAATGTATGTTATTGTTGTACGCAACAACATTCAAGAGAAAATAGTACTTTTTCACTCCTTATTAGGGGTGGGCTGAGTTGACAGTCAAGAAGGCTCCCCTGAACTCCCTCTCTTTGTCTGTTTCTAGAAAGTTTGAATTTTAGGTGGAGTCAGAGTGGTCTCCAGTGGAAAGCAGAGGAGAAATACAAAATAAAATGTGTCTAAACCTCAAAATGCTTTTTAAATCACGGGCCCCCAAACTTTTCAGCTGGTGACCAAAAAAATAAGGGTGCCAGAGACTGGAGAGCCCTACTGTTCCTGGAGGTGGTTAAAGCATAATGAAGCACACAGCTGAGCACACGCACAAATAGGCCATACACATCCATCCATTATCTATACCGCTTGTCGCAGCGGCTGCCTTCACAGAGCCGCCAGGACAGACACAACATGTTTATCATTGCAGGGGGCTGGATCCGATACCAGCTGTCATTGGGCGAGAGTCGGGGTACACCCTGGACTGATCGCCAATCAATCACAGGGCTGACATATAGATAGAGACAGACGACCAGCCACACTGACATTAGCACCTACGGGCAATTTAGAGCCACCACTTGAGCATGTCTTTGGACTGTGGGAGGAAGCCGGAGTACCCGGAGAGAACCCACGCATGCATGGGGAGAACATGCAAGCTCCACACAGAGAGGCTCCTGTCGGGGGAGGCGGGGACTCGAACCAGGAACCTCTTTGCTGTGAGGCAACACTAACCACTGCACCACCTTGCAACCCCTATCCATACACAGATGACACAATCCTAATAGAACTATTGAATCAAAGTTTAGGTTACCCTACTCTAATGAAGTGTCCTCTGGTGGGTGGATTGCTCTGATTCTCCAGTGTCCAGATAGAAATAGAAAGCTTTAGTATTCCAACATTTTCACTTTTTACTGAAAACTGTACTGCAAACAGCCATCTATAAGGGACAGCAAAGAGTGAGGGATGATGGGAAAGTACATCTTGTGTAAAAATCATGTCTTTCATGATCAATAAGTCTGAAATGCCGGGGATGTTAAAATAATTGTGTTGAAAAGAATGAGAAAAAAGGGAAAGAGAAAAACACCAGCTGTGATTTGTCATCAATCATATTTGCAACAATCTACAAAAGGAGACTTTAATCTATTTTTCTCTCCCAAAAACTCGAGATGAAAGAGCAGACTTTTCCTCTCAGGTTGTACTGAAGCATCAAAGAGGCTTTTCATATCAGGACATCTCTCTCTCTCTCTCTCTCTCTCTCTGTCCATTTCCCTCCATCACTCTCTTGGCTATCTGTCAGCATTTTTCCCTTTTTAACTAGCCTTTCTACTCCTCTCTCATCATGTGGGTTTTTAGAATAAATGAAAGGCTACAGATGAATTATGCGACACATATAGATCTGACATGTTGACCCGGAGGAAATCAGCATATTTGTAACTGCCATGCTGCTTTGTTAGACCCTTTAAAGTTGCGTTGGTCGCCGAGTTTGAAGGTTAAAAGGGGCAGTGTTACTGAAAAAACCAACGCTGCACTGTTTAAAGCCTCATTATCAGCCGTAAGCCACAGTGAGGGATTTTGTCTGTTTGTGTATCCCTTAAAAATGTAAGGACAAGGGTTGTGAGGTTTACAGCAACAATTTGCAAATTCACTGGATTGGTTCCAAACAAATGACATGTTGCTGGAGAGTGAAATGACAGAAAACCCCATGTGATCTATGTAAAGGACTTAAAACAAAAAAAACATTCATCAACATCTTTCTGGAGGACAACTGTGAGTATAAAGAGCCAAACTCTGAATCACTGACAGCTCTGGCATCTCTTTCAGCTGGCACACCGGCAGCCAGTGTGGCGCTGTATTACTGACAGGCCAGGGACATGTGATGCACTTGTGTGTGTGAGCCATCACAATCATGATGACATGATAAAAAGGAGCAGCGAAGAGAGACAACTGACGGAGATGAGGAAAAAAAACTGCATTCGAAAAATGCAAAAATGCACCCAGAAAACCCCAAAACTTAAAGTTGTAAGATGTAAAAGATACATGTGGTTTTGGATGAGGGATTTGCAATTTATTTAAATTCTTCTTCTAGGTGGAAAATGCATTATGTTTACGTTGGTTAAGGTCTTAAATAAAGAAATACAACGTGTCCTCAAATATGATGCTTTGTCAAAGCTCTTTTATCCATCCATCCATACACATAAATACATGCATACATACAATGCTTAATAAATGTATTAGACCACCACTTATGCCACAGCTGCCCTAAATGAACAGCATTGGTAATTACCAAAATCATTCTTTATGTTTCTGTGATGGTTAATGCATCAGTATGTAGAAGCTATTTAATCGAAATGATATTTTTAATGCTAAAATATCATTATTATTGTTATCCATGAATTTTCAAATGTACTGTTTTACAACAAAATAAATAGTAAAGCACATTATTATTTCTTGATGTCAAATTAGAGTGATTTACTTGCATTCCTGAACAGAAAAATGTGTTTAAGTGGTTGAATGTTATGCTTGATTAATTTCTGACTTCTCAGAGAAGCCCAGTGAGCCGACTCAAATTTGGGTCTAAAAAAAAGGGAATTCAATTTGAAATTGGGTTCATATACCAACAAGACAACGAGCCCAAGCATACTTCAAAGCTGTGCAGAGACGATTTGACCAAGAAAGAGGAATCTGGAGTACTGGACCTCATGGACTGGCCAAGTCAAAGTCCCGATTTGAATCCTATTGAACACATTTGGGATTTAGTAGATTCAAAGATTGATCGCACAAAAGTTTAATCTAAAGCAAGTCTGTGGGAACAGCTAGAGACTATTTGGAACTCAATAACAAAAGAAACTATGGAAAAGTTCATAAAAACAATGCCAGCAAGAATGCAAGCTGTTACCAAGGCCAAAGGAGGCCATACAAAATATAAAGTGATTTGGTTATTATGTGTGAAAAAAGACTATTTAGTTGTTTCAGTTTGTTAATTGCCAAATTAATAACAATAACATTTTTAGTTTTCAACAAGTTTTTGAAAGAATTCAGCTGAATTGAATATTTTGAAAATGTACAAATATGACTTGTATAATAGCAAATGTAAAGTTTCTATAATTTTACATAAATATAAATGATCGGGTGACTTCACACTGTTTGACGGCCAGCTAAGGAGGATGTCATTGCCAGCTATGTGTTCCTGTGGAGAGGCAGACTGTACACCTGAATGCCTTCAGCACCAGGGAACTCAGTGCGTATGTGTCCATTCTCCCAAAAGTGTTTCTCTCTGTTCTTATTTGTCTGTGAATCCCAAAGATCTTCTTTGAAGTTAGTAATGATGGAATCACACTATGACACCACTGATACTGTTTATGTCTGTATGCTAAGTATGTAGCTGGAGTAGGGAGACAGCTGAGCTTAGTTTATCTTTATCCTTCAAGCATCATTAAAGCTCACTTTAAGTCATTGTTCTTTTTTCTTTAATCTACAGCGAGACAGAAAATGTAAACAACTCGCAGCTTAGCGATGCTGCTTTTTATTTGAATGACCTAGCGACTTCAATGAATTACATTGTGCCTCTGAGGTAACCTGCAAGTCATGGTAAAATCTTTGTCCAATAATTTTCATCACTGTGAAACCAATACCTGCTGTTGTGTTTAGCTGTATTCAGTTTTAATGTTAAGCTATGCTAATTGCCTGCTAGGAATAGCTTCAAAACTACTGGACAAAGCAGTAGGCCTATGCATTTTCCCATCAAACTCTCAGCAAGAAATGTGTTTCCCAAAATCTGATCTTAACCACCTCGGACATATTGTACATTTCCTACACTATTACATCATATGCACGTTTACATTAACACCAAACAGTCCAGCAGGAGCAGCTGTGTCCAATATTACATCAGTGTCCAGTCCTAACATAGAACAGAGTTCACTCACATAGATTCCAGCATTATCAAAACTGAAACGCTGCCAAACACCCGTTACTTCATTTTATTTTCAAGATACAGTATAGCTTCACCTCGTGTCATTCTTCACAACCCAATACACAGTACCTTTTCAGTGACCAACCCCAATTCCTGACACAATTACCCCTTCGGACCCTGCACGCCTCTGGTCCCATCTCCAGAATTGTGTGAACCCTTCTTCAGGCCAGACAGCATCAATAAGTGCCTGACAGGCCTTGGATGAGCCCCATTCCCAGACAGCAGTGGAGAGATAAAAGACAAATGAAGAATAATTGACTCACAGCTCTCGGGCCAAAGGGATTAGTATGACTGAAGTCTTGGGATCTCTTCCACTTTCTCTCTCTCGATCTACGTCAGTCTCGCTCTCTCTCCATCTGTCTCGCTGCTCTGTTTTCGAAGTTTCACCATGAGCACCACCCTAGAACCACACTGTCAATAAATACCACAAAGGAAAACTTATGAAAGAATTAAATTAATGTCAACAGAATTTAAAGTTAAGTAAGTGACCTCATTTGTAACGGCAAACCCGTGTTTGCAGAAGGTCTGACCTGTGCCTCCTAAGATCTGTTCTGTTCCCTTTTCTTTATATAGGTGCCACACTTACAAAAGAAGATACAGCCAAGTAGGGCATATTTGGCACAAACAAAATAATTCAGCATACTCAGTTTCTGTTGTACAAACATTGTTTGCAGAACACATCGATATTTTTGTTTGTGTTTGAAGTGACTCATTATTTCAGAGGTTTTATGGAATCCAACAATCCCACCTGTCGAGAGGATCAATGAGACATCTATTGTTCACAGAATCTGCTGTGTCATATAAAAAAGCTCCTGTTCCTGTCAGGGAAGAACTTTGTTGCGTAAGAAGGCAACTGTGATCTGAAGTGTTACCCTGGTAGGCTGTGAACTTTTACCCTGATGATTTGTTCTGATTTTCTGTTACATCACAGTCAATTTCACTGTGGGGGAAGAAGGGCATGAAGAAGAGGACAAACATGGGAAGAGTTATGGATTTCTATTATTTAGATAGAAACTTCTATTCCCTCAATTTGAGACATTTCTTTTATATAATTACATATGTCAATTTTGTGATGGGCATGTATGCACTAATCTCCATGGCCACTTTTAGAGGACCTATAGGGCACAAGGTCGCTGTTTGCCCCCCCCCCCCCCCCCCCCCCCCCCCAACACACCCCTGCCCTCTGTGCGTTGTTTTAGGTCTTTCAGTTTGTTAGAAAGTTAGTTTATCAAACACAGCTTTATCTAAATATATAATAAATGCAGTAGTTAATATAATTTAGATATAATAACAGACAAAAAAAAAAGCAATATGCGTCTTTAAGCAGGACTTTTCTGGATTGAAGGAATAGACTGATATTCTTGGAAATCCACTTGTTTGCTTTATTGCAAAAAACAATGCCTGCTCTTGTTTTTGGTCTTGTAATTGGCTTAATAACCTTAGCTTAGCATAAAACCGAAAAAAGATGAAGACCAGCAAAGCTGGGTTTCCGCAAAACTACAAATAATCCAACTACAGGCACATCTTATGTACCAAGTGTAACTACATTAAGCCAATAAACAGTTCTTGATATAACTCATTTCTCTGGAGGTGTCAGGGTTTTCCCCCAAATAGGATTCTGCATAGTCCTGCCATACTGTTCTGACTGGAAAATAAAATTTGTCTGGACTAAAAGTGTATTGACTTATACTTTTACGCCTCTGTCATGTGAAAGTGTGGAAGCAATGAAGGTCAACTAAGTTCTATTCTGACTGGTATTTGGATACCGTTTCTCATAAAGTAGATCAGAACAGGACACTGATTTTCAGCAACCAGGAATAGAATGAGTTGGAAATATAGCTTGCATCTCAAAACACAGTAAAAACAAAAGCTACACTATGGATGGCTGGAAAGGCCAACTGGTCGAAAGCAGGACTTTTAGCCAAGTAACTGCTGTTTGTGTATACTGTGTTAAACAAATGTTGATGTTGTACTTTTAACCTAACCACGATCTTTTGTTAAACGTGACCAGGTACAAGGTTAACATTGTGAAACAGTAGCACTTCGGTAAGTTTTAGACTAAGGACCGGTGTTCTATCAAGTAGTGCTACCCATTGAAATGTGCGACCATCAACTCTTTGTAGCACAGGGAGCATTATTTGATGACACCTCTTCGTCTAACAAGATATGCTTACTCTAAGATCTTAAATAACGACTTTATTATTATCTACACATGTTTCTCGCTTCCTTACAGTGTAAATGCAACTGGCAGTGGTGTTTTAAAGGGAATCTGGGAGCATTATTCGGTAGGGAATAATTGTCCATCGAGATACACTTTCTCTTGAAATCTTAAATAATAGAGGACCAAAACTTGCTCCCCATACTTCGTCAAGGCATATGGAGTGAGTAGTGAAGTAATAAAAAGTGATTTTGTTCTGTTGGCATTATTTCAAAGGGGATACAGATAGCCTCTGCTATCGTCTCGCTCTGTTGTGACAGCAGACACTGGAATTATTTCTCTAAAAAAAATAGTCAATCTTCTTCTTGATGGTGTAATTTGCTTTTGGCATTAGGCATCTGTTATGAATTGAGTCTGTTTTAAAAGCAGTTAAAAGTTCTCAAAGCACATTTTATGACCATGTTTTAGTGAATATGATCATGCTTCTGCTAAGAATAAATGCTTGCTGTAGATTTCTGTGTAACAAAGAGGTATGTGTGGAGGAGTTTAAGGATGAAGAGCATGTGATGAGCGTATATGTGACATGCAACAAACAAATGATGAGAGACAAACAACGTCTTAAGGCTGGAAAATGCCAAGACCAATTGCAACAGATCAGATGACATCCTGAGTGAAATCATGTGCATCTTTTTGTTCTGTCTGGACTGAAAGTGTACTGACTCAAACTGATATGCCACAGTCATGTCAGGACGGATCTTGCTTGGAAGCAATGAAGGCCAACTAAGTGAATGAATACTATTCTGACTGGTATTTTGATGTGTTTTCTCATAAATCTTATTTTAAGCAAGGAATTTATTAGGTTGGACTTGTTGCTACAGCTTATTTTTCTTAACATATTACTTGGAGATGAGGTTAAAGTGCTAGATTTATTGTGGATTTGTATTGCAGGGCAGCAAAACACAGTTAACGGGTATACTTTATCCAAAGTCCATGCCAGCACTGTGCCCGAAAGAAGGCAGAGAACATTGGAAACAAAAAGCAGAACCTGTGACCAATGGCAACATGCTATGGGCTGTTAAGTTTCTATAGAGGACAAGACCTTTTGTGTAATGAAAAATGATCTGCATTAGTGCGATTTTCTCCTTCAAATTTGCAATTACTGTAAATAACCAAATAACACTTAACACTCAGTCGACCTAAGGCCTGGAGTCTGACTCACAAGTCTTACCCTTTTGATCCTCATTCTGATGTTTTGTTAAATAGACACTGGACTTGCCGATCTAATGTAGAAAATTGTTGGACTACTGTACTGTATGTGAACACGGCGGCAATGATTTGGTTAGCTACAGTTGCAACAGAACTATGACAACTTATTTCCATCCATCTATCCTTGGAACCATCCATCCACCCACCCATTATACCTACCCACTCACCTCTCCATCCAAGTACAAACCATTATGAAACATTATCATTTAGTATGTCTGGCTGCACTCTGCCAGTGGCCTTGAGCTGCCCAGTATCCTCCCAAGATCTCCCTCGCTTCCACTACTAAAGACCTGGAACACCAAGTCCTCTCTCCAAGGTACATGTGGACCATCTGTGCCCCAGATTGAATGGGAAAGCACAAGTTGTGTTGCTGCCTGCATGTCCAAGACGACGCAGATCAATGTGAGGGGTGTGGATGAGTGAGTAAAATGAGCAATGATTGCCAGAGGCGGCATATTGCCAAGGGGGGGCCAAGGCTGTGCAAGAGGAAAATCTTGTTTGTGTTAGAAAGAAATACGTGCAAGTGTTTCCGTAGATATCTCTGCATGCCTCTGGATGTGAGATCACCAGGCTACCATACAATTGAATGCATGTAAAATTCTCAGTAGCGCTGCACAAACATCCTTACCAGCTGTTGTTGCATAGCAGGCGATATATGAGTAGTACTTAAAGGCTTACAGGATTTTTCAATAAATATATCCATACGAAAAGAACAAAGATAACAACCTAGCAATACTCTCTATAGTCCCTGTGTGTTCCTTTAGATGGCCATATCTCATTATTTTGCCTACCCCTGCTGAGTCTCAGGGCAACACTACCAAAAAAAGATTTATAACAAGCCAAGCAAGGCAGATAACCTCTAAATTGTAAAGAAGATCTGACCCTCAGCAGCTGTTTGAATAAAACCAGATTGAGCTTTAATATGGAAACTTGACTGATCAATTTTTAAACCATTCACTGGCATGGAAAGAGAGCAAAGCACCAACAGTGCACAGAGGTTTCACATCTAAAAAAACACTTATTTACAACAAAACAAACTTGCAATAAATGGGTCCAGTCTGCCTCGTTCTTCAAAGTGTGTTTGGCTTTATGTGGATTTGCTCTTGATTTAGTCATCTGAACTATTCGTAAGATCGGTATTCCCTCTTCTTGCTTTACTGAGCTGTACTTTTCAGTGAAAGATCTCTCGTCATTTGAAGATACCGTTTGATGGATAAACCCTGAGTGTACAGTTCTCTCAGCTCAGACCAAGAGATGGCCAATTTAACATCAGAAAAGTGTACCACTGATGGAATCAAGGTTAGTTGATAACCAGGCTCCAGCAGTTTTGAAGACACTGCAGGCACATACATGTGTGCTCACTTGGAACAGAAAGTTGTTTGAAGATCTTTTTAATGTTGCAGCACTGCATGGAACACAGCTTCAGTGGGAACTAAGGTATGGTTCACTGAAACATATATACGTAAGTTAAAAAGGAAGTAAAGGCCTGTTCATGTTGAAAACGCTTTCATCCCAAAGCAGTACGGTACTGAATGATGAAACATTGCATGGCCACTGTCACCCATTATTAAATATTGTTATTAATTAAGTACTATTGAAAACACAAACTTTAGTCTTAAGTGTTAAAAAGGGTGCTTATTTCATTTATGACATTTTGGTTGAGTTATAGATTCATTAAAAAACAATATATGTCCATGAACGGTGTTTCTAAATTGATAGTCAAGGATTTAACAATATATCACCATATTGATTGAGTGGTTGGCTCGCTCGCTTTACTATCTACACTGTAACAAAAGAGAACAAACCTGACAACACTCTTTTTTCCAGGTTCCTCCCTTATTTCAAGGCCATATCCTGGCCCCCTCCTGTTCTGTTAGTTTCACGAGAAGCTCCCGAGATTTTCATGAATCATGGATCCAAACGTTTTGTATGTTTGTCTGAAGATACCAAAGTTGCCAGATCTTCTATGAATCATGATACTCACACAAGATCTGCAACTACGTAAAACTTCGAACCCCTCTGAACCCGCCACCTAGCAACCAACGACCTGATCCGAGGGTGTGTGCTGGGCCGCACTCTTCGCAAGTCTAAAGATGAGGCCAAAAACTGGATGTAGGAGCCAGCTGAAAATCTCATGATCCAATGAAATAGGCTTGCAAATTTAAGCAGAGCGGGACTGAACAATTTCAGTTTTTATCTGCGAGTCACCTGGATTGTAGACATGCATTCTGCTAAGTGAGCGGGAAAGATTTTAGTAAAGCGCACATGTGGCCAAAATGATGTGACCTAGCAAACTCCCAATGGCAGAAGCAAGGCAACAAGGCACAGAAGCCTTTGATAAGCACCCCTTCTATCACCCCACACCCGGTATTTGGGAATCTTAACATTGGCAGGTATGCAAGAGAACACTGCTGAGTAGGATTTGAAGATAATGAATGCACTATGTTTAAACTGCTGTAAAAATATAATATTAGAGCCAAACTATGCCTTTGCATTTGTTATCTGTAATCTCAGTTACTGCTGCCTGATCAGAGAATGCTGCCCCCATCTGAAAGTCAAGGCTTTCCAATCAACTCACTGCAGTTCCTCCCAAGGAAGAATTTACAGAAGTCCACAACACAAACTGCTCCTAGATCTCATCAAATATGTAACACAGTGATTTGATTTTAAATATATATATAAAAAAAACGTTTAAATCTAAATGCTAATTTGGAATATTTTACCCAGCCATGCGACTAAAGACTTTTTCAGTACACTAATTATAGAAATGAGATGCACTCCTCATCCAGCTTTGAGTCGGTGTTAAAAAAAAAGGTGGGTCAGTTTGACTTCACAGTCATTACATCCAGGTCCTGGAATAACCTGGAGAATCAGCATTTGCAGACGTCGCTAAGCCAAAGAGCATTTTTCCCCTCCGGCTCTTCCTTTTTTCCCCTCTATCTGTGAGGACTCTGCTTGACTGGCAAAAGGCTTTACAGCTCAGTTCCAGGAAGACTCAGAGAGGATAAATGCAAAGTGAAAGCTGAGAGATCCAACAAAAAATGGATATAGAATATTTCCATACACAGAAAAAACCTAAAAAGTTCGTAGACATTGCAATACAACAACTTAGGGTTAAAACAGTAGCACCAGGTGTTTCCCAACTCCTATGAATTATCCTTTAGTCTGGCTTTTTTGGCTTTTATGACTCTGTTCAGTCACGCTGTGTATCAGTGCTGCTGTCATGAAACATTCTGAGCACATCAACCACTCGGCATGAATATTTATACTGGCAATAAAGCATGCCTTTATGGTCGCTGCAATTATGAGGAGTCATTGCACTATGCAGTCCCTACGTGAAATTTCTGATAATTATCACCATGTCGACAAATTTGAGTTTTATTATGGATGAAGATTGATCGACAGCTGTGGTTTTTTTATTGAGATTTTTTAAATGCCGCAAAGCTTCATGTCATGAGGTGGGAAGAAGAGAGAAGAGACTGAAATCTGATCAGATGTTTATGGGCAGCATGTGGATCACAGCGAGAGAAGGAAGAGCTCAGGCTGTCAGTACACACACACACACACACACAAACACACAAACACGTGGTACACAGATGATTTAGAATTATATTGATGCAGACACACACAGATGGTTTAATACAAGTCGGAATTGGAGATTCCTCCCATAAAATGCTTTCAGACATGGAGAGTTCAAATTAAAGGAATTCTAGGGCTTGGTTTCTGCAGGGTTTGTAAAATGAAACTTAATAATGCGTGTGACTGATTTGTGAATCGACTGGTGTGGTTTTTTAATAACCAACATAATGGATGCAGTTAGTTATACCAAACACAACATTTTTATTTTATTCTATTTCACAGAAATATCTTTTTGTTTTGGAAATACACATTTTTCGTGAAAACTATTTGGGAAATGTTGTGTTTTCTCATTTGTCTTCATATTTTGACCATCAGGGCTACCATACATGAAACACATTTGCAGCACGCTTTAATACATTATGGTTTAAAGTCAAATAACGTTACATAGTTTAAAATTATTGTTATTGTGTTAAGAGCCTTGAACGGCCAAGCTCTGGCTTACATCTCTGAGTTGCTGAAGCCAAATAACACCAGCGAACCCTGAGGTCCTCTGATCAGTTCCATCCATCGCTCAATCCATTCATAATTCCACCAATCTGTCCATTGTTCCATCCATCTGTGCATCTGTCCGTCCATCCATCCATCAGGGATGTTTTTTAGCTTCTTCGGTTCTGCCTGTCAGGCTACTGTGATAAAAATATCACAAGTAAATGAGTAAAAAGAAGTTGAGAAAGAAAGCTTTTGAAGAAATCCATTCATGTAATAACTGTTTTTTTATATATATGTACAGTATAATAGAAAAAACAAACCTATAGAGTTTGAATCAATAGCTTATACCTGACATCACCTGTTGTGACAGGTAGTTAATAAATAATAGATTGATAAGCATTTTGGCTTTCTGCTTTAATGGTTCGGATCACACAGAATTGATTTTTCACCACTGGTCCCCTATCTAATCAAGTTAGGTACGTGTCTCTGATAAGCAGAGTTGGGTTTGTGAATGTGTGTGTGTGTGTGTGTGTGTGTGTGTGTGTGTGTGTGTGTGTGTGTGTTGGAGGTGGCTGCTGGGTAGGTTAACAATTTGCATTTTGAATGTTTTCTTCACCAACGGGATTTATTATTAAGCATAAATGAAGAGATTGTGGTTAAAGCTGGGGATTGAAAGATGACTATATGTTCCATGACCAGACACAATTGATATATTCATTACTTTTCAGACATCCATGATAATAGACATAGTGCACTGTCCATATTAATGGTCTCTATTGCACAGTTTGGGTTTCTACTTACATCAGGGCCAATAGGGAAACAGAAGGCTTAATGGCTTTAATTAAAGTTTTTTGAAGCTTTATGTTGGAGTTTACATATGAGATATGAATGCAGAAGGCTTTAAGGTGGTGCTTAGAGAGGATAGTTGATTTTTGCTGAATACAAAAGCTCTCTCTGCAGGTCCAAGAAAGCCCTGTGTGCTCAGCTTTGAGATGATCAGCACTACAAGCCTCTGCTTCATGGAGACGGCCAGCCATTGTTTGCCCGTCCCTGCAGCTCTCTTAACAGATGTGTTCATAAATTAACATTCCCGGCACTTCCTGCTCTCCCACCTCACCTTAGACGCATCTTCAGAAGTCCCTCATCCTTGAACGCAGAGCTCCCCGAGTTGAGTGCGAGTTACGCCACCAATCTTTGTTGGGAGACCGAAAGGGGGTTTATTCCATATCATGCTCCATAAACCGGCACTAAACCTGGGAGGGCGAGCAATCAGGAGGTGAACACATTGTGGGCCGCTGGGATTCTCCAACATGGCTGCACCTCCAACTCCCTCGGATTCACGCCAAGCGTTAAATCAAAGATGGGGGAGCTGGCTATATGGAGGGCTGGAGATTAGTGCTGGAGAAATGATTCCATGCTAATTGGAAAAAGAAACCCTACAACACCTTATAAGCACAAAACCCATTATGCAGCATCATGGTGAGAGAGTGGGAGAAAATTGAAAATGGAATGAATACAAATGGCGAGAGAGTTTAAAAGTGAGTGGGTTGAACTTCTGATGGACGGATCAGCGTAATAGGGGATGAGAGTATTCAGAATAAAATCACAAAGTCATCCCCAAGGAGCCTGAGAGGACTTTGGGATATCATTTTGATAGTTGGAGTTGAGCCATTAGGTGAGAATGAAAGGTTGCTCCCAGAAAATCGATCCAAGCGCCCTGCCTGCTCTGCCCTTACAACACCTGACACAAAAGGACACCAGATTTCGTCATTTCATGATCGTGCCCTCACAGGCTATTCAATGTGAAAAGGAGCTGTTATAATGTACTGCAGGGCGAGTAGGAGCTGAGGGAAACCTTGGGAGAAAATAGAAAACCAATGCCGACAGTGTAATGGGCAGAGGTTCAGCTGAAAGGTTGGGGTTGTACAGTTAATTCAAGCTGACAGGGTAGGGGATAAAAATGGGTTTCTCTCTCTACAGCCATCTAGAGGGCCGACCCTGTCCAATCTCTTTGATGGAGAGAGGAACGCACCCCTCCCCTGCCTGGCAGAGGCGGGGGGACAGGAGCGAGAGGGAGGCGCTTTATTGAAGGTGAAAAGTTGCAATGTTTTCTGAGTGGACAGCCTCAAGGGCAGCTGGCAAGAGATTAGAGGATGTTATTAGAAAGCAATGGGCTGTACCTTCCACTCATAATCCTCCCACATGGGACCGAGTGCGTTTATCTGCGAGTGCTCCTAACCTGATGTTATCTATGTGGCATTACATCTCCAGGACTATGAAAAACAGTCCTTACTCCTCCGCTCAGATAATTCTTTTGTTTCTATATTTGACACCCAAATGAACCTGAATCTAGCCACATTATTAACTCCTTCTGCCCAAATATCCCCACAACAGGGCAATGGCTCTCTTAAGGATATGCACCAGAGGATTGGATAAATATTGTTGAAATACACAAAAGGCTCATGTTTGAATAGCCTCATGTGTCTATTGTAACTAGAATAACTCTTTTACCCTCTCAGCTTGGAAAAACTCTCAATGTTTAGTCCACTTGAAGCTAGCACGCTTGGCTAACTTGCTTCCCCTTTAGAAAATAGGAGCTAGCTAGCTAGCTTGCTAACAGTAGTCAGCATCCATTACACAATACTTCTTGTGTAATAGCTTCTTTGATCTCGCTGTTTGGACCATCCCCCATTTAACAGAGATGGAATGTTTCCTTAGCATTAGCAGCATTTAGTAGAAGCCTCTTTACGATGGCATTAAGTTGATATTACAGACAGTTTTTTCTTAGTGCTTTATACTTTCAATGAGACAAATAAAAGTTGTGAAAGTGATTGTTGTGTCTTTTAACTCATAAAATATATTGGCATTCAATATGTTTCTGTAGGTGTATCAATATCCAGCAAAACTTTTGACACTGAGCATGTGAGCCAATAGAAGTTAATGGTTCACATTCATCCCAACGTTTTGTCCCGCTTTCTATCTTGTTTGTATCCCGTTTCACTAGGACGCACGTCACGACAGTCAGATACTCTCAAAGTTCTGTTTCATGGAGACTTCAAAAAGGGAATTCAGACCCTCTTTCTTCTTTGACCACTATCCAGCTATAACACTTTATAACAGAAAGCTAAATATTTAATTACTATTGCAGCTCTATCAGATGAACCTACATCACATCAAGCCACCAATCTAGCAGATTTTCTGAATCTGAAAAGGGCTTCAAACTTAATTCCAGATGTGGAGTTATCCAAGTTTTCAGTATCACAATACACCATCTTTGTTGGCATAATAATGAGTTTTCTGTCTTTCATTTTCATTTCTCTCCATGTGCTTTTTCTTCTCATTGCATACCCACGACAATAATAGCTATTTTCTTCATGGGGGCCCACTGAACAATTTCTCAGAACAATGTCACCTATAGGAAGACTGCAGCTCAGTGTAGTGTTCCCTCCATTCCTTCTTGTAGCTCTCAGTTCCTCTTTGAATAATCAAGGCTCTTGTATTATAGTGTCATTATTATGGACATAATGTGAGCTTTTGTCATGCTACAACAAGATATTACATGAACATGAAACCTAAAATATATAGATTGACTCACTTGAATAGACAGTAAAACTAAACACTTGTCCTGTCCTGTTTACCTTGTAACTCAAAGAATAACAAGCAAAGCCATGAGAGCTTACTAACAGGACTATGCAATCATATTAATGTGTCTTTTATATTAGTACATACATAAGTGAACAGAATGGTATCCTTGAATATCTCTGAACGAGTACTGTGGTACAGTCAGTATGATTGTGATCGAACCATATAATGGATTCTATGTGCGTAACTTACTTTAGACCCCTTTGATCTCATATGCTGTAAATATTAATGGACAAAGCCTGAGTGACGTCACCCATATGTTACTGCAGGGGGGCTCTGGAGGCTCTTCGGCAGCAGCCACCATGCTGGTAATCTGTCTCAATCAAACTTTTAGTCATCCTAACTTTCAGTCAACCTAACGACAGACTAAGAGCTGGAGCTGAGGCGGGTTTTAAGCCTTATTACAAACTGTTACATGGCGCCAACCTGTCAATCATGTCAGCTACGCGCCTAACTATGGATAACACGTATCATTCATAAAATCCAAACAGAGCCATTTAAAAAAAAAAAATCACCCCCCGTATATTGTGTGTCCATGATGACAATAACTTATCAGACCTACTGTATTATGTGTTTTGTACCAGGCTGTAAACATGTTAATTTATGCTGTAAAAACTGCTTTTTTGGCTGTGGTGGGTGTGTGACTAGATCGCAGCCTCCAGAAATGCCACAAGATAGGAACCTTAAAAATGTGTCGAAGTTAAACGTCAAAGATGACGCTGGTCAACTTGGATGTGAAGAACGACTAACAAAAACAACTATTTAGTAAGTATTAAGTACATTTAAAATGTGTAATTGCTCAGTTTAACACACGATGGCATGTTGAGTGAATTTAATTTTATGAGTTTTTGATGGTATATACAGTAAGTAGTTATTTCACTACCATTTTTTCTTCAAATTCTCTGCGGTAGCCAAGTGTTAGCCAAACTGCAACCTTCTGCTGGAGGACGTGTGTTAAATGTCATAATCTCTCCTCCATGTTTCCTGTCCGTCTCTATTTTTCTCTACTTTAAAGGGGCAACAATCAAAACGCAATCTATACAGCTTAAACATCAGACTCTGAAAGAATCACTTAACACTGACATTACATAAAGGTCCAATTTTGTTCTCAGCCTCTGGATTAGGAGCAGTCACTTAGCAACTCCTCCTGACCTTGGCTGCCATGTTAGCATGCATGAGCAATCTGCATCCCTGACGCTTTGATGTGCCGCCGTCTCTCCTTCTCCATCCATGCATGAGCAAGTTAAAGATTTCCTGCCCGGGTCAATCATATTGAATTGTGAACTGATCGACTGTGACAAGCAGCTCTCTCACCGACCAAGTTCACAGGACGCCAAGAAAAAACATTTCTCCTTAGCCAGGTGCAGTCACCTTGGCCGTGAGCAATGAGCTCTGTGGTAGGCTGAGTAATTCTGTGTTTCTCTCAGGACAGCACATCAAAGAGATCTGCATTCAGATTAAAGCCATGAGCTTGAAAAGAATTTACCCTTAGCCTGTTAGCATTCACAGCCACAACATGGAGACGACTCCAACAAAAGGAGAGGAACACAGTGAGCTCTCTCCTCCATTTCTGAAGTAAATAGAGTAAACAAGCCACAAGCGAGTCATTAGAAGACCACCTGTTCTGCATCTCTATCTCAGCCTTTAAGTATCATATCAACAGCAAAACATCCAAAACCCATGCAGCATGTACACAGTCAAGCAAACTCGTCTGAGCACTTGCACACATCCACACACACCATTAGACATATGCCTCTGGTTAAGGTGATGATACACAACATATGGTACTCAAGAGCCTGCTAAACCCCGTGCAGAGAACACAAGGATCCGTAGGATTAGTGTGTGAGCACTTCATACATAGAGATTTTTCAGATTTAGGCTTTTGGCAAAGGCTAACAGGGTGAGGGCCCACTTTAGAAGTTTAATTAGTTTTTATGGGGCCAACTTTTCTAAATGTGAATTATGGCGAACTAATGGAGTCAGGTGTTGGATCATTTTAAATTGATAAACAATGCTTTTTATTACCCACTCTGTCGCCCAATTTCCTACCTTATTCACTGCCCTATGAAATAAAGAACCAAAAGTAAATCTTAAAATGAAAACAGTCACTTCATGTCATATCAAGCCAGAGGTTTGCCAAGATTTATTGGTAAGATTGTTGCTTAGTATGCTGGAATAAAAAATGTAGGGATGCACTAATGCATCGATTTCTATTTGGTATCAGAATCAGAATCAGAATCAGCTTTATTGGCCAGGTATGTTTAACACACTAGGAATTTAACTTCGGTAGACTGTGCTCTCTTTGTACAAAGGTAAAACATTAAATATCAACAATTAACTAAAAAATAAACAGTAATTTAAGACTAATATGTACAAGACTAAATAAGATAATAGTGCAGTGGTGAGTAGTGCAAAAAAGATGCTGAGGTGAACATGAAGAAGTTATTTTTTACAGTATTTGGTAACACTTTACTTTACAGGTCTGCAAATTTTGTCGTAATTAGGTGATAATTAGACGATAATTACCCCCGACTTTCATGACAATTGGGTGAAAATTAGCACTTAACTTATTTGTAATAATGCCCGAATTTAATTGTAAGCAATAATGATTACAGCTTTTGGTAATAAATGACTGAGATCAGCTTTATATGATTAACCAAAAAAGATTAACACTGGAACTCCTATAAAACTAAATGAACTCAGCTGTCATTCTAACTCAGACATTTATTAATGAATCCTGAATCTCATCAGCTGCTGTTGTTCACAAAGTCATATTGAATATATTCTATGATTTTCTTCATGAAATTAATTATTTCAAAGAAGTTACATGCTAATTTTCACCCAATTGCCATGAAATTCGGGGGTAATTTCAAAGAAATAATAAAAAAGTTTGTCTAATTATCATCTAATTATCACCTAATTACGACGAAATTTGCGGACCTGTAAAGTAAAGTGTTACCCAGTTTACATTAAAGAGCACGTGTAGATGGTAATTTAAAAAAAATAAAAACAATATATATTTGCATATATGTACATTCACAGTGACAGTTTTGTTCCAGGGTTATTTCACAGCGACTGGTCTTACACTCTGTGACTGTTTAGCGTTTAGCGTATCAGCCCAGTTGACAGTCATTGGCCCAATAGCAAACAATGTAGCACCAATGTCAGCAGCCAGTGATGATCTGTAGTGTGGCTTTAATTCAATATAGCTAGTATAGCTTACTGCTGATTAAGAGAAGAGGGTTTATATTTGGACAGAGCAAGTCAAGGGTAGAGAGGGTAGGGTAGATTTGTTTCCACGGTCAAATGTTAAAAGAAAATGTCGGTAGTGTGGACGTCTCACACCATCTCTGCGAGAGATCAGCAACTTGAAGTTTGTAAGACGTGTTCCATCGACACTTCAAGAGGAGGATAAACTAACAATCATTTAAATAAAGCTCTAGTGTAAGTTCAGTCAGGAAGACTATAATTGCATTCACGATCAGGTCTTTCTCATTCATCCCTTTTTGCTTGCTCACTCATGTTTCCACTGTCATTTTCGAGCTGTCATTTTCAGCTGTCTCGTCAGCGGTACTCATCTAACCAATGGCATGGCGATCCTCCCTCATTTTCAGCCTATCATCGTTCTGCTCCCCTTTTAAACATGATTCTTTATCTGCCTTAGTTCCTTCATGCTGATGTTTCGTGCGCCCCTCCACCTCCCCATCACCGCCCGTCTTCGCAGAATCATCTTCCATCAGTTCTTCACCCATCCGGTCTCATCAAGTCATTAGCTTCACCACCACCAGTGTCTGGACTCCATGGGGGGATTTATTCCGTTGAAGCTCAGTATCGTCATTCTCCAAACACATCGACCACCTCGAAGAGTCCAAATGCCAAAGTATTTCTGTCAAGTCACATTTCCATGTTATTCATTGTAATAAATAATTGTCTTAATTCACTTGTCTCTCCTGATTGAAATACATCAGATCGCAGACACAGAGAACATCAGTCTATTTATTTCAATCTTACATGTATAGCTCCTGTTCATGACAAATGTTATCTGAAGACACTTTGCAAAAAAAAGCAGGTCTAGGCCTTACTCTTTGTTAAATTATTTACAAAGACCCAACATCAATCAATGAGCACAGCACACGGCAACATTTGGCAAAGTAACAGTTAACGGGCAGAAACCTCGAGCAGAACCAGACTCATGTTGAACAGACATCTGCCTCAACTGTGTTGTGCTTGGAAAGTGGAATAGAGGGAGACGCAGAAAGAAAGAACAGTGTGAATCAATAAAACCATCATTATTGGAATCAGCAATCGGCTACATTTGTATTTTAAAAATCATTATTGTCGCTGGTTTTCCCATTCGATGCATCGTTGTCAAAAATGTGAATATCTAAAAGATCAAGAAGCCACCACTTCAAACTTTTGGGAGCAAATTGCATAGAGGCAGACAGGAATGTGGAAAACATCAGAGTTTAGATTTTCAATTGTCTTGATTATCTTATGTGAAAGAGAAATAAACTCACACATTCATTTAGAGGTATTTTAATGCTGCATGTTATGACTGCAAACACTTGAATGTCCATCAGTGAAACATGAAGACACACTCACCTTCTCATTAAAATATGCAGATGAAGTTCACATTAAAGAGACTGACAGATGTTCGGATCCAAATTCATGAGTGCATGAAATTGCAAATGAGCAACATTATCACAATTGTCCTGGGAAGAGCTTGTTGAGCGCCCATCAAATATTTACAGTCAAACAGACACTGTTTGACTGAAGTGATATCTCAGGTGATTTTTCCAAAAACCTTTTGAATGATTGTAAGAGAATGATGGATCTGTGCATCATTATTCCAGCATTACACGGATGTTTCTCCTGGGGACACTTATGAAAGGTCAGTATTTCAAAACCAGAAAGGCCAGGAGTCTGCTTTTGATGGGGCTTTGACGGATGACTCATCTCGATGCAAATGATCCCAGGAGAATCCCCCCATTATTAGCGAGGATGTGAATCTAACATCGTTGTGATTTTATCGCTGATATGAATGCAGCATCACAAAGAAACCCCCCAAAAATCCCAATAATATCCAGAAAACAAGCTCCAAAATGCTTAAAGATGAGCTGAAGGCAGAATACAAGACCAGTCCCTTCTTCCTCCAGACACACAGACAGGGCCTCCTTGGCACTGTCTTCGGTGATGACACCCGTGCACGCAGGGTCGGGGTCACATCTGGCTCTCCCCGGATCTGATCTGAGCAATCAGATGGAGCTGGCGAAGCATCACACGGCAGCCTCAGTGCTCGGCAGGAGTGGAGGAACGGAGAAGGAGAGAGACAGTAAGAGCGAGGAGGCGGAATGGGAGAGAGGTGTGCAGATGGTTGATAACTACTTATATATGCTCCACACATTTCCTCCTGTATATCTCATCTCTTAAGTGTCCTCAATTTTTAAATTCAAACTCTTTACTGACTCCTTTCTATCTTCTTCTCTCTTTGATTTGACTCCAAAGGGAAGTACAAACACAGTGCCACTTAAGAACAAGGAGGACATTGAAAAAGAGAAGATAAGTAGTGCAACATTTTTTGTTTCAAACAGCGCCCCTCATCGTAACATTTCAATCGTTATTTATGCTCCACTTGTACCTCCATTCAGAAGCAAGGGTGTCATATTTCCGTCTCGATTGAAAGTTTTAAGGAAAATCCTGTTCTGAAGTTCTGAACATGAAATATGAATCACCGAATACTTTTGATTTACAAAAATGTATTGATAAGGATTTGACATTAATCAAGGACTGCTCACTTGAATATATCTTTCTACCTATGTTGGAATAAGCAGATATTTTCAAGTAATTGAATCCAGGTGTACATTCAGTATTTGTGTTGATTGCTTGATGTCATTGTAAAGAAAAATATGTATGTGCAGAGTTTGATTTGTGAGTTAAGACGGATTAGCAATACATAATGCTAATAATTCTAATATGGGTTAAAAATAAAATTCACTGTATAGATAAACATTAAAGGCTGAATGTGTGACTTTTTGATCCAGTAGATGTCGCCCTTAAGCACAAGCATGAAACCAAAACAAGTCGAGCTCGGTGTTGTGTTAGCATGCTAATGGTAGCGCTCTTTAGTTAGCTCGTAGCTTCACATTGCATGTACATTTACACGAAATGACCATGATCTAAAAACATTTACGTGACGTTCAAATAAGCAGTGAATACAGTATATTATTCTTCTTTTCTCTAGTCCTTCACTTAAACAGCTTTTATACGCAAGGGGATGAGCCGGCCGTCCCGTCCATGTAAACACGATGTAGCTACGGCTCAGAGAACATCACAGACAGCCCGACTCGGGTGTCACACTCATTGTAGACAGTCATGACTCACAGAGCCATTTTCAGAGGATATACTGGATTTCTGCTATATTTATGTGTAAAATGTCGCACATTCAGCCTTTAAATAAAGTGATGTGACGATGATGTGTACATACGTGGATCAAGCATTTTGTCAGAATAAAACCTTTTTGACATGCGCCAAGTTTCCCCGCTGGTCTTATTTGCCACAAAAAGCAGCAAAAGAAGCCGTTCTTTTCTGTTAACATGGATACAATCTTATAACTAGTGAAATATGATCTCTGTTCTTTGATACATCAATCACATGTTTGTCAATGGACACGTGTGTACTCCAGAGTGAGATCCATTTCTAGCAGAACTCACACAGTATGTTTATTCCTCTGTTATTAATTTCACTCTAGTATTTGGTAATCATGCAGAAGTCAACCAGCACTCCACCTGTGTTGTAAACAAACACCACTGTCGCTGCTCTCCTCCAGATGTTGCTGCTCTGATCGCTCCTCACTTTGCACCAGGGATTTTATTCCCCTCCTCTCTCACATCTGTGGCTTCGCATGTCTGATTTTTTTTCTTCTCAAAACTGACCTACATCGTGTACAAAAATGATTCTTCATTATGCTGTTCTCCTGATTAAGCCGAATGTCCTGCAATCGATTAAATGGTGGGAGAGCGCAGGAGGACCTCCAGACGTGCAGTTGAAAAGGTCAGTGAGAAACAATCAGAACAAGTATTTACGTGTATACTGATCGGTATAAAAAATGGTATAAACCACCACTCTTATTTGGAATGACATTTACTCTACTGAGGATTTTATTTCGCTTATGTAAACATAGCTAATGAGACTACGTTCATCTGACACACAGTCAAAGGGAAACACCTGCTATTCAGCAGGTTAATTTATACATGTAGATTGTTGATATTACATTTAAGCCAAAGCAGTAGATATAATCTGTAAAATATTAATACAGTGATACAGGGTATCTGCAGGTTTCAGCAAGTCAAATGTAAGACTTTTTAAGGTCTTTTTAATGCCACCTTGAAGGAAGACTGAAAACACTATAAATATAGGCAATGGTTGGGGATCCCGCTGTATTACAACCAGGACTTTAAATTAACACCCGCCAACCCGCAAAATGCGGGTACAAATTTACTTTGGCGGGTAACATTGTAGAGTTACTAGCCATTTTGGCTGGTGATGAATGAAGTAAATATCACTGGATGGGACGGTTCAAGACAAAAATCCGTCCCGTTTGGTTCCACAGCCACGACAAATCATTTGGCAGCGGGGGAATGGGAGGGGGGGGTTTTCAGTCTATCATGCTGCCACACAGACGCGTCTCCCCCTCCCCTTTTGCTCCTCCGCTGAAAATAAAAACAAAACTTAAGAGTTAGTCCGTAAAAAGAACTCCATCCCAGTTATATGCAACTGTTTGTGAGATTTTTTGAAACCGACAGGGCTTGAGAAACAGTTATCTGCACAGTTAAGGTTTGCACTTTGGATGACAGCACAACAAACTCTTTGAACGAGAGACGTTAACGTCAGAGAGTCAGACAGAGCGGAACTCAGACAGTCAGCGATGGGAGAAATAATCCTGTTATTTAAACTGATGCTGCAAGTGTTATTCTGTTCTCTCTTATTTTTTACAAGTTACTAACAAGCCTCCCCACCCTGAGCTCTCCTGTTGTGATAACTGAAACGAGAATTAAACTAGGCCTAGGCTACGTTATGAAACGGAGGGAGGCAAAGAGATCTGCGAGGTCCGGACCACGGCTGTTAATATATTTTTTTGCAAAACAGTACATTAATTTATTTCTATAGGAAACATTGTTTTCTTTGCAAGCCACTTGAAGTGTTTTCAGTCAGCTGCTCTTTCTCCTCTCGTTCAGTGTGCAGCAGGCAGGTGAGAGTGAGTAACCATTGGTAACTGTCTGTCTGTCAATCAACGATGTCCCGCCCCCTCTATGTACATGACGTTTTATATCACAGCAGCACATACAGAGACAGAACGGCAGCTTTCAGTAGCAGCTAGCGCTAGCTTATGCCGCGGTCTTTGACGTAACATCCGGTGTTTCCTTGACAACGATCAACATTTCCTGTCTATCGTGGCGGCTCATCATGGCGGCCGCCTACAAGACACGGCACGTTACAACTATAAAATTACGGATTTCTCTGGCTTTGATAACTTTTGGAAATATTTGAGGTGATGTAAGTACTCAACTAAAAAATATATATAACATGGGTTTAGTCCATTTTTAATATAAGTTAGATATTTTAATGTAAACATTAGCATGCAATTCTACATACTGTACCTTTAAAGCAGTATGCATGGAAATCAATGTATAGAAATAAATTATTGTACTAGTTCAAAAAAAATGTTATCCACCGGGGTCCGGACCTCGCGGATATCATCGCCTTCCTCTGTTTCATAACGTTGTTTCATTCTCGTTTCCGTTATCACAACAGGTGAGCTTCAGGTGGAGAGACTTGTTAGTAACTTGTAAAAAACAAGAGAGAGCAGAAAACACAGACAGCAACATTTTAAACACCCGGGTTATATCTCCCATCACTGACTGTCTGAGCTCCGCTCTGTCTGACTCTCAGCAGACTGTGAACGTCTCTCCGGCTCGTTAAAAGAGTTTGTTGTGTCGCTACCCGAAGTAGGCTACAAACCATCACTTTGCAAACTCTTCAGTTAAGTTTCTAGTTGCCCCCTCTCGGTTTGGAAATAACTCAAACAGTTGTATATAACCGGGATGGAGTTGTTTTTACGGACCAACTGTTAGGTTTCGTTTTCATGTTCAGCGGTGATAACGCTCGCAAGCATGCAGATAACCATTTATATCAGCAGCTAGTAAGAAAGTAGCCTCTCTGCATAAAGTCCCGCGAGAAAAAGAAGAAAATATATAACATTAAATGGTCCTGCCCCGACAAATGTAATACCTGAGTAATGTAGTGAAGACCAGCATATAACATTTTTAATGAATTTAAGACATTTTAAGGCCTTCATCTGAGATACATGAATTTAAGACTTTTCAAGACTTTTTAAGGATGCGAGGACATGTGATAATGAACTTCAAAAAAGGCATTCAGATAAAAATTCTTCTCCAACTGTAACAATTTATATAAATCTTCTAAACATCTGGAAGGTATGGAGGATCTGCAAGGTTTCTAGGAAGGATGTAATACTTATTTTTACTCTTTGGGGATATGGAATGCAGGATTAATATATTCTCTCTATTTTTCTCTATCTTTCATGTCTCGACCCAGCCAGTCGCTGCAAATAGCAGTCTTTTGACGAGTCTGGTCCTGCTGAAGGTTTTCTGCTTATTACAGAGAAGTTTGTCATTGGGTTTGCTACTAAGCGCTTATTGTTAGATTAAGCTGGGTGTCTATAGATCAGTGGTGCCCAACCTGTCGACCGGTCGATCACAGACTGATTCACAGTTGCAGGAAGTAGAAAAAAGGAAGTGTAGAAAAAGTATGTTTTTTTTTTTTTTTTTTATGGAATGAATATACGGTATGAAGAAAGCACTTTTGTTATGACTTGATGCAATGTAAATCAAAATGATGGATTGACCTACTTGTGCTTATTTAAAATGTAATGTATTGGTACTTTAATTTAATGTGGCCTAAGAACACTGTGTCATATAAAGACTCATTTGATGCAGACATTAAAGATGCATAGAGCATGATGTGCAGCCTGTGTGAGGTCATTTATGTGTTCTTCTCTGCTCTTACATGCATCAAATGTTTTTATAATTAAAGGATCATTTTGTACAATATTAGCTCCACAAGGTCAGTGCACATACCAATAAAGATTTTATTTGGTGTAAGGTCATATTAATTGCTCATCTATATTCTAACCTTAACATTTCATGAGCAGCCAGCTCAGTGTGATGCAAATGCAATATTTTAAAGTCATAAAATCAGGATTTAGTTTACGTCCTCCTCCCCGGGTAAAGATTGTGGGAGCAGCCAGACTTTTATTTTTCTGGCAACAGTTGCTTGATGTAGCTCAGCGGTGATTGTGCAACAATAGAGTTCAGTGGCACACAATAGGAATGAACTGCAAATGATGTTCTCTCTGTGTTTTCCACTCTCGAAATGATCCATGTGGGCACAGAGCGTGCTCGCTGCATATCTCAGCCCAAATAACACCCAACATTTAATACTCAGCCCAAAGTCATTATCAGTTTCTTTCTCTGCCAAATCTATTTACAGCGCCCTGCAGCAGGCCAAATTGGAAGATTACTCTTTAGTCCATACAATTTAGAGAATGCACAGCATTTCCATCACCTCAAGGCCCCTTGAAATCAATATGTCAATAAACCTACATCGCTCTATTCCATTAGCCTCCCTGCTGGGTGCATATAGTGTAAGAGAGGCAGTGACTCACATGCACACACACACACTGCATGAGTACACTCACATTTGCATTTTCCTTTATCTATTCACTCTGTAACACGTTTCTATAAATGTCACTGCATTACAACAGAAATGAACAATTACAGCCACACCACTGTGCACAAGCGTTAGTTTGGGAATGATATACCTCCATTAATCTTGACTATACATTTCTACACTCCAGCCCAGAGAGAAGTCTTCATCTCAGGAGCCACAATCCATGTCCAGGAAGTTAGTCCTGAGACATTTGATAGTTTTAGAACTTAATACAAACATGACTTGTTTGTGTCAAAAACGGTCTTATCTTACAGAACGTGGCTCAGTGGTAGATTTGGTTGTCTCTCAACCGGAGGGTTGGGGGTTCGATCCACAACTACCCAGGCTGAGGCAAGACACTGGACCCCAAATTGCTCCCGCTGCTGCGACAGCAGTGTGCAGGGACGCGGGGAAGCAGCGGTGCTGAGGGTGCTGTAACATACCCCAAAATCAGGCAAAATAAAAACCATCAGCTTATAAGAAGGTTTAAACGTATGTTTCCCCTGCTTTATGGGATGTGTAGAGGCTACACCAGAATGTGTAATCGCTGTTTTTGTAAATGTTTTTTTTGTAAATAGTCTGTCAATTGTTACAAATCACATCAGCTCGAGGCTTTTCATCTTTGCACACATAAAGATGTTTCAGAGGTTTTCAACATATTAAGAGTCTGATCATCCTGTCAGTAAGATCAGCATAACCAGATGTTACAGTACATTTTTGGAGTTTTAGTGTATTATTCTTGTATTACCTTAAGAACAATGTCTGTGCAGACCCACTGCAGACTCACTGCCCAGCTCCGCTGCTCACTTGTTGTATTGAAGGAGTTTTAAATAAAAAACAGCACACTTTATTTACTCTTTAAATGTATGTTTTTGACATAATGAGGAAGAAAATCTGTTTAAAAAGTGGCGCTGTAAGCCTGGACTGCTCTGTGAGCACGCAGTGATGCGGTGCAGTGAGTCCACTCGACAGCGTAAGAGAGGGAGAGAGAGGTGGAAGCACAAGAAACAAGAACTTCAATGAACAATCTGTCCTAATGCAACTCAGTTTAGAAAACTGCAGATTGTAGTCTCTGTTAACAGACTGATGCTCTGCAGACTGCTTCCAATGTGCGTACATGTCTGCACATTCTCTCGTCACCCTCACTGCTCTGTTTCTTTAAAACTGTAAAGTGGTCGTAGGCTACATGTGGACTTTCTGTGGGAGGTTTGTTGTCTATTAAAGTGTGTAATTTTCTCAAATCACTTTTGAGCTGCTGTTCATTCTTCATGTGCCCCTATTCATAATCCTGAACTTTCAAATTAATAAATAGAAGATGAATTTGCACAGGGGAAGGTATGACATCATCATAAAGGAATACTTCTCTCAGCACCCCCAGCCTAAATTGACTCCCAGCATCCCTTGCGGTGTGTGAATGAGTACAAATAGGATTAGTTGATACTAATGGACACGTTGCATAGCAGCCTCTGCCATCAGTGTGTGAATGTGGTGTGAATGGAGTGGGTTAATGTAACATGCGGTGTTAAAAGTAGTCAGAAGACTAGAAAAGCACTATACAAGCTCAAGTCCATTTACCATTTTACTTAACAGTTTACATCTCAGACAGTCTAATATGTGATGTGATAAAAATGAATAACAGCATCCTATTTCTGTGATGACAAATACAGCACTGAGATTTTTACTGAATAAACATTTTCAGTGCTTTTTATTTATTTTTATTTAACCATGCATGTTGGTCCCATTGAGATTAAGAATCTATTTTACAAGGTAGACCTGGCCGAGACAGACAGCAGCACAAATACAAAGTTACAGACAGAGACACAAGGGGAGACAAAGGACAATTTACAAATCACTACATTTTGCCCTACAAGAGAATCATCTATGAGTCAAATTTGGGAGTGAATAGTTCAAGCAGTCAAGCTAATAGCATCGGCTATAGAATCTGCTTCCATGTCTTTCATTTTAGATTTAAAAACATTCACAGTAAGGACACCATCTCCTTGAGGTTTAAGTCATTCTGCAACAGATTCCAGGCTGAGGGTACAGAACACCCAAAAGCCCTTTACCTTATTTCTGTCCGAGCGTTTGGGACAGAGAGCATAAAGGGGTCTCGAGACCAATGAGTAACTGTCCGGTACTTGTCTGCATGATGAAAACACATAGTGAGGAAGCAGACCAAGAATTGCCCCATATACTGTATAAAGGTGTACATGTGTATGAGACTACGCGTCTCCAGAGCAGGCCATCCAACCCGAGAGTACAACTCACAACGATGAGTCAGAGCTTTACAGTTTGTTATGAACCTCAAGGACGCATGGTAGGCTGCATCAACCATATGGAGACACTGAGCAGAGGCGTGCATGTACAAAGGGATCACCATAGTCTAAGACAAGTAAAAAAAAAAAGTTGCAGAGACAAGATGCTTTTTTACATTAAGAAAGAAAAACACAACTTTTTTCTAAAATAAAAACCCAGTTTGAGTCTCAGCTTTTTCACCAGGAACAGCACGTGGTTTAAAATGAAGGGACTCATCAAATAAAATACCCAGGTATTTGTTTGTCAATTGCCTTTCCATCAACAGTGACCTGGTCTTTGAGTTTGGAATCATACCGAGTTATATTCAAAGTATTATAAGGCTGATGTTTTTAATTTTACGGTAAACTTACAGTGGTTGTTATGCAGTCAACTCTCTATCTATTTTCTGCTAGCCATAATGTAGGCCTATTTCCCCACAGTGTCCTTTCAAAATGTAGGTCCATTTCCCAATCACACCTCCAACCCCTCTCCACTCGCGTTCGCATGAAGGAGTTATGAATTAGAACGCACCATAATTAAGCACCATAAAGCACAAGCTGAGGACAAAATTGTCCTTTGATCGAGCTGCAATTGCCTGTGTCCTGCATTGTTATGTTAGCAGGCTAATGTTAGCACACTTTGGTTAACTCATAGCACCGTGTTGCACATAAATTGACACAGAATGACATCCAAATAAGCAGTGAGTAGACTGTGTTATTCTTCTTTTCAGAAAACAGTTTTATACGCAAGGCCGTCCCGTCCATGTAAACGTGATGTAAATACGGCTCCGACCACAGTACAGCTGGTGGGACTCACGCTTCAAATGTGACACTGAAGGCCCCGTCTCCATAGGTACGGAATCTGGTTTGTGGTATGGACAGCAGGACAGTGTTTGATGACCGGAGGTTTTGGGACGTGGTGTGTGAGTGTAGGAGGTCAGAGAGGTACTGATGGGCTACATGGAGGGATTTATAAGTGAGGAGGAGTATTTTGTATTTGATTCAGGATCTAATTGGGAGCCAGTGGAGGTGGATAAGGGTTGGGGTGATGAAACATATGTGTTGGAATTTGGACACACATTACTGATCTCCTGGCCATGTTTTATTCATGTTGCTGCCTGATCTCTGGCCTGGCTCAAGCTGGCTCGGGGTGAACATGGAGCATGTTAACTATTTATCGCACATTATGACAAGACATGAGCCCGTCAGGCTTAAAGCCCTCGACAGCACACCGCCTCGCTCACCGTCTGCTGCAAAAGCCTGCTGACAGGGGTGAAACTCAACACTTCCCCTCTCTCTAACTGATAAGGATCCAGCCCTCCTTTAGTCACCACTGAGCTCCCCCGCGCGCCGCAGAGCGACACACAGAGCTTCCTACAATTGAACTGGCAAGGGAAATGAGGACAGACGATGTCTTATCAGCAGTTTTATTGCCTTTTTCTCTCCCGTCTTTTTGACAATGAGGCGCTGCCGTTCCTCTCTTTTCACTTGCCAAATGGGTGTGACTGTACCCGGGACATGGAGATGATCAATTACCCGCGATGCCTTCGCCCCATCAAGCACATTCACATCGCTTTAATGAAACGAGAGCAAGTGTTATGGTGTGAAAAGAATAAAGAGAAAACATAATTTTTCTCAAATTTTTGGAAACAAGGTAAGAAATAACCTCATTTTGGGAGAGTAAAGTATCCCAAAAGGATAAAAGAATGACACAAAGGAAAAGCTGATTTCACATATCGGGAGCCTAATGATCTGCTCTGACCCTTTGGTATTTTCTTCTTCTACTGTCAGTTCAGATACAGAGGAGGCAGTACATGAGAATTAGAAGAATTAAACAGTCCTGAATGCACATAATTATCTGTTCAGCTTAATATGGCGGCCAAACGTGTAAGTCAGATATTCAAATAAATTAAAAAGCAAAACAATGTTACTGCAATCATTACCAAATAACATAGGCTACATGTATGCCTACTGATATGTAAAGTCATTTTTCTTTTTACTTATTCTTTATAATTTTGTTTCCCAAGGTCAGATTTTCTTTTTTATACGACAGCTTTTCTTATCAGGTGCTTAACTGCTTACTCATCTTCGCGATTAGCCTGTTAGCAAGAGCAGCGATAAGTTTTTCTGAATCAACCAACCAGCTGCTGCTGGTATAAAGACAGAGCAACAACCTCTGCGTTTAAATCTATCAATATACTTTGTACCTATAGCATAAGCTTGTGATGTTTAATGAACGGCATTATATTGAGAAGTCAGCGTTAAGAGCTACAGCTAGCTTGTTAATCTGTTACCTCTTGCTAACAGTCAGAAGCTAGCGAGCAGCACAGTTGCAACTGAAACTTTTTTCTCTTTTTTTAATTTTGACTGTCAGATATTTGTTGCCTTTGCTCACATGCTGGTGTAACAGAGTATAATGCTATTAATGTTATCTATTGTTTTCCAACAACTTCAAATGTACGTACCTGTTTGGATGTTTTTAATAAAAGGACATTTTAAAAAGGAAATTGGTTAAGATATCAGTTTAATGAGCTTCTATTTAACTGTCTCACCCTAACTTTTGGTCAACCTAACTACAGGCAAAGAGGTGGAGTTGAGGCGGGTTTTAAGCGTCTTGACAAACACAGTGCCCGCATGTCAGTCAGGTCAGCTACGCGCCTTACTGTGAATAACGCTCATCGCTCATGTAATCAAAACGGATGAGTTATCAAAAACTTCAACTCCTGTACAGTGTATGCAGATCGATACATGAGCTGATCAGACATATTTTGAACCAGGCTGTAAACATGTTAATTTCTGCTTTAAAGACTTCCGGTGCTTCTGCAGGAAGCACCAGGCAGGAAGCCTCAAGCAGACACTCAACAAACTGCAGGATTTTGCACTTCCGCATTGGCTTCATTTTTCAACACCTGAGGTTGCCGCTTGGTATTTACTCACTCTATTCCATTTTTTCCTTGTCATGTTTTTTTAATGGCGTACTGACCATTTTGAATCAATATAAGGGTGTCGCATCCTGACAAGCAGTTTAAGGTGTACTCTTCAGAGGTAATATAATGATGTCAGTATCTACAGTAAAACAATCTTCAGCTTCCTCTGATTGAATATTTTTAGAGTTTTGTGGGGGTGAGAAATGTTTACAGGAAACACAATCAGGAAGTTTTCTTTTTTTCTCCTTTGGATGGGATTACTTTAAACTTTCATACCCTCACAAGTGGAGATTCCTGCTGCAGTGATAGAATCCTGGATTTGTGAAATCCCTTTATAGCAGACATATTGCTGCTGTGTCAGTGCTGTATTATTACAGCTTACTCCTGTAAGCCGCATTTTCCACAGAGGTTAACAACATGCTTTGAGCCAGGATGAATAGCTCCCTATTCCGTCCTCAATTCATGCCAATATTTGCGTTATACAAAAACATGTACTCCAACAAAGCCTTTGATTTGTGTTTGCAGTAAACATTGGGTTTTATGCCATGACTTAAAGCATGTTATTTTTACAAATCGTTCCACCTTATTTTAATGATCTTCTTCCTTAATCTTATATTTTATACATTTTTTTTGTAAATATTTAAGAGCTCAAATAATTACTCATCCATTATTTATAAGTCATTGAGCACAAAATGTCTTGGATCCGGTTTTGCCAAAATTATGCAGGAATCAAAAGGAATGTTTAATACGGCTGTTGTTGCATCATCTCCACAGCCTCAAACGCCTTGTCAGGCTAATTATTTGTAATGAGGAGGTTTTTGTTGAGGGGGTAAACAAAGGAAATTTATGAATTCAGCAAACTGCTTCTGAGCTCCAGGTCTTTTAATCATGCAAACGCTTGACTCTTTGCAGGCCGGCCATGTTGGACTCAGTCTGGGAGATTTATTGATTCAGCTGAGGCTTCAATCAGTTTTTTCCTCTGCATTCAGTTAATTTATGGCTGAAGCAAGGATTATTGCGCGCTCAGCCTAACTGAGGATGCAACAAATTAGCACTTCCAAAATCATTTTTGAAACAGATTGTGTTTTTTTTATTCTTTTACCCCCATGAGACAGCAGGGGAAGAATTGGGGGAGTAAATTAAGTTCTGGACAGATATTAAAAACGTGTTATTTAACCTCATAATACGAGGCAGCACAAAGCATCTAAACTCATTTCCAGCTCGGCTCCGTCTGACAGCTTTATTAACATCTAATCAGCACAATATGTAGTATCAGTCAAAGCGAACTTGTTGGCTTTTATTTGCATTTGTCGGATGAGGTCAGAGTCCTCTTGGGAAACTTCTTCACTTTTTTTATTGCAGAATAGAAGTACATCCTGACGTTTAAAAGACATGACATGCTTTTGAGCTAATGAGGCTCGACTGGAACAGAAGGCATCGTCACACTCCCACTTTTACTGAATCGTCTGTTTGGGCCGAATGCTGCCTTTTTATTACTGCTGCATAAAATTTGAACATAAACATTTGAAGAAATATATTTGTTGCAGAGGACACTCGTGAATTCAAACTAAGTGTAACATCTATTAGTATGAGTGAAAAGCATGAAGCAGTACCAGAGCGGGAGGAAAATGATGGACCAACAGCAGGCTTAACATCACAGTGCTTATTGATCATTTTTATAATGGGAACACTTGTAATTGTCACAATGCCTTATCCAAACCTGTTTCTCTTTGTGTTTTATTGTAAGTATAGAAAAATTCCAAACTGCATTGTTTTCCATCAAACCCTCAACAGCTGAGATTCATTCAATAAGTCACGATTCACTGCAGACACCAGCTTTCACCATGACATGTATAACTGTTAGACAAACTGATTCTTAAGTTATGTAAGTAGCCTAATAAGCTAAATAAATATGACATTCATACCTTAATGATCCCACATTATACTCATTTTCACCTTTCATGCTGTCAGTCTGTTAAACCTATCGAGCAGCTTTGCATGATGTACAGCTTAAAAAAACTCCTTATTCATCTCATAATGGCGTAAATAAAATCCTTATGTCAGCCTCAGCTTGAAACGGATAGTTTCAGCTGCTGTCTCTTTAAGGCTCCCCCTTCCACGTGGCCCAGAAGAGAGCCTATGTAAAGAGGTTTCAACAGCTTACGTAGAGGTTTGAAGCCGTCGTTAAAAATTCTCGGTTACCTATCAGAGGACTATCAAGTGTTTTACAGAACAAGCTGTTTAGCGCCCTCTGCAGACTTATCCTGGGATTACGCCAACATACGTGTAACTCTTGATCTGAAATTTGGGCCTGATTATTTTGGGGATCCAACATTGTTACATTATGTGAGTTTAAAAATGTGATCAGCATAACAGGTCATCTTTAATAGCCTGCTGTGTTGCATTGATACTTAAGAAACAATTCATTTATGAAACGTCAAGCTTTACTGACCCTATAAATTTAACGGACCAATCTGTAAGATATCTCCAGAATTAAATAAAAAAATGAGCTCACTATATCATTGGGCATAAGGAAACATGCTTTGTTGAAGTGCTGGCTTCTCTGTCAACAAAGCAAACCTAAGTTTAGATTCTGGTCCAGAATGGTTTGTTTATTTTGACCATAGAAGGTAGGCGGGTTTAAGGAGTGCATAACCCATTTTAAACGCTAGGTGTCAGAGTTACATACTGCTCCTTTAAGTTAGTCAGCTAATTAAACTAGTATTGGTTGTAATAAATATATATAAATTTGCAATAATGTTTTAAATTTGACTCTTTGTAGTGGAATCAAGGTTTAGTTCCCCTTGTAGTGCAACAAAACTTGCTCTGTTTGGATACACTTTAAATAAGTAAAGATAAAAAGACGGCTTATAAATGAAATGGACACTAGTTAGTCACTGCTTGCACCTTTTACTAAACTTGTGTTATAAACTGAAAAAATACATTGTTAGATCTCTCATGAGAAAAAAGGTTGCGTGTAATCCCAGCTGGTCTTATTCATGTAATGGTTTTATTCTTTGTGTGATTGAGCTTTTATCATGCACATCTAAAAATGCTCAGAGCATTTAAAGGCTTCAGGAGAGCTCTCGTTCATTCTCTTTAAAGAACCTTTATCGGCTTTCTCAAAGATAGAGTTGGAAGTTGATTTAAAATTTCAGGGTTTTTAATTAAATGTGGATTCATTTAGTGGTCAGCCATTCTACGGGTTACGTATTACGTTGCTCTTACAACATCTCAATACACTGTTATACAACTTGCCCAGCATCCAACTGAACAGTAGAGTTTCTATTCTCTGTTGAGAATGTGTCGTCTGTATCTCTCACACGTGTCCTAACAGCACGCGAGCGTTGGAAGACGCGTAGCATCGCACATGATTGCACGCTCGATGTCCACACTGCCGCCGATAAATATTTAATTGTTTGCTCTGTGGATTTCAGATTCCCCTTGCAAACAGGTGGACAAACAGAAGTGTGGTACTTTGTATTGCCAAGCTGTTGACATAAATCACAACACTCACGCTTGTTAATAAAGGGATCGTGCTGAACGGAAAAAAGGTTTTCGACACATGTCAAGGCAAAACATGTTAATAATGGATTTGATTATTATTAATGAAAAACTATCTCCACTTTGTCAAACAAGCTGCCCAGCTCTGTTGAGTGCCTTGTCCTGACTCGTTCCTCGTCCATGCCAGCAACAGAGAGGAAAAAGTGTGTCTGGGTAAGAACGGAGCGTCGCGTCACACTGGTTCACTTGCTGGCTGTTAGGACACTCATAGAGGAAACAATTGAATCAGGGGGATTTATTTGCTGACGCTCACTTGTGTCGCATTCTGTCAGGACAGGCTGTAAGAAAGCTGAATAAAGATAGGAAAGCTTGTCCAAGATGCTTTTTTTTTCCTCTAAAGAAATCCTAACCTTTTGCTGTCAAGGAGATTGGCGACAAATGTTCCACAACTGTCTCTGCCACCGAGGAACATGGGGAGAGCAATTTACTGTGCTCACCAGTCACTCTAATCTTCAAAGGATGCTGTTATTGCACGGCTTACATCACTCTCTATCTGTACAGAGTTTATGCGTCCCATCCTGCCACAGTGTGTCAGGTAAAGTGCCAGATTACAGCCTGTGTCAAGCAAACTCCCCCGAAACGACAGCACTTAAAAATTGATGCCACCATTTGTTTTTATTCCTTTACACTTTTTACCAAGTGCATGTGGGAGTGATAGAGTGATTTCTACTCCATATCTATGTGACACCAGGCCTCAGGGGCGGGGGCTGTCAGGCCGATCTGATTGGAGTATGTTTTGCATGGTGGTGCCTGATGAAGTGGAGGAAGACTGTGCTGTAGCCGCCCGGCGTTTTGCTCCAGCCTTTAAGAGATCAAAGTCAAACTCCAGCAGAGCAGAGTGGTTGTAACTACAATGCATCAAGGGCAAAGCTCCTCTTTGCCTAATTGTGGGGAGGTTCAAAGGGGAGTGAAGCTGCTCAGATTAGATTGTGCTGCAGGAGGGGAGCAAGGGGGAGAAGAATAGGCAGAACGGAGGTGTAGTATCAGGAGGGAAGAAGAGACAAAAAGAGAGACACAAGTGGGATGACAGAGGGTGGGTGGGGAGGGAGGCTGGAGCTGAGAGAAGAGAACAGAGGGGAGGGAACACAGAGCCAAACTTGCTCCCTTCTGATGCCAGCACATTTCATCCTATTGTCTCCCCCCCCCCTCTTTTCAATGAGCTTTGCCAGTCACAGTCCATCGCCCAGATGAAGCTTTGGGCCACTAGTTTGGAGAAGATATAAGGCGACTGCGCTCAACAGCCTGCCAAGATTGTGATAGGGGCTTTGCCAAAGTTGCCACTGTATTATTTTTCTGGTTTTATGTTGTTTGAGCAAACAAGGGCAATGACTTCCACTTTGGAGTGTTCCACCGCATTAATATTCAATGTTGCACAGGCCAAGAAAGCAGCAACATGATAAAAGAAGGAAGATGTGTGTGTATTTCAAGGTTAGTGATGTTTTTTTCCCCCCTTTGCTCACCATATTAAAGCCATCTATTACAATTTCTGTGCACATGAGTGCCTGTAAAACATTTTCCTTTCATTCCCTGACATTCAAAGCTGCTGTGTTTTCTTAATTAATGCAGACTGTGTGCTACAAATCAATGTTACAGGAGGGGAAATTACGGTGAGAAAACAGTGGTCAGTTTTGAAATTTCAATTCGAGCACCCATGCATGCACAGCACGACTCCCCTCTTTTTGTGCACTTGGCAGGTAGGCCTTATGTAAATTTCTCTGCATGTTAAATTCAAATGACATGACAGCTCTGTGGGCTCTTACGAGGTGGTGATGAATACAATTAGTTTCACGTTGCTAATGCATAAATAATGACTCCCCGTGGAAAGGAGGGAGCGTCCTCTATCAAAATGCTGTCGTACGCAACTCTGGAGCTTCCCTCCATGTTTCCTCTCAGCCCTTCTTTCGGCTAATAGAGGGTGTCATGATAAATGGGTTTGATACTATGTGTGTTACTAGAGTGTTTAATTTCTTCATACATCCACTTCATCATAAGTTACCGTCAGGAAGTGGGTTAATTTAAGTGTCACTGATGTTGTCATTTGTACATATGAGCACATGGTAAATGGACCTGAATAAAGCTCTTCTGGTCTTTTCTAGTTTTCTGACCACTCAAAGTGCTTTTACCTGAATTACTGGTTAAACTAATTATTAATATTTGTATCAACAATTGCCCGCTATGGTGGTCAAATGGGAAGCCTAAACTGTAACTAGAGATAATAATATTAATAGACAAATCCTGAGTGACGTCACCCTTCGGTTACTTGAGGTGGCTTTAGAGTCCCAGCGACAGGCTAAGAGTTGGAGCTGATTTGGGTTTCAGGCCTTTTGACAGCCTTTTGCAACCCCTGTGATCTCTTTAATACGGGAGTCTTAGGCGGCCAGCCCATTCATAAGAGCCTGAGAAGTTTTAATAATGTGTATGTGACTTACAAGGCTTCTGCAGCCAGCTGCAATTGGACAAGAACTCCAAGATTTTGCACTTCTGCATTGGCTATATTTTTCAACACCTGAGGTTGCCGCTGCATTTTAAGGCATCGCCCGCTACTAGCTAAGGCTCTTAATGACTACTGCCATAATGATCTACTACCCGGATGTAAACAAGCACATTGAACAGATAGCACCAATAGGAGCAGCGCAATTTGGAAAAGTTGTCTGTAGGCTGTGTCAATTCAAACTGGCATATATCAACTTGACCAAAGCAACACATATCCACATTCAATTTGCAAGGAAGGATGAAGGCTGGCCATATACCACTGACATTAGCTAGACCCTGCAAACCAATTTGAAACTGCTTCCCTGCTGACGCTTTGACCCCGTGTTAAGCCATTTAAAATAAATTGTGCAAAACTAAGTCTGTTTTCTGAGTGCTTTCCTAGCTTAAGCTTATTCAACTAGTCTGGATATAAATGTGTGTTTAACTCTTGTGTGGTGTTCAGGTCAAATTGACCCGTTTTAAATTTTTACCAAAAGAAAAACAATATAAGAATAAACGTTTTTAACCTGAAACTCCACGGTCTTAGCTTATTTTCTATGAAGAATTAGTGAAAGAAAGAAAAAATCACTGAGTACACATGCTACAGTACCCCCACACATTTACAGTATACACACACACACACACACACACACACACACATAGAGAGCACATTGTTACAATCCAAGCACAGATTTGCCGCATACGTCCCTTTTCCATGGCTTTTTACCCTCCGGGGTGGGGGGAACCTGCACCATGTTATCAAAATATTCTAGACATCTAACCACTGTACACCTGCACATTGGGGAAGGAAAAACTGATAAATAACTCTTGATCACAGTGTATAAGTAATTTCATCTACAATCCAGAAAATGAGGATAATTTAGAAACAAATTGTAACTATGATGGTGCATTTAAAAATGGGCTTAACTCAGAGCATGCACCAGAAGGAACTTCACAACACACCGCAGGATGAGCCCCACGGCTAACTAAAGGAAAAGCTCCACAGCCAGCTGATGGAGGAGCCCCAAAGTCAACCGTAGGAAGAGCCCCACAGCCAGCCGCTGGAGGAGCCCCACAGCTAACTGTACGAAAAGCCCAAAGCTAGCCGCTTGAAGAGCCCACGTATGTCCAGATATAACAGAATTAACAGACTGTATGGTTTTTATCTCCAATGACTGGAGGCTGTACCAAATACTACATAAAAGCCACTGACATAGCCATTGTGATGTCATCCATTGGTTGAAAGTTTAAATTGTCTCTCTCCCCTGGATTGCCACAGCACAAATAATAAACATAAATAAGCAAAGAGAAATGTCAATGAGGGGGGCAAAGAACAGACCTCCCCTCATATGTATCCAAGTAAGAGCAGTCATTAAGCAGGAGAAAGAATTCGGTGAGAGCTGAAGGATTTGTCCAATATGCAGGATGAAATATTACAAGAAGTTTACTTTTCTGACAGATGCCGACACAGTCTCAATCAAGGACCCACAAGTCTTCTTTTTCTGCAGCAGAGTAAAATCAGAGGTGCAATTATGATTACTTTAAGAGACAGGGTAACCTGTGACACGGTAAATACTGTAATATGTGTTCCTCAGGATGTTGTGCAATGGTTTTCATAAAACATATGCTGATTAAATAAATGATATGCTGCTTGGTTTAATAATAAGGCTACCTTTAGAAAAGAAAGTCTGGCAACAGGACACATGATGATAGGCTTCTCCAGGTTGACCATCAGCTGGCAGAAGACACTGATGAGCAAATTGTGAAGTTGCTTCATGAAAGTGTCAGTTTGGTGTCTTGGTGTTTCCTAGCAACATTGTGAAACCCAGTCTATGTATTTGCTGTTGAAGGTACCTTGGAAAATAGATCCTTTAGCCTCACATAAACTGTCATTCTGTTACGACCTACACATTGCTTCTCTTTTCTGTTTCTTGCTGTGAAATAAGAAAATTGCATTTGCTGAAACACAGGCATGAGATGTGTAAAAGTGCGTGTGTCATGGGATTGTTTGGGTACATTGTACAATGGCTTAAATTTAAACAGTGCAGCTAGCGCGGTTGCGCTGGGGCCCGTGGGGTGGGAGGGGCCCACCAATTAAATTGGTTGTCAGAGTTACTTATGTGTCCAGAGAAGCACATGTCAATCCTAATCTATAACACAATGATATGCTTATTCTACATAAACCAATTCATAAACAAACTATATATACAGTATTAAAACCATTCCATTAAATGAGTAATTTCATATTTTCTTCTGTATTTTTGTCATCTACAATATGCAGTGATGATTGCTGGGTAATATGTGATCATGTGATGTAGCTAGTTACGGCCAAAATCTGAGGCGAGCACAGTGCAACATCTCCGAGCCGAATGAGCAATTCAAAAAGCCTTTCAAACACAAAAGCGGAAGCCAAAAACGTCAGGACAGAAAGAAACAGGAGAAGAGGGAAGCAAAGCTCCCTAAATGAGACTCTTTTGGTTTTACAAACAGTCGCCAGCCCACAGCTGACCCCCTTGCCCCTTCCTAGCAGCAATGCAGCAGTTTGGCCCGTGCTTCAACAGCAATGCAGCAGGAAACGTTAGGAAGACGGAAGCTATAAAGTTAGCCCTAAATAATAATAACATTAGGCTAGATATACATTTCAAGACAAGTTATACATTTTGTTACAATCTAACACATTGTTGCTAAAAACAGTATATAGCCTATTTGTGTGTGTGCGTGCACTAGGACCCGTCAAAATAGCTTGCACTGGGGCCTGTCGTGACTACCTTACGCCACTGGGTACATATATAGTGTGTGCTTGTAGTTTGGGAGTAGCAGGAGGAGTGTGAAAAGTAGCCTACACAAAAGATTATTCAAGCAGGTGAAAGGCTAAAAGAAGTAAATAGAAATGTTCAACAACTATCAAATGTTAAAACCAGCATTAAAATTCAGAAAAAGACATAAACACATCCCTAAGTGGGTGCTGGAGCCAAAAAAAAAAGTATAAAGAGGAAAAAAACAATCTGCACATCAAGGAGCTGCCGTTTAAAGGATTATTAAAATGTGACTTGGTCAGACTCGGTCTGAGGAAGAACATGTTGGCTCATGAATAAAGCTCACAGCTAACTTTGACATCTGAGTTTTCGAAAGCTTGCGCTGAATGATTAAAGTAGGCTATATGTAAATGTAAAATGTCTTTAGTTGCATAGTACATAACTATTTCCCTGATATCTTATATCATAAAATCAGAACTTGAGACTCACAGATCAAATGGAGCTGAAAGGCTGCAGATTTGTTTGATGATGTGTAAAGTCATTAACGCACACTGAATATATTCTAAAGTTTCTGCTAATGGAGGACAACGTGATGCTAAAGGAGAGCAGGGTTTTGCTTTCACACTTGTGGAGTTGGCCTGATACCTGGGCTAAAAACCAGAGCACAAACTAGAGGAGACTGTGATATATCAAATTGAATTTAGTGAAAAAGTGGTGTCTATTAGAGGCACACATTCCTGGAACAAATTACCATCACATATCAGGGATTGTGACAACTACTTAACCTTTTAAATAAAACCAACATTGGTTAAAAACAAAACAGTCATGTACTCGTATAATATCTGTCCTCCCGTTCTAGTACTTTCCCCGGGGGCTTCTGGTTCATCCTGCAATTGTATTAGCTAATAGTATATGGGTCTGTTATTTCTTATGTGACAACCATGTCCAATTTGTTTGTTAATTGTCTGTGAGTTCTTTTGTATGCTCTCCTGTAGACTGTTCTTTGAGGTGTCCTGTAATTGTACATTTGTTTTATGTTTTTTGTTAGTACCTGCCTTACAGCCTGTCCTAACATCATGAGACGCAAAGCGACAAAATCAGCTTGGTTCTATTGTTTCCTATTGGAGTGTCCTAACAGCCAGCGAGTGACGCAGCGTGACACGGTGCGCCGTTTTTACCTCGACGCCGATGTCTATTTTCCTCTCTGTCGCACGCGTAGACGGACGTGAAAGGAGGAAGGAGGGGTCTCTACAAGGCACTGACACTCTATTTTCTCACTCAGCAGAGCTTGTTAGCTTGTTTTACAAAGTGGAGATAACAATGTATGAATGATATCCACATCCGTGATTTAAATATTGAGCTTTGTGTCAACACCGGAGAAATACCTTTTTTCAGCTTACGGCGAGCCGTTTATTAACGAGCCTATTAACGAGAGGTGTGATTGAATCAACAGCTCGTCAATACAAAGCACCACACTTCAGTTTGTCCACCTTCAATACAAAAGCACTAGATGTCAAACTGTTTGCCAGGGAAACTGAAATTCACAGAGCAGAGAATTAAATATTTAACAGATGCAGTGTGGACAGGGAGCGCGCGACCATGTGCGATGCAACCCGACATCCAATGCTTGCGTGCTTTTAGAACACGTGTCAGGACCACAGATGACATTTAGCTTTTTTGCTAATTCCGGCATATTAACATAGATGCTATTCGCTGATATGTTGATTAATGTGAACTGTCCTAATTTAATAAATGAATAAACAAATATAACCTACAATTACTGAAATATTGTGACATTTCTTCTGTCTATCCTTTGAAAAGTTGAGGTCAGTGTGAATCAAGAAGCCTCGGACAGCAGGAGATGTTACGGCTGGAGGAATCACTTTCATAAAGACCAAGAGCACACTTATTACATGAACTGAATTTAGTGATTGAGTCAATATTGACTTGTGGGAAAAATTCAATGAAAGGGATTTGATGTTGATTCAATTTGCCATCTGTGGAGCACCTCTCGGTACTCCTGCATTGGCTGAAGTTTGCAGCTTGATAATTACCATTCAGGAGATACAAGCCAGACTTAGGCTGTGCTGGGATGTTATACGAGGACATCCATCTATCCTCTCGTCCTTCACGCATTCGTCACTGAATACACAAACGTTTGAGAAGATCTCGTCTACCCTTCAGAGAGTCTTTGAATATAAATTGTCAGTGTGTGATGTAAACACAACTCGGTCACTGATCGAAACAATATCGCTGCGAGACATGGAAAACATTGTAAATAAACGAACACAGGTAACAGATTTACATATATAGATGTTTGTTTTGCATTTGATTTCATCTACACTAACAACTCCTCTAGACATCAAACATGACTCATTTACAGTGCTGGACTTTGGCACAGACAGTTGTTGACAGCAGTGGTGCATACAGAGTTAGCACTTTATTATTAACACCAGTGTGGTGATTCATTTTGGTTATTTTAGGTGGATTTGAATGAATTCAAATGTGTTCAGGGGCAGAGCAAGGGGGGTGGCCAGGGTACTCTAGAAATCTGGTTGGCCATCCCAAAATCAACAGTTGTTATTAGCTTTCTTTCTGTCAACAACGAGGCACAAACTCAAAAATAAGCCTTTAAGGCCCTGACACACCAAGCAGACGGCAAAGAACTAGTGCGACAAAGGCCACCTGGAAGACTACAGCCGACAGCCAACCACCACGTACGTTCTGCACTTGCGTGAGAGGAAATAACTCTCCATGCCAGCAGGCGGCGGTAGTCCGTTGTTATGATACGAGGAGATCATTTTCACACCGCTGTCGCGCACTACTCGTATTATAGGTAGCCTACTAATCGAGAATAATGTCTGATAAAGTTGAAAATGACGTCGTCAGCCCTTGGTCTTTTAGTGGAAAAAGAAAAGAAGAGGCGGAGGGACAAATAAGGAGAAACCGCAGCATGGATACTACAGCGGCATGCACATTTACACAAATGTTTGACTCTTTTTGTTTTTTAATGAATGACCAGAAAAATGTTCATTCAAAAAAGTCAAAAATATGAATACATTATATAACATCGATATGATAATGTCAGAAGGTGTAGATACAATTAGAGGAAATGGAAGGGATAATAAATACTCTTCATTCATGTTTGTGTGCACGTTTCTCACATCAGTCCACCATAGGGCCCCATCTAATCCACTTTAGTCAAAAAAGTCTGTATCTTCAATTTTAAAGACCTCTTAGATACAGCTCTAGTTTTCCAGTGTTATGTTTTTCTTCTTCATGCTACAGCAGTACAAAAAGCTGCAAAGTGATAAACCTCAAGAGTTTTTCCTGGTCAAGGTCTACACTCACACAAGACTGGAGCCGATCTTAAAATTGAATTGGACTCAACAGAGGTGTTTCTGCCCGGAGCCAAGAAACAAAACAGTCTCATTAAATTTCACAAAATAAGCACAAACACTGAACCATGGACTTTGTAATCCTGCTGCACAACAAGATGTTCTGCCAATCTCACCAAAGATATATGGGTGTCTGAAATAGGGGGAAAAAAGATGAAAACTTCTGACTGAAGATGTTCTGTAAAACATTTCCAGTCTCACCTTTTCAAATAAACACACCTCTTACGTCCTCTGAGAACATCGACCTCTGGATATTTTCTGTATGAAGACAGATCAGAAAGGTCATCCAGCTGTTGTCAAATGTCAAGTGTATGAAACATCGAATGTGACGCATAACAGTTTTACAGCCCAGCCTTCATGTTCTCCAGGATCTAATTAGCACAAAATCATAAAACCACACATGCGTACCCTCCAATCCCTCCACCCGTCTCCATCACTGACTCATTTATTAATGATAAATGTACTTGGTCTTAACTCTGACAGGATGATTAATGGAAGGAAGAATATGAGTTTGCTTTATGCATGGACAATTTCAGAGGGTTTGATGATTTTTCTCAGAAAGTAACTACATGACAAATTCCCTTCTTGTCACATCTTTGTATCTACAAACATGCTGTTTCTCATTAGTTTGCTTATAAATCTGCACTTTGACGTCAAGTTTGATTTCTTGCAGTGTTTTTAAATTCAAACAGTTGCTCATCATTTTTCCTTTAAAATGTGTTTTTTCTTTTTAAAAACCTTTATTCTTAGGATATGTACTCTCTAAGATTTTCCTCAGGTGAGTATCGCTGCATCACGCCTAACCTTAAGGGCCCCCGAGGAAATGTTCTTTGAAATCTTTGCTCCCGCACAACAATTTCTGTTTTAGCTTTCAATCTTCTGCATTTAGCTTGAACTGTTTTTTTAAAACACTTTTCTATTCAAACCTTGTAGAGCGAGAGGAACGGAGGTTTATTCGTGGTGGTGATACAATTCACACCCAGCAGCTCCTGTTCCTTCCCTCTATGTTTTTACAAGTCTGAGTAAGTCGCAGTCAGATGTGCAGACTGTTTGGCGAGACGCCACACATTGTTTGTCCTTGACTGTGCATTTTGTAAAGCTAATTGTTTGAAACTTTAAAAAGACGCCACAGTCTAAATTAATTTCCTCCAAAGGGGAAAGACGTCAGTCCGAGCAGCTCAGTGCATAGTGTGGTGCGCGAGATGCCTCACATCTACAGTGAAGTTAAAAAGGAGCAAGTTAGAAACAAAATCTGAAGGGCACAGTTAATTTTTTAAAAGAGTAGCATGCACCTTGTCATCATTAAATATTCAACAAAAATACACAAACAAATGGGACAAAATGACAATAGAGATTAAGACAGAACTCTGAAACATGGGACGCACTTGGTACATATTGTGCTTCATTCTTGCAATATTCAAGTTCTGAATCTGGTCATTCATCCAAAAACATTTGAATGCATTATTAACAAGTTCATGTGTAACTGTTAATTTCGTAATTAACTAAAGGTCTAAATAAAAAAAATCCAATACTCGATTCAAGTCGTCATTATTCAGATTCAAAAGACAGTTCCATAATTTTCCCTTTTGTACCCAATCTTCCTGCTCTGGTCTTCAGTGTTATGAACTAGATCATTTATTCGACAACTTAAAGGTACAGTATGTAAGATTGCATGCTAATGTTTCCATTCAAATATCTAACTTAAATTAAAAATGGACTAAACCCATGTTATATACATTTTTTGGTTCAGTACTTACATCACCTCAAATATTTCCAAAAGTTATCAAAGCCAGAGAAATCCGTAATTTTATAGTTGTAAAGTGACGTGTCATGTAGGTGGCCGCCTTGATGAGCCGCCATGACAGACACGAAATGTTGATCGTTGTCAAGGAAACACCGGATGTAACGTCAAAGACCGCTGCATTAGCTAGCGCTAGCTGCTACTGAAAGCTGCCGTTCTGTCGCTGTATGTGCTGCTGTGATAAAAAATGTCATGTAAATTATATTTGGATACATCGTCAGTACACATATTGTCTTTCTCAGGTCGGTTTTGCCCGTTCGTATTGATTCAACACGGAGTTTGTTCGTTTTCACGGGGGGGGGGGGGGGGGTGGGGGGGTATCCCATGAGACCCTACGAGGAGCGACGTCATCTCTTTTGTTATTGTTTTGATTGAGAGCCCCCTTGCGGCAGATTTTACATACTGTACGTTTAAATGTACAGAGTTTAAAATAACTTGTCAGAAACATTGTAAACGTGGGGTTTATTTTAGGTTAGAAAACAGAACAAGAATCTTCTTCAGGCAGTGCAGTGACTGATGGAAGGGGGCAGTGTAAGGAATATCTCTGGTCACATGCCAAAACCTGATCTGGCACAGGACAGGAGAGCATGAGAGTGGTCCCAATCCAAACGGGTCAACCAACCATGAGGAGGTCCACACTTTAGTGACCTGTGTTGTGTGGATGGCAGACCATGGGTTCCGCTAAAAAGAGTTCTAATCAAATGTTTGGCGTTGAAATTAATTAAAAGCCATTCCAGCTGAACCAGCAGTCTGCTGAATTTTGACACAGGTTTGAAAGGTCGTCACCCTGAGCTGACCATCTGCACACCAGACTCCCAACTCAGAGCCAGAGGTCCATGGCAAAACACCAGAGGCTTTGGAGGGCTTCTTCAGGATATAAATTGTTCCCCTCCATGACGAGCCTCACCTTATATTAAGCTTTAAGCAGTGAGGATTTGGCTACAAGGCCAAGTCAACAGAGTCAGTTCTATTCTAGAAAAGAGAGAGGCATTATAGCCGTTAGTGAGATGAATAAATCAGGATACATGACCAGAACTGCTTGTAAAATAGCTGGACCATTCTGTTAACACCGCCTCTGCACACCTCTGGTCTTATTGGAGCAGCTTAAGACAAACTGCCGCTGGTTATTGATATGTGTGGAGCTTACCATTCTTTAACTTCTCCCCAAGTACAAGACCAATATCTTCTAAGACCTAGACATCGGGATCTTAACCCCCTGCAGCTGTATTCACTAACCTGCCATAGAGAAGAGTAGAGGGGGCATGGTGGTAACTGCATGCCCATCATCAATATTACAGTGTATTCTGCTCATGTAGCTAGATGGCCTCAAAATGTGAGATCAGATTGTCAGTCATTGTAAACATTTGTTCTTCATGAATCTAAAACATCTTCAAAACACAACTTAAGGTATGCTTCAAGTCCTATCCCTTGCCAAGAACCTCTTCACTCCCACTTTTGGCAACAAAAGAATGGCTGGACATTAGATGCCCCTATACGCCGGTGTTGCCGAAAATGACGGATATCGTGTCATGCTGAGAAAAAGAAAAATGAGCAGAAAAGAAGTGGCATAGAATGGGCCAGAATACGGGGCGGTGACAAATAAAGAGAAATCCTCTGTTTAATGATGGTCAGAGTTCAGTTTGCAGAGATATTACAGCACCAGGGTCAGGAGCAGGGTGGTGGGTGCTCTGGTTTCCCCTCTTAAATAGACCTCAGTAAAGCTGCAAATAGAGACAGTCCGTCACTGTCCCTGCACTGTGGGATGGAGAGGATTTTGCAGGCTTTCTGTGATTGCTTTTTAAACAGTTGCAATGCAAGTTGTGATGTTTTGCCACTTCCATTCGTGAAACACATTTCTCATCAGCTGTGAGTGACTGGGAAAAAAGTTCAGATTACAGCCATCTATTGTCTGAGCTAGCTGTTTGTCTATCTTTGATTGATTGGCCTTAAAGAAGCTTTAGCTTCATTTACAGATTTTATGGATAAAAAAAACACAACAGTAAAGACACATGGCGACCGTTTCTATCGCAGCATTGAAATCAATTCACACATCTTTGCAGAAACAGTTTGCCTGTTATAATAAATCTGATTTTAAACTTGATCTGTAGAAAGTGTTAAAATAATCAAATGTCACTTTAATAGGAGATCTGCAGAAATGTCAAACCCTGGTTCAATAAAACCAGAACTATCTGTATGACGTTCCACTGAAGGTGGAATTTCAGTTTTATTTGATTTGCATCGTAGAGATCTGTTTATTATCAATACATCATGATATTTAAACTTTTACACTAGCTGAAAGGAAAATAGTATCTTACCTAAACCAGTTGCATTAGGGCACGACCTTGATTTGAGGAGGTATATATACTACAAGAGAACAAAAGGTAAATTATCCACAGCTTTTAAGCATGTTCAAGAAGGTTAAAGTAATACAGGTAGGCATTTATTATAAGGTGTTGGTAAGGGCATGTGTCACAAGGCATAAAAAAACAAAGGTAGAGGACCAACGTGCAGATGAAAACTGAAACTATTTAATTTAACAAAAGACATAACTAGGTTAAATAAAAGCTTGCTCATACAGAATCCAAAATACAACTTCCAACAAAAGTCCAGAGAAACAATGAAGAAAGATTTACGACAAACAGAGGTGTAATCAAAACCTGGTGTGACAGACGAGACACGGGGGAAACTGACGAGGGAAGACGCACAAGGGCAGGAAGTAAAACTACACATGAAACACTGGGGTAAGAACTACAAAATAAAACATAAAAACCAAAGACTAAACTTGGGAATATCTAAAGAAATATACACACACGGGATACAGGAACATAAAGGTGAGATATCAAAATAAAACAGGAAACACTGAAGACAAGGTAAATAGAAACATTGCACACAGGGAAAATCAGAAACACAAAAGACAAAATAAAACAGGAAACATAAATAACCATCAAAACTCAATTGTTAATATAACTAAACAAGAACTCATGACAGCATGCTATTGCTGGAATGAGTAAATGCAAGTGCTTGTGGGAATCTCCTTCTTAGGGGACCCTTACTGTCTGTTCTGCAAATAAAAATCATTAAACCTCACAAATATTACTCTATCCAGTTCTCTGGAAACACACATTTAACATGAAACCCTGTAAACTAACGTTTTGATTACCATTTCTCATGTTTGTTGTTGCCAGTGTTAACGTCATTTATGTGAAAAATCGAACAGAATATTTACAGTGTAATAATACAGCTCTGCTCGCCTGTGATGATTTTGTTTTTAACAGCAAATTACCTCCTTAACACAGCAGGGGAAAGATTTGCCTGTCAGTCATCTCTATAGTTGATGTAAATGAAGATGTTGGCACATGAAGCGATTACCTGATAATAATGCTCAGTGGGCATTGTTAGACGGCGGGTTCTCCGTTCCTAAAAGCAATTAGACATTTTTTCAAAAAGTGTTGTTTTTCTCCCGACAGTAGGAAACCATTTAAAAACAAAATGTCACAGTAACACAACAATTACAAAAGGACAACCAATAGTTATAGGTTTCAACCTTCATGAATGACAGTTTGGATGTATTTCTCATCGACTGTGAACACAAAGCGTTGCTTAAATACAGCGGCCATGTCGACATGTAGAGACTGTGGTGTGTGATCCAGGGGCTTCGTAACTGAATGCACTATTTCTGGATGTTTTCTCTGTGAAAGCCAGACGCATTGTGAATACAAGGTGCTTGTTCGATGCACTCAGAGACACATGAAGAGACGCATGACACTTTTACATTTTGAAATTAAAAACTGCAGATGAATGAAAAAAAGGAAGAAAAAAAGCACAGAAGACACAGAATATATCATATTTTCTATAAAAATGACCTTTATATTTAAAGCTCTGTTTGCTTCAGAGCCTCTGCTCACAAACAGGAGCTCTCAAGGTTATAAGGGAAGATATTTAGAAGATATTAATTAATGTTTTTTTTTAAAGGTTTTTCATTGCTTATACTTCTTTTGAAGAGTCCCCCCCCCGGACCTTTGTCAGTCTACACATCTAATTGAGCCTATACAAATACATATCAACTCAAAGACTTGAAAAAAAGCAACAACGTCCTCATTGACTAATGTCATGCTGTTATATCTGGTTTTTTAATGTATTCACTTTTCATTTGAATCCGATCTGCTGTGTTTGAGGAAACTGCGACAGGATTCTTTCGGCACAGTTTAAAGGTCACATATTATGTAAAAAACATTTTACCAGGTTCCTCTAACACTAATATGTGTCCCTAGTCTGTCTACAAACACCCCAACTATATGAAAAGTCCATCTTCTCCGTCTTGTGCCTACTCTACTTTTAAGAAAATGTGTGCTCATACAGTCCGTTTGGTGATTTCCCCTTCATGACATCACAAGGGGCAGTAACCCCCTTTTACTGGGTCCCTACTGGTACATACAAAGAAGGTTTAGTGCAGGAATAAGAGGATTTTTTTTTTTTTCCATTATGTTGGATATTTTCATGTCAACGGGTGGTAAAAAAGACTTTTGGAAATCTTGACAGTCCCTTTATAATACAGCCATCAAAATACAACAGCTTTATATATTTTCACAAGAGACTCAATGGCCTCTCACTTTAAGAGTGTGCCATTATGCCTCTTTTACATGCTTCCATGTTTATGTGCCTGCAGACTCTTCTCTTGCACAGCTTGGTTGAGAAAATATACACTTCAGATGCTCCTTACACACCTGAATTAATTAGTCAATTGGATTCATGTTGATAATATTATATGAGCAAGACATCAAAAATGAGTTCTCCATTTACAAAAGCCATTTTTACCCTATGTTTAGGTGATACATGCTGCAGGATGAATTCAATATTTGTCCACTACATCAAAATGACTACGCCTTCTGAATTAGTGATGTGGATGTGGCACCTACCTCTGCTGCCCTGCTGACCACTTTCTGAGTTACAATGTAAAATATGAACTCTGGACAATACACTGTGCTGTGTAAAAGGTGGATATACTGTCCCATATATGGAGGCTGTAGTCCTCAACGCGGGCGGCCCAGGTTCGAATCCAACCTGTGGCTCAATCCCCACTTTCTCTCCCTGATTTCCATCTCTATTCACTGTCCTATCTCTACAATAAAGGCCCAAAAAAGCCCAAAAATAAATCTTAAAAAAAGAAAAGAAAAAAGTGTGACAGAATGACGACCCTCACAAGAAGTCAGACAAAGAAACGCACAGATCGCTAGTCAATTTTTTAAATAAAACACGATATACGGACTCACAATCAAATTTTACATCACTTTCAACATTAAGTCAAAACTGACGACTAATAAACAACTCTATTTCTACAAGCTGACGCTTTAATCCAAAGCGACGTACATCAGAGAGTAAGAACAACACAAGCAAGTTTCTAGAGGAGGAAACAATGTCAGTAAGTGCAAACTGACAGCTTTAAGTCTGATCAGACACAGGTGCTGAGCTGCTGTCTCTGCCTTGCAGAACCCTGCAAGTGAAACAGGACAGAAGAGAGAGAGAGTGGATACAGGGGAGGAGGGGGAGCTGAGGGATGAAGGAGGTGTGTCTGAAGAGAGCATTGTTTTAGTCTGAAAATCTGCACTACAAGTTTTTACCAACACACAGGTGCTTCCCTGAGCTCTGCAAGACAATCTGACACATGGTTTTGTTTTGTTTGTGAGAAATCATCCGGGACATCCTTCATAATTACACCGAGTTTGTGGGCACCAACGCGAGGTTCGTCTCAGGTCACTTTTCACACCGAGCGCCAAGGATTTAGTTTTAAATAATTCTTAGAATGACTGAGAAATCCACCTCCCACCATTAGAAAACGCTGATTATTTAATGTTTATCAGGAATGTGCAAATAAGGAAAAAGCACAACAAATTAGACCGGAACCAAAAGGATTAACACAATCCCACACTGCAGTCCTGCAACACATAAACATAATTGTGAATACTTCCTTTAATTTTAATCCTTTGCCGATTCATAAAACCCATAAAAAAACGTTTTTAATGAGTCGCTCTCTAAAGCTGTGTAATCCATTACTGAAGGTATTTCATGCTTTAAGGATAAGGAGCTATATCCTCATAATATACCTCTTTAATAAGGACACTAAATAGACACTGATGATTGTCCTCAGCCAAAACTAGCAACACAAACGGTTTGAAATATTCACGTCAGCATGACAGCAAAAAGAGAACAATCTAATTATTGTCAAAGAATTAGAGCATTTGTTTTAAATAAATCTTTTCTTTGGTAACAGTTCTAATGAGCACATGAGCCACTGTTTTATTTTTTAAACTTGGCTTATTGTAACCCTCGCCCAAAAATATATTTTCTGGTTCGCAAAAAAAACAAAAAAACAATCCTGCAGTCTGTGGTGATATTCAGAGTTGCACCATGTGGCCTCTGTTTGATCTTTGTGATTAAAATAGATCGGCTTGTCAGGTCTGAGCCCCTGAGCAAAAGTTCTGTCTCTCTTTCAACACCAAATTCTACAATCTAATTGCTACAATATTTGCTGACAAGACAATGTTTCTTCCATTTTACGTAGCTTCAGGCTGTCAGTGTAGCCATTTTTTTCTGACTTTTAGGTTATTATTTTTTCTTGATTTCCAGACTTGCTGGGAATCTTTACTCACCGCCCTCAGCCCCCGCCTTGATGTGCTGTGAGCGAGAAACGATCTCAGAATTACTCCACTTGAGCTTCCAGAAAAACGTTGGTTGTACTTGGCAGCTCCCAGTTGAGTAAATGAGTAGCAGGTTCAGATTCTATTCATCCTTTGGAAAAACACACACACGCATACTCAAAACCACAAGCTCTCACATACACACACTCATCCTCTTCACACTCTTCCTGTGCATGACACCGAGTTCTTCTTTAATGGACTTGAAGGGTCATCAGTGTATGACTGGACGCGATAGCATCAGAGCTGCAGCTATGACACCGCTGGGAAGACTGGGCCAGTGCTGGAATCAAACTGGGCTAATCTGCCTGCAGGACTGACACTATCAGCACACTCATCTCTGCTGAGAATGAGATCCCTCTCACGACCTTCACCAGATCTGTATCTAGCCTGAACAAAAAACTGAGTGTGTGTGTCGGAGTGTGTGGAATGGCAGTCCAGTGCAAGTCAGTGAATGTAAAGTTGCAGCTGCGTGTGAACTGTGGAGATTGTTCTGTGGGCTGTCTAAGACTAATGATTGATGAGGAGTGTATGTGTGTGTGTGTGTATGCGTGTGTGTGTGTGTGTGTGTGTGTGTGTGTGTGTGTGTGTGTGTGCAGGGTCCTATAGTATATATGCTGCTCTCTGCACTCTACACCCTAATTGCCTTATTTGTACCACCACGAAAAAGCTTGCAGTCCCAGAGGCATTTTTTAAAGAAGACACACCTACACACACATACAGTAAGTACTTATTTAATAATACATAGAAGGTCTTACTCAATGATGTTGGTTTTCTGTAGTGTAAGGGATCACGCTTCAGTATGGATCACAGATTTTCAACATGGATCGAGTTGGTTTGTCTGATCGGCCAAAAAAACCAAAACATTAATAATTAACTTTTCCACTCCTCAGCTATAGACACGGCTCAAACTGTGCATTTTAACAGCACATCCTCATATTTTGGTCACTATAGGCTATACACATTGCTACATCGCTATTGCCAATATAATAACAATACAAGCAAACTCCGATTTTCAAGCGTGATCTGTTTTAACACAAGTTTTATGTGCTAAGTTCAAAAGAAAATTCCCAAATTTTGAAAGTAAGCGAAGATATGATTGAATTCGATGAGAAAGAGAAGCCAAAAACTGCATGCAAGACAAAGTACTTTTATATTGCGAAGTAAAGTAGCTATAGGTGCAGTCATCAAAATAACTACTTATTTGTAGCACTATTTGCTTACAGAAAAACTGTCTTACCATACAAGTATTATATGCAGAAAGCAATCACGTCCGCCTGATTACCGCCACACATCAATGAAATGATCTTTGAGCCACCTCTTTGCAGAATTTGGCAATTAGTTGGACAGTTGCATTAGTTGACCCGAACTCACTGGCTGCGTTTACATGGACACAAATAATCAGAATAAAAATGCTTCATGTAAACATGTGAACCAGAACAGACTGATCCGATCAGGCTCATTCGGAAATAAATTGAATTCCGATCGAGAGCGATGGTTTATGCCGATCGTTGTTCGGATCAGGATCCATGTACACGCTCGATCTGATCGTGTTTGCCTAACTGGGGTGAAATGATCCTCACTGCGCATGTCTGCCCCACATAAAGTGATGTGCTCTCTTCCCCTGTTTAACAATTGAAGGAGTAGTATGCACTGCTGAGCCTGTTGCTTCATAAAGGAAAACAGAAGAAACCGAAGTATAGTTTGCAGAATATCTTGTAAGTCAATTTTGATGTTGAAAATAGTCAACGTAAACATAGGCAGACGATGTAGAAAAATGTGAGGGAGGATGACGTCTTTGGCGCAGAGCGAGGGGCAAGAGGAAATCCAATATCTGAAGGGATGCAGCGACAGCGTAGATTGTTTACAAACACAGGCGATTGTCAGCTTCTTCTTCTGATGTTTCCGGCAGATAAGACAGGTGGGACCAGTCTGCGCATGTCAGAATGGTTTTATTCTGATTAAATACCGATGCATGAACATGCACGGCATAATCCGATCATTTTATTTAGCGTCCATGTAAATAGTGAAATCGGAATCCCCAATCGAAATGATTTCAATCAGATTGAAGAAATTGTGCACATGTAAACGTAGCCACTGTCGAGTCCGAGGATAAAGGATCCAACCAAATGGCTTACGGTTACAGTTTCTGGACATCTTCATATACCTTGTGGAGAAGCCAAGCGTCTATATTAGAGAAGAACTTAAGTCATACAGATCTCTTCACACTCTGTGGTCATGTCCAAGACATTGAATACCGGGACTTGTCTGATGGTTTTTGTGTGTTGAAGACCAATGTACTGCTGAGCCAGCGGCAAGGACATGAAACGACTCTATACAAGATGTGAGCTGTTATAAACAAGGCAGACACTACATTCTGATGGGGAACTGTACTTGTAAAGCTTGGTCAGTATTCACTCTTTGTTAATCCTCTAATGAAGTGTTTAATGTATGTTAAAACAATAACAATCATTATGAGTGTATGTGATTTTTAGTCATAGGCCTCATCCTGTAACTGAAGGGCAAATTTAGTTTGCTCTCCATGAGTAGCATAAGTGAATATTATCTAAATATTATAAGTAATACCTACATATGTTGTTTACATCTAACTCACGTTCTAATGCAGCCATGTAGCTGCACAGCTTTTTCATGTTGAGCTGTATGTCAGGATGGGAAGGACAGACGTCATTCGCCTGCATGGGGAAAGGCATGTCCGGGAGAGAGGTCAAACCAGCACCCCTGAGTCAGATCGATTTCATCAGACCAAAGAGGACAGAAAGCCAGCTCAGAGATTTCCTCAGAGAGGCGCAAGCTGAATGTGAAAGGCTTGAATATCAATTACCATCAGTTTAAAGTTCATTTTCAGTCAGTTATTAATACAAATGTATAGCTTATAGTGATTGTTGAGGAAAGGACTTAAATATAGAGTTCAAACTGAAGCTTGTAGAGATCAGCGATGACGACCTGAGGGAGCCAAGAAGCCCTGCACCTAATGCAGCTGTTCTCACCACCATGGACCTCTCTGACAGATTCTGCATCTGAAACAAGCCTACCAGAGCCACTAACATGTTTTGATGACAGATAGTTCAGGGGTCTCACACCACATGTGTCTTGAGATGTTCCAGAGACATAAAAGGAAGCTTACTTCAGATCAATGTAAAAAATAAACCCTCAAGCTCTCTACTAGGGAGAAATCGAAATGCCGGGCCTGGCAAGCACACAGAGAAGGCAGAATAATAAGCACAAAGTCACACGGTTTGTGCACAGCTGGAGAGAGCCTACAGACAATCACATTAAAAACACCATGCATGACAGTAAGACAGAGGATCTACAAGTAGCAGCCATACTCTCGGGCAGAGAAAGGGAAGACACAGCAAGAAAATGCTATATTAAAGAAGACTCATAATCAATGATGGAAAGGTATCAAAGACTGACAGTGTTTTAATACAACATGCTGAAGATTGATATTGAAGAAAGATAATAAGGGGATATTCCCGTTGGGGAGAGTGTCTTCCTTATGGAGTAAACGTCTTTAATGAAACATAGCTCTACAAGTCTGCCCATATCCTTGTGTCTCGGATGGATGGATGGATGGATGGATGGATGGATGGATGGATGGATGGATGGATGGATGGATGGATGGATGGATGGATGGATGGATGGATGGATGGATGGATGGATGGATGGATGGATGGATGGATGGATGGATGGATGGATGGATAGATAGATAGATAGATAGATAGATAGATAGATAGATAGATAGATAGATAGATAGATAGATAGATAGATAGATAGATAGATAGATAGATAGATAGATAGATAGATAGATAGATAGATAGATAGATAGATAGATAGATAGATAGATAGATGAGCAGCTGCAGCTGGGGAAGGAGGACATTGAAAATTGCTTATCAGCAACTCAAGTGTTTAATTTTGGAGACGAATGGAAAATCCAATTTGTGTTTTTTGCTTTTGTCTTGCAAACCACAGTCGTCTCGACGTTATGCACCTGCAATGCTTGATTAAATTGTTCTTAGAACCTGAAACAAACCCAGACAACATAAAAACAAAGCAGCTCTTGTAGAGCAGACACGTTTTTATCGTCCTGACATGAATTTAATTGTGTTTGCTATATTGTTACATTTTAATTTTACGAACGATTTGCTGTAATTCCTGTTTGCCTGAGCCAAACTCTGTCATGTTCTGCTATTTAAAAAGGCATTCAAAGCTTTACTCTTCCATAACAGTCAAATATAAAAAGGCAGGGAGGGAAGGGAGAACTGAAATGAAATCCTTGGCATGATTCATTTGTTGCAGGGTTTCTTTGTGGGGAAATGGGATTTTGTATTGGCATCTTGTGCTAAAAACCTATTTTGTTTCTGTGGAATTGCAAATTATAATTCATTTTCAGAGGGGAAGAAGACACAATGAGCTTCTCTCGTGGCTGTAGGACGATCTGTCCTGCTCATTGTTCCCAATGAGCTGATAAGACCACATGACTCAGTTGTGTCGTCTTTTATCAGAGTGAGCTGACACATACATCTCCATCTATGGCAGAATGAGAGACTGATTTAGAAACAAAGAGGACATGTATTTAGTTTGATTTTGGAGGACACGTCTCATGCACTGTTCTCATTTATAAAACAGTGCGTAGAATCCATACTTAAAGTGTATGTACGCCATCAACTTGAAAATGGCCCCAATAATGTCCATGCATGTCTTTATGCAATGTTCCCTCTGTAAGTCCCAATCCACCTGGACATGTGTGCATGTTTGGCCTTGTACACACCCGCATCTATACATTAATGGTCAATGCAAAGCACCTCATGAATGAAAAGACATACAAATGAACAGGCAGATCAAAGGTTGCAAGTGATGACGCATCAACGGTAAGGAACGCAAAGAAAATAAACTTTCCTGCATAAAATTCAAGCTGCTTGTGAATGAAGTGGATACAGCACCTCAATTTCTGCAGGGCACAGTTTATTTTGTACAGCAGGACGGTAAAAAAAAAAAAACTGACACCACAATGCTGGTCTCCTGCTGCAGTGCCAAAACATCCACCATTCATCATTATGCACCAGTGTCACTGCAGAGTGAATATCTTCACATAAACATGGATTTCTTCACATTTTTTCAGATTGCTCACATCAGTCAGTCAGTGGCCTCTCCCACTCTACAGTTATGTTGAACAGAATCTTGATTGGTGAATTCAAGTTTTTTATTTTGTTGATTAAAAAATGTCAAACTCTGTCTGCACTAGAAGAATGTAAAATTACAAGTTACAGTATATTGTGGATGTTTGCATATGCAATGCCAATATGAATTCACACATATATACAGTATTTATATATGCTGTTGTGATGAAGTGGCCTCTTTCTTACACATTGTGGTAGGTAAGGTTGCCAGTTTTGGGCTTTTATTTATTTTTTTGAAGAGCCAAGTCGCTCCTTATTGGCTTGTTTCCATATAACTGGTTGCTTATTTCTCTGACTAGATCTGGCAACACTGTCTGGCATGAGTTAATGAAACAGTTGATTATGATGACGTGGATCCATCAATAAAGTTTGATATTTGGTGAAATGAAATGTGTAAGATGTATTTATTTTAATTTTAAATCTGGCTTCAGTTCACCACTTCACACTGCGTGTTGTCATTTCCCTCTCTTTCAAAATGCACATTTGCTTGAATCCCTTTGTTTACCGGTGCTCACATTTTACTATCAGGTTTGTTTTTATCGATTAAAAAATGTGCGTTTTCTGGCCCCGCTCTGTGCAAAAAACACAGCAGTTATAAATAGGACCACAGGTCTCCAGCTGGGTCATAATATGAAGCATATAGTTCTGTTTCCCAAGGACAGCTTCCCTTACGTTTAAGCTACTTGATGTACATTCATTAAAGGTGCAATGTTCCTATTTGAGGCTTTTGCCCAACAGTGATTGTAAATGCCCAACAGGTCTGTTCCAATGCACATATCAGATCACATTCAAAGTGCCAATATCTGGCACCGGCTCTTTGCTATCTGCAAAATCTCGTGGAGTCACGCTGCAGAGTATCAGGGAAATGCTAAGCCTGTTAGTCATGCTCAGTGGTGGCCAACTCTGCATCTGGATCTGGAAGAAGCAAGAGCAAGTGATGAGATTTCAGGATTTGGAATCAGACAATAGAGAAGGGAGCAGAAGGCATGACTTTGGTCGTAACTAAAAAGTGTCAACATCTTTGGATGGATTGCCAGAGAATTTGGTGTGAATGCTAGCGTTCTCGTAAGTGAGGATCAAATTGGATTATAATAATGATTCCCAACAGTTACAGTGCTGTCATCATCAGAGCCACTTTGTCCAATACTTTGAGGAATGTTCAGGGTTTTTACTGACTCCAAATGGGGCTGAGGAGGTACCTTTTTTAACATGTACATTGTAATATAAGAATTGACAAATTCTCATATTAAAGCCTGTTTTTTAAGACATATATATGCCCTGTCCAAAATGAAATTCTAAACTACCAGCATATCCAGACTCAGCATTCTATTTTGGAAACTGTGTTTTTTGTTTTGTTTTTATTTTAACTGTTCTTTTTTTATTCTCTTAAGTGCTCTTGTTGTTGTTTTTATTTCTATTGTGGTAATTCTAACTGCACAATTATTACTACTGTTACCTCCTGTATGCTGTGTTCTTTGTACAGCGCTTTGTTGCTAATGTCGGTGAAAGGTACTTTAAATAAACTTTACTTACTTACTATTGTTGGTAGCAGGCACAGGATTATGGTTGGGCCTTAAGGGCCTGGCTTCACCCACTTGTGATGGAATCTGAGAAGATAGACTTCCCTGACTTGTATTTTTACAGATTCATATTTGATATTTGAATGCAATTAACCACCTAGAATACAGGCTCTACTGTACTTAAAGAAATGTGAATAATTAATACTTTACCTTACATCATATGTGACTGATCAAGCTTGTAAAACTAGTGTGGTCGCATTTGCGCGCAAATCAGGGAAGCAATCGTGCTTGGGCACAGTAGGTAACTGTGGTGCCTCATGTGAAAACGCTCTAAGAACACTTAACCGGTGTTGCAAATTTTTTTTTTGAAATATGTAAATGAAACAAGCAACCAGCACATTTCTTGAAGGGCTGGCTTTAGTCTGCATCACAGTGGCAATTGGAATATAATAGGATGCATTTCTGCCAAAGTTTTGAATGGGTTTAAGTTGGGCCATCTGGGAGAAAGCTACCTTGGCTTTGTTTTTGTTTATTTACACTGCCCCAGGATATTGAAGGAATTATTAAAAAGGGCACAGAATACTTAAGAAATATTGCTCACTTAGTTTTTATCTTGACCTGTTGCCGCCTCACATGTCACCTCAATACGTTTGAGCATGCATTTTTAGAAAGGAAAGAAACAGTGTCTGAATTTCCCTTCTTTCTTTGTGATGAATATATTGATCCACCAGTATTGCAAAGTTTGCAGTGAGTGCCGATGTCGACCCTGCTGCGCCTTTGAATGGCTAATTTCGCCTTTAAAAAACCCCCCAAAAAACCCTGGACGTCTTAGTTGACTGGTTGATCCACCTCCTGACATCAGACAGTTCACTTTTTTACTGTTTCCTTTAGCTCTTTGCATTTAGTTTTCAATCAGTAACAAGATTCTTTGTCCGTGGTTAAGTTAAGCAAAGTTGTTTCTTTATTTTATTTCAAAATAAAAGCAAGTTTGTATTAAAAAAGGAAAGAAAGTATCTTCAGCATAAGACAGTACAAAAATTCAAAATAAACGCTTCACATAAAGTGTTTGTAAATGCAAAATAGTGGAATTTCAAACATTTAAAAATATGATTAATCATGATTAAACTAATTTAAATGATACACTACATTTGATCTATATCTTTATCTGTCTGTAAACATAATGTAATTTTGCACTTTCATGGAAGTAAAGACTTGCTAAGGTGCTTGCTGAATTGAATCCCTACTGTATGTTTAACTATTCCAGTACAGGACAACTTCAAAGTCATATCACATTAAGTGGAATATTTTGACCAGGTGGTGCAGCTGTCAAGTACTGTTGTATCTGCCTGTTGCAACTGTTACATAGAAATGGCCTTTTTTTTCATTTCTGTTTAAAAATCCTAGCAGAGAGAACTCCCATGATTACCCGCTAGCCTCAACGTCATCTTTTGTTATTGTAGTAGGCCTATTGATTAAAAGCCCCCTGGCAATGGAATCTACATATTGTATCTTTAATTTAGACGACTCTGTTCCTGGCACATCTGAATATACATTTGGATAGACAGCGTTTAAGCCTCAAAGAATGGATAAGAACAAGTTTAGGACTTTTTTTCTCACTGATAACACACCTGACGTGTGCTTTCAGGATGCTCTTGGACACACTGGATACTTCACTAATGAATAAGGAAAGTCTGCTATTGTCAATAGGTAGATTTTTTATTTTACATGGTAAAAAAATCACAAGATATATCCATTCACATCCAGCCACAGAAACCCATAACCATGAACTCATCTACACACAACAATATGAACACAGCTATCAACCCTAAAGCAAGAGGTGTAAGCTGTTATCACTTTCAGGAGGATAAACAATGTAAGTGAGAATACTAATCTTGGTGTAGCAGCTCAGAGCATCTCCTCCTTTGCTGGGGTATAAATAGCATAATTAGCCACGGGAGGAAACACAAATGCCACTTATCTTACTAACCGCTGCACAGCGTTCCACATTCCTCATGCACCTCTTCCTCCAATCCATCCTCCCGTGCTGAACACATTCGACACACTCAATAACTTAGACGGAAGGGAAATGCAGGGATGTCGGGTTTGGAATGCAGGAAAAAGAAGGGGCAGAAACACTGATTTACATTGAGTTAATATTCTGTTTCATCTGCAGGTAGTGAAGGCTGGGACGCTCAGGCCTGAAGGGAGAGAGGAGTGTGAGGACGTGCAAACGTGAGGTCTCATGGCGGGTGTTTTACCAGACGGCTGCATGCATGCATGACAAAAAGGCTCACATATCCGGGCGGGGAGCAGGCACTCTTTCGCACACTCTCTCCAAAACAACAGAAGGTGCCACTTAAACCTCTCAGAGGTCACTGAGCCAGATGTTGTCCACTGATGCAGAGAGGAGAAGTGCAACATTCAGTACAACAGACCAGAACTCCTCTGACAAAGGACTTTGGAGTGACATTGTTCTCAAATATAAAAGAAAAACACAAACTGGATATTTTTAATGGTAAGCATACATGAACTACATGACACAACTACAATTCTAAGATGTTATTTTATAAGAGCTTAACTAAGTAACTGCTTCTATTTAACAGATTCTGCATACAATTGGAGAATCTGTGGGTGCAGGAACAGATATATTGGAAACATTCTGGTTTGTGTTTGTAGTCTGAGTTGTATTGTCCTTGTGCGTTTCAGCAGGCCTTGGCTGCACACAAGGAAACAGTGTGTGTGGAGAGCAAAAGAAGCCGAACATAACCCTGTAGTCTTTTATCTAACAGAGAATTAGCTTCATTTAAACAGATACCTGCATGTAAGTACAGCTAACACTTCACTCTTAGCTGTTATGTCTCAACATCAACTCCATCCAGGCTTGTAAGTTGGGGCTGCTGTGACACTTTGGTAGAGTCGGTCGTCTTTCAATCAGAAAGTTGGCGGTGCAATTACAGCTTCAGCAGTCCATATGTCAAAGTGACTTTGGGCAAGAGACTGAACCCTGATTTGCTCCCGGTGACATTAATACTGGTGCATGTATTTGATGAGTTCATAGTATTGGGCACTTCACATAGCATCCTCTGCCATCAGTGTTTGGATTTGTATGTGACATGTATAGTGCTTTTATTGGTCAGAAGACAATAAATGCGCTGAGATTGGGTTGCAGCTAATGCTAACTCAATATTTCTGCTGCTGCTGATCCATATTAATTTTAATATGGATCAGCAGCTTTTAATATTAATATTAAAAGCCCTGTGAAACATTGAATTGCTTTTATTGCCAACAGGGAATGACACCATTTATTTTTCATTTGCATTGATGGTCAACATGCTTACTGGAGGTTTTTTGGATGCAGTGTGAACAAACACACCATTTGCTTCATTGATGTATTTTCTGACAAAGTAGCAGCTTAATGAGAGTTTGCTGTGTCCCTAAATGAGCCTCCTGAGGCTAACCTGTCAAATTTCTCTACATTTAGTGATGATAAAACTTTTACATTTAGAAACGCTGCCTTTGTACAGTATTGATATTGACATCGGTGCACCGGTGTATTATACCATTTTAAATATGTCAGGATTTTCACTTTCTTGGCCTCAATTAAAACCACAGCAGTGGACTGCTTCAGTAAGAAACCCTTAAAGTACCTAATGTGGCTATTTGTGCTTAGAAATGAAAAAGCAGATGAAACCCAGGCAAGATAGAAAAACAAGTCATGGCATTAAACGTGAGATCATTTTTCTTTGATTTACACAGTTTAACTACTTCTGTGTCAACTGAGTGTGGGAATAACATGTTATTTTAAAAATGAGTGTGATGATAACAGCTAAAATAGCTTTTATAACATTCTTACTCCTCATGGAATTAAAGCAAAGTACACAATGTTTCAGTGCTGCACCTCTGATTCATCGTGGGACTTGTGATCGGGACTACGCCATTCTGCTCCTCGCACTTCAGCACTGAGTGGGAGCGGACTGCTGCTCTCTAACTGTCACTCAGGCTTATGACTCAGAGCAGTGTACTATTCACCTTCTCACCTTGTTGAAGAGCGCTATGATTTGCTCAAGACTGGTGGCTTACTAGGGTGGAGGCAGTTGGGATAAAATTATAGTGTCACTTTCATGGCTAGTGTTTCCATCTGTAACCTATGGAGACCTGTGAGGAAGCATATACTGTATGGGATCAACAGGTTGTAGAGTGATGACTTAGTATTGTATTTATCTTGGACCACAAGCACGGCACTGCACTGGGTCTATGGGAAGCTCAAGCCCCTTCACCAAACTGCATAACCCACATTAAGCCCCTTCGCATCAAGGGAACAGACTTTTGATAATTGATTGAAAATAAATGGGAGAAAAAGCTGTGTTTTTACTGCCCATTCATTGTTAATGCAATCCAAAATAACTTTTTCCTCACATTTGCACACTTCAATCCTGTGTTCTACAACATAAATGTTAAAAAGCATAGATCTTCTTTGACTGTGTATGTACACATCATTTGAGAGCATTAGCTTGTGTTACGTTTATTGCTCAGTTGGATTTGAATGGCACTGCTAAAACATTAGAGCCCTTTTCCTTGTAGCTGTCATGGCGATCTAAAGAGAAAAACGGAATTATGTAGTCAACATACAGTACATAAACAAATGGATAGAAAAGTGTACAGGGTTTTCTAATGGACAGGTAGCAAAGAAAAGAGTGGCTATGCTATGTGGCTGTGCTAACACTTAGCGACTGTAGCCTACTGCTGTTCCTGCCGGTGTGTTTGAAATGGGCCAGTCCGAGTATGAAAGCTATCAACTATGATCTGAACAAAAGCTTCAGCTGTGCATGAAAAGTCATCATCACACATACCTAGTTTGTTAACGCTGAAAATCAAAGTTAATTAAAGGTAAAGGACAAGCTTTGTGCCGTACCTGAAGGGTTTACAAGGAGATATCGACGAATGTAGTTTTTTGTACGTCACCTCAATCTACAGATTGGTTAGTCATGTTTAAAATGTTAACTGTTTGGTTAAACTGTTGCTTCTTGAATGTAAAACTGAAACAAATACAGTACATACAGATTACCGTAAATAAAAAAAAATGCTGCACAAGGGAAAACAGAAACATTTGTCAGAATGCAATGGGTTAAAAAACTCTGTGAAGCGCAAAACTGTACAATTTTTCATTCAATAAATGTGAGTGATTGAAAAATATGAGAAAATTGGGTCGCGATTTTTCATTGTGTAGTCAGGGGACCACTTGAATCAGTAAGATACATCTGATGAGGGAGTGTGCTAATTTTTAGATTTGTACATTCAATAGTTTTCAAGATGGAACAAAAGTGCTGGACCAACATCGCTATAAAAAAAATGTTTTACACCCACATCTTAAGTTATTATCTCTGCAATATCAAGAAAAAAATGTGGCTAAAACATGAACCCTAGCTCTAACAATCAAAGTGCCTCCTTGCTTGTAAAAGGCTTAATGGATTAAGAATGTGCACGCTGTTCTGTAACTGTCGATTAAATTAGCCTAAAAGGCTGAACATGGAAGCAAAATTTCTCTGCATAATTGTACAAAAGTTACTTCTTGAAGGAAACAATATTGCCAGCAATAAACAGCTAATTTCTCCGTTCACACTCTTACACACGCTCACATCTGGCCGCTGGTGTCCTTCATGGCTAGTTTCTGATAATCCATATTTCATTTCCTGCAGGGTTATGGGAAGCATCTCCCTAGAGGTTTCCACTTGTCAAACTGTCACATCTCAAAGGCCTCACAAGGAGACTGAATTTGTTGATGTTTGCCAAAACCTCACACATCCTCGTCTCCTTCAGTTTCTATTTCAATTTCTTTTCCGCAGATTTTTTTTCATGACCTCTATCTCAGGACTTAAGTCGCGGCAGCTGTGGAAAAACAAAGAGGAAAGGCACAGCAGAAGCTATTACTGGATATGATGCTTTTACAGAGTGTAGAGCAACATCTGATGCTTTGCACCCATTTTGCATCATTCAAGCCTTTTCATGCAGTCTCGCTCAGCCTGGGACTCCGTCAAATATCCTATGAATTAATTGTTATGCCTCTATAAACTGGGAAGCCGAATCCAAAACTGTAAATTTAAGTATGAGTTCATTTTGTGTTGCTTTTTAAATCTCTTCAGTAACTCAAATGTGGATTTTTTTCCCACTTTAATAAGATCTCTCTTTTGATACATGACTAACGTGCTTAATTCATTGGTTGAGGATGAGGGGCTGAAGATGCATGAAATAAATGTTATTTTCAAATTTAAGGAAGAATGTGCAACTTTTTGATCCAGTAGATGTCGCCCTTGAGCACCAGCATGAAACCAAAACAAACTGCTGTTTGGTGACACCTCCGCCAAACTGAAGCCTCCGCTGTCCTCCAGCATCACACCTCCAACCCCCCTGCACGCACGTTCACACAGAGGAGTCAAGTGCAAGCGGCAGACAAAGCTGTCCTTGGCTTGAGCTTCCTGTGGCCTGCATTGTTTTTGAATGTCCCTTGGGATCAATAAAGTATCTATCTGTCTATCTATCTATCTATCTATCTATCTATCTATCTATCTATCTATCTATCTATCTATCTATCTTGTTGTGTTAGCAGGCTAATGTTAGCGCTCTTAAGTTAGCTCGTAGCTTTACATTGCATTTAAATTGACGCAGAATGATCGTGACCTAAAAATGCTTAAGTGACATTCAAATAAGAAGTGAGTAGTCGATATTATTCTTCTTTTCTCCAGTCCTTTTATATGCAAGGGGAGGAGTCGGCCGTCCCGCCTAAAGCTGATGTAAACTCGCTCCGACAATAACACAGCCGGCGGGATTCGTGCTTCCCACTCATTGTCGACAGTCTATAATGTACAGTAAACTTGATTTCTGCTATATTTATGTGTAAAATGTAGCATATACTTGTTTTAAAAACACAACACAGAGTTGAATTCTAAAAGTTCTCCTGTAAAAAAACAAACTGTGCTTCCTATTTCTTTTGCTGCATTTGCGATCACTTTTCTTTTCTCAGTGTTTAACTGGCAGTAATTGCACTGGGCTCGCTTTGAAATGAATGGTAGTCCTTCCGGCATCCACAACCTCGGGATATCACCAGTAAATGACCCATCATTAAAAAGAGCCTGTCCCAAAAACCGTGACAATGAAACCATGTAATGGGAAAAGCCTTGAGGGATAATTATATAAGTGATGAACAAAATGAACAAAATGAGCCCTAAAAGTTTCCCTTACAAGTCTATATAGTCTTCTAAATGATGACGGGACCGAGTGGTAAGCCTGTCCCTGGGCTATCATTTAAGTTATCTCACCATGAAATGTAAATTACAGTCTTCATAAGGGTCGTAATGGTGCACTATTTTATTCATGAAGTTATGATTACACCATTTCAGTGCTTTGAATATTCAAAATGTGCCACGTGGAAATGATTGGATCTAATGCGATCACTGGGACTGAGACATGTACTGTGATGCATTATGGATTAAAACACTGGAGCTCTCACTCGTCCAAATGTTGCCATGAGGATTCACGAGTTGATATTAAAGTTTACATCCAGCCTGATATTTTGAAACCCTTTTATGAGGAATTACCTCTAATGATTGCCATTTTTTCACTCCACCAGATGTTTCATGTACATGAGCAGAGCATGATGCTACAGTACTACTATATATTAAAAAAATCATTTGCATGCGAACATGTGAGAAATGAATGTGAAAGGTCTGCCACAGAGATTAATTGGGGGCTTAAAGGAACTCTGCGTGGAAAAGTGTGTGTGTTTATAAGTGTGTGTGCGTGATCCTGCACTGCCTGAGTGTAAAAGATGGATCGCTATGGAGACGGATTGCAGGCCAGTAGGGAAACAGAGTAATTATGATGTGCTGGGAAGCAAAGTGAGAGCTGTCTTAAGAACTGGCCCTCCGGCCATCAGATACTCCAGCACACTTCATTGCATCACATGGCCAATTACATTGTGTGTCAGTGAGTGATTTATTGCACCGGAGCTGGATCTTGCTTGACAGACAGTAGGACGTGAGTGGGCGATTGTGTTATATGTTTTAGATCAGGTCTAATCAATGTGACACGTACAGCGCACATATTGGTGTGTTTTTGATGGGGAACAACATGTAACCAAATGGAATGTGTACAAAAACATGCTGAAGCACACACACACACACAAACAGTAACTGCTGGTGAACTTGCTCTGGGTTACCTGTAGTTGTGTTTTTTGGTTCCAAAAAAATGAATGTTCACTTAAAGCCTGTGGTAAAAGCAATGCTCAGCACTGAAGTCTGGAAAGTGGTTGTTTTTCTCCATAAACCAACAACAGCAAGAAAAAATAAGTTTAATGAATTTGTGTAATAATGTGTTCATTGGGTTTTATGTTGCTTTAAATTCAAAGCAATTCAATTATCTAGCTAAAAGAAGTAATCGAGTTTGATGAAAAAAGATATAGTCCGGGAGCCAGGTCCCTCCCTCAGGATGTTTTTTGCTACCTTTTTTTCACTATGATTTTTAGTTAGCCCATACCTTGGGCCATCACAAGTTGATAACGACCACTCCCAACTCGGGGCCGTTTGGTCCTGGGGGGCCAAAAACCCCCTTTTTGAAAAATGCTTTATTCAAGATAATGTAAAGTCACAAATGATCTTGTTCAAATGTCATCAATAGACATACAAATATGATATTTGGCACAGAGTATCCTGACATATAGGGAAAAGTAGCAAAATAAGATTTGGGTACTTTCTGCCATTACATTTGAAGTTATCATCACTAAAACTCACAAAAAGACAATAAAAATAGCTTTTTACTGGTAAGGTTTAAAACATTGTCAGGTCACAGGTTGATGTTTATGAGAAGCTTCATTTACTACTTAAAAATCCAAAGCACAGTATTTCTGCAAGGTCATGCCACATGTTTCTAGAGTTTAGGCCATTGACAGTGATGGACAGTGCATCCATTCATCCTATGTATTTATTTTTTATTTGATATACATTATTACCCCCCCAATGGTAAAATTCAGGTTAACACTCTGTTATTGGGAGACATGTTACATCGTACTCTGGAAGAGAAGTTGCACCTCTCCATTAACCTGACAAAGTCCCATACTTTGGTCCGTACTCCCTCCCCCCCTTAGAAAAATCTGTTGTTCCAGTCAGGGTAGTGATACCAGGCTAGTTCCATACCCGACACTGTGACCTGTATTTTGATTTTACCCTTCGACCCATATCCCATCTAACATGGAGGAGGCGGAGCTTATGTCCTCAGTCAGTAGGAGGAGGTCCAAATGTTTTATTTTGAGGGGGCTGCCATGTCCATCTTTTTAGTTTATGCTTATGGCTAACATAAGCGACTGTGCTTTGTTTTATTAGACAGAAATCATGCTATGCTAGTTAAATAATGTTTCTTCTTACATCTGTATTATCAAACTGAGGCTGACTAGCTTGGCAATATCATAAGAAAAGAATACTGTTTCTTTATGTTCAGGTTTTCTTACTTAAAGCTAGGATACTGCTAATTTTAGCCTGGGAAATGTAGCTTTACCCTCAGTCACTGAGCACAATCTTATGTATCGAGCAAAGATGGGGACCCAAGCTTGAGATTCCGACACGAGTCGCAGATAAGTCGCACACAGATGTGACTTGAGACTTGACTTGGACTCGTCTCTTCAAAGACTTCCGACTCGACTTCAGACATGAGGTTTAGGACTCATGATCAGGCACATAATCTCATTCCATCCCATTATGCTGACCCTGCGTCATGTGCCGGGTGTCCACACTTCACAGATGACTTAATATGTGTTTTAAAACCAAGAGATTCGACTTGGAAGTTCTGCAGTCTTGACTTGCAATCACCCTCAAAGACATGAGACTTGACTTGGACTCACAGGGAGTGACTTGTGCCCAAATAAGAACCCAAATATGAACCTTGTAAGGGAGGTCACTAGCTATTATCTACTGACCTCGTTTGCAAGGTTCTCATTTATTAATAAGTGCTAAAGTTAGCTTACTTAGCAAACTTCCTGTAGCTGAGCGGTAGGCTGGATTTGAAAGCTGATGGACTGCAATCAAATATCAATCATTTCTAAAGTTGCAAAGATTTTAAGTGGTACGTTTGCCATCATGACCACTGTTAAACCAATATCTCCATTACTGAAAAACTAAAGCAGGTTATAGCAAAACAAAGAAACTGGGCAAGGCTTAGCAAACAGTAAATGTCTTGAAGTGAAAGATATGAGCTGTAATGCACAGCCCCCTGCTGTTATAATGACTCACACTAAAACCCCACTTATAGCTCTCATTGAATGCTCATTTACACTGCATAATTCTCAAGTATCTAAGTTAGGGACACCATATGTGCTGAAATTTACCAAGCACTTATTTTTTAAAACTGCATACCAATATGACTGATGATCACTTCTAAAAACGGACAGTGTTTAAGCTTCACGCAGTCATCATCATGACAGAGCACCAGCTGAACTTTAATAAATCTCAGCTGCACATTATAGGAGGTATACTCACAGTGTTTGTGCCAAAGCAAAAAAAACAGGACTCACATTCTCAGCTGAGTAATTACTGTCTGTTTTAGAAATGTTACCCTTTGGAGGGAAAAACAAAAAGCGGAGGCCATATTAAAGCACAGATGGGTGATATTTGCATGCTGATAATTACAGACCATCATATTGGTGCTGAATGACTCCCTGTTGATCCGCTGGTATGGGGGATATTACGCTCTTCTTTTCTCATTTGTATCACAATACCACTGAATGTTCATCAAAGATTGTTCCCATTTTCTCCTCTTTCATACTAAGGTTTATAAATTGCAACTGCCTTTTTATTCACAAATAGGCGACAATAAAACAGTAAAGGGAAGGCTAATGTCCTGTTCGCTTCTAGTTTGTCCCACTCTATGGAACTATTAGCAGAATTGTGTCATAATGATCCTTTTCCTTTGCGTTCACTTTACTGGTGTCTCTTGGTTGAAATTAGATTGGAGCCATGCAGCTATAAAGACAAGCATGGCGGGATTTCACAACTTGGACTGAGAAGTACAGACACAAATTGGACATGACAGTTGTGTTTTTTTTCTTACAAAGGAGATGCTGTAGCATGTATGATGAAAGTCGTCCCCCATAATACACACACTGCCATCATTCCGCTGAAGGAAAGTTGCAACTTAATCCGATTGGAGAGATTACAGGAGCGTGTTTTTATCCTCATCAGTCATGTTGAAGCACTGCCAGGCTTGTCAGTCGACAGGCTCTTGTCGTTCCCAGCATATCTGATTTATCTGCGGTTTCCTGGCCTTTCATGACGCCCTCCTGTTTGAAGCCGGGGGATAAGGTCACCTCAGAGAGAGAGGTGCCTGCAGTCTGTATGTAATGGGCTCAGGAGGCACACTGCTTAGAGGGCTGAGCTCACCCTGTGGGGTTACATAAAATCCTGTTGACATATGGGGTCCCACAGCTGTCAAAACTATAGTGTGTTGTTTAACTGAGAAAACAAGAGGTTCACCTGCAATTTCCACTAAGTCCGTGCGTTGCAATCCGTCAGCGCCCGCACACTACTGAGCTGATCGTCCTTTCACTAGTCAATGCTCATGTTTCCACAGCACGCGCCGCGGTCAGTCTCTGCAGCGTGATAGCAGCGCCATTACGCTCTGCTCCGCTATAAATCAGTACCAAGTCTGTTTTTAGATGGATGCCCCTGCAAGCATGCATCGAGCTGAACCGATCAGATCAACTTGGACAGGAAGTCAGACAGTGGAACGCAAAGAGCATCCAGTCATTTTGAAAAATAGAACACAATATAGACTCCCAATCGTATATCCCATGACTTTATCAACATTACGTCAAAAACTGCACCAAACAAACAACAAATCAACCTCCGAAAGACAAAGCAACATGTTTGTATGTTGTTCTCATTATTACCGCGTGATCCTGTTGTTTTCCTGGGATCTTGTGAACCCGTATGTAGCGCTGCTTATGGCTGTGCTCACCTTCAAGAAAAGGAACCAGTAGGGTAGGGTGCGCACTGTAGGACGGAGCAAAACCATGGCGCTGATGGACCGCGGACTATGTGGAAATTGTGGGTTAGTGTGTCCGTCTGAGAATTTTTTCTGAACAGGACCTTCTGCATGTAGAGTAGGTATTATAGGTATTATTATTAGAGGCTTTCTCTGATGATTTTTGGTCCAATTGACAGTTGAAGATATCAGACGAATATGATTGGCACATTTAGGTAAATGACCGAGTCTATTTTTGACGGCCTGCTGTGAGCATGCGTCAAGCAGGACAGAATAGATTGACCCGCACAGGAAGTCAGACAGGGACATGCACAGAGCATCTGGTCATTTTCAAAACTGAACACAATATACAGACTGCTGATTTTCGGCACTGAATAAACAGCAAATCATCCTCAGAAGGCAAAGCAACACTTTTTTCTCTTTATTCCTGCGTGATATTGTAGTTCTCTTGTGATCTTGTGAACCTGTGTGTACAGCTGCTCATTGCTGCACTCACACGGAACGCAAATTACACAGATTGCAGGTAACAGGGATCATTCCTCAAAGTCATTCAGTCTGAGTGTGGAGACTAGAATCTATCCAGTATGTCCAGTGTTTCCCAGCATTTGTTGCTTTATAAAACTGAATACAGGGTTCGGTGATTTGTTTCTATGGAAGGGTTTTTGGGTATTGATAGGCTTCATCAGAAGCAGAAATATTTGTTTAATCCCCAGCGGGAAAATTCTGGTTTTGTTCAGTTCAGTTCTGTGTAATCTTTCTTTATTTTTGGATTGACTGTATTGCACATATTCGTGTGAGCATTTTTAACATGCATACTGTACCTAAGACTTTTTTTAACAGTATTAAGTTAAATGTGAAATCTTGAACTCTTGAAATGAGTACCTAAGAGGATGGTCTTTACAGTAATATCTGTTTACAAAGTAAGTTTGACAGTGAGGTGCAGGAGTGCTTTCAGTGCCAGTGAAAACATGTAGGATGAGACTGTTTTGAAAGCAGCAGATTAAAAAAAAAAAACACCTCCAGAGTCCACTGTTATTCTGACAAACATCCAAGCAGCCTTAAGCAGATTAACTAAAGTGTTTCGCTGCATGTATGAGCTGTTTCGGGAAATGCATCATAAGTGCTGAGAACTTTAAATATTTCCAGGAGTGAGCCAAAACAATTGAGATAAACTTCACTTCAGCAAACTTTGCTTCAAATGTAAAAACTCTCAGCAGAATTTTGCAATACCAATCTTTATTCCAAGAAGATTTTTAATACTTTTCAGAACCTTTGAAAGAAGCTGCCTTGGTCTTACATTTGAATTGATTTGTAATGGTATCGACTGAAAGTAACTTTTCTGAAGTTAATTAAAAAAAAAAAAATCGATATGAGATCCTGTTTCTGCCTCCTCAGTGGTAATGTTATCCTTGTGCAGGATTTATTCACTGCAGTCTAGGATGGAAGTCGCATTTATTAGATCATCAAAAAAGCAAATCTAAGAGTAATGCGTCACAGAAAGCAGTTTGAGGATTTGGACAGTGCTATTAAATCAAATAAATGGTAAACGGATTTGAGCTTGAATAGCACTTGTCTAGTCTACTGACTAAAAAAGTCACACCTACCATTCGACACCCATTCACACACTGATGGCAGAGGCTGCTGTGTAAACTGTCCATCAGTATTAACTAATCCCATAAGTGTCTTGCCCAATGACACATTGGACATGTGGCTGCAGGAGATGGGGATTGAACGTTGAGGGATGACCGGCTCTACCAACAGAACCACAGCCACCCCAAGAAATACATTTCTTGAACAATTTATTAAAGCCTTCACAGTTTTTATATCAATTGTTTTGTACTAATGGGTGCATTGTAACCCTCAAGTTTTGATTTCAATCAGCTCAGAGGTAAAAATCCTGAATTGTCTCAGAATTGTGTGGTTGGATTTGCTTTCACACAACAGACAATAAGCACCAGTCTTAGACTCTTCAGTATAAGTCTCTTGGGAACCTGTCCTACACCTGGCACAAAGCATCTTTTCGTGTAGCGTTTATATTCGTATTATTTTCCACCTGACACAGTTGACATTTTCATGCCCAGCACCACAGCAGTGGTGGCACGCTCCTACAGTTAATGGCAAAGTATATTCCTGCTATTTAGAGGGCGTGAGAGAAAGATAAGCATACATACAGTGATTTCATGACAGACTTCCACTTTGCCCATAAGACACACAGGGGAGCACAGCAGCATTCCTGTTGCTCAGTTTTATATATATTTTTTTTGCATTTGCTGATACATTCAGATTGAGATTGTATTGGGACATCAGGGCTGAGGGATGGCGCGTTTCAGTTTCTGTCCAGCTTAATGTTGTGTTGCCCTAATGCGCTGTCTAATACATGCAGAATAAAAACACAAACAGAAGCAAACAGAATCACACGCTCTCATGCAACTGAGTGATGGATTTGTAATAATTCTTACCGACAGTCCAGCCCATATATGTTAATACATAGACTGTGACGGTCCAGTGTCCATAACGCACACATTAGAGAATATAGCCAAGGAGTCCAGCAAAAAAAACAAGTAAATCAATGTTTACAGAATATCTTTAACTGTCTGAGCACACAGAACATTAGTTAATATAGATCCTGTCCCATCTTTTCTGCGTGTCTGCGATTTAAATTGTAAATTAAGTTACACTTTTTGTGTATTAAATAGCTAGGAAAAAGTAACCAGACGTGCCCAAAATCACTTTTCCTTACAGACAATTAACACCTTCAAAATATGGCCCTTGGTTTTGTTGTGTGGTCCAGTCCAGAGTTCAAGTTGCATCATCCACACCAATTTAACCAGCTGGTCACATAGAACGTGTTTACTGACATCAAATTGGTTAGATGTGGAGGTACGCTTAGTTTAACTTTAGGCCTGCAATTATTTATGCATTAACCGACACTTTTGGTCTTTTTATGTATTTGATTAGATATTTGTTACATGCTTCACTGAATCACAACTTAAAGGAGCATTATGTAACATATTTACTGAATTAAAACATAAAATGACCTTACTATATCATCAGACATTAAGGAAACATGTTATGTTGAAGTGCTGGCTTCTCTGACTACAATGCAGCAGCCAGTATGTCCTCCTAAGTTTAGATTCTGGTCCTGAATGGTCTGTTTTTGTTTTGAACAGAGGAGGTAGGCTGTTTTATGGCACCCCCACACGGCCGTTTCGGACGCCCCTCAGTTTGCCAGGCAAACAGCAAACCAACAGGTGTTGCAGCGATGGAAGCTGGCAAGCGAACTGGTTCAGATAGAACTGATTTTCCCCGACCTAAAAAGCCATGGCTTTATCTAATAAGCTCCAAAAGCAGAAACGTGGTTTTGAAAAATGGAGAGAAGTTAGGACGCAGAAAGGTTTCAAGACCGATTGCAGATCTGGCTTAACACTGAAGCTTCAGTGTCTGCAACATGGCAACCCACGTTAGCATAGACGCTAGGGAGGAGACAGCTCTCTCTAATGTTTAGAATTTTTTGAATTTGGACTTCAGTACTAATTTTAAATGCAAGGTGTCAGAGTTGCATACTACTCCTTTGAGAACAGAGTAAAATAAACTCCTAACTTGTTGAGCATTTGTTCTCTTCCAGCTTAATTGTTCTACTATTGACTAGCACAGAGCCACATCGAGAAGAAAAACTATAGTCACAAGTCACAAAAATAGATAACTCTGTATCCTGGAGGGGAAAAAAAGACTCTTGCGAGCTGTAATTACTGTATGATTACTTAACTGAATTATTACAAAATGAAATATTTATTTCCAAGCTGAAAGAAGTTTACCATTGATCCCTTTCCCTTTGCTCGCCTCTTTCCAGATCAGTGGTGCGTCTGATGGATTCTTCAAAGACTCCCTTCAGAGGAATCCCTCACATGAAACATCTTTCACATGTTTAATATAACATGACAATTGACCACAAGGCAGAGAGGCCTAAAGCACTTCAAGAAATAATCTGTGTAGTTCTGTGCTCCCTGTGAATAGGTGCAAAGCAAATGCAGAGTTTTCCTACTGAGATCAGTGGTTACACGTAGCGTAGGCTGTCATGTTTTCTGTTGATTTAATCCTGGCAACCTTCCAAAAAAATATACACAAACAACCCAAATTCAGAATGTAAAAAAACATCACCTTGTTTAATTATTTATTTTTTGAAAGCTTGCCAAACAGCAACAGAGATATTTAGACTACCTGCAGTGCAAAGCAGAATTATAAAAGAGCACTCTGTCATTGATTATTGCATCTATTAAGCATGCACTTCTGAAAACTTCTGGGAATTGTCAGGTAGACTTGCCCTGAAATCTTCCTAAGTTGGTTATTCGAACATGTACCTTGCAGTGGGAGACTATCCCTGTTGGATGGGAGGAGAAGGCAAGACATGACACAAAAAGAAAATGCAGAAGTGGTGGATAAAGCAACAGAGTCCACTATACAACGATAACATGAGTTGTTGTTTTTTTGCCTATGATCATGTGCCAGCTGCAAGATGTAAACATCGTCACCCCTAGGGCTTACTTGCTGTGAATTTCCCTGAGTATTTCCTGTCAGTTTACACATCAGCTCACCCCGACATCGCGCATTAAAGGTCAAATATTGTACTATATATACACATATTTTCAACAAGTTAAAATAAGTCTCAGAGGTCCCCAACACATGTCTGTGTAGATTCTTGCTATAAATCTACCTTGATCCTGTATTTTACAATGCCTATAAACCCCTCTATTTCAGCCCTGCTCAGAACAGGCTGTTTCTGTGTCTGAAGCTTTAAATGCAAATGAGCTGTGTTTAACCACACCCCCCTCTGGAAGGGCTTGGGTGCCTTTGGCTTTCTCGCTCCATGCCCTATTGTTTACGGTGAGAAGGCAGACCCAGAGGACAGAACAATAAACTAGTTGTGGGACTGTCACCCACCTGGGGGAGGGGTTACTCCCCTTTGTGATGTCATGAAGGGAAAATCTCCATACAGCCTGTTTGAGCACACATTTTCTGAAAAGTGGAGCAGGCAAAAGACAGAGAGGATGGACTTCTCTTATAATTTGGGGGGTTTGGACACATGCTAGAGACACATATTATTGTTAGAAAAACATGGTTAAGTTTCAATTTTCAAGGGGGATGTGGGCAAAAAGTGTGGGAAAATTTAAAGTGAAAAATTAGCTATTTGCATTCACACATTTAGCTCGCCCCCAAAACATCAGGATGTCTTCAGGAGTTTTGTGCGAAAGCAGCATTTCAGTGCAGATTTTTGAAAGGGAAGTCATCAGCAGCCCTTTCCTTAAACTCTCCAACTACAGAACACCTTACCTTTAAGTACAATACAGTCCCTCAGTCTTAACATTAAGAGGTATTTTTTTTAATTATTACGTTTTTACACATCACTTTCTCCTCCTTCTGGCTGGCTGATTCATGCCGCTGGTTAATGCCGCTGGTTAATTATTTCAGCAGAGCAGCTGTAAATGTCAAGGAGACGAGCATGTCTCAAGGTGAGACAGGCCATGAGTGGAGATGCTTCTGTCTTAAGCTATACTTGCATCTGTCTCCATTTTCTCCCTTTCCTTAATGTTGTTAAATGCAGGCTGATTTGTCACCAATGGACAGAAAAAAAAATATGAAATGTTTTTTAAATAAATGTTCAGAATGTCGCATCCTGTACCTTTAAAAAAAAGTGTATTCAATAAATGTAAACACATTTCACTTAAATTAACAAACTTCAATGTCATGGTGTTGCTAGAGGTAAAGGTCTGGGATCATCTAAGCCCGAAGAATTATTGATGAAAAATGTGACAAAAATAAAGGTCCTGTCAATCCAGCACATGCTGATATATTTTACTTGAAGAATTACAAATTTGAAAAGCTGGTGGCGCTACATGGCAGGTCAGGAAATCAACCAGTCACTTGGTTTCATCCATTTGGCCAAATGGACATATAGTATGTAACAAATATCATTGCAGTTCGACCAAAAGTTTTTATTGAGACATTTCACATGAAGCACCCAAGTGTGGACCTTAATGGAAAATAAAACTTCCAAAACTGCAGGATTCATCATTGTCTGGTTGTAGACGGACCAACTGTCCCTGCCATCTTTGGTGCCCTACAACATACTACAAAGTTTGATTGAAGGAAGATCTGTAAACTGAGAAAATTCAAACAGTCCTAAGTACTGATGAACACCATCAGTCCAGAGAAGAGCATGGCTTGGGCCCCAAAAAATCCAGCCCGAACCAACCAGAGTCCGTGCATGTTATATCTGACCTGGACCGACCAGTCTCAATAACTGTATTTATGGGCCCGAGCCCGACTTAAACCCAACTTTTTTTGTCTGAAGTTGCCACCACATAGACTTGGGTCAGTGCTCCAGCAAGTAGCATAGACTTCAGCCCAGCCCCGATGTTTTTAAATACATAAGATAATTATGTATTTAAAAACAAAGCCCTACCTGGCCGAGCCCGAGATCAGGCGTTGGGTTCCGAAGGGCTCTGATCGGTTTGCAGACCTCTAGTCCAGAGTATAAAGTTCAGGTAATGCCAACCTATGTTGTGACGTTTCATAATTTTGGTCGTTGAAGCTCCACAGACAGAAACATTGCATTTAAAGTGAACGTGAACATTAGCTCCCTCTCTGAGTCTTTATTTTAAAATGCTGAAATCTTGGTTGGAAGGTTAAAAAATACTCGCACCACCTTAACAATAAGAGGTTCAACCAATGTCAATCTCACTGTTGATGTTACATTGTCTTGTGACCTGGTCTCAAGTCCCTGCATAGTGAACTCATAGTGAACTTTCAACTCATTAGCTAACCACTGTCCAATGAATTGATGGAATCTAGGGATTAACACTTGAGATGACCTCTCGGTGGTCAAGCGGTTATCTGAATCATTGTCAAATATCTATTGAGTGAAATTTGATTGACAGCCTAATTGACAGTACTTTCTTTATCTTGTATATGTTTAGCATTGTCCATGTATTGCAAGTCAGAACACAGAGAAATATATACAAAATAACCTACTTTAAAGATGGCTAAGTAAGGTTTAAAAACTCTAAGCCTGCTTTTTTTAGTCCAAATATACTACAAAACCGGTAACTAACTGGAGCAGCAAACAGTCTACTCTTACAGCAGTCACTTTCTCCAGTCTTGGTCTAAGTTTCATCAATGTGAAGGAAAGCTTTCTTGATGAGGCTCTTATTGATTAAGGGTGGCCATCACCCCTCTGGGCTCCATCTTAGACCTAGCCCCTGCAGATTTATGTGCTTTTCACAGAGGTTTATCTTTGCCTTAATGCCTCTTTGTTCAGCGCTGTATTGGTGTTTCTGTCACGTTGTTAAAATCTATGGCGCAATATCACTCCCTTGGAATGGGCTCATCGAAGAGTCAGGCCTCGGAGATCTACGGCCCAATATGGCAGGCAGGGGAAAAAGGGAAGCAGGAAGCAGCGGTAAACTCATAAGCTATCTATATTCTGATTGATGGTGTTCAATGTTCCTTTACAAAATAGGCAAAAGAGATAACACAAACAGCAGACGTGTTAAATATATCCCCGACAAGCTCAATAAAATTATTTTCACAATGTCTTGATGTCTGTGATGAGTGTTTCCATTTTCCTTTGGCCTGGACAATTTCCTCTGACATCTCTACTCATCCATAGCTGATGATTGCTTGGGAAAGCACTCAGAGGACTGATTGATATGAGAATGACACCCATAGCGTTTTTTGTTTTAAATACATATAATTCTCTATGTAAATCTCTTCAGCTGCTACATTCGGAGACAAGCCAGCTGTTATAACCTGCTAACCATTATGGTCAAGCTTCTGAGTGAGCTGCTCTCACTGATTGAAACACGTTCTCTGTGATTATGGCAATCATCTAACGGCTCTTGCTATGTAGCTCCTCCAGCTGGACCATTTGGTGACTTTCCATGTTGCTGTGGAATTACAACAAGGCAAAGCTCTGCCTCCAAATTACCAGTTGTATTATGAGGAATAATGTTATCGCTGTGATATATGACATTATACAATAATGATACTAGACTAGAATGGGAAATTCCTGAAGAAATTTCAGTGTGAGAGCTGCAGAGCATGGTTAAGCTACCATGAGAGCAGTGGCTGTTGTAGCTATTGCTACCACAGTCTCATTTGCAGCTTTCATAACATAACCAGGACCTCACAGGACTCGAACCCATGACCTTCTGATTACCTGAGCAGCAGTTTTACCCACTGAGCTAAAGAGAAGACGAGACACCATAAAAACTATTCCAGAACATGAGGCGATGACAAAACAATGGAAAAACTTTTTTTAACCTTAAACTTAAAACACATTTATTTTCAAAATGTGGAAAGTAAATGTAAAAAAGATAGAGCAGTGAACATCTAAATCGGTGACTGTTGACACCACAGGAACAAGTTTCCATCATAAAAGAAATCCATTAGTACTCTCGGGAATCGAACCCCCAATCATCAGATTACCTGTGTAGCAGTCTAACCCACTGAGCTACAGAGAAGACAAGACACCATCAAACCATACCACAACATGAGGCAATGACAAAACACTGGAAAAACTTTTTTTAAGATCTTAAACTTAAAACATTTTTATTTTAAAAATGTTGAACATAAGTATCACAACTATAAAGAGTAGTGAACTTCTAAATTGAACACAGCTTGCACCACAGCAAACAATCAGCATAATCAAAAACATGCTGTGTAAATATTACTTTCCTAAGGCTAATGGTAAATGAGTGATGAGCCCTGAAAACAAAACTCTTGATGACTGACCAGATGGTGGCGCTATAGGATCATTTATGAGTATATTGAGCATACAACAAGTAACCATAGGGCCAAGTTTGAATACTATAGCACTTTTAGTTTTTGAGATATCAGCTTTCAGGACCTGCTCCAATTGATATTTAATATTTCTAAAGTTCATTTAAAATCACTCAAACATTTAAGTGTTGAGAAAAGCAAAAGCCCTCACAACACACGACCAGGAGTCAGCATGTTAGTGAGGAGCTTATGTGTTTTCTCGGGAATTGAACCCAGTATCTTCGAGTTAGGTGGACTTGCCATCAGCCTAAGCCTTTGCGCCACAGTAAAGACAAAGACTCAGCATGCGCTTTCACTACATGAGGCAATGACATCACATGGGGAAAACTCTTTTAAGCTTTAAATGCACCAAATTTTCAAAATTTCCTCATAAAATTCTGAAAATAATCACACAATATCCTGATGCTTTCCTGAGGGCTGTTCACAAATTTGGTGAAGTTTGATCAAACATTTAGCGAAATAGAAAATGTTTTGCCTACAGTACTGATTACAGTAAAACGTTTACTGTCCTCACGGGCACACCGTTTAAGTGATCTTTATGAAATTCGATTTGTAAGGTGGGATGTATCTCACCAATGGCTGTACCAATTTTGGTATGATTTGAGTAAAGGCTCGATGAGTTACAGTAGTTAATTGATTATACATATTTTGAAAAATATAGAGTGACGAACTTCTGAATTGACCCTAGGTTGCAGCGCGGCAAATGATCAGTAGCATCCAAGGAACACGCTGTGTGAATATTATTTTCATACAGCTAACTGTTAGCAAGTTATTAGCATTGAAAGCAAAACGCTTAATATCTCACCACATGGTGGCGCTATGAGTACTATCGTTCAGTATGTTAAATATTTTACCATTAGGGACCATATTACGAGGTTTGAGTACTTTAGCACTTTTAGTTTTTGAGTTATGAGCTTTCAAAAATGCGTCCCATAGGATTCAATTCATATTTTTACAGTTTAAAATATTCATATAAAATCACTGTACCATTGTAGCATCAATAAAAGTAATAGCGCACTTCTCCTCACCAAACTCTACCATTTCCAGTTGGAACCATGTTTCTAGCACAAACCGTATAGGAGGAGATACAAGCCAAAAAACGGCGGAATAATAATAATAATAAAAAGATATAAAAATAAAGAGCGAAGATAACATAAGTGTGAGAGCTGCAGCTCTCACACTAATTAGCTTTGTATGTTTCTTTATTTGTTCAACATATCTCAATACTAATCACCTGCAATCAGTTCCCCTCTTCACTATAAAAGGGCACTTTTATGAATAGAATCGGACAAAGGCTAATCTAGTTTACTGATTGTTGTGGATGTGGCACAGTGGTAGAGTGGGTTGACTCAAACAAATGGTTGGCGGTTCAGTTCCCAGCTCCTGCAGACTGCCAAAATGGTTTTAAACTGGTGTTTAAAAGAGTGACTGTGAAATGGAGTGTGCACTTTAAATGATTGGGAAACTAGAAAAGTGCTGTATAAATACAGTAAAAGAAAAGTGCTATATAAATACATTCCCTTTACCATTTATTGTTTTATAAATCCAAGCTTCATTCCTTAGTGTTTTCAATCCTGAATATGTATAACATTACTATGAACCAACAGTTAGTATCACAATTAACTCTAACCAGGTATTTAAAGGCAGGGTTGGTAAATGTTCACCAGATACACTTTTTAAGATTTTGGTTGAAATTGTCTTTAGGTCCTGACAGAAATTAATAACTCCTGTGCTCTAAAAAACGAACGAAGAAATCCGTCATCTGTAGCAGTTGTAAGCCTGTAAAAACTGACCAATGTCTGCCATGAGGTACCAATATGATGACCCAATCATGCCTCCCTGTCTCCCTGCTTGTTCTCTACCCCATGGCATGCACCAGCCCACACTCAAAGTGTGTCACCGATGACAAAGTCTATACTACGAGTTTACTTACCGCTGAATGAGACAGGAGATGACGTAGTTTCTACACAATGCAAGCGATGAGCTGAGGTCCGCTTCTGGAGCGACGGCGCTGTGCACGTAGGTGAGGGGCGTGGCTTTTGAGGGAGCACAGAGGGGAGGGGGGTGGGTGTAGACGGAGCACTGAGGGAATGCTACTTTCAAAATTATGCTAGTTTTCGAAAATTACCAACCCTGCCTTTAATGAAAGATAACAGTTAAATAAATGCCCTCCTAGTGTTTACATATTGTTCTCTCTTGTATTTTTGTGTGATCAAAATGGTTTCTGAGTTCTTTAGGCTTTTTTTTAACTAAGTGGTATTTAAAGATTAGCATCTCATTAATTATTTCTATTTTGGTTCTATGGATTCTGTGAAGTTTGTAGACTTTTAAAAAGGTACAATATGTAGAATTGTATTATAATTTTACACTCAAATATCTAAATTAATAAAAAATTACCTAAATCTTTGTTGTATATATTTTTGTGTTGAGTACTAACATCACTTCAAATATTTCAAAACGTTATCAAAGCCAGAGAAATTCTTAATTTTAAAGTTATAACTGGACGTGTCTTGTTGCGGCAGCTGCCATGACAGAGCCAAAACCTGCAATTAGGTCTACGCTTTAGTCATATACAATAAATGTGTTTTATTATTAAAATTGTGACTTTAGACGTATGTACAGAACATCGTCTTTTTGAGTCCATAGAGACTTATGCTAAGAAGATTTACATGTTGCAATTCTCTTGTGTAGCTTAAAAGTAGATGTGATTCGTGGAGACGGAAAGGGTAAATAAATTAAATTCTTTAAATTTACTAACCTTTTAAAAATAATTCAGGCTTAAGGCAGGTCAGCATTAGCATCATTTTTAAAACAAGAGGCCACATTCAATTCTTTATTTAAGATATGGCTGATATATTGAATATATGTAAATATTTCAAAATAAACTTGCCCAAACAAATTTACATACACAAAAAGTTATTTTTAATAAGAAAAAGTTAACCTTACATCACTGTTTCCCCTTTTCCTCCCTCGCACCCACAACAGCTAAAATTGCCTGGAGGAATGCTTATTTTCTTCTGAGCACAGGCCAGACAATGTCTGTCCTTTTCAAAGGGTATCAGGGATTGGCAGGGCCATGATCTCCTCTACTTGCAGGTCTTTTGTGATTCCCTGGAGGGGCTGAGGCCAGGCGAGCTCCCTGGCGCCTTTCTGCTCTTTCACCCAGTCAGCCTTCATTAGCCTCCACCCTAACATTCCTTTTCCTGGAGATCCACAATTGCTTAAGGACTGAGTCAAGTCAGGAACACCACAGTAAATCCCTGAGTGAGTAACACAAGAAGTATAGTAACTGCTAATCTATGGAAATCTAGGAGCAGGTAATCAATACTCCTCAGATACTTAAAACGTATATAACTGACGACGCATAGAGTAAAGAATCTGCCAAAGATAAATGAAAACTGCTTCAAATCTTCTCTTTCATCATCTCTCTAAGAAATATTTAGATTCATTATAAAGCTGGACTGTATTTTCCCGCCGTATCTATGAGACAATGTACCTTTTACATATGTTTTATTTATACCAGACTGACATCTTTTAGAATCATGACGGCTGAGGAAGTGTATTTTCTAAAAGTGTTTCTCACTTAAACATGCCACCTACATAATAACAGTTAACTGATACTAAATCTTAGAAATGAAAACATGTCACATTAAGTGTTCAGTGTCTCATTTATATAACAAATGATACCCTGATTCTAAGTATAATGAACAGTGACAGCTGCTTACAGTAACTGATGAAATATGGTGCGTGTGAGTGGTACTGCTGCCCCGGGGCGAGTGTTTCAGAATGTCATATTACAGCTCCACTGTTGGGAACCAGACTGTAGCGAGCGGGGGCGTGTGGTTAATGTTGTACTGGAGGTATATGCTTGTTTTGTGTGAGGAAGCTGGGGTGGAAGATGTGTTTTCAGTACGTGTTATTACCAAACAGGAGACGGGAGTTTTGGATTTCATCATTGACCAACAGTTTATGCTTTTCCTTTTGACTAATTAGGTGTTTTCGAACCGCACAAACTTTTTCATAGTTCTAGGAACTGTTGGAACCCTCCCCCTATTTTGGTTCCAAGAACCCCGTTTAGAGGAACCTTTTTAGCTCCTGCTTCAGAGTAGGTACCATGGCGGTGTGAATGCAGACAGAAAAAGTCCCCATGGTGTGTAGTTCTCAGGAAACTCTCCAGTGGAAAGTTCTTCTTCAAAAAGTCCACAGAACTGTTTGGTCCGAAAACACCTAATGTAACCGCTGTGTTGTAGTGGCCCCACTTTTACCGTTGTTGAATTGCCACAGCTCCTCTTATTATGATTTGCTTTCCATAATCGAGCAGCCACACATGGGAGTTCAAGAAATTGGATCTGAACCTGTAAATAGATGAAGTAAGAAGTAGCACGAGATAAATCACTGCAGACAAAGAATGAAACAACAAAAACATTTGAAGGCTTAATAACAGCCAGTTTCCACATACTCCGTGCGTGACACGGTGCGTCACCGCCGCACACTATGCAGCCGTTTGTGGAAACATTAGTCAATGCTAATGTTTCCACAGAGAGCTCCATGGTCCGTATTCGGAGCGTGCCACCACGCTCTGCTCCCTTTCAAATACGCTCAAAATGCGAGTCTATTTTCGACGCAGTAAGCTGCAAGAACATGTCAAGCTGGACAGAAAATAACAACCCAGACAGGAAGTCAGACAAGGAAACGCACAGAGCGTCCAGTCAATTTCAAAATAAAACAATATACAGACTCACAAGCGTGTTTTCCATCACTTTATCACCAAACGAACAACAAATCTTCCTGAGAAAGACAAAGCAACATGTTTGCACGTTTTTCCTCTATATTCCTGCATGATCTTGTAGTTGTCCTGTGCTCTGGGTGATGTGTGTCTTTCAACACTTTGTACTATAAGGCTGTGATTAAAGGTCGACTAAACGCGTTAGATGTCATCCTCTGCAGGTGAAGTTGGTTGAAAGCCAATATAGACAGGACCAAAAATGAAAAATATTGGAATGGCACATTGTCAGGAACAGAGTGAACGAAAGCCTTTTGCATGCCTGGATTCTTCAGCCTTATCCTTTTTCATGTAGTAGTTTAACCATCAGTGTGGAGAATGAGTATAGCACTAAGAATGAGACTTCAGAAAAGACCTCAGAAAGACAAAGCAACATGTTTGCACGTTTTTCATCTATATTCAAGCGTGGTCTTGTAGTTGTCCTGTGATGTGTGTACAGCTGGCGCACAAAACCGTGGCGCTGACGGAACGCAGTGCGAACGGACTATGTCGAAATTGGCAGTTAGACTGTGTGCAAAAATAGGTATCTAGAGTGTCTGGTGTCCAACTTAGCTCATGGCTTCACCAGAGTGGAAACCATTAAGAGACCAGGCAGAGAAGGACACTGTTCATTTCTCTACAACTTCTAATCCATCACCACTGACCTTCTTTTTTTAAATTACTTTAAACAGTTCAATGGAATTCAGACTTCAAATGTTGTTCCTAATAACTATCCAGAAAACCTTAAAATAAACTAAACAATCTCATCTGGCATTACAATGATTCTGTAAGGTGTTGTTAGCCTGGAGGGAGACACTCGGATCGATAGCAGTCAAAGCAATAAATCAATACTTTGTGCTAGTTCAGCACACAGGCAGGTGATCAGTCATACTGAGAGGAGAGGACCTCTGAACCGTTAATTCAACCCGTGCTGGAGAGTCAAACAAAGGAACTGGGATTTTTTTCAGGTAGATCTCGGCTGCAATGCAAACGTTCACAACAGCATTTTTAATTACCAAAAATCATCAGTACAGGCCGGACTGTACAAAGTGACAAACAGGTTTGTGTTCCATTGAATCTCTGAGGATGCCCCTGTTAGTGTGTGCATGAATACCTCAGTCTCCTTTCGTGAGTTATTAAAATCCATGAATGGCTGTCTTTCAACACTTTGTACTATATGGCTGTGATTAAAGGTCGACTAAACGCTTTACGTGTCATCCTCTGCAGGTGAAGTTGGTCACAATCCATTATAGACAGGACAAAAAATGAAAAATAAAGATGCTCACATTGTCAGGAACACAGTGAACGAAAGCCTTAAGAGAAAGCAGGAGATGTTGGAGCATTCATTCTTAAGTCTCAGATGTAGAAAAAATTAATTAAAAAAATAGCCTTTTGCATGCTTGGATTCTTCAGCCTTATCCTTTTTCATGTAGCAGTTTAACCATCGTTGGAGAATATAGAGAAGAGTGTATAGCACTAAGAATGAGACTTCCACTTGAAGCTGAATTATCTGTCTACAGAATTTCAAGAGAGCCGAAGATAAAAGCATGTTACTGATATTAACAAGTGTTGCTCTCAGCTGCTCTTTGCTTCAGAGCATCAGATGCAGACGTGGGGAAATGTGCCAAACAGACTGAAATAGCTCTTCAATATCGAGAAATGCCACTGCACACTAGCCCTGCAACCTGGTGATCTAATCATTTTCAGATTATCATAGATAATGTACAACTCCCTGGGGGGACAAGATCATACTGAAATATCTTTAACATCCATCCCCACTCCCCCCCAAAAAAGAAAAATCCTTTATAATGCTGTAATTGACCATAAACCCCAACGCAGCAATTGACCAGTCGTGGTTTAGCTGTAGCAGCTAGTCAGTAATTGGCCAAGTCATTTGAAGAGATATGAGGCCAGGGTATTTTTTTCCCTTTTTAAAACCAAAACCACAACCACAAGTGAAAAGTGTTGGGAATTCATTTAAACTATGATCCTGATTCACAGAAGGATTTTGAGGCCGCTTATTTATGAATGTTTAAATCATGGCTCCTCAGGTGCTCAGTGACCTCGTTGTTCTACTTAGATTTTAAGGCTCTGTAGCCCGATGAGCATCTAATGGAGACTGTAAGGTGACATGACGCAAAACTTCACTTGGACAAACAGCCTTTTCTGTTCAGGGGATCAATATGCTTGACTTGCTGAGCTCAAACTGGATCCAGACTGGAGTCATTTTAAATTGAAACTGTTCTTAAATAGGACTTAGTTTTTTAGTCATGTATGCTCTTGCTCTTCCTGTTTTATATTATAGTTTGTATCCTGTGCTGTTCTGTCACTTTAAAGTTGTGCTTGTTTGGTTCTGTTTTTGTGTATCTGTTGTTGAGTTGTTTGTATTTTAAAGGCCAATTTATTAGGGACGGGCTTTGCAAATTAGCTTCAGCTATAAATGCTGTCGTGTGTGGCAACGGTTAACTTGCTCCATACTTGTCTTTTTATTCTTGCATTTTCTTTCACTTTATTGTATGACATGTTATGATGTGAAGCACTTTAAGTCTGCCTTGTGTATGAAAAGCGCTATACAAATAAACTTCCCTTGCCTTCCCTTGCCTTGCCTTACTTGTCCCTATACAAATAAACATCAAATAAATAAATAAATAACCTGTGCAAATAAGAGAAAAGGATAGCGAGCAATCCACAAAACTCACACAAAGGGTGAAATGTGCAAATACTGTACTGCCAAGCAGACAGTGTCCTGAGTTCACCTGTCCCATTTGCATGTATGTAAAAAAGGAAATATTACACCAGCTTTACTCTGCTACTTAGTTTATTTATTTATACTGTATGTGCCCGATATAAATCAGATTATGAGAATCCAGTTTTTTTCTCGGGATATGATGTGTTATCTTCAGCCTTTTTGAAATAAAACATTTTGAATGTAGCCATCACATGCTGGTTCTCATTTGAATACAAATTATCTGGAGATGCCCTGGTCACACAACTCATGCTAGCTTGATTACCATGCTAAATACAACTGATGTAATCTGCTCGCTCATTGGTCACTGGGTTAAATGTCTCTAAAAATCAAGGACTGATTGTTTCAAAAATAAGTAAAGATTTAGAAACTTAGCACTGTAAACATTGTTCATATGAGAGAACAGAGCAGGCCCAGCAGTAATCATTTAGTGAAGATGAGTTTAGCAAACTTGCAATTGTCCTCATTTCACTTTTTCTCTTTTTTTAGCAACTTTGTGGCATCCACATTTACCCATTCTTTGCGAGCATTCATTTTAAATTCATTTCAAATGCCAGATTTCATATAAAGCTGCAGAGGCAGGGAGGAATGTCCAGCCTGGCTCCCGGGATATCTCTCCACTGCAGAAAACTATTGATCCAGTCTGTAGAAAGGATCTGTTGGTGTGGGCATAAGTATTGGCTTCACCTTAATTCACTTGTTGTGGAGGTATTTTCAAGGTTTGACTGAGAGAACATCCGTCAGCCAACACGTACACACAAGCGCACAACAGGACACACAGACTCAACCCCCCCACACGGAAAAGGCACAGGTCGCCTGGACCATGAAAAAAAACACATCCAATACTAATCAAATGAATCAGTTTAAGTGCATTTCTGCCCTCCTATTCATCAGCTAGCTCCATCTAAACAGCAGCTGATAATGCTGCTCGGTGCACATCGAGGCAGAGGCTAGCATTGACACACTGTGGGGGCCCATTTCACGCCTGCCCAGTTCAGAGGCTAATGAGTGCAGTTAGCATCTCACAAGTGGGCTAGCCCAGTAATCGAACATCATTAATTCCAGTGCGATTCATTTTGTAACCAAATCACTGATCAAAGTCCATTTGAGCTGCTCTAATAGCTCTGATGGAAAAAATAGATGCCTCGATGACAGGCCTCTGCATCTCAGTAAACAAATTATGTGGATTCCATATCTGTCTGCATCCTTGATTAAATGCAATGATTATACGTGAAGCTCAATATGATCTTCTATTTGTGAATGAAATTATTAATTTCATTTCATCATTGGTTTCAAATAATGTACACAGCATGTAACAGCTTCACCTCTTGGAAACACCACTTGAATGCCAACGTAGTACAAAGCATGTTGTTCTTCAGGTCTCCCTGAATGACTTCATATACCGGGCAATAGAAGTTGCTTAAAGCAGTGACCCCTCGTAGTTTCTTTACCCGCTGAGTACCATGCCACGCCACTATGACTCAGCTGTAGAAATTGGCAAATACAACTATACAGGCAACAAAAGTATTCTAATGCACTGATCTGAATACCGCTGTGCAGTTTCAGAAAGTGTAAAGTTTCTACAGTGAGAGTCTGCAGCAAATATATAGATATTCCTGTAACTCCTTTCCCCCTCAATATCCTTGTTTTTCTTCCTTATTTTTTTTTTACAATATATATCGTATCATATCAAGGCATGATATGCACAAAGAGCACAAATAGACAAAAAGTACAAAATATATAATGCATGATATACATACATTACACCAGTACTTATGCACGTCTAGGTATGGGGGATAACAACATCAACAGTATAATATCTGTTATTTAATCAATTCTGAGTATAGTGTGGCCGTGACAGACGTACGAGACCCATCTTGACCATAATTGTGTAAATCGATCCATTTGTAAGCGAAGTGAGTTTTTACATAATATAGATTTCATTAACTATCCTCCCAATCCTCTATCATCAGGATGTACCCAGTGACTCGTTTTTTTTACAGGCAGATATCAGGATGCCAAACAAACAAAATCCCCCAAAAATAAGTACAAAACTCAAATGGTATTTTCTTTCTGAATATGACTTCCAGAGTGTTGTGAATTTTTGATCACACATTTCTAATTGTTGGACCGTACCAACATATATATACACACATATGCCAATGGTTGGCATCCTGGCTCCCACATTGCTTCCAGCATTTTGGATCCTCTCTTGTGGTATGGGTGATAAAAAAAACCTTACCAGACACTTCCATCCATATTCTCTGCATGTAATGTGAGTTAGTACATTTCCACTGAAAGACACGATAGTTTGGAGATAATAAAATGACCTTCTTTCTCCCATTTGTTTTTGACATATTCTGTTCAATGAGATTTAAAAAAAAATAAAGCCTTTATATAGTCTGGATATGAAACTGCTCTTTAGGTCTGACTTAAAGGCATCTTTGAATTCTTTCAGTACCAGTTCATCCATGTCTGGTGGGACATTTTTCAATGCTTTGTCAAAAATAATGTCAGTTGTCAAAATCTGAAGAAGTCTCGTTGTTCAAGGGCATATTTTTCTTCCAAAGTCTGGAAGTCCATCAAAGGTCCCTTACAAATATTATGTTGTTTTAGTTAAATATTATAATATTATATTGTTTTAGTTACTAACATTGTGTGTTTTGATAACCTGCTGCTGTAACGCCAACATTTCCCAGTTTGGGATCAATAAAGTACATCTATCTATCTATCTATCTATCTATCTATCTATCTATCTATTTATCTATCTATCTATCTATCTATCTATCTATCTATCGGTAACTGAAAAGAGTGTGGATAGCCCTTTAATTACCCAGTCTTTAAATCTGGTCATAGGCACACCATCTTAGTAGTCTTTTTCATTATGTAAGTAATACTCTTCTTTAACATCTTTCCTACATATTTTCATATGTACAGAGACAATTTTCATAGTAACTTGGGACTTAAATCAAAGACTCTCTTGGCAAAGTTGTGACGTCACAAGCTAGGCCAATGACGAGGTATGTTTACACTTCCATGTCTCCTAGTGGGAATGGTTTCCTTCCCCCCCCCCATTCAAAAACAGTTAAATATAGTATTAATAGTGATAATATTTTTAAGCAAATAAACTGATTTGAACGTTTAATTCATGGTTGAATTTTTAGTCCCTTTAAACTTCTGTTTGTCTGGTTGGACAGGGACACTGACGGGATGTTGTGTTGGCCACATGCTTCAGGGTTTTAAGACTGCTAAGGCATAGAAATCATATTTTCACATTTTGGACAATATGTCACACACTGACTCAAAAGCACATCTACTCACACAATCATTAAAGGATGGACATCTGTGTGATGGAAATTTGGTTAATCTTGAACAGATCTTTCATATCAGCCGATATAAAGATGAGAATGTTGTTTTTCCCGACCTTTAAAGACTGTGTTCTTTGCCACTATTAAAAGACAAATGTGCTTTATGTTGTTTACTTTGTCACTCTGGAAAGAAAAAGAATGTGGTGAAGACTTAAAAACTGTGTTAGACATGATGACACTTGTGTTTACTGCTCTGTAGATGAGAAACTCATGAGTCTTTCAATCACTAGTGTCCGACAACAGATCATGCTAGGATGATAAAACAAATGATGTCAAGAGACAGACCATACTAAGATTACTTTGTGTATTGTAACATGCTGTTATGCTAGCATGAAGATAATGTACAACTCACTATCATGCAGTGATGGTGCCAGAGATTTTGTATTTTTTTTTGCAGGTTCTATGGGTGCTCATCTTTTGAATGATTGTGGTCTAAAATAGAGGTCTGCAACCCGACCCGAGCCCTACGGAACCCGAGGCCTGACTTCGGGCACGGGCCAGTTAGGGCTATGTTTTTAAATACATAATTCGGGTTCGCATCAGGCCAGGCTCCGTGTTTTTTTTTTGCTTTTTTGGCTGCTCTTAAGTTTATGCTGTTTGCTGAAGCACTGACCCAGTCAATGTGACACACCTCCCTCGTCAATCCTGAGCTGTCAATCAGACCGCGCACAGTGACACACAAGAAACTCGAGCTGAGAGGACCGAACAAGAGCGTGGAACGGGAGTAACACACACACACACACACGCAAAGCTCAACACAGGGAAACGGTACCTTGTAGCAGCTGATAGGGGACGTGGTCCACAAAGCAGAAGGTTCGGCAACAGGGGAGCAGTCCGTATCAGCAAAGTATCCGACAGAGAAAGGCAGAAGCCTGGTTGGAACCAGGCGGAGGGTCAAAAAGACAGACGCTGTGCAGACATGCTCGGGAGCGGGCGTAACAACACATCTCAGTCACTCACTGATGGATCAGAATTAACAACTCGGAATTGTAGTTGCAAACGTCCATTATAACGGCCCACTTATTAAAAAATTGTCAGGTTTAAATCGGGCTCGGGCTCATAATTACAGTTAATGGGTCGGGCCGGGCCGGGATCGGACAGAACGTGCACAGGCTTGGGTAGGGTCCGACTGGATTTTTTTGGGCCCGATCTAAGCTCTTGTCTCAAATAGAGGGTTTCTAATTAATGTGCTGCCAACACCACTGACTCACAAATACACCTATACCTGCACAGAAGCACTATCACACACGCAAGCATGCACAAACATTTGAAAAGTATTTCCATGTTAAACAAAATGTTGAGTATTGAGCTGTAGGCAAATGTACAAGTCGACCTACATACACACTTCTGAATGTAAAATGATGTGCAGCTTAATTGGCACCTTTTAATCCTACACAAACAAGCAGCAAGCATTACATTTATTATGCAAACTTCACTTTCGAAATACCAAGATCAGACAAAATGGAACGTTATTCCATTCCATATTGATTGTATAGACGAGCGATCATAGATCATAAGTAGCCTACAATAATTCAGAATGTGTGCCACAACCACCAGTTGCATTAGATAATACACAGCTGCCGGGAAAAACATGCACCTACCTTCAATCAACCATCAATGAATATTTTGGCTGTCTGGGGCTCTTGTTCTTTTGGTGTTGATCTCCAGGTAATGGGCCCGACTGCTGCCGCTCCTCAAATAGGTTGTTAAACATCCCCATGGACCCTCAGAGCTAGACTGCCTATATGGATAAATAGATTGATATATCAATATATACCGCGGGTAGATCACTTCCTCGTCCCCATCCTTTCTTTTAGTGACCGGTATTTCTAAATCGTCATCAGTCCAATAAACAGCAGCAAATGTATGAGCCTTCATCCACAATCATCCAGCCATCGCTCTCGTTTGCAGTTTTTGAATTGAGTCTCTGCGAGTCGACCTTTAAAGAATACGAAACGATCAATTCCTATACACCTTTGTTAAATGGTAAACGGACTTGAGCTTTTACAGAATCAAGCTGGATCTTTTGGGCTCTTAACTACAAAGAGACCTCTTTCACATTAGACATTATTAGGCATTAGTCAAATTAGTCATTGATATCACCATCTTCATAATCTTTATCTATCTCTGTATATCGTTATTCATCTCTATATCCCCCTATCCCTGTATGGTAAATTGACTTGAGCTTGTATAGGACTTTTCTAGTCTTCTGACTTCTCAAAGCGCTCTTACACCGCAGGTCACACCATTCACACACTGATGGCAGAGGCTGCTATGTAAAGTGACCATCAGTATTAACTAATCCATTCATACACATTCATACGCGTCTTGCCCAATGACACATCAGACATGTGGCTGCAGGAGCTGAAAATCGAACGCCCCCTGACCTTCCGGTTGTGAAACAACAGACTCTGCCACTGATCCATTGCTGCCCTTGTTACCGATGAAAAACTACGAAAACTGGAAAAGTTGCACTCTGATATTCGCAAACCCCTTCCTGGTGCCACCTTTACCATCTTGTCTGACCTCATAGTCTTAAAAGTGTATAAAAACCCTCTTGTCTTTTCATATTTACTCATTTTGCTCTGATTGCTTTTATGATGTTCAAGTCCCTTTATGTAAAGGCTGAACTAAACTAGCAGAAAGACAAGCTTTTTGAATTTTTTCTTCACTGAAATATTGCCACCAAATTTGTACGCTAGTAGTCACACAATTCCCTGAACTAAAAAAGTTGTTTTGGTGCCATGAGGTAAAAAAATATAGTATTTACTACACTAAGCACATTTTTAAGGATTATTTTTTGGGGGGCTTATTGTACCTTTATTGCAGAGAGAACATTGGATAGAGTTGGAAATCGGGTAGAGAGAGAGAGAGTGGAAAATGCATGCAGGAAAGGAGTCAAAGGTCGGATTCGTACCCTGGATGCCCGCTTAGATGACTTTGCCTTCGTACATAGGGTGCGCGCACTAACCACTAGGCCAATTAAGCCGGTTTTAAATGCTATAAAACGGTAACATGCTATTTCTCCATTCTTCTAAGTTTTAAGAAACAGGTGGACAGCAGACAAAGCTACGTCAATAAAATGTTTTCTAGTCAAACAGGCCGACCAATGAAAGTCATCAGATCAATAAGTAGCTCATATGTATAATAACCATCAAGCACGCATTCGCAAATTCTCACAGAGGTAAAAGATTAATTCAGCATTGCAGCCAGAATGTAGACTTAACATTCTTCAGGTCTTGCACAATGGCTCCATGTGTTTGTCCTAGCCGGAGCCTCATGCATTTTCCAAGTGCATTGATGTGTATGTCCTGTTGCCTGCCTAAGATGACAGAGATGGCACAGTGCCCGAAGACCCTGCTCTGCATTCCAATGGCCATTAATTGAGTACCTGCCCGTCATCTCATCCCTGATTGATGACATAATTAGAGACGGGCTTGTTTGATGGAGATGCCTGGCAAACTCCTCTGTCTGCTGGCCTTTGTGTGGATGAGGCCCAGGTCCCTGGAGCTTTGGTCCGTCGCTAACCTTGCCTCAGCATGAGGAGCATTACGCCTTCATGTGCCTCAGTGTGTGTGTGAGTGTGTGTGTACATGTGTGGATAGAGCTCCCCCGTCCTGCTCTCCTTAACAATGAGCACAGCTTCAAGCTTCAGGAAGCTGATTAAATTAAAGTGCCTCACAGGCAATCATGCCAAGGTCAAAGAGATGCTGTGCAAACTGCTTTTGGCACCAACTTTCCTCGGTGTGCGGAGACGCTTATCAGCAGATGTGTGTGGTTTAAGCTCAGGACTGGCTGAACAGTCGTGGAACGGGGAAAATTGAATTGTCACTGTTGATTTTGCTTCCTGCATATCAGGGGGAAAATGAACTTTCAACAATTGCACAATATGAGGTCGTGGTCTGTGCCGTGTACAACGAAAATCACAAGCTGCCTGAGACAAAGGGATTGCTGCCTGCTGGTGTCCGTCACTAAGACTCTGTCTTTATTTCAGACGGGCAGAAGTTCTTTTGATTGCCATTGCAGTCATATAAATCCAATGTATCATCTCATTTATTCCATCTAATGACTGCAGATGCTTCCAGACAGGGCATAAGGGGTCACTGCATGGTTTAATGAGTATAAAATGGTCTGTATCATACACTGTGGCCTTCACAGTCACCAGAGCTCGACCCAATTAAACACTTATGTGGGAGCGACATGGTAGACAGCTCTGAGCAACACATTCATTAAAACAGCAAATAAGAGGAAGCGCTCCAGAGAGCATGTGGATGTATGGATGATTTTTTGAAGAACTGTCTAAATAGAAATCAAACTTGAAATTAATGCAATTTAAAGATTCATTTTTAAAGATAATGATTACAGTTTGTCTCGTCTTTTAATGAGTACCGCTGGAGAAAGAGCACGATGACATGAACCAAGGCGTAAAGGCAGGAGTCAACTATAGACTGTATAAAACATGGATGAAGTGATGTCACCTATTCTGAAGAGAAATTTGGAAGCCCGGCAATGGCGGTCGCCATATTGGAAATCTTTCATTTAACCAAGAAATATGAAAAGACGTGGAGCTGAGGCAGGCCATGAGCCTCCGCCCAAACAGATAAAACACTCCTGCCTGTCAGTCAGATCAGCCACGCCCCTTACAATGAATTACTATTATCCTTAAAGGTCACATATAATGCAAAATACACTAATTACAGTTTGCATGGAGACACCCCAAACATCACATTATGTGGAAAATATGGTTTACATATATGTAGCTATTTAAATTACCTTTCTTTTTTGTATTGTTATTGTATCAATCAGATATCATCTTCCAAGTCTACTGATCATTACCAGAGACACATTTTGTAACACCATTGTTTAACATTGTTGCTAAAATTCCCATATGCTTGGAATGTATGCCTTCATCATCATGTTAAACAACACTATCAAAAGCCATTCAGCCTCTGTTTAGGTAACAGTAATGCTAGGAAGTGGCTGAGTGCTAACCTTTACTGTTCTCTAATGATAGCTGTTATCCATGTCGTTTTTCCTTGAAATAAGGCCGTATTCTGGGACGATGTCTCTCTGGATATTTAACTTTCCATTTTCTTCTTAGTTGCTCATCAATGAGACAACCTACAGCCTTAAAGCAACAATATGTAACTTTTCCACCTATATTAAATGTCGTTTTATTATCGATCTAAGGGCGCAACAGATGTCAGCGGAGAGAATGCTGTCTCTCCTACGTCCGCATAGCGGTCCTCTCGCCTGAAAACCACAGTATGTAAGATTCGACCGCGGGACGCGGTTATCTCGCGAGAAGTACGCACCGCTTTACGGCAGTAATGTAGTCAACAGAGTTCACGCAATGAAGCGGCGAGTTAGTTAGCCTGCTGTGCTGTTTGAAACAATGGCTGAGGCTAAGAGCAAAAGTACAGTGACTGATGAAGATAATAAGATAAAAAGTGAGCGTGACCGGACCAGAGGAAATATTGGACAGGCTTTTACACGTTGGAGAGAGCTTCAATAAACAGTGGGCTGCAAGTCCGACGCTGGGCTTGTAACTGGTGAGTAGCTCGTTTCAAACTTTGTGTCTTGTTTCTTTGCATCATAGTTATAGAGTCGTTTCACCAAAAACATTCAGTCTATGTCGACAGGTAGATGACATTATCATATAACGACCAGAATAGCAGAATAATGTTAGGGTCCTCTGATTTAGCAACGCTAGCATGCTAACCTATGTGTCGGAGTTATTAGTGCAGACTTTGACTGATGCATGGCGAGATGTCGACCCGTTAGCGGTTGTTCGTATGCCAAGTCGGTCCATGTCAGCAGAAGTTCAGCCCGTAGCATGATAATACAAACAGTATATTGTTACGTTAGCTCCGGTTGCTATTTATCTGAGCAGCGCTAAGTGCAAACTTTCTCGCTGGTCAAAAGTTTCGCCCTCATGTTGCTATAGAAACTAGCGTTACTATACTCTGCACAGCTGTATAAACTAACATACTGACTTCAAACTTTATTCCAGCTCTCCAGCAACAAATGCAACCTCCATCCCTGTTCCCATGTATCTACAGCTGTGCATCCTCAGAGATCAGCTCCATCATAACAGAGCTCCAGGATGGTGTAGAACCCCCTCCCTCCCTCAAGCAGCTGAATGTGTAAATGAGTGCCAAAAAGTGCATTTGATTGTATTTATATGTAAAAGCAGTGTTTTTCTAATAAATAACTATTTTATCTTGATCTCTGTAGCTTTTCCTTCTTATTATATTCTCCTGTTTTCTTATTACCTTTGGTGTATTTTGCACGACAACGCTCAGGGAGATCGTTCTGCCCAATGTCAATCTCTTGAATCTTGAAACCTGGATAAAGTTTTTGTTATTATGTAAATATAAATAAGAAGACAGAACGAAAAATCAGTGGGCAATGCACACAATTACTAATTGTTACAACCAGCTCAGAACAATTACAGTTTCTAAATGCAATCATAACAAGAGAGTAAGGAAAAGATGTCTGTTTTATTTTGCAAACAATGGTCAAAACAAATAACTTTAGTGAACTCAACAAACTCAACTTGAAATTGCACAAAAATACGGAAAGCTACGCCAAAACAGGTATTTACGTCTATAAGGCATTTTGACACAAGGCAGCGCACCCTGAAGCCAGGATACTGTCCTCTTGAGAAAGCTTCTCTGATCTTCCAGACGCAGCAGCTTTGATTCATGACGATGCTCCCCCCTGGCTCCTGCTCATCATGGATGGAGAAATGAAGTTGAGGTTGAATCCTGGAATAAAAGGAAAACTGATATTGAAAAACATAAACCTCGGACACAGTTAGCAACGCATAAACAGACCATTATAACTCAACTTATGACATATACATGGTTGCAAAGTAGTTATAATATTGCCCAACAAGTCAGTATCATGATCTGTTTCACTGCTAAAGGGAAAGCTATTAGATGGCAGAATAAACATCCCTGCAGATATTATCTAACAGACTGAGTCGTAACGTTAGGCTGCATCACAGATTTTAGCTTTTAGATTTTAGCTTTTATGAAAGACAACGACCTCTTCGAGAAGTTTCAGTCTGGTTTTAGAGCACTCCATAGCACAGAAACAGCCCTCCTCAGAGTAACAAATGACCTTCTTTTAGCTACTGACAGAGGAGAGAGTGCAATTTTAATTCTTTTAGATTTAAGTGCGGCATTCGACACAGTAGATCATGCCATTTTAATTGAACGCCTAGAGTCGTGTGTTGGTGTCAAGGGCACTGCGCTTAGTTGGTTTTATTCTTATCTTTTAGACAGAACCTTTGCGGTCACCATAGGTAACCACTCATCCTCCACCTCTCAAATTACCTGTGGTGTACCACAAGGTTCGATTTTAGGTCCTCTTTTATTCTCTATTTATATGCTCCCTCTTGGTGATATCATCCAGCGCCATAACCTCTCTTTTCATTGTTACGCTGACGACACACAGATATACCTTCCGCTGAGACCTGGTGACCAGAGAAGCCTAGCTGCTGTTTTTAACTGTCTCAGTGACATTAAATGTTGGATGGCCCAAAGCTTTCTTCAGTTAAATGACTCAAAATCGGAAATCATTCTATTCAACTACCCAAACTCCCATATCAATCACATTCAAAGCTCCCTTGGTCCGATCTCCTCCAACATCACACCCACAGCAAGAAATCTAGGAGTTATTTTTGATTCAGAACTCACCTTTGACCATCATATTAAAAAAAACTGTCCAGACGTGTTTCTTCCATCTCAGATCCATTTCCAAAATCAAAACCATTCTGCCCCCTGCTGACCTGGAAAAAATCCTTCACTCACTTATCTTTTCTCGATTGGACTACTGCAATTCACTCCTCTCAGGTACCACACAAAAATCACTCTCCCGCCTCCAACTGGTCCAGAACGCAGCAGCTAGGCTTCTCACTGGTTTTAACAGACGACATCACATAACTCCTGTCCTTGCTTCCCTCCACTGGCTACCTGTCACTTTTAGAATTGATTTTAAGATTTTACTGATCACTTTTAAAGCTCGTCTTGGTCTTGCCCCAAATTACATTTCTGAAATGCTGACCCCCTATGCCCCTTCACGCAACCTCAGATCCTCAGGTAGCGCCTTTCTGGTCGTTCCAAAGTCGAGACTCAAATCAAAAGGTGACCGAGCCTTTTCAAACAGGGCCCCTCGACTTTGGAACGACCTGCCTGAGGAGATAAGGCGAGCAGAGACGGTAACATCTTTTAAATCACTTCTTAAAACTCACTTTTATAGACTCGCTTTTATGTGACTCCCTCCTTTTTAAATGTATTCTTTCCTTTATTCATTTTATTGCTCCTATTCTTCTTATATATTCTTAACCACCTTAAAAATTCTTACTCTCCTGACCTTTGCTGCTTTTATATTTTTACCAGCTATCTTCTATCTCACCCCTTTTTGTGTCACTTTCTGTTTTAATTACCTGTGATGTGATGTCGTCTACTTCTTTTAAATGGTCTTGTTTTATTACTGGTGTTTGCTTCTTGTGTATATATCTTCCTCTTGTTTGGCCTTACTGTTAATGTCTTCTGTTCTGTGTCCAAGTACTGCCATTGCTTTGTCTGTCAAAGCACTTTGTAAAACGTTTGTTTTTAAAAGGTGCTATATAAATAAAGTTATTATTATTATTATTATTATCATTACCGGTGCCATCGTTGTCTCACGTTTAGCAGCTTTACCGGGAGCAGAAAGTCATCACAAGTTATGTCTCCGGTTTGCAAACATATAAATAAATATATCCATCTTACGTTGTCTCATAAAAGTTTGTAACCTTACAAACTGATCTACAACTAGCATGTTGACATGTAGCCATTTAGCCACGGCTACAGATATCATGGTAACAGTTGAATACACATACACATAATAAACAACGGGCTGCAGGCGTTTAGGTTTGATCAAAATCTGGTAATATTACTGTACCTTTTCAGTCCACATGGTTCTTCAACTTCCCTCAGCGTATTTACCGGCTTCCAACTCTGTTTGACAGCAAGTGCACCATATGTCAGACGGGGAGACGTAACCGTTTTACGACAGTGCAGTTCGGTCAGAGACCTGCTGTTGGCGCCAAAGCGCACCAAAACTGAGAAGTTACATACAGGGGCTTTAAGACACAGCTGCTTCCTTGTAACAGCTTTTGAGTTTTACACTGTTTATCAGTTAATGGTTTGTTTTGAGAGTGATTCGATATATAAATTCCAGCCCTGATCAGCACCTATGGGCCCTGTACCACCAGGTGATGAGTGAGTGCATAAAACTCTATCTTAAATAAGGCTCTGAAAACATGCAGACTCACACACTCACTGAAAACAGCAGCGCTAAACCATTGTATTCATAAATCTAGCCATAGGTCCTTTTTTGTCCACACTATAAACTCTGGTAGTTTCAGCTTCATGCTGAGAGGATAGTTCTCTGCAGCAGGCCCAGCACAGTTTTAGAAGATGCAGTATATCTGTTAAAAAGAGCAAAATACAGAGAAATAATGGCTGCAAGTGAGCAAGAGAACGTCTGAGAAGATAAATAAAAAGCCCACGCCGAACATGAACAGTTTGAACAAAGTTGTTGCCCCAGGCAAGTTAGACCACAATCAAAACCACAATTTGTGGCTGGACATTCATAGATGTCATTAATCTTAACAGAACTGTAGAAGATTGGCAAATAAAAAAAACCTGCAGACAAGCAAACAGACGACTCGAGTCTGCAGCTGCAGCCAAAAGGTTCCGCTTCTTAACACTGACTGAACGAGGGGTTTTGCCAGTTCTATTAATTCAGATCATTTCAGAAGTATATTCTCTGGTTTGAGTTTTTATTTTCTTCATAAAAAGGTTAATTACACCCACTGTGAGTCAATACTGAAAACAGGAGCCGGACAAGAGGGTTTTCTGATTGCTGATTGGCCCTCCTGCTGCCCCTATAGTCACTTCATTAGTATCAAAGGTGGATGACAAACAGGAAGATTGTGTAAACAGGTCTATCACAGATTCCTAACAGGGGGCCTTCAGAATGAAATGACAGACATTCAAAATGTTTCTAGTTTGAGAGTTAATCAGATGACAATGAAAAGGCACAAAACATCCACTATGAAAGGCAAAACCGCTATGAAGCAACTGTTAAAAGGTGGAACTAAGTGATGAGGGCTGGAGCTCAAGAATTGACATGAGGCATGGTAATGAAGGGCAGTGAGACGAGGATTCCACTTATAGGATTTTATAATTCTTACAGTGGCACCTTTAACTTTGCCAAGTGGTGTTTCTGTGCAAGAAAAGGGGTGTGACATCATTGTTTGCCTTAATAACAACATTAACCTAAATTATTCTCAAGCTAAAAATGATCAACAAAGTCATCTTTAAACATAAAATAATGGATTAATTAAACAATAAATAAAGTCTGCATGAGCATTACGATAAACTGCATTACCAAACTCATTAACTTAAAACAATACCTCACTTTGGACGCACTCCACAAAGAAAGGTGGACACAGGTCTTCTCAGTTGAAGATCAAACTGGACAACAGGCTCTCAGACTCTTTATGAGAGAATTGATTAGAGTGAGTGGATTCACCTGTGGCTGATTGCTGCAGCCAGCACAGGTGTGCATGTTGCTCCTCCTTTGAGCTCAGAGGAGTCAAGGCAGACATGAATAATCTCAACACAACACTAAATAAAGTAAAAGCAACATAACTAAGAGGACATACAATATGGCTACAAAGAGGTTCAGAAAGACGACAAGTGAGCAAAAAAAAACAAAGTAAACTTGAGGTCTGAACATAAAGATCGCAGCGGAGAGTGCAGCTATTTTTACCCCTGTCTATACAAAACACTTACTGTCAAACACAGCTGGATGAAGATGAAAATATGAATCTGCAAGTAAACATGCCCCTTATTTACCACACTGTCAAAAACAAGAGGAGAAGGGAATGTGCGTTATGTATGTTTACATCGTAAAGGAATAGTGTGACACTGCGGAGGATTAAGTGAGCGAGTTGATACCATTTTTACTTATGTCAGTACATTTGAAGCTGTTTGCCAGGAGACAGTTAGCTTAGCTTATTGTGGGATAAAGATGGGCAAAGATGGGAAATAGCCGTCTCAGCTATGTACGCAGCCATATGTCTAGCTGCATCTCTAAAGCTAGAAAATCAACAAGTTGTCCGTGTGATGTTGAACAGTGTGTTAGCATCCAGTTAGCCAGCTCCTTCATTGTCATCAGCAATGTTATACAGTGTTTTAGCATCCAGTTAGCCAGCTTCTTCATTGTCATCAGCAATGTTATACAGTGTTTTAGCATCCAGTTAGCCAGCTTCTTCATTGTCATCAGCAATGTTGGCCGATACATAAGAATAGACCATTTTTACACCTAATTTAGTTTGAATAACAAAAAGATTGAAATTAAAGAGGTTTATGGATGCTTGTAGAAGGAGCTTGATAACTCTGAACAGACAAGGCTAGCTGTTTAGCGTAGCTTAACCCCAGTGGTGGACAATAACAAAGTACATTTACTACTGTACTTAAGTACAACTTTAGAGTATCTGTACTTTACCTGAGTATTATTTTGGGGGAAAATTGTACTCCACTACATTTGAGAGACAAATATTGTACTTTTGACTCCACTGTAGGCTACATTTCTTTGAAGATTCTCGTAACTCAGCCGAGGACTTCTCTTCTCTCTTCTAAAATCTGATCCCAAAGACAATAAACTGTGTTTGCGTAGTTCTGCGTGTGGTTTGTGGATGTGATGTTGCTGTACCTGTAGGTCGCTCGTCTCCATGTTTAAATGTAGAGCAAATGTCACTCAAATCAGACAGTTCATTTAGTGGAAGTTGCAGGGATAACTCAAGTGCTAAAGTGCCTGAGCACAGTTTGTGTACAGACACAGACAAACATCATCAGGGTGTTTGACACTAAATAGACTGAGAAACACAGAGACAGTGGTGAGCCTGACAGAAGAATAAAAAGCATTGATGGAGGATGGAGCTGACTGAGTGATGTCCAATCAGCTGCTGCTTCTATTCCTCTGTGGTTTTCAGGGACGTTTGTGGCTAATGACTCACCATTGGAGCGCCTCCACGTCCCATGGAGAGATTCAGATCTGCAGGCCAAGCTTGAGCGCTATCAGATGGTTGTGTCTGAACACCAGTGGCGTCTGCAGCATATGCTTAATTGGCAGTTTGAGCCTCTGCTCTGCTGTCTGTGTTCCAAGTCATTAACATGTAATGTGCACTCCGGACCCGGGGCTCGTAAGAACCATTCCTACCCGCCATAACATTTAAACAGCTTTGAGCCACACTTTCCCCAGCTGTGAGACAAAGGGCTTCTGCTTTTTGTCTCAGGCCCACTCCTCTCTAGTCTCGCTGTGTGAACTGTCACCACCTCTCCACAGTGGCCCCTTTTCTCGCTGTTTCCTCTTGGGATCTCGCTCCCGTTTCAGGCAGCGACTGTTTTTTGTCTCTGCTACTCTCAGCGAGAGATGAAGAAAAAGAAGGAGAGCGGGACTCTGGGAGTTGTTAACAGCTTGTTAAACATGTCGGTTTAATTCAGAGCCCCTTCTCATCCCTCTGCTGATCTCAAAATGCAATGTTCATCTTCTCTAATGCTAATGCACTCTTGCTTTCATGGTCCAGATATAGAGAAATCAATTCATGATGGCTCGCTTTTTACGCGCTCTCGGTGGATGTGTGAGACTCTAATGAGCTCCCAATTAAGACTGAAATGTTTATTTTGGACTGCAAGAATGTGTTCATTCACAGAGGATGCTCTTCATGTGCAGAAGAAGATATGAAACCAGAAACTGGAAGCACTTGTATCGGTTGAGTAAAACAAAGAGTCTGAAGTCTGTTTTTTTAGAAGATAGTTGAAGACTAGTTGAAACATTAGTATATTTCCTGTTTTGGTCTTGCAGCCAAGAACTGAACCAAAAATCGCACATTATGAATTTTCCATGTGAAAATAACACTTAGCGTCTCGAGCACACACACACACACAAATGCATTACTGCCTGTGTGAGCCCCATGAAAGCAAGAGAGAAGTTTGAAACTAGAGCAAACTTTAGGAACAAATACAAAAGAATATGTCACATCTATTGTTCACTATTTCAGCAGTGACATATACAGTGTAAATCACATGGTGCATTTTAGAACATGCAGATGGACTAGAAATTAAAATAAATCAATCAATTAATTTGAAATAATGTAAAAAATGTTGGAGATTTTCCGTCATGTCAGTAGTGAGATCAAGCCACGGTACAGCACACCTGCAGCTTTGAAGCAAATATGACAGAGTGGCCAAAGTGTGTCATTGCAACTTCTGGGTCTGTCACATTATGCACACTCGCTCTAGAAGATTTTTGTATATTTTAGTCAAAATGTTCTTCCTAACAACAGTTAAAGGGATACTTCACCCATTTGCATTAAGCTTTGTATCAGTAGTAAACTTGTGTTTTTATGGAATGGTCTTGCATCCAGCCCTCATTTCCCCCTGAGACGGGAAAAATCTGTATTTTCTTTTCTGAGATGCCTCCGCAATAGACGCAAAAATCGTCATATTGCGTCACTCGCGGAGGTTGTTGTTAGCAGGGATAAACTACATTGCTAGTTCCTCATGTTTTCAACCACTGAAGCTACAGACCTATCACAGATCAGTGGGCGGGGCTTCACTGCCAGAATCGAAACTTAACATCCGCCATCTTGCTTGAAGGCTATGCTACCAGGCTCTATTTAGAAATCTAATATCTGCCGACAATGGTGAAAAAAGTATGTTTCAACTTCAAACTGATATGGATGAAGGGGATTTTGAAGGTCTTGTGCTTGAATCGGATGTTCGTGGCTCTTCCTACGAGCCGCCCGCAATATTGCTGCCAGGTGCCTTCTGCATACACACAGCGGCTAAACAGGGACCCGGCTCAAGCTGGGTGTCTCTATGGATAACGCTGAAGGTCCGAGAATGAAGAAAAACTTATGTTTCAACTTCAAACTGATATGACTGAAGGGGATTTTGTAGGTCTTGTGCTTGAATCGGATGTTCGTGGCTCTTTCTACGAGCCGCAATATAGCGGCGAGCTGGCTGCCGACAGGCAGGCTAGCTAGCCTAGCTGGCTAGGTCCGCGGCTGTGAGAGAAAAGAAGGAGCCGGGGCAGACTTGTGTTGTCGGTGCTGTCACTGTTTGCCTATGGACACAGACATATAGTCTGTTTTCTTCCAGGAATTTCCAAGATGCCAATTCCTTATGGAAGAAATCTCTGAATCAGTTGTGGAAACTGCTGTATTATTATTATTAAATGTCCGCGAGTAATGCTGCATTCAGGTGCTGCTCGGGTGATCCAAGTTTACGAGTTGGGAAGTCATTCTTCCGACTTCCCAACTCGGAGAAATCTTATTGTCAAGTTATATTTAAGCAAAAAGTTGATGTGCAATACGTGCCTGAATAAAAAGTATGTTAACAAAACACAAAACCGACTTGAGCAGGTATTTCATTTGCATTTTACAACTTGGAATCTCATTTTTCCGATACCACATGAATGCACCTCTCCTTCAGCGGGAGTGTCCTGCGGTGCTGTGCATTCTGGGAGATGTGTCTTTGCAGAGAAAAGGCAAAAATACACTTTTTGCCTTTTCTCGGTCAAGAAGGCACCAATTTCATAATTTATTTCACATTTCTACTACATACTGTATATGACCCAATGTCACTACAGATTCATGTTTCAATGGGTGAAGTATCCCTTTAAGTATATTAAATCCTTCAGGCCTAAATTATAGAGTCATGGCCAAATTTCAAGTGACTTTCCTTGTCATAGTACCCTTTATAACATGCACACATTATGTTAGTTGCTGCTACTACAGCCTCCATACACGGGGCTCCAGTAGCATTGTGGTTAGTGTGCCCCATGTAGGGAGGCTATAGTCCTCCAAGTGGGCGGCTTATGTTTGAATCCGACCTGTGGCTCCTTTTCCCGCATGTCATTCACCACTTTCTCTCTCTCTCTCTCCCTGATTTCAGACTCTATCCACTGTCCTATCTCTACAATAAAGGCACAAAAAGCCCCCCCCCCCTCCCCTTCTTTATAACATTTAGAATTTGGATGGGCCCATCATGTAGCTTTCTTTTCTACGCAGACAGTGGAAGCTAACGTGCTCAATTGACTCGCTTCAACTTAGAAAGTTAAAGGTTAATATTCCATTTTTAATGTATTTTCTTTTATCATTAAAGGTCAACAAGGAGAAAAAAAATCCAAGAAAGAGGATAGTGAGTTCAACCCAAACCAATGAAAATATACTCACCAAATAGTACATTATAAGTGTGAGTCTGTTTAAGTGGTAAGCACACGTTTAGCAGCTTTCTCCTTTTAATACAGCCTTCTTGTTGCTCATGACGTGACTGTCAACACTCACTTACTTCTTCACACTGTGGTTGAAAAAAACAAAACACGGGAGAGTCTGAGGTAAGACAAACATCAGCTAACACGTGTCTCCAGCTGTTAACTGCCTTTGCAACTGTTTTAATTAATTGATACAACAAACTAATAATATAAGTGAGATAATGCACACAAAATTTACATCAGTCAGAGCCATAAAAAATGTGAAAAGTCAAAGAATATTAACCTTGTATTTCTTATTTAACAATAAAGTTACATGGAGTGCATATGAAAATCTGTGTTCCACTTTCTCATCAGCTGCAGATGTTTGGCAGGCTAAAAAAAAACACAACTTTGTACTCTCTCCTTCACAAATGGGAGATTTTTTCCCCCATAAAAGCCTTTTTTTCTGGGCCTGCAGTATAACAGGCTTTCTGTCTCTAAGATTTATATTTATGACTTCAGCACGAATACTGCAGCAGACAGAAAAGACTCATGACTCGAGGAAACTTAGTTTGTTCTGTTCTTATATTACAGGAGTCCTCATATCATTAAAGGAACACAAGGCAGACAGATTCTGAAACAACAGCACAACGTTGAGACTTCAGCCAACAGCATACCTGAGCCCAGATCATCTGAATTCACTGTAAAAATCAGACCGTTAAGAAAACTCTCATGGTACAAATGACGTTGCACGTTGGGATATAACAATCTTACTTCATATATTTTAAATGTGCAATTAAAGAATATTTGTTCAACACAATTATTTAAATAGCACTGATAGGATTTTTTTTTTTATAAATTACTCTTTTTTTGTAAGGTTTTTTTGGGCTTTTTACCTTTATTTGATAGGACAGTGGAAATAAGGGAGAGAGAGGGGAATGACAGGCGGAAAAAAAGGAGCCACAGGTCAGATTTGAGACCGGGCCAACCTACTGAAGGACTATAGCCTCCGTACAGGGCGCGACCTAACCGCTAGGCCATCTGCGCCCTTAGTTCATTCATCTTTTAATGACATTCTTCATTCATGAGAAAAATGTCTGATGACATGAAAACATGATCCTAATGGGTAATATCAATGGAAACGCATTGAAGACAAGCAGAGTTTTGACAAGTGCATTTGTGTCTTCAGATTTTGTGCAATATTTTTAATTCAAATCACTAAATCAAATATTTTAGGCAACAGATTTTTATTTATTTACGCTTTTTTAAAACCTTTTTGGCATTCTGATTTTGGAGAAACAACCTCGTTAACACTAAAATAGACACAAGACATTGAAAAGCCTCCAACATTCAACTTTCTTCAATTTTAATTTTACTCAAATACAATGCATGCTGGGAAATATGAACAATCAGCTGGAAAGTCAGAGTGAATTTTAAGTTTTATTTATTGGGAGGAAGCTTCTAAAAGTGAAACTAAAACCTTTCATTTATGAGACATTTTTAAATGTAGAGAAGTCTGGTAGAAATAAAAAGTCAACTCCTAGTTTTGGTTTTCCTTCATTTAATACGTTTTTTCTATTGGTACATTTTAATCTTTTCTCTTATAACTAAAACATTAGGGCTGTCAAACGATTAATTTATTTATTCATGATTCATTGCTGAAATCCAATATTCAATCGTGATGAATGATTCCAAATAACATGTTTGAAATTCCATTATTTAGCATTTGTTTGAAATTCCATTATTTAGCATTTTCAAACAGTGTTCAAGCTTTTATTTTGAATTTTTGTACCATTTGAAGCTAAGGGTACTGTTCCGGTTTGGATGCAAAATTGATTTTATTTTGAAATGAAATAAGGAAAATCCGCTAGATTAAAATTACAGCATAAACTACACACAGAAAAAGGAATTTGTTACAGATCAAAAAGTAAATGAAAACAAAGAAAGAAGAAGTTAAAAAAGTCAAAGGTTTGATGTCATAAGGTGGATGAGCTGTCTGGGAAAAAATGAAATCAAGTGTCATAACTGTGATTGCAGGGTGGCTTACCTACAGTATGGTGCGCCTAAAGGGACAAAATAGCGAATGCAATTTAAAAACAAATAAATGCATTAATTTCTGACCGAAATGTTATTACGATTAATGCGTTCACACTGATGGCCTTGCAAAAAAAGTATTTTTCTTCGTCACAACTACTTACCGTCCGTTTTTATGCAGTGAATCAAAGAAATGACCTGTTGATGTTTTTTTACAGTGTGCAAACTTTATTGTCTGTCGTCAAGGTTCCTCATAACTCATGTTTCACAAACTTGACCCTCAAAGCGCATTTCATTGTCGGTGTCATAAATACGTCCAGTGAGGCCTTGTTGTGGGAGGAATTTGTTTGTGGTGACACCCTGAACCATACATCATGGTGCATCTCTCTCTATTACATGAGGTGGACGTTTTGTTATCTAAAGTAGAGTAACTCTTTTCTATTTAAGTCATTCATGCACCTGCTCATAAAGGAAATAGAATCACTGAAACAAATTCTTATCATATTGTTGATACGAAAAAAATGTTGATTCTTTCTCTCAGAAAGGAGAAGCAGGAAGCTGGTTAGCCCTCTTAGTGATCCATCTCTGCAGAGACTCAGCGACATCAATAAATCTCCCGGTGCTGCGGCCCTGCACAACCTGAGCTTGTATCAAACATGAGAATAAAAAAAAGGGAGAGCATTTTTTACCGTTTCCTCCTGGTCACCTCCAGAAAGCCTTGAGCCTTTTGCCTTCACTATTCATCACCGTCTTCATCCATTACGGACCTTACCAGACGCTGAGTTTCACTCCGGGTCACAGCTGCTCGCTCCCTCCTGGAATTGTGACTCCTCTGACCCACTGGCCCAACATATGGAGGTGCTGCCATGCTCCATGCGGTCCACTGAAGAAAGTTAAACTTTAATCTGGACGCTGCCGGGGAATTTGTTTAAAGTTTCCATGGCAGGTGGTGTTTTAATTATTGAAAATGCTTTGGTTCATATTTAGTTTAGCCACAGATTACTTTTCCATCCTGCAGCCAGAACAATAGATTTACTGAAAAGTGAAGCGTTCTGCTTTCTCCCCGCTGTGCTGTTACGTGATGTGCATGCATAAACTTCTATTCTTAAGCATCACATCCAGCTTGCCCTTCTGCAACATTAATATTGTATACTTTTGAAAACTCAAGAAGCGGTAGGTGAAAGTACTTTCGATGAAGGAAAGCAGACACAGCGGATGTGTTTAGATCCATACCAATTATTTTTCTATCCTTATGTCTTCTGAGAAATCACCTTTCCTCGTGATAACAGCCTCTCTAAGGCATTGGACCCTACACAGAGGAATCACAGATTAGCATACAAATATGCACAAGCTTCACTCTGTGTAGCTTCATGAAAAACAACCAAGATGAATTTCACACTAAAGGAACAATGTGTTGCAGACAGTGTAGACATGTGCATTGTTAGCATGCAAAAAGAAAGTGTTTGGACCACTTGATATTTTATTCAAATGATGAAGCCAGTCGCATACAGATGCAGATAATTAAGCCCTATTAGAGCTTAAAATAAAACAAATGAGCAATATGATGTAGTATCACATTGAACAGTCTGTGCATAAAAACTGCTCATTACTGAGCTTTGTTGTGATCTGTGAGCTCTCTGGACATCTGTCACCAGACCCTCAGGTACATTTATAATGAGCAAATTCATAATGCATATTAATGCTGACTACATGGATGCACATTTAGATCAGTGGCGTTTAAGGTAACAACCAGAGACTGTGAATGACGTCACTCATCGGTTATACGGCAGTGGGCTCCGGTCTCACCCTAACTTTCATTCAACCTAACGACAGGCTGAGAGCTGAGGCGGGTTCTAAGCCTTATGACAAACCGTTACATCGCGCCCACCTGTCAATCATGTCACCCACTTGCCTAACTATGGATAACACGTATCGTTCATAAAATCAAAACAGATGTGTTGTAAAAAAAACCTGCACAATGTGTGCCCATGAGGACAATAACTAATCAGACCAAAAACGTTTTTTTGTACCAGGCTGTAAACATTAATTTCTGCTGTAAAACCGCTGTTGTGTGTATGTGACTTCCAGGGTTCCTGGAGCCAGCCTCAAGCTGACTCTCGACGAACTGCAGAATTTTGTATTTCCACATTGGCTTCATTTTTCAACACTGGAGGTCACTGCTTTGTAACAACTCACAATAATTACTTAGAAATGACAATGGGCCTCATTCGCCAATCAATGTTGAGAAAAAAATAGATTTTCAAACCTGCTAACTCAGATTTTTCTTATTTGGGATTCGTTCTGAGCTCTGATCATATTCGAAGGAACACTTGAGAGCATTCCTACAAACATTAGAATGCAAAATTATATGTCATTCTGTTTTTCTTAATTTGTCACTCTGAATACATGATTTGAATCTGGTCAATGTAAACCAATTTAACAAACCACATGATAGGATCTAGGCCTATAAAAGAGGTCAACTTAATACAACTTTAAATAAACAAGATGGAAAAATAAAGTGTGAACTCAAAAAACAGACCTAACACAATGAGATAAAAGAGAACTTATGCTGCATTCATGTGCTCCTCCAATGGTCCCAGTTCCCGAGTTAGGACGTCGTTCTTCAGACTTCAGTGTGTTTAAGTAATCTCAGTTCGGAGAGTCTGAATGTTGTAACAACAGCAAAAAACAGTGTGGGATGCTACGAAGAACATTTGTGGAATGTCTCAGTTACAAGTTATATTTGAGCAAAAGTCGCTGTGCAATACATGAATACTTAAAAAAGTATCTTAACATGTGATGACGATTATGACGTCAAGTAGGCAAGTCGGGCACCTCATTCTTTCCCCAGTTTCTGAGTAGTCGCTCCGACTTGAGCAGGTGTTCATGTGCATTATAAAACTCAAAGACTTTTTCCCGATGTGTCCGACACCACATGAATGCACCATTATAAAGTGGTTAGGCCAAACCAAATCAAACACAAGGGATACACAAAATGAACACACTCAAAACAAGAAAAAAATAACTAAACCTAAATCCCCCCTATGACATCACAGCACATGGTCTGCTCCATCAAGCTGGCTCCTGTATAAGAGCTTTGTTTGCACTTGGCCACACCCTTTGCCCAAAACAGGAAGTTCCCTCCCCAACATCCAGGTAACTCAAGAGAAAGAAACAATGGTGAGTACAATCGGAATGAGTGTTTAATTTGACAGTGTATAAACTGCATTTTAGATTTCAACAATCCAAGACTAAATGCAAAGATAACCTGATAACAAATTCAACTAATTGTGTAAAAACTAAACATGTGTTAGCTAACAATGAGGAGAGAGGAATGTCAGCCCTGTGTGACTCTGGCCATCACAGCCAACTTTTATTTTAATCATGCAGTGTTTGATCTTAACTGCAAATTTAAATTATGAAAATAAACGTATAATACTTAGTAAGAGTTTTTTTTATATAACACTTATTTACAATAATAGAATCCTACTTCAGACTAATATGTCACATGTTCCACCATTTTACAACATCAGCGCTTTCAGAATAAAAGTCGACTTCTGTCAAATCATATTGCTTTTGAAAAAAAAGAGATATGCGAGAGTTTCTTTTGTGTCCACTTGTTTTTTCCTTCAGATTGAACTATTTTTACTTCATCTGGTGTGCGTTATTTTCTGATCGCAGTGCGATGTCCATGGTTTCTGATGACAGAGCCGTCTGAACCATTGATATTATCTGATCCATCTGTGTGTCGTGCATATTCCACATCCACTACTGACACTTCTAAATACCATGTAGTTAAATCAGCCATGTTTGGGTCACTGTCACTGTTCTGGTAGCACCATTTTCAGTGGAAAATGCCCTAATAACCATTTTGACACTTCCTGCTCCCTCCAAACAGACAGTTATTGACGTGGGCAGCTGAGGGGGAAGATATTTCCCACAGTAAAGATCAGATTGATAGCCAAACTGTACAGAGCACACACTGACTGAATGAACATGGTTCTTCTTTTAATACTCGATATTTAAATAAGTGACTGATTGCTAACAAGTGTGCAGTTTCACAGTTACATTTATAAGGTGATGATGTTCAAATGTTGTATTGAAAACCGTCCAATCCTGCAAACAAAGAAAGATAGGAAAAAAAGACAGCAGAACATTTATTAAAACTCTGACCTATTACTCTTGTGAGGTCCAACTGACAGTACCAATCAAATTCCTCACTGCCTCCGTGTACAGACTTCAACCTTGCTGAAAACCAGCTCGCATTCAAAGGGCTTCAAAGCTCAAATTACTCATTCAAAGGAAACTTGCCATCCTAAACAACACAAAAAAAGGCCGAAGCAGAGAAAGCTGCAACAAGAAAGATTTTACTTTAAGAGAGAGGACCAATCAGAGTAGATATACTTTTCAGCAATGGTGGCTACTAAGGGAGCTGAAGGGTCTGAAATGTGGCACTATAGTTGCTGTCTTTCTGTTGCCATGTTTGTTTGTTTACACACTATGATCATGTTAGGGGTTTTCATACCCCTAAGCGATGTGCCGAGGCGAGGCGGTCCTCGTGCGTGTGTATGGGGGGCGAGATGTCTGAAGGAGCCCAGATGGGAGGGGGTGGGTTAAGACGCACTGAGAGAAAGAGATGTGTTGGAAAATGTTGATTATACTCAAACACAAACCTGTAAATAATAGAAGCAGAGGAAACATATTTTTGCTGTGGTCTCTTCCTTATTTTTCCAGAGCTGTAAATTTAGAAGAAGCTTCTTAGACAACAATGCATCATTATACATCCAAACAACAGGTAGATGTAATAAAAGGGAAAATTTACTACACAACTGGAACTTTGCTTCATAATTCCTGTGTGTTTTTCTTGAGAAGGACTTAAATTCTTGCTTTTTTATATCCTGCAGCATTTACTCCCTGTGCTTAAGGTAAAGATCTAAATTCTGCCTCCCCCACTGCTATTCTCGCTTCATTCTCAGCTCCACACAGTGTGAAAATAAGTCTGTTGTATACTTCAGGGAGTAAAGTGTGAAGGTAAAGCTCTGCAGCCCCACACACAAAAATCAATTCTTAAAATACAAATACAAAACATATGTTGGCGGAACAAAACATTCACAGTGTTCTTTCTCAACGATTTTCTAACAATGCAGTTTGTCTTGCATACTTATAAAGACAGGCAGTTTAACTATTGAAAGTGTACAGATTCAAAATATGCAATCAAACGCAACCCAAGACAATATCTGAGGACACGTTACCTCTGTGAAGCCAGATGAGTTGTCAAATGGTAGTGTATTACATTAGTTTAAGGTACATTTTTTTGTTTTTTACCCTAAATCAACACTTTAAAGGATGAATTTACAACTTTTTGATCCAGTAGATGTCGCCCCAAAACAAACTGCTGTTCGGCAACACCTCCACTATTCTGAAGCCTCCAGCAGCAAACCTCCACCCGCGTTTACAAGAAGGAGTTATGAATTCGAATGCACCGTAATTAAACACCATTAAGCACAAGCGTCGGACAGAGTTGTCCTTGGCTCGAGCTGCAATTGTCTGTGTCCTGCATTGTTGTGCTAGCAGGCTAATGATAGCACTCTTTAGTTAGCTTGTAGCTTAACATTGCCTGTAAATTTACACGGAATGACCGCGATCTAAATAGTGAGTAGGCTAGGATGTTATTCTCTAATCCTTGACATGAACAGCTTTATACGCAAGGGGAGGAGCTGGTCGTCTCGTCCATATAAACATGATGTAAATACAGCTCAGACAACAACACAGCCAGCGGGACTCACGCTTCTCACTCATTGTCGACATGACTCAGAGACATTTACAGAGGATATACTTGATTTCTGCTGTGTGTAAAATGTCACATATTCTTCCTTTAAGGTACATTATAAAATAATGCAATGAAATAGTGCACAAACACAATCTACATTTGTTAAATGGATGCCTCCAGGCCATAGCGTCAAAAACCAACAGCCGATAGTAAGCTGCACAATGGTGGTGTTCGTTGCAGAGCTCTGTTAGCAGGTTGCATCACACTGTATATACAGCAGGGGTTGTGTTTTTTATACTGTGTCGACACCTGTGAATGCCTTCAGGGCCTGAGAGAATTTCAGGCACTTTGCAGTTTTCTGTGTTAAAGTCATTTTGTCTCCCATTAGGACTCCATTTAGCCGGTGAGTTGCTTCTGCTAAGCTGTAAAAGAGAGGAAAACAGTTAAGATTGTGTACATTTTTGCAAGAAATTGCTGCAGGCTAAAAAGACTTGACAGACAGTATTCCTAGTTTTCTTATAGAAAAAAAAAAGTGTATATCTCGATGGCACAAAGCACCCTCTCTTTGTTGGTGTAACAGAATAAAAGGGACTGAAGTCCTGTTTTCGTTCTTCCCTCACGTGGAAATCTTCACCTCACTATTCCTAAATTGGAAGGAAAGATTGAAATTGCATCTTAAAACATTCCCCCTGATTCATGATTGTTTTAAATATCCCCTGTGTTCCATGTTGAAATGCTGGCAGAGGAATTTCTGTAGTCTTTGCTGCGTTTTAGATCCCCTTTCAACTCACAGCATCAAATTTTAATGACCGGCATCAAAAAGAGTAAGCACCTCCAGGAAACAGCAGTGCAAGAGAAAAGAGAACACAGACCTTGCCGAGGCTATTTTCTCTTTAACCGCAGGAATAAAAGCAAACCACGCTGCCCTTTTTACAGGCCAATTTTCTGTTAATTAAGTTTTTTCATAATTCAAAGAACAGCAAGGTGATCTTAGTCATTTTTTATTAATGTTCGTGGCATTCACTGGTGGCGGCAAATGGGCAGAAATCCAGCGACCCTTCATGACACACATTAGCATGAACGACTGTGAAAAAGGCAGAGGCCTCACCTGTATTCAGACTTTAATTAAAGGCTACCAAGGCCAATGGAGGATGGGAATAACAACAGAGTACCGCTTTAAACCAGGCCGTTCAGCGCTAAGTCGACCAGATGTCGATGTTTGTAATACCTGGAATAAGGCTCCCTCAAAACGCATCCTTTAATGACTTTCTCCTCCATATTGAGGGCGATTAGAAGATGCTTAAACGAGGATCACAAAGTGAAGCTGTTCGAGAGCTTGTACTAAGCAGAAAAATTGAGTGTTCTTTTGGCAGGAAAAGAGGAGAAAACGGCTTCTCAGAGCGAACACCTGTTCAGTGAACAATTCAAAGGCAGAAGTCCACATTTCATTAGTTCCTGCCATATGGAATATAACAAACACTGCCTCTTGTCTTTGAAATTAATCACCACATCCACAAATGTAAGGACTCCTATATAGCGCTGTGAAACACGGCTTATGATGATGCTCTTTTCAAGGTTATTACGGTTAACTAAATAACCTGAAGCACAGTGAAGAAGCCCACCCTTCAAAATTAGCCTGAAAATATGACGTGTCTTACACATTTTTGAAACCTATTCTACAACAGACACCAGTAATATAGTTTACATTCATAGAGGATGTCTTTGGTCAACTTAACCTCAGTAAAAGTGACATTATTTTACTAACGTTTATAGACATAGATTTTTTTTTACACTGCAAAAACTGAAATCTTAGTGAGTGTATTCTTCTAATTTCTAGTCTAAAATATCTCTTTTCTCTGAATAGAAGTAACATTCACCTGACAAGTCAAGATAAACATCCTATTTCAAGATGTGACAACCAAAAAATAATTGCTTTTAATAGAAAAAAAAAATGACAATAAGGGCAAGTGAAATTGACTAATTCAGTGCCTTGAAATTAGATTGTATTAGTGTTGTAGTCAAGACCACACGAACTGACATAACCGAGACTAGAGTGCTCAGAGACCGAGACAAAGGCAGGACGAGGACGAGACAAAGACCATAAATATAAATGAAAAATCCTCATCTTGTGGGCAGTGGGCGTGTCACTCACTTAGACCGTAACACCGGAAAGGTTGCAGCTGTAACCGGTGGGAAAAAATCCAACTACAAATGAATTGAAGTTATTCGTTGTTTTAGAAAGGGGCGTTTTCCTTCTAATGACAGTAATGACATGAGAAAGAAGTGTATCAGTGGTGGTCTTGATTTAAAATCCTGAGTCCGCCCAGTCTGAGTCTGTGTCAAAATGCTTACGATTCAGAGACCTTTAAAAAGTGGCCTCGAGTACGGTCTTGATACCAAGACCGATCTTGAGTACACTAGATATCATTTCTAAATTAGTAAGTACATCTCATTACAAGACATTAACAATTCACACTTTGCTTCCTGCATCGGCAGATTGTTTATCAACTTATTACAAGTAAGTCAGACCATCTTTTTTTGTTTTGTTTTATGTCTTAAAATAAGATGTTTATCTGGCCTTATATGACATTTATTTCACTTGACATAGAGCTGGGCAACATATCCAGATATAAGGTAAGATAATATCATTTATGTCGGTATAGTTTATGTTGCAATAATATAAAGTTGTACATTTATTCCATAGAGCCGCCTGTCTGTCCCTCTTCACCCTGCTCCTCCTCTCTCTACCTCTCTGAACAAACAAACAAAAAAGCCTCAAAATACACAGCTGTCATTCAGGAAAGGAGCATTTCTTTATTTTATTTAAGAAGCATTTTTTTAGTAATATTATTTTTCATTTCAAAAAATGCACATGTACATTTTGCAGCTGGCTGTTAATCAAAGTGTCTTTGTGACTTTTGGCCCATGTGGATTTGACTTAGAACTGACTTTGTCTTTGTTTTTTCTTTACAGAAAAAATATGGGACTTGATTTTTGGTCCATATTGCCAGCCCTACTCTGTAACAATTAAGGAAAGTGGGGACATTTTACGTAAAATTAAAAGAAACACAACATGAACCACATTATGAAGTAAGCTAAGTTAGCATAGTTTGATATCCACTCCTTCAAAATATCATGACTTTCATCTATCTTTATTGTAAATAAAACGAATGAACTGTAAATGTAAAGTGCTGACATTTAAAATGACTTTGTGTTTTCACTCCTTTAATTGTAATTTTTGTAGGTAATGTCACAGCTTGTGAACTGAAAGTCACTCCTTTCTTTCTTAGGATCCCCATTAGCGTTGGCTTTTCCATTCTACTCCTTATTGACACTTATAATAGCTGATTACTTTTCTTGAAAGTGTGAGAGTTTCTTGTTCCTCCCTTCACATTACTTAATTGTTATTAACCAGTTTAACTCCCTGATGTCATAAATCAATAGTTTTCAAATGAGCCAGAAGTCAGTAAGGATTAGAGAAGACCTTAAAGCAGAACGTCAGCGATAGACTTTAGATCTAATCCTGTTGAAAACACACTCTACACTCTAAATCTTTCATGGTTCTCGTTATAAAACACACAGGCAGGGTAGAATATTAAAATGCACGCCAAAGCCTCAAATCTCCCCAGAAAGCCTACAATCCTGCAACAACAAATCACATTTTGACATTTAGGGATTTAGTGAAAAAACACATATTTCCCGCTCAAAATACCAGAGTGGCACACCCTTGTGTGTTTCAGCTGAAAGCATGTGGTTAATTGTCATAATGAATTAAAATTAGGATAATGTGGGTTGTTTTTGTGGGCTGGAGGTTACAAAGGCAGCATTGGGATGTGGTCATGGGGAGGAAAAAAAGTTGGACTCTGGTAGAACACAGGGATTTGAAGAAAGAGCCCATTCTGGGATTTAGTTTGGCCATACAAGTCGAATGAGAGAGTATCCTGGATTTTCCCCAGTTGAGGGCTAAGCTGCGGTGGCTACGCTAGGATGTCTCAAGCTTCCCGTATAGAAATAAGAGGATAACTTAGCATGGTGTGTACAGCACCAATCTTTGACCCAGAATTACTAGTGTCTGACCCAAAATAGATTAAACTCGGCTTGTGGTTCTGTACAATCTCTCTCCTCAGACAAGTCAAAAAAACTTATGCAAGAATGCAGACCTAATATGCAAAAGAAAAAAAAGAATTCATTGAAGCAAACAGAGCAAGAACTTTTGTTCAGAAATAGAGGTTACTGCTCCGGAAAATGGAAAAAAAGGGATGATTGCTCAAATCCAATGGCTCTTTTATTTTCAAAAAGCTTCACTTAAGTATTTACAGTTTGTGCAAAAACATTTAAAGGTTTCAAGGACTTTACATTGTAAGTTCAACCTCAAGGCACATACATGGAACAACATCAATATTTCATCATGAGAACAGAAATTTAACTTTGGTTCCTAAGATAACTTGGTGTGGGTGGCTAACGAAACACTGCAGCGTCTCGATGACAAGAATGATCCTGCTGACAAAGCTGTTTTACATGCACTGTAACTTTCCTGCCTTTCTTTAAATCATGACAGATCCCTTCTGCAATGATGCTCCTATAGTCGCTCTAGGAGATCGGATGATTGCCGGAAAATAACTTGAAAGTCCAAACAAAGATGAAAAGCCATGAAGCTAAATACAGTACATGCAAAAAATCTTCGAATGAATGTTCCTGGCATATAGACATTTTTGCAGTGAAGGTTTTTTTTTGCCCGACAGGAAGAAAAGATTACTTCAAATTTTTTTTCTGTTTCAACCATGTGTTGTGTCAGAATTGACCTCTCAGAGATTAGACGATTACTTCAACGTGAATCAATGAGCTTTAAGGGAAATTACTTCTCGGCACTCTGAACCAGTGATGCACAGACGCTAGCAGTCTGTAATACGTTTCGTTTAATTCCATTGGTCACAGCACAGCAGCCACATTCTTTCATCAAGCAAGTAGAAAATTAAGAGTAATGTACGCTGCAAAACAAACCACGAAAGCTCTACCCCGTTTGGTTGAATCATTAGCCGTGCACTGCCTTAGGTCTGGCACTACGGATGAGAAGTTTCACGTTAGCTACTATTTTTCAAGCTTAGTGTTGTTCGTCCGGTTAATACTGTTAGTGCTGTCTTCGTGGCTGCAATCAATCAGGTAAATGTGCTTTCTGTTCAGCGTTCTTGTTGTTGTCTTCTCATGTCTCATCTTCTCTTCTCCTTTATCTCTCTCTAGCTAATCATTCAGTCCTGCACAAATAGTAAGGCAAATATCTGTCTCTGTTACACATTCACAGACGAGGGAGATAGTATGTGTTGCGATAGTCCTCTTGTTTGATCAGTACATGACCTTAAAAAAGGGCTTTCATCTCAGACAAAGAGAAATAAAATTTAAAAAAAGCAGCTGATGTTAATGATCAAGTGTTGTGGTTGCTGTGGATTTAAGTAGGAAAAAGTTTAAATGGAAATAAAATGGAGATACTTTGATAACCACAGAAGATCTTTTTTTTAATTTTTTTTATAAATAAACCCAGCATGAAAAATATTCAACCAAACAAGTCGAGTTATTATTTAATCTGGTAGGGGATTTAGAGCACTACAGATTTTAAATGGTTTGACATTTCACAAAATCAATGTATTCCCTTTTCTGAGAGTTCAATGTTTTGTTTTGCCACTCCGTGGGCGTGGTCAGGAGGAAAAGTGACGTCAATGCATATACCCTCTGTATATTAAATTAGAAGTTTAGGCCTATTAGCTTAGCTTAGCATAAGATAGGACACATGGGGAAATAGCTACCTTGGCTCTATCCAAACATAACAAAATCCATTCACCAATACCTCTAAATCTCAACAACATCTCTTTGTTTAACACATGTACAGCTGACACACTGGGATTTTAAAGCAGATTGTTTTTAACCTTTCTCACCCTGTGTGAAGAGGACACAATGTAGTCATACAGACCATTTGCTTACATTTTAACTGAATCAGATGAGCCGTTTGCCCATGTCTTGAGTCTTCATGCTAGGTGGTCAGACCTAAGTCCCCTAAACCTAAACTAACATTGCTCCTGGCGGTGACTACCTGTTTAACATATAGACAGAAACAGCTATGCTGCCTCCTTCTACTGTTGACCAAATCCGCCTACGAGCCCCTCTGAAACGTATTAATTAACATCTTGTTTGTTTCAAATGTGTACAAAGCACACCTTTTGGTTGTTTTGCAGATTTTGTTTTTGCCTTACTGACACAAGCAGAGTAGGTGTTTGCTCTCGTCTTAAAACTTGATGCTGAGCTAAATTAACAAAGTTTTAAGTGTTGGCTACAAGTGTACCATAAAGACAGAAACAGCCTCTGTCCAAAGGTAACTAAATACTCCTTCAAACACCTCTAAGACCAACTACTTAACATTTGCTTTACGTGTCAAAAGCACACACTGTGCTAATACTGCCAAGTTTTCTTGCCTTAAGACAGGGCCAGACACGATGTTTGCACTCTTCTTAAATCTTTGTCTTAATGCTAAGCTAAACTAACATGGCTTCAAGCATTGGCTCCATATTTACTGTACAAACATCACAGTGGAATTAGGCTTCTCAATAAACTCTCTGCAAGAAGTAAATAACAAAGTTCCCAAAAATATTGTAAAATGTTTTCACAAAAAATAATGATTTTCTTTTGACAATTTAGACCAAAATCTAGCTTTCCACCGATACAAATGAATCAGCTGTCCATATTCAAAATTTGAAGTCATAATAACACTTAATGACTTTATTCATTCACTTTGTCAGCTCAACATTGCCTTTGTGAAAAAGAATTAGGGGGCTGTATCTGTGCATCGCCTCAAATAAAAGTTGGCTCCCATGGGAGTGCTCTCTAAGCTAAAGCAGGAATAACAGTAAATGCAGCCACTTTGAGAGATTCTGCGAAGTTGAATCCTCTTACAGATAATCTCAGTACTCTGGAATAGTTTAAGTAAAAGCCCTTAAAAATCTTCTTTTTTTTTTTTTTTTTACATTAGATTCGCCCCAGATGCAGACTGTTCTCTGCTGTTTGACACTGCAAAAACTTCAAACTGAGCAAATCTCGTTATGCTTATTTTAAGCCACTTTCACCTGACAAGTCCAGATAATAAACATATTTTAAGATATTAAAAGCGAAAGTAAGGCCTGAATGGCTCGAAATAAATAAAATAAATCTGCTAATGGGGCATGCAAATTTCCCTTGTGGGTCTTGAAATTACTAATTGAGATACAGACCTCTAATTTCATACACTCAATTAAATGTAGCTTGACTCATTGGCTTTATTTTAGCTTTTTATGTTTTGGAATGCAATATCTTTTGCTGCACTTTTCAGGAGATTGTGGCTTAACATTTTTTTTTTTTACTAGAAATTAGACAAATATGCTCGCTTAGATTTGAGTTTTTGCAGTGCAGTCATATCTGTATGCCTCACAAAGAGTTAACACCAATCTTTCCCAGCGTGAGCTCCATGCAGCCAAGTGAAAATAAAGTACATATTTTTCTCCCTTTTTTGGTCGAGGATTATAGAGAGAGGAAAGGGGGGAGGGGGGGGGGGGGGGGGGGGGGGGGGGGGGGCAGAAGGGTTGGCGGTGGGAATTCTTTAAGCTTGGCCCTTCAAAAAAATATCTTGTCAAATCAAATAAAGTCTTCTTAAGGAGAAGTGTATAATGAAGTCCTCTCTCTGGCACCTCACATGTAAAGAGATGCCACCACAGCCTGGGAGCTGAAGGGCAGGGAAAGTGTTTTAATGGAGCCCCTGCAAGGATCAGAGACCAAAATGGGAGACAGGGAGACAGAAAATGAGGGTAAGATGGGGTGAGAATCATCATAGCAGAAACTCATATAATAGAGTGAGAAGCTGTATTGTTCAGGTGACTATAAATGAATTGGACAGTCTCAAATAATAAACACAAAAGGATAAACGATGAGACGGTAGATGAGCTGCTCAGTCAAAACTGCGCAGCATTGTTAGGATCACGGGCGGGCTGCGATCTTATTGTTGTAATTTCCTAATTTATCAAATGGCCTAATGAACGCCGGGACAAGGTTGAAATAAGTGGGTGTATAATTAGCGGTATGTGTGAGCTTGCTGGAAATTCATCACGCTCTATACAAACACACACACACACATGCACACACAGGGAGAAACAGACTCCTTTAGCCTCATGATAGACCACAGTGGTGAAAATCCATATCATTTAGCCACCAAACGCAGAAAACACTGTTAGTTTTAAATGATTCCACATCATTAAGTTGCTCGTTGAGCGATAATACTCTGAACAATGCTGTTTGGGCATGAGTAATGTCGTCTGGGTAATGGGCTCCAGGGGGAATAGAGGAGGTAAAGTGATCTATGCAGCTTTCTTTTTCTTTCTTTCTTTCTTTCTCTCTGTCTTGCCCGGTGTTCTTCTGTCCCACACAAGACACTGAGGGAAACAAACTGCCCCCTTGTGGCCTCACTTGCCAAAACAGGGAAAACAGGGGGAGGAGGGGGGAAGCATGAAAATTATGGAATTTCTTCAAAAGGATCTGGGAGTCCCAGCAGACCAATGCGCCTCATTAGGGACAATAATCCTTTGTTGCTTTTTCAACTCATGTTAATGATAGCAACTCCTGACTTTAACAAAAAACCAAATGCGCCTAAAAATGACACATCCTTTTCCAGAGTTTTCCAAAACGTGTCCCTCAACTAAGCCCACCTTTGTTCTACTATAAAGCAATAGAACAAAGATGCTTTTAGTGTTAAGGCACCTTTGGGAAATCTCATTCCAGGCTTTTCAACAGCACCGTGACATTCTCCCCACACAGCCATACACTATCCCTTACATGTGATCACCACCTCTGATCATTTCCTGCCTTGCTTCCATTTATAAGAAAGTGCACTTCAATTCTTTTTTTCTCTTTTTTACAACATGCCACCAGTGAACCAGTGCTATATTTCTACTGCGCTCTAATCAGCAGTGTTTGGATTTCCCCTGTGCTATGTTGTCTTTACTACTGTTCTGTTGTACTGGTGAGGGTTTGCAGTATTTCAAAGCGCAAAAAGGCCATATTTTGCTTCTGTGGTTAGCAAAGGATCCCAGCCCTCTAAAGCGCCCCAACATTTCCAAGGCTGACAGCGTTTGTCAGAAGCTACACCCAGGGTGCCGTGATTGTACAAATCCATGTTCATGTACAGTACTGACCATTAAAACAACTTTCAAAACCCTGCTGGTTATAAAAAAGAAACACTTGTATCTCTTTTTCTAAGAATAAAAAAGATAGCAGAGAATCCCACATTATTATCCACAGTATAAATTACATTGTAGACAGAACTTGGAAATATATATAGTACAGTTATATTTCACTAGAACTTTTATGTATTTTGTCATCTACACAAACGGTGTATGTGTGTGTATTTATGCATGTGAAGTGTTTTGATTTGTGTTTATTTGAATGCCTATGTACTATTTGCTGCGGCATCACGTGTGGCAGAACTCTGTACTGGGCACGTTGCTGCTCTTGCAGTAGGCTATGCTGTTGTTACTGAGGTGACAGTCTCTAAATCCAATGCCCCCGTTGGGCGTGTAGATGGGCTGAATGCGGAAATCACCCTTGAGCAGCTGCTCATTGTTCAGCGCCACGATCTGGAAACTGGTCTCAGTCATCTCAAGAATGGAGTTATCCTTCTTGGTTCCAGCCTCGCAGTAGTCGTCTTTTCTCCTACCCCGGTTGTATTTCCACTTGTTCGAAGCCGACCTGCTCTTCCTGTGCATGTGCCAGCAAAACAGGCCAAGCAGTGTCACCAGAATGATAAGCACTGCCCCACCAATGATTCCAGCCATAAGCAGAGTAGAGTTGATGCTCTCCTGAGGAGCTTGCTCTCTGCCGGGAGGCTTAGTAGACACTGCAGATTTGGTCCTGGCCTCAGAGCATATAGTATCCTCTCCTGGCCTGTAAGAGTTAAGGGTGTCCAGAACATGCACACAGATACGATACACAGACCGGGGCTCCAGGTTGGTGAGGCTAACATGCCGCCGGTCCCCGCTAACGGTCCTCTCCCGCATTCCTTCGTTTATTTGGCTTTGGCCCCTTTTGACCCAAGTGACCTTGTAGGCTGTGACAGTGAAATAGGAAGCCCAGCTCACCTCGATGTTGGTGGAGTTGACGACTTGGAAGGAGATCTGAAGGGGGTCCTCGTAAGGAGGCAGGGGGCCAGGAGGGTTGTTATGGATTGGGGGTAAAGGAGGGGACGGTGAGTCAAAATGGTAAGGGATGGATGTGGTGATGAGTGAGGAAATCATGGTGGTGAAAGGGGTGGTTGTGGGTGGGGGAGGAGGTGTGGACCGAAGGGTTGGCCAGGGTGGCTGGTCAGCATCGACTGGGCACTCTATAATATCCAGCGTTAGCTCTCTGATTGCCATGCCACGCACCTTGTCCGGACTCAGGCAAACAAAGCCTCTGGCATTGATATGGGAAGGTAGAGCCTTGAGCCATACTACCACCCATTTTACACCACAGTCACAACGCCAGGGGTTATTTCGCACCATGAGATGCTTTAGGCTTGACAGACCATCAAACACTCCCTGTGTAAGAGTCTGAAGCTGGTTGCTAGAGATATCTAGTCTTTCAAGCCTATTTAGGGAAGCAAATGCTGCCACAGGGATCTGGTTGATCTGGTTCTCCTGCAGGCTGAGTTTGACCAGTGACTGGCTGGGTAGGAGGGGAGGGGGGAAGGTGAGTGAATTGCGACCCAGGGCCAGCTCTCGGAGGTTGGTCAGGTCCTGGAAGGTCCCTGGTGCAATGCCTTCATCCGTCAACAGGTTCCCGTCCAGCAGGAGGCGCTGCAGACGTGTCACATTCTGAAAGGCCTCCTCTGCAATGACAGCAATGCGGTTCTCGTCCAACCGCAGCTCTTTTAGGTCCTCCGGAAGGCCAATGGGAACACTGCTTAAATGGTTCTTAGTGAGAAAGAGAAGTTTGAGGCTTAGTGCCTCACGAAAGGCTCCTTCTTCCACCCCCACTGTGGAGATGGAGTTATCATCAAGGTGCAGCTCCTCTAGCTGAGTCAGCTGTGCCAGAGCTGCCCTAGAGATGGTTTGGATATTGTTCTCTTGGAGATGAAGGACCCTGGTGTTTTTGGGCAGATTGATTGGGAACTCATCCAGCTGGTTGCCATAGAGATACACAGTCTCTACCGAGGCAAGATTGTGAAGTTCCACAGGGAAGCCAGCATTGTTTATCTGGTTGTTGTGTAGGAAGAGAACTTTGAAGCCCTCCTGTATCCCCAGAGGCACTGATGTCAGGCTGCGTTCATTGCAGTACACAAACGGGTTGTCACAACGACACTCATCCGGGCAAGAGGCACTTGGCCTGAACTGCATTTGGAGGCTTAGGATGACAGTCAACCAAAATTGCAAGAATGAAGCCCAATCTTTATCCCCGAGTCCAACCAGAAACTCCATAGTGGAAAACAAACAGGAAAAAGGGAACCAACAATAAAAAATAACTTGTATGGAGAAAAAAAAAAAAGAAAATCAGAAAGGCAATGACGTATATATCCACCAAAAACCAGACGCATTAAAAGTCCCACTAGGAGAGTCTTGTAACGATGCAGTTAGCTGAAAAATGAGCAGGAAAACGTGGGAGTAATCCTGTAAATGCTAGTCCTCAGCTGAAGCGCGATGGTCTCATTAGTAGTGGCCAGTCCTCTGACTAACTCCATCCATGCTGAGACGTCAGACCATTGCTGGACTCTTCACTCATTGCTCCATGCAGAGCTCAGCCAGGGCCAATTTGAAGCCACGCAGAACAGAGCCACCGCAGGCTTCACTTGCCTGTCCGTCACACACTGCTGGTCCCCGACCAGGGCAGAGTCCAAGGGGGGTGACATTTGGATCCAGAAACCTGTGGGAAAACAAAGAAATGCTAGATTAGTATATTTAGGGGCGACTTGTTCTTGGAAAAGTGGGCCTCTCTTTCCCCTGCTCTTACTTAGGCCCTTTATTTGACATACAAACATGAACACACATACTGTCTTTCCTTCCGTCCTTCCCTTCTTTCTTTCCCTCCCACCAAAGCAGAAAGAAAGAGTCACAAAATGCATCATTCACTGCTAAAATAAAATTATGCAGCACTTAAAAAAAAAATCCCCAAAACTCATACCATCTGATAAATATTCACAACAGCTCTCACACATCCGGTTTCACAGACATAAAGAAGGCTTTTATCCATTTCGCTCTATCAAAGGAGGGAATAGAGCACTGCAAGGACACACATTCATGGACTCACTGAGGTTCTGAGCAACATTAATGCTGCTTCGTGGAAAATTGGAAAACAGGCTAAAAAGAGAAAATGCCTATAGAGACATCACCTCATTGAGTGCCAATATGGATTCATAGAATTTTTCTGGAAAATTTCTGAAAACAACTTACAGCTGTCTGGTTTTCTGAGTGCTCGTGCAGACACTGTGGGTAGAGGTACATGAGTAAACACACAAATGCTTACAGTCAACAGAGGCAATTGTTTTGACGCTTGCCTAAGGAGGAGCTTGTTATTCAGGTCCACCTGAACACAACATCGAACTCGAGATTTAAGGCTGTAGAGGCTGGAATTACGAAACAATGGAGATGCAGTCCAGGAACACAGACCCTGCATATCAGCTCCTCCTCTCACTGGAGTGACATACACGAGCTGTCAAATGAAATGGGATTGGAAAATAATTTAGGCCCTCCACCTGCAATAAATGATCGATACAGGCTATTTTTCAGCATGGAGAGGTTTGCTGTAAAGCACAAGGCCATTGGTTTACAGTAGCCCCTATATCCATTATCCCAAGTTTTATGACCCATCAAACATTTTTTACACCTCTTCCCCCAGATGATTGAAAGATACCGGTTGTCACTGGTAGCTTTCAGCCTAACCAAAACTCAGCCCTGAGACGATGTTGGATGACACACAATTATGGGAAAGATGGGTTAAATGGTGAGCACAGAAATGGCCATGAGCGCTGATTGAGGTGTCCTCCAGGATTTGTCAGGAACAGGTACAGCTGAAGAAAAATAATCAGGATTCTTGCAGGTTTGCGATATTTAAAAAAAACATACAGATTTTCAGATTTGTTATATCTAGCAGCCATGAAAGGAAGGAAAGGCAAAAACATAGTCAAATAAAAAAGGTATATAAGGGAAATTAATGTAGTTTCCTTTAAAGCCCTGCTTCTTTAAATTCCCCTGTGCTGCTTGTCGACGAGCACAGGCTCTTTGTGGCAGAGACGGAGAAACAATCCTTTGACACATCTGTGATCTACTTTTCTAAATTGAAAGAGCTAAATTTAATCAAATAAGCTTCGGGGGTATAAGTAAGCACATGAGGCGATAAAATTTGATGCCACAGCAGCAGAATCAACAGCAGAAGGCAGCAGCATCAAGATTATTATAGCTGCATGAATAAAATGTCACCAAGAATCCAAAATAATAACTGTAAAAATACATGGTGTCAAGTTGCTGTTCATTTGACAACACCAAACCAGACAAAAGGCGGGTATGGATTTTTTTTTTTAAAGGAGGGAAAGTGATAAAAGACTTTTTTTTCCTCTCTTTTTGTATTTGATTTCCAGCCGAGGGAGCACAGTTTCTCACCGCCTGATGAACGCTGTGATGTGTGGCCAGGAGAATGCGATTAGAACTGGATTTAGCGACAGAAACGCAATTAAAAGTTTAAAATGGATAGGGTATTTAAGAGGCGATAAGAAGCGGATCAGGTAGACTTCAAAGCCTGCCCAGTGAGCGGTGTTCATCTGAATGAATTATTTCAAAGGGAGAATTGAAAACCGTGCAGTGCATTGAGAGTGAAAGCCCCCCCCCCCCCCCCCCCCCCCCCCCTCCACCACCAAACACCCTCAATAAAAAAAGTCTGGTTTTCTCCAGGGTGAAGAATGTGGAGCGGTAAGCTTTGTAGTGCGGTGATCTTAAACTCGATGAAACATTGTACAGATTAATTCAGCAACATTTTAATCAAATTTAAAAGATCATGATCTGTTCTCAAAAGGGCTTATTTAAAATAGAGTTCAAATGTATGGAAAACATAACTCGGGATTTAAATTTAAAAGTAGCCGATTCATAATTCAGCCCTGTGATTTTCTTCAACATGTCCTCACAATTATGGGTTTATGTAGAAACATGCACTGTACCTTTGACGAGCCTTTATCCATTACAAACCAAGCTACCACGTTCAACTTTTCCCCTTCCTCTCAGCCTCTGTCCTTCATGCGGTCTTGCTGTATGCCCGTGCGTAAAGCTCCGTTCGGTAAAGCTGGTGCGAGTTGGTTCCGATCAGCAACATGAACCCTGTGAGTCCCAGGAACAGCATATTTCCCTGTATGGATCCCCCAGGTTGTGTCTGCGCGTCCGTTTTCACCGCTGTCCACCACTTTTTCCTCCCTTCTTTTCCAGCTGCCGGGCGCTTCTCAACGGAGCTCCTCCGCTTTAACTAAACCGTCTGCAGCGCATGGGGACCGAGAAAAAGCGGTGGCAGGGAGATCACAGAGCCCTCTTCTCCCCTTCCACACTCTGCCCGAACGGTGAGGACGCACTCGCCGAAGTGTCCGCCGTCTGAACCGCCACGGGCCATGACAGCCAGCTGCGTCCGTCCTGCGCGCTCTTCAGAGGGGAGCTCAAACTTGCCTTCAGTGCCTACGCAGCCCAGACCCGGACTCCCTGCGAGTTGTTTTCTTAGATGGATTCACTTGATAGTGCGACGTGTGCGCTCTGCTCACCTCTCTCTCTCTCTCTCTCTCTCTCTCTCTCTCTCGCTCTCTCTCTCTGTCACTCCTCCCCTCCTCAGAATAAAGAATGCATCTCCTCCAGCAGCTCCGTGATGGCTGTAAGCCACAGATCCACCCTGCTGCCTTCACATTGCAGAAAATAGTTTGTCTCTCAACACCAGTCATTCCTACATGCCTAATAGCCGGCCTACCTTATACCCCCGCGACGGTGTCGGCGCTTTTCATTTGCATTTTAATCATAAAAATCCAGGAAATCGGCCTGAAGTCACATTCTCAATGAAAAATCACCACAGGCCAGAGTCCTTTAATGTTCCCTGAAGAGAATTTCTGTACAACTATATCCTCTGGGTCACAAAAAGTCCCTGAAGGAGCTTATTAGCTATAGTTTAGTTGGAATATTTTTGGACTGTTGTAAGATTTTTTTAAGGACCACTAGCCCCAGTTTCCCCTCTTTCAGAAGGATGTTTTTTTAATTAGGCTACAGCTGGGTAATTAGCCCCGAGTGAAAAAGCATAGTCTCGTCCTTACTTCCCGTACTTTATCCAAGTGATTTGAAGCATTTAGACACAGCCAAAGTCATTTCATCTGACTTATTTGCCTCCTCGCGCTCATACTGATTCAGCAGTGTAGTGCTGATTCTGCCCACACTCTTCAGGTCGCTCACGCGCACACATCCGCGCGCGCATCTGACACGTTTTTCCTGCATTTACTGTTTACACGATTTCCACAAGTGTGAACTCGTTCTTTTACACTCCTACAGGCAAGGAGAACATGTATGTGTCCATACAATCCTACAATAGGTCAAATACCATTCAAATAGGCCTGATTTAATCACTCACACAATTACATTGAAATGCTAAAATAATAATTATTAGTTGAACTAACCTTCGAAGAATAGCATACATAACTCATCCCCCTACAAATGAAAGGTAGAACAAGAAAACACCCTTGCCCAATCAGTTACACTTTCTGAGCTGTTACAGTTTTAATTGCCTGATATTTTTAAATCTTAGTGTGGCTACTGTTAGCTAATGTTAGCAAACATCTGATAGGTATTGCTTTATTATGACATAATAATGATTATGATCTACTTTTACTTGTGCTATCAATGAATTTGTTGCAGCATTGAGCCCTTAGCCTGCCATTGACATTAGTGACCAAAGTTTCAAAGGCTTGCATCCTTTATACTTTGTCACCCAACTGCATACCCCCACCCCACTACCCCCACCACCAAAAACTAGCAAACATGTTTAATGGTATTGATAGCCTATTGCAAAGGGTGGGAGTTAATACTAGACTTACAAACTAGCTTATCTTACTAGTTTTCTCTTTTCTACAGTGAAGTATAGGATCTTGAAAGCAATTTGTTTGAGGCACAGACAGCTAATATAAAAAAGGAGCAAAACCCCAATATATAATTTGTAGGCAATAATGTGCTTGGTAATTCCACAACTGCAAATCATTTATACTCTCTTTTAAAAAGTTCATGTTCATAGTTAAAGTCCCATAAAAATCTATACATCCCGAAGCAGGAAAATAAATATAAATTACTGACAAAAGAGAGGACAAATCAAGTTTCAGTTTGACTTAAAAACTACTAAAACTGTCATGTTCCTGTGTTTTAGTTTATAGCCTCAGCCAGGGTCAGAAAGGCACAGAGAAAGGGGAGTCACGAGATCTCGACAGGTCAGCAGGTATAAGTTTGCCTTTGATCCTTTCCTTCAGATGCCAAATAGTATTAATGTTGCTCGTTGGCCTTTAGTGACCCGCTTCAACATATATAACTCCTGAAAAATTTCCAAACAAGTTATTGAAGCTCCCGCTCAAATCACCAATGTCATTTCGTCCACTGAGGCGGTCCACTCTGGTGCAGTCTTTTAATACATCAGCCCTGCGCGTGATGATTTGGTTGTTCTCAGTGTTTGCCTTTCATGTTTAATTTCAGATGCCAGGCCCCTGAGATGGACAGCCCATTGTGAGGCCCAGTCCACAACATTTAATTCCTTCATAAATCAGGCCTCTGTGCACCGCATGAATTATTGATTGAGTGTATTTAGAGGAAACAGCCTATTTTTATTTTCTCCTTGATGGACATGTTTTGCAGTAGTGCGCTGTGCTCCTGGTCGCTGCAGCATAAAGGAATGTCTCTTTCTGGCACGCAAATGGGGATAAAATGACAGACACTTAACTGGGTAAAAGAAGGGCTCATAGGCAAATATCCTCACTCCATTATTTAGCATGATAATTAGATTTTGTTCATAGTTGTCAAGGAAATTAACCAAGTCAATTGCGCATGGTAATGTCTTGAAAATAATGATTTACTACATAAAAAAATGATGACGCTGAGTTTAATTGATCTTAAGCATCTGTAAGTGAAATGTTAAGCATGCATTTCCATGTTAGCCATGCTTTTTTAAGATTTGTATGGTTATACTGTATATAGGTCAGGCCCATATTGCACAAATGCAGCGAAATATTTCAGTATGCACTCTGGCCTGAATCTCAAAGTGGAAATTCCCCTTCTCTGCCTTGCCCAGAGACCTTCCCAGAGTTTTGGCGTGGCATATTTACTCTGTACGCTTGTGTACCTTGATAAAACTGCAGATACACATGACCCCAGAGCACATCAAAGCATGCTCTGTCCATCTGCTCCTGTTCAGTCCCCCAAACAGAGTAAACGCAGAGTAGAGAGGGAGAAAAAAACAAGTCTACTCAGATATGCAGAAATGTTTATCCCTTGGTTATATTCAACCGAGTCCCAGGAGACATCATTAGCTTATCACATTCCTTCCTACATAAATCTACATCTGGACATTGAAAGGCACTTCAAAGGTGCCAACAACATCAGTGTTTAAAAAAACCTCCACACAAGTATTGGCAAGCTCTTTGTAAGAAGTAACTGCGAGAAGCCTCAGTAATATTGCATATCGCTGAAGCCGTGATAATAATCGGGCCCTTCCCTCTGGATTTCAGTGGCTTAAAGAAAAATATGCTGATAATGTTTAGAGTGGGTGATCAATGCGTTCATTAATTTCCGAGGCGGTGTAATTATGTTTACCGTGGCTGATTATCAATCTACATGCATCTAATGTCACAGCAGGGCTCCCAGAAGAGGAATGCACATTTGTGCAGCCGTGGAATCAAATCAGCCAACAACATACTGTATCATTCTACTCATGGAGTGAGCTGAGAGGAGAGGAGGGAGTCAGAGGATTGCACCATCTTCTGAGCCCCTCTAGACCAAAATGTATTCTTTCATTTTTGGTTTGTGTTTTTTGTTCTGTCTCTGTGCAAACACATGATTGATAGACACAGAAAAATATGACGTACAATGCATACAGTATAAGCAAAACAATGAAACGCAGCCATTCAATCAGAATCAATCAATATTTACTCCTCACCTTCTTTCTTGTTTAAGTTGAACAAACTGTTCAGCTCTATCTGAGCTTTCCTATACTGCACAGGATGTTATAATATGTGAAATTTGAAATATAAGGTGCATATATATTTAAGGCTTAAAGGTTGTTATTGTGAGGAGAATAACATGGTTTGTTGTTTGGTCAAAAGGCTGTGGATGCTCAATCAGGGTGATTTCATGAGGAGCAGTGAAGGCAGCACGCTCTCCTGTGAGCCTGTGAATTATAGGGGAGGCAAAGTGAACGCAGCGTCCTGACTGAATGCTGCCCTGTGCTAATGCCAGCCTGTAAAAACACTGACTTGACAACAAGCAAGCCCCTGTAGTTCTGCTGAGGGAAGGATGGGGGGGTGGGGGGGAGAAGCAGAGTGAGAGAGGGAACAGAGTGGGGGGAAGAGGCTAAATAAAAGGTGGGTGGAGAGGTTTAAAATCACTGGGAAAGGGGACAGGAGAGAGGATTGAGGATTACTGCTGTTTCTGACATGAGGCTGCCGTGTCATCCTTGTCCTCCTCAGATTTAATACCTCAGACAACTGCTTAGCAACGTGTAATTGTTGAGATAGGTGGCGGCCATGTTGCGCTTCTCTCCGTTATGAAAAGCCATATAACATGAAGCAGAAATCACAACCTCAGAGGGCCTTACTTTACTATATATCTCCAGTTTTATGTGCATCCATGGAAAAGCAGTGCAGTCTAGTCACAGAGCCAAGCATCCAATTTCCTACTTCTGATTCTGGTGACTGCTAGAATTTTGTGTTGGTGTCATCAAAAGGTCAAATGCCTAAACTTTCATTTTCATAGCAAGCTCCAAATCTACCTGAAAGATGAACTGAAAAAAATGTCTATACTTTGCAGTATGAACAAATACCTGCAGAACCAATGTGATTTAGCACAAGTGCTTATTTGTTTGCTGCTAATTAGCAAATGTTAGCATGCTGACAAGTTGCATTTAGACATTGAAAAGTATATTGCACAGATTTTGAAAACTATTTAAAGTTACTTGATATCTTAGACAAGTTTAATGTGTGTATTTTGGGGGTTTAAGCTCGACCTAGATTCATTTTTTTCTGAGTGGAAATCTCCCACAAACAAATCTTCATTTCATATGTTTTCTTTCTTATTTTCAGCGTTTAGACTCTAACTAGCATGTCTAACATCTTTCAGAACATTAAGCGTTGCACAAAAACAGAGAATTGGTCATTCAATATTGTAACGTTAGCATGCTGACGTTAGGACCCCTGTGCCTCTGTGCAGCCTCACAGAGCTGCTAGCATGGCTGTATGTATTCTCTTTGCAACATATGCTCTGCGCCTTGACTGTAATGGTAAGGCATTAGAGGAACAACCTGGGTCTAGGTCAAGTGCTGTCAGTTACACTTTCAATCAACATCTGTACTTCTACTCCATTCAAGTCATTTCCTCCATTTCCCAGAGTGACACATTCTCAGAGAGTATAGATCTTTGTGCTGCGTAGCCGAATGGGTTAATGGAGGTAAGAGAAAAGTGATAGAACCACAGCATCACATATGTAGTTGTTAAATTAGGAGAAAAAAAAAGGTTCTCCAGATTTGTGTTTCAAATATAAAAACCCAAAGGATTCTTCCTTCTGTATTTAGAAAAGAGACTACAAAGAAGCCGAGTTTTTTCATTGAGCTGTTAGATCAAAGAAACACCAAATTTAATTTGATGTTTTACAGCAAAACATTTTTAACTTAATCTTTACTGAAGCTTTCCTGGAAATGTGATGTGAGGCTAAAGTGTGCATGTTTTCTGAGAACCCTGCCAATCCCTGAATTCCATTTTGTTTTGTAAAAGTTTGAAGCACAGGCTTCCTTTATAATTTATATAGGCCTACAATGCTGGGCGATGGCACAGACAATGAAGGAATGACACAGCACTGACTTGCTTAAACCAGCCAGCTGTTTAGGAGTAAAAGTAAAAGGACCCGTGAGACGGGATCTTACAAGAGATAATCGGAGAAAGAACAGAAGAGGAGGAAAATAGACAGATGCCAGGAAGGAGCAGGTCTTGGGGTCACGCGAAAGATGGGACTGATCCCACCTCCAATCCCTGCAGCTTTTCTTTTGTTTGAAGTCACATCTGGGCTAAATTTCCCCTTCTGACTCGAGTAAAGAGGAAGTCTTCTGGGTGGGTGGACGGGGGGCTCAGGGCCGCTCCTGCCTCCCAGGCTAAACTGTACAAATACTGTAGATCCATGATTCACTAAAGAAGGGACTGAACCAGCATATAGCCAGACCCTGACTCATGGGTCGTCATGGTGGATCCATGATGACTACTGGAATGACACAATTTCTTATCAGTATTAAGTGGAGACACGTGTGTGCAAGATTAGGAAATAAGTTTAATAAAGTCAGCGTCTTCAGCAACCTCAAACTGGGGTGGGACTATCCAGACATGAAGCACTCACATGCAGGTCTCACAACACTGACTCATTAACTCCCAAATGTTACAAAATTGTCTACATTGTCACAAAGATAAACTGTCTCCAACAGCTCATTATTCTGCTGACCAGCAAAAGGTGTTTACATTTACCTAGGACAAAGTTCAGTGGTTCCCAACCTGGGGGTCAGGACCCCAACAAAGGGTCAGGAGAGGAATCTAAGGGGTCAAAAGATGATTAAAGGGGAAGGAAATTAGAAAGATAATCCAATTGTGCCACAGAAAATTGAGCTTCTTTTTCTAAGTTGTCTCTAATCTTCCTTTTTATTTTTTGTCTCGCCTCTTCAGGCCTGATTATCGTTCGAATGAAACAGTCAGAAACTAAAATCTATCTCACAGGCGTGTACGCAGAGACTCTGGAGCAGTCACTGTTTTATATTATAGGGTTTAAAAAGAGTGAAGAACTAATTAATTAGAACTGCCATGACATCGTTATCCATGTTTGACTGTAAGGGTAACATAACATAATGTCTAAATATTGCTATAGTGTATAAGTAGAGGGGAATTTAAGGGATTATCAACTTTTCCATGTTTCTGTCATTTGTTGCTTTTGGAGTATTTTCAGATTTAATTAATTGACGTTTAAAGGTAGGGTAGGTAAATTTTTTTCAGATACACTTTTTAAGATTTTGGTTGAAACTGTTTTTAGGTCCTGACAGAAATTAATAATTCATGTGCTCTGAAAAAGAAACGAAGAAAATCCGTCATCTGTAGCAGTTGTAAACACGTAAAAACTTAGACCAATGTCTGCACTCGGTAAGAGTTTTATGAACCAATCATTCCACCCTGTCTCCCTGCTCGTTCTCTACCCCATGCATGCACGAGCCCACACTCAAAGCATGAGCTGAAATCTGCTTCTGGACCAATGGCGCTAGTATATGTAAGTGAGGGGCGTGGCTTTTGAGTGAGCACAGAGGGGAGGGGGTGGGTGAAGACGGAGCACAGAGTGAATGCTACTTTGAAAATCATGCTAGTTTTCTAAAATTACCTACCCTAGCTTTAAGCTTTTAACTATTAATTTACATTTGTTAAGATTTTAAATAAATGCTAATGCTTAGAAAAAAAAGAAAATACTAAGGGGAGGGACATATGACTTACAAAAACCCCACAAAGAATATCTTGTTTAAAAAAATGACAATTGAGTTACATTGCCATGTGTATTAAATGTATCCATTTTTCTTTTTTTTTATATTTTGGCCACAAGAGTTCATCACCACAACCAAAAACATAGCTAATTTAATTGTATTTAATTTATTATTATTATTTTATTTTATTTTTTACTTATTCACGTATTTATTTTCGTTAATTCCTTTTTTTCTGAAGTGTTCAGAATGTAAAAGTGTTAAAGAGTTCAGTTTAGTTACGTTTATTCGGATCCCTAATTAGCTGCAGCTATTCTCCCTGGAGTCCATAACAACCACAGTGACTGTGTCATGACGTCTCACACTTAAAATCCACATAACACTAAAAAACAGGAAAACATTCAATATAACAAATGACATCATAGCACATCACATTACAACAATTACAGACGTGACAAGACATCAGCATGGTAACACAATAAGGACAGCTCCATGGCAACATAAATGATAAGATGTATTCAATGCAGTGACATCAGTGAGTGACAGTCAGTGTTGGGTCGTCTGTTGACCGACTGATGGTAGAGATAACTGGTATAAATGATTAGTAGTTTTTTTTAATTTACCATAATAACAACAACAATTATTACCATCATCTTTACCATCACTACGATCATTAGTACAATCACAAGTATCATGCTCATCATTGGTTCAGTAGTTAAAATGATCATCAGACTTACTAAACACTTAAAGAGTGTTTTAAGTTCGATGAATGCATGTGATGCAGATGTTGTGAAATCAATGAGTAATCATGATTATGATTTTTGCCAAAATCATGGGGTGCTGATGGCCTAGCGGTTAGGTTGTGCCCCATGTACAGAGGCTATAGTCCTCAAAGTGGGTGGCCCGGGTTCGAGTTCGACCTGTGGCTCCTTTCCCACGTCATTCCCCGCTCTCTCTGGTCCCCTACTCTCAGTGGTGATTCTAGATTCTGTTGGTGCCCTATAGGCAAAAAATAATTAGGGGCCCCTCCAACCAGTGCTAATTATTTTTTTCATCTTTGTTTTTTCACTCCAAGACAGATGATTCCTCTTTTTTTTCCTTCGGTTACTTTTATTGTCAAACTTTGGGTTTCACAGCAATAATGCATGCAACACTTAGCAGGGCATCAAGTGTGGCTGCTATCAGATGGGGCCCCCTTAGAGAGATTTCCTACTGGCATTGCAAAATTTGCAAATTTTAAGACGATGCTTTTGCTTAAAGTTTGTCAGTCCTTGGGGACCCCTAATGGGCTGGGCACCCCAGCAGTTGACTGCTTTGCCTATTGACAAGCAGCGCCTTGTCCTATCAAATAAAGGCTAAAGCTCAAAACAGAACAAACAATAAAAACGTGATTTTTGCGATAATCCAGCAGCCCTAGGTTGAAGACACACAAAAGTGCGACAGATTACTTTAAAATAAATATCAAAAAGTATTTCCGTTTTGTTAAAAACAAGAATAGGGTGACATTATAAAAAAAAGACATTTAAGAGAAAGTAGCGATTCAGTCGATAGAGGCCTCAGTGAAGGAGTGTGTCTCAACAGTGCACAGTTCTGTAAGCAGCAGCTTGATTTGATCAGGCCCTCACAGCTGTGGACAGCTGTTTAAAGGCTCAGTCGCTGCTTGAATGACAATCTGTGTTTGTCTTCGGCTTTCCCCTCCAACTAATTAGCTAAGCCCTGAAACACCAAAACACCACGGTCCCCTGAACCCTCTCCTCTCTGACAGCTTCTCCCTGCAGCTGATTTATTATTGCATGATTTCAAATTGGTGCCGAGTGCAGCGTGTCTCACAACAATTTACACTCACATGACCGGAGACACTTATTAATTACTCCGCTTTAATTAGAGATAATTACAATGCAGCGCGTATAAAGTAGTTTCATATAGAATTAAATCATTCTAAACCCTGCGTAGCAACTCAATGGCGAATCAAATAAAGAGATAATTATTGTTATCAGCGTCTCATTGAGCGACTTATCTAAAGAACAGACGCACTCTGGGGAGGAGGTTGTTCGTTTTACTTTCATACTCTCGTGTCTTCACTTCCAGATGAAATACTTTGCCAATCTTTATTCCTCGTGGAAAGTTTTAATTGCCTGGGAAGCAAAGAGACATTTTAGCTCGCAGCATGGCCGAAAGCATATACATCACAATGTCTGCCTGAAAGGCTTGTATTATCTGTTCAAGCCCTCCCCGTTGTCTCTCGGTGTGAAAAATCCCCTTGATGCATGAGGCAGGAATTTGGATAAATCCAGATTACATCAGAAGCCAGGTGAAACAGCTTACAAAACAGACAGCTAAAAATATAATTACACTGTCAGACACTGCTAAGCTACGCTGCTGTTTAATCCTTTGCCATACTGATGCCATTGCTTGTCTTCTCCTATCAAGTGTTGTAATTTAATAGTCTTCATCCTGAGCCTCCATATAGATTTCTCTCTGGTTAATTCATCATCATCACAATCTTTTTTGGTATTATTTATTCTGGTAACAATCACAGTATTAGGCTTGGCAAGCTTCGCTGTAACTTAATGCGTTATGGTATTAAAGCCTGGCGTGTGTTCATTTGCTCTCATTTTGGATTATTGCTCAGGAGTTGAAATTAAACTCTTCACAAAAACATGCCCTCGAGACACACAGATGCAGATGAGGCTGCTGGGTTTCCTTTTTTTTTTTTTTTTCCATCACGTGTTGACAGCCTTAGTACTTTATCTTTAGTTTACAAGATCCTCCAGCGCTGCTCACCATGTTGTGAAAATCATAAATGAGGATTCTAAATAGCATTTTTGCCCCATATGGTTTTGCTGAGGCGGTAGCCCCTTTAAAACAATCTGCGGTTCCATCTGGTCACTGTGGTTTTTTGCCCCTCTCCAGTTTGTCCCTGCCTTTGCTTTCACTTACTGCCGCAGCACGTCGCCCAAGTTAGTGAATAGTCTCGCACAACATCCCGAGGGTGTCTCTAGGTGGACACCTACACCAGAATCAGCGCTCCTCTCTCAGGGTGCCTCTGGGAGTGCTGTCGAATCAGAGTCTGGTTAAGACTTTTTGGGTCTTTAAGTCCCAAGAAGGGAGGGAACAAAGAGGCTCAGAGGCAGCGAGCCGGCAGGGGAGGAAGAGAGAGGAGAGAAGTGAAGGGGATGAGTTTGGTGTGAGCTATAATGTAAGGCGTATTGATTCGGAGGGATCTGCTTTCATTGCTCATCCCTCACCGAGGGGCAGATCGCTCTTCCTCTCTCGCTCAGGTGGCATGGGGCCCAACCCTGGCGCCTGCCACCCTGCCCAGATTAATTGAAGCATGCTGTTGTAAATGAATCACATATGGCTAATATCTCCCCACTTTCCCCTCTTCAGCTCACGCTAGCATCACCTATCCTCGTTTGTGGGTTATTTCAGGAACAGACCACTTCACTCACGTCTCTTTTCCTCTCTGATTTTTTTTTTAAGAAGTACTTGCTCAACATAAAAAAGAACAAGAAAGAAGGGAGTGTAAAGGTAAGCATGGTCAGGCGCTCATTGCTTAAAGTTCACTTTAAAATTCATGACTTTCCCTTTTGGTTTTCCATTTGTCACTTTTCCACAGCCCACTCTTTGCTCGTAACATGGCACGAAGCAGATTAATTGTGCTGTCGTACAAAAGGTAGGAATAAGCCGGCGCACCTGTCCCCTGATGCCACCTAGCATTAAGATGAATGCATCATATCTTTGCTCTTTATTAGTTATTTATAAGACCCACTGCCCAGAATAACAGCACTAAAAGAGGGGGACGGAGGGAACAGTCGCCAGCAGCGCTTTTGGCACTAAGACTTAAAAGGAAGTCAAAATGAAAGCGTGATAAATGTTGACCAAAGTGACATTAACAACACTTCCCGCCAGGTGACTAGATCGGGTTTTATGTCAACACAGCGCGCTTGTCATGTACTGCATGGTACGAAGGAGTGTGAGCAACACACAGGAAGAAGATGTAACAAAGTAAAAGCAAGGCTTAACATTAACATTTTGCAGCAGCAATTGTTTTAAATTAGTCATTAAAATAGTTGAGAAATAATCAAACCTGAACGCAGCACAATCTTTTTTTTAGATTACCTGGATTATCAGTTTGAGTTTATCAATGTCCACAACAACTAACTGGTTCAACCCTGCTCGTCTCAATCTCTAGTACTATCGTGTTGAATTAACATATTGTGTTTTTATTTGAAACATCAGGAAAAATAATTAGATAATTAGATTCATTTTTATTCACTGAGTGTGTGTACAAATACAAGGAATTCATGGTTTTCCTTTGCTATCAATGCACTTACTGAGGAAACACAACTATAAACGTACCGATAGAAGAAAAAAGCCAGCCTTCAATCCACAGGGACATCATGCCACATCCATTATATTGATACAACGATTCCATTTCATGCCAATATTCAAGTTTTGAAAAGGACACATAATCTATTGCCTTCTGAATTTATACCAATCTGTTAAATAATCTCATTTAAAAAAAAATAAAAAATACACCAGGCTGAATGAGTCTACAGCCTCGGTGGAAGTGCTGTTCCTTTAACACATCAGGGATTTTGATTGGTTGATGGATTAATTGGTAGGACTTTATTGTCAGACAAAGACTGAAATTTGACTTGCTCTACAGCAGCTCTATAAACATGATGTACATTAAAGACAAAGGATGCAAAGATACATATACATTCAAACATTTCAAACACCAAACAAATAAATGCCCTATCAAATACTGACTTTTATACAGGAGTAAGCTACATTTCAGAATTGTTTGGTGTACTGAATAGTGCTTCAGTCTGACCTCTTATCTTTATTGCTAATATCAGACCACTGATATTCTTACAGACACAATACCAGAATACTATAGTGAGCAGTGTTAATGTTTATCATCTTAGTTTAACATGTGTTTAACCGCTGAATTTAATAAAATGATAGCTGAGGACGATGTTATTAGTTTTGTATGTCATCAAAGGTCTTTAGGGTAAAAATTGAAAGTTCTATGTGATATTAAGTGGTTATTCATCATCGCATCAAAGTCTTCAATCAAAGCCAATAAATGTCAACCTCATGGTAGAACTGGGAGAAAGAAAATGTCCAATCTAAGAGCTATGGGGTTAGCATGGATTATAAGATCCAAAAACTGCAATTTACAAGTTAGTAGATCGTATAGTAGAGAAATAGTAGATGTGAAAACTTTCTCTAACAGCTGTAAAGACCATCAAAGGAAGTGCAGGTTTGTTTGTGTCACATGCGGTTCCTGTCAAATGACATTTTACGACTCTACAACAAATGAGGCGTTCAAAGGCTTTGAGTTAATATCTGAACTGGCTGGTCGTCTGATTGTTAACAAGTCTTTCACAAAGCCACAGTGGTTGGTCCCTGCTATCACCAGACTGATCAGGGTGTATTCACTAACTTGGCAGACGCCCTGATTGCTTGGTTAGAAACTGAAGTGCGAGATGTATCAGGTTTGATATGAATATAATGCGGTTTGCCCATGGGGACAATTCCATTTGTAAGACCCCCCCTCCCCCCCCTTTTATGTCTGAACCCTTTTGGATTGTCACTTTGCATTTTCTTTGAGAGGTAAAGCTTTTAAACAATCGCAATAATGGAAAGCATGCTTTGGTGGTGACACCGCTATGATGTATATCAAAGCCATCTGGAAAAATAAAAGCCCTGCCTTGTCTTTAAAAGCGCGTTTGGGCTCTTTAAATCCCACTTCTTGAATTTCCACATTACATCCTGAGTTGAGGGGGCACAAGTGAATCAGCTCATGCAAATGTTCTATGCGATTGCACTTCAAACGCAGCGAGGATGACAACGTTAAATTTAGCTGCAGCAAACTGAGCCCTTGTCTATCATTGTGGTTGTGTTCATCCCCGAACGCCCTCACATTTCCTGATCTATCTACAAAAACAGATGTTAACAACACGGCCCTTTATGAGGCTTACACTTGAATGCCTTGACCTGTTTTTTATTAAATTCCGTCCTTATGTATGTAATTCTTACACTAAATGCTGTGTTTGGGCTCTCAGCGTGCACTGCCCACATGCATTTGTCACGCAGAGCCACTTGTTCGACCCACTGTTGTGATTAATCGTGTGGTTCTGCACAGATTTACTGTGATAGTCCCTGCTGTCAAAGAATGAGTGTGAGGCCTGGCTGTACTACATCCAGCGGGGTCTGCAGTGATTGAACAAATATACGAGAGGCAGAGCACGCGCACGCCAGAACGGCAGGGTTGTAGGTGCTTATTCGGCACACTGAACCTCTTTGTTCTCTCACCGACCTTCATCCAGACACTTTTATTTGACAACGAGGTGTGCCCCGCAACAGCCGATTGGAGCTGATGTCCCTCTGCAGTCGCCAGGGGTGGTGATTATGAATGTCATAAAACAGCCTTGGCTCCATCTCCCTGGTGTATAAGAGCAGGAAAACAATAGCTTGGCACATGTGCAAAATAAGAAGACCAAGGGAATGGCAAAAATCCCCCTTCCTGTTATTTAAAACTGTTATGAGCTAGCAGGTATTTCTCATGACTATCTGCTTTCCCCTGGGTATCGGGTATCTGCGGGGAGAGTCTTGAAATGCCTCAGAAAGGTAGTCGGGAATGCAGAGACTGCACATGGAAGCATTTTAGACGAGTGCAAAACAGGCGGCCGCTAGAGAGATGTAAGACGAAACATTGCTCAATGTCCTCTTCAATGTATCTCTTGGAAAGAGAGTGTTAACACATGTTCCATTCCCGAGCTATCTCGCCTTCAGCGTGTGTGCGTTCGGTTTGGTGTGAGTGTGTGGGTCTGGGGTTGCAGAATAGTAACTGCCATGTCATAGCGGGGGTTGTGTAGAAATACGCCCCTGGGACTTCAGTGCTGGCTCCGGTCCAGCTCTACTGATACGTTAACAAGAAGAACTTGTTCTTATCAATGGGGTGCTTTATTCCTGCTGTACACACACAGAGGGACACACACACACACACACACACACACACACACACACACACACACATAGAGAATAACATCAACAGACACACAGACGAAATGAGACAGAGAAATGCAAACATCAAAGATTCCAATAAACTCACAGTCACATTTACACATAATTGACTGACAGGCAAACACACACACACACTAATACAAACATGAACACACACAGCGAGCAATAGGCTCAGAGACAGACGAGCACATAAACCAGTCTGAGAAACCAATAAACACACACAGATGGACAGAAACACACACAGACACACACTTACAGCCTACGGGTACAAAAGCAGTGCTGACATCAGGAATGCTGCTCAAGATCCTCATCGCAGCACCTCAGACAAACACACACACACACACACACACTTACCCCTTGTTATTATTTCTAGCAAGAGGAAACTGAACCTTTCAACCAGGAGGAATTATGCAAAAAAATACAGAAGAGAGAAAGAGGAAGAAAGAGAGAGAGAGAGATGGGGGAGATGGGGATGGTAGTGTTGTGTCTTGTAGGTTGGCTGTACAATCATAGGCATTAGACATTTTGATGTTCATAAAATGTTCCAAGTGTTTCTTCTCTGAAATTACAACTGACTGTATAATCACTGGATGTAGCCATTTGATAGTCAGCTTTTTGTTTGTCGGAAACATTTTGTATTGGAGCTACTTGTGACCATATCTGAGAGAGTTGGGCTAAGGGGGCAGCGAGGGTTTGGCAAATGCTGAGTTATCAAAGCTTTAAGTGTCTTCACATGTGGCTAATTTATAAGCTGACAAATTAGCTCGTTTAGCGTCATGTTTCTCACTTGCTGACACAAAAAGGTTGGAGATGTAGGAAAAATGTGAACAAGATGTCAAGCAAGGACCTGAATAATAATTAATTAGCGCTTACTTTCAAATGAATGATGCTAGAGTTTCACTCAGAGAAAACACATGTTTTTAATGGGTTTTTGGTGCAATGAAATACTAATACTAATGCTCTAACCAATATAACAAATTATGACATGGCAAAGTATATTAATTGTCCAAATAAAAATATGAAAAATGTCCCTTAGGCAAAAAAACAAAACAGAAACACGGTCAAGATGTTAAGACCTGTGACCAAACTAGCTGAGAACACACCGAGCAGATCTCCGGCTGAACTCACCTGTCACTCAAAGTAACCTCCCCCTGATTTATGCAAACTCTAAACCTTAATATTCGTAACTTAACTCAACTTCAAAGTTTTTTTCTACCAGGTTGTTAATGTGATTTCTTCTGCTGTAAAGTTAAGAATTTTAATATGAAGTCAAGTGGGGATTGACTCATCTGGGAGCCGGCCCCAAGTGGCCACTCAAGGAACTGCAGTGTTTGGCACTCATGAGTAAACTTTATCTATCAGCCTGGGAGGGTTGACGGGGTGACACAACAGCTTAAAGCACACATAATGTATGCTCTAAGAACACATTCTAACATGAAACTGTTTAATTTTCCGCCCATAAATCAATACAAAAGAAAATATTTGTTTTTTGCATTGCTTTGTATGAAGGTATGCTGGGAATGTAAGCATGTAGTATTCTATTTGGACACCAAGCATGACGATTGATTAGCTTCTTGCTACCTGACAAATGTAAATCCAATGTTAGCTCTTCAGTCTCCACAAAGTGTCGATGGAAATATATGGCTCTGATCTATCTAATAAAGGCTCCTCTATGCACACCAGGTCAATAACTTTGTCGGCTGACGTTATACTGGTAAGGTCGTGTATGCAGGGTTTTCAGAGCTCTTCTGCTGGAGTCAAGGCTGTAAACAGTCATTTGGCTCATTGTTAATAATAAAATATTGATTAGTACAGTTTTAAGACAGCGTTCTCACCAGGCTTGGTGCCATATCAGGATAGTTCATGAATTGCCAAGGAGGAAGTAGCTATGTGAAAGGCTGAAACCAGGCAACACGAGTCTCCCACAGGTAACATAAAAGACTTTGACATCATTGGCTTATGCAAGAAGCACAATGCAAGGTATGTTTAGCTATTTTTAGGACGTGATGAGGTCAGTCTTAATGCTAGGAAAATGGCGTTTTCCTACAGAGAAGGTTAATGAGAGGCAAATGCAGAAGAAAGGAAAAGAGGCTGAAAAAGAATTGAAATTCTAAGAGAATCAGGGAACACAGCTCACTGCCCACTGCTACTCAGTCAACATGGCCTACCTAAATGAAAAGTAATAATAAAAAGCATTAAGTACTTCTTTCTTTCATTTTGCTTTCTCCACTGCAGCCCTCTCACACTTCCTCATCTTGCTGCAATTAGCCCACTTCACTCATGCCAACAAAAAGCCTTCATTTTTTTTTCCCACTGTGAACTTCTGCACACACACACCATACAAATACACTCAGTACGCTTAAAGTCCAGCTCCCGCTTTTAGGTAGTACTGAGGCCAAGTGCCGCATTACTCATACTGTATCATGAGGCCAAACAAAGAGTAAAGGTCTGTGCAGAGACAAAGTGTTAATACTTTCTTTTTCACCCCCAACATGTTATTTTTTTAATGGAAAAGTCTTAAAAGCTCTGCCTTGTGTTTGCCAAATCCAGAAGCTTTTACTGTCTGCTTGGTGCAGCTTTTCGCCCCACATCCCGGAAGTCACAAGATCCTGTTGGTTTAAAAAAAAAAAATCCATTAAAATCTGCCCGGGGAACATAAAGCAAACAGCTCTCTTGGCTAACACACTCCTTCATTCTACAACAACACTTGTATTGTATTTTGTTCCTCATGTGACTTCTCGCTGCTCTATATCGTGTTTAATGAGCACTATTTTCTAATCTTCCATTACCAAGAACTTTTACGATACACATAGGTTCAGTTCCTCTAGCTGAGAGGTATACTGAAACGATAAGTGGAAGTCAAGATTCTGCATATTTTGGTGAATGTGGGTTTGATTCATGATTCATGGCTTCAAAAAGTCATGCATACACATAAAACACGTGTTACTGCAAATGGTGGATTAAATAAGATATTCATTGCAAATAGATTAGTTTGTGGGCAGAAGTTTGGATTCTGGGAGGTAGAAGAACCACCATCATAGTTTTTACTGTGGTAAATAAAGTGCTGTGCTTCTGTTTCACAACTATAAGTGCTTGGTCGCTTGACACTCGACAAACGATGAGAGACGATAATATTTGTCTCACCAATGTCCACATTTATCCCATGGCGACAGTAAAAGGAAAAACAGAAACTAAATAGATTGTTGACACAAGTACACTTGCTCAACGCCAGCCAAAGGCAGCTTGTTTTCTCTCATGAAAGAGGAGAAATAAAGTTAGAACTAAATGATTGTTACATATAAATGTATACAAATCAGTATTAACCAATCCATTCAAACACATTCATTCGCCACAGCGGGAGCAATTCAAGGTTTAATGTTTTGCCCTGGGGAATGAACACCAGACCTTCCAATTAAGAGACGACAGACTCGACCACTGATCCACAGCAGCTGTAGTTACTTCAATAATTTGGGGACAGCTCGATTTTACAAAGAATGGACTCCTGACAATAACCAAGCAGCAACCTCCGTTGAAGAAAAATAAAGCCGATTTGGAAGTGCAAAATCCTGCAATTCCTTGAGTTTTCCACTTGAGGCTGGCTGCAGAAGCACCGGAAGTCACAAACGCATCCATTCAAAAAAGCCAGTTTTTACTGCAGAAATTCAGATGTTTACAGCCTGGTAATTAAAAGCCAAATTTGTCTGAATAGCTCATGTCTCGATCAGCACACACTATGGGGGGAGACATTTTTGATAACTCTGTTTTGACTTTATGGAGGAAGTATTATTCACAAAAAGGCACGTAGCTGACCTGATTGACAGGCAGGAGCAGTGTAACGGTTTGTCAAGAGGCTTAAAAGTTCTTACAGTTCTTTTAAACGGATTTTATATTTTAAAGTGTTTATTCTTAATCTTACCTTGTTTATTATTCTATGACCTGTCTGTTTTTATATTTGTTTTGCTGTCCTTGTAAAGCACTTTGTAACTTGTTTTTGAAAAGTGCTCTATAAATAAAGATTATTATTATTTATTATTAAAACCCTCCTCAACTCCAGCCAGTTAACTGAACGTTAGGGTGAGAAAGCATTTCCAGCAAGGCAACTGCCATCTGACTCTAAAGCCCCCCCCCCCAGTAACAGATGGGTGACGTCACTCAGGCTTAATCCATTAATATTTTCATTCTATGATATTAATTCAATCTTGGTTCATTCACTGGAGAAACTGTCCAGACCTTTTGTTAGCTTAGTTTCCTTGCATATTCAGTCTTAAGCTAGATTGCTAACGGTAGAAACCTTCCAATTTAGCTTGTTTCCTAACGTGAAAACCCTTGCACCTTCCAACTAACGGCTAACGTTAGACACCGGTCAGACTACATTGGGAAATAAGCTGAGTTTGGTCAAAGTTAGAAAGCTTCACACGAGGATCATGACTGTATTGAGAGCTGTAAGTGTTGCTAAGCTAACATTAAGCGCTGATAGTCAATCATATTCTCAAAAATGTTGCTCGTTGTTTAACTGTAATGTTCACTTTTATACAGGTGAGGAGGGTTTGGAGATGAAGTCACCATTGACTGATAACAGAAAGTCATATAATGGGTAATTTAACAAACTTGCTATTTAACTGCTATGTCATGTTATTTCTTCTCAGAAAATGTGAATTCATATGAAGTTCAGTAACAAGTCAGGTTTGCTCCAACACTGATAGTTTTTATTATTTATTTGACACAACTATTATTAATTGACTATTCTTGTGTAAAGGTCTATAACATATAGGGCAGACATTTTTAGATGAGGACAGTTTTAGGTTGCTATTTTCTTTCTTTGTTAATATTTTTATTTTGTTTCCTCTTAACTGAGTGTGTTGTTCCCTAGTTACAATGAATGTAGAATGACTTACTAATATGAAACCTTACACTTTAAATTATTGTGGGGCTATTTAAAAAACTGAGGAAACCCATTAGCCAAACTGATGCAATTCAGTGAAAATGATTACGTTTATTATGCTTTAACATCTATGTACAGTAATGTAGATCTTGAAACAGATTTAGTTCATGTTAAATATGGATTGATTTCATGTTCAGAGTTCATCTGCTTCACCCTGGATATTTAATTTGCAGACGCTTCTGTTTTCTTCATGAACATTTAATACCTCAGAATTTATTTCAGCATTATCAGGCGAAAATAACAAATTGAATTGAGGACGTCTCTTCTCGACAGTCCTTTAAAGCTGTGTTGAAGACAACTTGACACTTCTCTAATATCCGCAGTGCTTATGTGAAAAAATCCCCCAAACTGTTCTCTCCCTTGAAACATTTTCAGTGATCACTGCAGCCAAGCCAATAAATCGAAACGCATAACTTTTTTTTTTTTTTTTTTTTAACTCTGCTCGGCTCCCACAGCACCCCTCCTCTGTGTGCTATCCAATTTCAGCCCGACGGAGGTGATCCCTCCTCGGGGCGCATTCGGATGGAGGCCGCTGGGCCGTTTACACAGTGGAGTGAGAATGAGGGATTTCTAATGACTCTGCACTCTGATAGTCTTGCAGCGATGCCCAAGGCCTCTCGCCAAGGACCTTCCAACTCGACACAACTACTCATCAGGCAGTCCCATAATTCTAAAAGTATAGGCAGAGTGTGTCGGGGCCTCTGAGTCCAGGAAGCCCGGCCGCCACGAGTGTTAACAGATGCTGATTTAAGACTTCTTTTTTTCTCTCCCACTGTTACACTCATCTCATCACTCTGAGAGTCTCACTGGACTGGGAATGATTTTAAATTTGATCAAGTGTATCTTTAAAGCTGTAATATTAAATTAAACAAGCATATTTATCATTGATGATTACTATTATTGGAACATTTTGAACTAAAAGCGGGGATGTCCTGAGGGGGAGATTTGAGTTATTAACCTTGGTAATGCAAATGTAATCCACAAATAATGAGTGCCATGTCAAAAATATTAATGATCCTTCATAACGGACTAATTAGTGTGGAAGCTGTCCTGCGGTATTAGCTAACCTCACAGATTTGTAATTATTTTTCAGTAAGGTGAAAGAACGTGGTTGTCTAAATTCTGTTTGTCGGGCACAGATGGCCTAGCGGTTAGGTCGCGCCCCATGTAGGAGGCTAAAATCCTCCAAGCCAGCTGCCCGGGTTCAGGTCCGGCCTGTGGCTCCTTTCCCACATGTCATTCCCTATTCTCTCTCCAGTTTCCTACTCTCAGTGGTGATTCTAGATTCTGTTGGGGCCCTAGGCCAAAATTAATTGGGGGCCCCTCCAACCAGTGCTAATTAATTTCTTTCCTCTTTCTTTTTTCACTCCAAGGCAGATGATTCCTCTTCATTTTCCTTAAGTTACTTTCATTGACAAACTTTGGGTTTCACAGCAATCATGCATGCAACGCTTAGCAGGGCATCAAGAGTGGCTGCTATCAGATGGGGCTAAAGCTCAAAAATGACATCTTTCAATTCTGTTTGTGTGACTGATTTCTGCCAAAATAAATCATCAACTTTTTAGAGCTCTTTCCGAGTAATCATCAATCATCAGACGATTAAAACAAAGTGATTATTTCCCCCCTCAGTTTTCTACAATATTACACCACATAACCTTCAAAATATTTCTTGTGAATAAAGACCCCTTTTCTTGGTTTAAAGATTCAATAATTTTCACTCTTGATTGTTTTTCTTTCTCCCTTTTTCTTCAGGGCGACTTCCTTCAGTACAAAAACCCTGTTATGTGAAGAACTGCTCTCTCAGTGAGGTTAAGAGAGCAGCAGTCTTCATTCTTTAGATTCATTTGGCACATTGTTTTCATTGTATTCACTTCTGTTTGCGCTCCAAGCTTTCCACAAGTAAAAACTCTCACATCATGCTCGGTTTGAAACGATTGGACTGTGGTTTCTGCATTGACAACACCGGCAGTCATTTTTATTATCTTAATGTCTTTGAACACGAGCTACTGTTTCTACTCTGCACAACCCCCCTGAGACCACCTGTCAATCAATCACATGTTTCCAAAACACTGAAATCTCTGATTTTTTTTGTCCCTTATTTTTTGTTGCAATGTTTTGTCTGCTCAGTCACAGTTTAAATCTTAATTATTACTGTTTCTCCCTCTGACAAGTGGAAGCTTTGAGACTGTATTACATCTCATCTTTTATTCTTATGAACAGGGGCGTCATGTAAGCCAAAATTCTGGGGGGGGGGGGGGGGGGGCTAAGTTAGAGTGGGGTCAAGGGGTGGGTTCCTTCTCCGAAAAAAATGGGAAGATTGATTTTAATTAATTAATTTATTTTCTATAATTTAAAACATTTATGATAAAAGGTAAAATGGGTATTATTTATTGATCAGTCTGAAAGTCGGAGGAAACCTCAGTTAGAGGAAACAAAATGACTCCCATACTTATTGATCATTTTTTCGTAGGCTAGCTTTTTTTATCAGATATCTTCCATACTTGAAATATGATTTATTACTACAACATATTAAATAAAAATAATGGTTTTTTTAGTACTAAGATATGAGAAAAATCCTGTTAGATTTTAAATATGCATGACGCCTCTGCTTATGAATCAGAATCAGCTTTATGGTCATGCATGCTTACACACGCGAGGAATTTGACTTTGGTGAACTGTGCTCTCAATGTACAAAAAGTACAACATTAAATATAAACATAATGTAAGAAGTATTTACATCAAAGGTGTGCATGAGGAGGATAATGTTACTGTATTTACATGATTCAGTTATTGAACATAAATTAGTTTTAAATAGCTGTATATACATTCACAGTGGGTTATGGTTTTAGGCTTACTGGTTTTTCACAGTGACTGACAGAGGTCTGACAATCTGGGACTGTTTAGCGTTCATCAGAGTGACAGCCTGGGGGAAGAAACTGTTCTTGAGTCGGGTTGTTTTGGCGTACAGTGATCTGTAACGCTACCAGAGGGGAGGAGTTTGAACAGTTTGTGTCCGAGGTGAATGTTGTATAATTAAAGGAGTAACCCACTCTATTACTTTTAACTGATTCATAGTTTATTATTTTGACCTCACGTGTCATTTTGTAGTTCTAACACTTTGAACACTTCAGCACATTTGGAGCCACACACATCCTCCTCCCAGGTCTTCAGCTTTGACTGTTAAAAAAACTCTATTTACACCATCTGGCCTCAGTGTTTATACATCAACTGACAGCTCTCGGTTTACTACACATTCAAACTGATGCTAATGTCTCTCGGGACTCACACTGACACCCCCTGCTCAATTTATAACTTAGACTGCAGCACTTCAACTTTTCTCCCAAAAAACTTGAGCTTCAACTTTTAGTTCGACTGATTCTTCGTCTTCTCTCAGGGCTCAAGTGACACTTCAGCGTCACTCAGTGCTCAAAGCCCAACTCCAACTCTCAGCACTTTTATTTCAACTCTGACTGCTGCTTCAGCTACAAATACAACTTTTTCAAAATGTTGTCAATTTTTTAAAATGTCATTCAAATGCACGGCAAATTTGTGAAGACTTAAGCCTTCTATAGTTCAAACCTGAATCAACTACTGTTCAAGTTCTCTTTATTGTCATTTCAACCTTATACAGAGTACAGTGAGATGGACTTTTGTTCCTGTAGGACCATCATGCTACATGAGAGAATTAAAAATGAAGAATGAAGAATTAATAGGTAGGAATATGAGATATATATTTTCTTATTCTTTCATCGTTTTGTTCCTGTTTCTTCTTCGTTACTGTATATTGTTTTTGCTTGGACTACTTTGATTGTTTCTCTTACATGTTTAACATTAGGAGGGACTCTGTGGATTCCTTAGCTTCTCCTTATGTACTGCTTGTTATCGTTCTTTAATGTTTTTTTCTTCTTATGTGCAATAAAAAAAACAGGCACATCCTTCGAGTATTTAAAGGAAGAATGTGCGACTTTTTGCAGTATGGATGTCGCCCTTGAGCACCATCATGAAACCAAAACAAACTGCTGTTTAGCGACACCTCCACTATTCTGAAGCCTCCACTCTCCTCCAGCGGCACACCTCCAACCCCTCTCCACTCGCATTTGCACGAAGGAGTTATGAATTAGAACGCACCATGATTAAGCACCATTAAGAGCAAGCGGTGGACAAAATTGTCCTTTGCTCGAGCTGCAATTGCCTGTGGCCTGCATTGTTGTGTTAGCAGGCTAATGTTAGCACACTTTGGTTAACTCATAGCTTCATATTGCATATAAATTGACACGGAATGACCGTGATCTAAGGACACTTACGTGACATCCAAAAAAGCATTGAGTAGGCTGTGTTATTCTTCTTTTCTCTAGTCACTGACTAAAACAGCTTTATACACGAGGCCGTCCCGTCCATGTAAACATGATGTAAACACGGCTACGACAACAGTACAGCTGGCGTGACTCACTACTCACTCATTGTCGACAGTCAAGACTCAAAGAGATATTTACAGAGGATATACTTGATTTCTGCTGTATTCATGTGTAAAATGTAGCACATTCCGCCTTTAAGGTATTTACAGTGAGTTCCTGAAACCAGCAGATCTCTTAACTGAAATGATCGCTCGTTAAAATAGTTTAAGATCTAGTCAATACTTAACTGTAAACAGCCATTTTACTGTCTGTTAAACGGCGTGACATTGTTCCTTCCTGCTGTTTGAAGTGTAACTGTAATGAGCTCGTTCTTGTGCACTACTTGTCACACCATGTTTACATCAGACAATTCAGCAAACGCTCTCATGCTGTTCTAAACAGAGCAGCGAAATTAGCAGCAAATGTCACAGATTATTACTTTTACATTAATTGAATGCTGCGAGCCTCTTGAGTGCGCACCAATGCCACTGTGGGCTAATATGTCTGATGTTGTCGGAGGACCTGAAGCAGCAGAAAAATGGGAGAGATTGACGAAAAAGGTCAGGCACTCCATTCGTTTCTTTTAAGCCGCATCACATCCTGAAACTGGTTACGCTTTCAGGCCTATTACTAATCCCTGAGGGGACGCGGGTGTAAAGTGGCACCACAAGGCCACACACCTCTCCTGTGTGTCCCTGAATCAGTGTTAGATATAAGGATGCAAGGAGGGAGAAAAAGGAGGAGTACTTGACCCCTATTGTCTCTGTGTTTGGTCCTATTTCCATGACGCCCGAGCTGAACTCCACTTCCTGGGTGTCAAAGACAAAACATAACACCACAGGCCCGCAGGAACACACACGTAAGACAGAATGTCATTGCTACATGGGTTCATCACCTCCATCAAGAATGCAGCCGCTCATCCTCTCAGGAAGGGAGTGAAAACAGCCTCCCACACGGCTCCATTTCTCTTTCTCATCTGGGCACAATGAGATGTGCACATCTTCCCTCTCTTCAACTCTCTTCCCCTTGACAGCGAGGCTCCTTTGACATTTAACCGAAGCAAAACAAATTCCACTCATGAGTGCGTTTCCAATACATGAAATGAAATCTGTAAAACAATACGCCAAGTAATCAGAGTGTAAGAAATAGTCCCCTGATGATAAATAGGAGGAGGATGGCAGCAGCGGAACAATACCTCCTCGCTGACTCGCCTGTAAATGAGGCCATTTTGTAGCGAATAATGATGCGGCTTTACACAGTTTACAGGCTAATTTAAAAGGCGACCATTCCTACGTATGACCCAGTAAGAATTGAGTGCTTTTATTCCCCCGTCTGAGCTCTGGTTTTAAAGAAAATGGCCTCACTAAACCGCTGTTACTTTTATACGTCTGGGTCCGTTTATGTGAGCAGTCCCTGTTGTATAATTTCAAACCCGTGTTAGCAACACTCCAGCAGCTCCGTGTTCAGAGCCCTCTCCTCCTCTTTGTCCCTCGTCTCTTTCCTTCCCCTCTAACAACATATGTGGCTTGTTTTCAGAATGGAAAATTGATTATAAATAGACTATGAGAGGGATCCTGGCTAATGATGGCGGAGAGAGAGTGTGCTCCATCCCACAGCACAATGTCACCACAAGCTATCAGCTGCACCCGGTGCTACGCTTTGATGCAGCCTGCTGCATATTCTTATGCTTTGTAAGTCTATATGCCTCCAGAGAGCTCATCCTGGGGGGTCAACTAATGGGACCACTGCCATCCTCCCTCTCTGCTATGGAAAAGCGTCATTCCTTTTTTTCCCTCGCTCTTTCTCTTTTGCTGAGAACTTGGTTACAATAAGCTACGGCTCTCACAATCCCAGATGGGGGACGAGCCGAAGCTCTGGCCATGTAAAGAGACAGGGGAAAAAATGGGAGAGTAAGTAACCAGGCGGCTCATTCAGGGCCAACACAAACTGACTCACACCTTGGAATCTTTCAATTTGCCTGTAATAAATTGCAGTAGGAAGCAATTGTCGCTGATGTGCTGAGGGGGATGAAATTGAAAACCATGCAGGGACAGTGGCTCGCTCTCAAACAGAAGAGCACTGCACAGTCCTGCCTTTGACTGGCTGAAGAAATGGAAACAATGTACAAATCCTGAATCTCTCCCCTAACACACACACACACACACACACACACACACACACACACACACCCACACCCACACACACACACACACACAGGGGCTCAGATAAAGTTTGTCAAACCAACAGACAAGCCTCTACGTTTAGGTGTCAAGTCACTACCTCAGCTTGAGTTTTCCCTCACAATAAAAAATAGAAAGTACAGTTGACAGCAGCAGCAGAGGCAACAACTAGTCTGGCAATTATAGAGGCAACAAAACAGCTTTCACAGAGCGATACATAAGTCAAACTGCGTCGTAAAACAGCCCGAGGAAGTCCTTAAAATGTTTGTAATATATATGTACGTATCCTTAAGCTAAGTGCTGATGTAAAGCTCGTGTGGATACAGTCCTAATGTTCAAACCTCCTCTCTTTTTTCCGCTGCATTAGTGCCCAGCTGAGTGGTGGTCAGCTCTGTTTGCTCTCACTGCAGGTGGCATCGGTGACATGCATTAGTCCCCCTCTGCTCCAGCTTTGGAAGCACGTATGTGAAGTCCTCGGAGCACCGACGGGGGGGCCCCAAACGTAACTGGATAAAGGCAGTCGGAGGGCCTCATCCGAGCGGCAAGAAACGCAGGAGTCCATCCTGCAGCCCAAAAGACTGAATCAAAACAAAGGCTCTGAATATGGACTTCTTTCTGCAGGTAATTCTGTCTCAGCTTGGCCTTAATTTGTGTTATTCTGTAACATTCCCTCACGCCCCCTGCTCTGCGCTCCTTCATGCTCTGTTTCATGCTTTTAGCAGAGAAAACGCAGGCATTCGCTGACCTTACGAATCACATTCTCCTGCCATGATGTACAGCCAGCGCGGACAGCTGATTTGAGATTAATAACACGGTCGCTGACGTCTTGTTTTTCTGAGGCTCTGCTTTCGAACATGAAAAAACATCTCATGTGAAAAGCGCCAATAAAGGCTGGTTTTAAAAAAAGAAGCAGAGAAAGAGATTGGCAGCAGCTTGTTTGCTTGCTGAGTGTGTGGGTATCAGATAACGTCGTGCGTGTTTTATTGGGTGATGGACAAATAAAGAATAGCAGGACAACGTGTGGGAAGACAGACACTGGTCTAAAAGCCTCCATTCATCCCTGAGTCATGTTTCACAGGCTGCAGTGTCAGGTTGGACCTAATCTTATCCAGATGCACTTGCAGGAAAACAACATCCCCTGTCTGAAACAGCACAGCACAGAACCAGAACAAAACAAAAAACATTGATAACGTTGTTGTGTATCTGTACACATTCTCTCATGTTTCCTCTCTGTTTGGTTTCCTTTCTAGTCCTGATCAAAAAGTCATACCTCCTTTCTCTCGTCAGCTCTCCCTGTACGCCTGCCTGTTCCTGTTGGATGGGAAGCGAGAGGGAAATATATGCATAACCCTCGGCTGACACGCCGTCTCGTTTGATGTGGGATTCTCAAACAGATGCCCCGTCTCTCCCGATGTTATTGGGGATATTAAAGTGCCGCATGGCTCTGTCTCTCTGACTCCCTAATACAAACACACACCATCATCATCATTTGCAAAAAGCCAATTCCATTTCCCGCTTTAGAAGCTGGCTTCACAGCTTCTCTCTGTTGTTCAGAAGTTAATAAAAATCTCAGGCAGGGAACTTTTAGAACAGACGCGAGTCAGCTGGGTCGGTCGGTGATGACTGGGCTTGAACATTTAAATTTTTCATCTAAAAATCTATTGATCATGTTGAAATTAAAGTTTTACTTCATTCAGCTTCCTGTCTGAAGAGAAAAACATGTTTTGTGTCAAATGTTAAATTGAATTAATAATCATAAAAGTACAGAAACACTACAAATCCTTCTATTTGAAAGATTAAATCAGATTTTTTTTTTGCATTTTTGCATGACAAATACCTGAAGAGAAAATAAAAAACATTCTTGACAAGTAGCATCTCCTTTTTCCGCTAGTGGTCAGTCAAAGAGAATGCTGAAATCCCAGGTCAAACTTTAAGCTGCAGCTAGCAGCCTGTTAGCTTAGCATATCATAAATGTTGGAGATGTAGAAACAGTTGTTCTGGCTCTGACAAAAGCACTCACTGTATAAAAAGATGGACGGCACAAACGCTCCCTGACAGTGATGCCAACATATTTTGAGCTCCACATCCTCCATATGGATAGATGGGATATAGATCAATCTAGAAAAATGAAAATGTTTTTTTTTTCCAAACATGGTTTCTGTCGTCAAAAATAGGTAACATCATGATTGACAGCTCTGTTGACAAATGCGACCCCTGCAGCATTCTTTAACGGGTATAGAGGTAGTAGAAGAGGCGAGATGAGAGAAAACATAAGGAAAACACAAAAGTAAAAGTAATCCTTTCAATGCAAAGGAGCCAGTTGAGGTGGTTCCCCACCCTATCTCTAACACTGAGTCCAGCCACCCTCCAGAGGAAACTCGGCAGCTTCTATCAGCGATCTAATTCTTTCGGTTACTACCCATAGCTAATGACCATATGGTGAGGGTTGGAACGAAGATTGACCGGTAAATCGAGAGCTTTATCTTCAGGCTCAGCTCCCTCTTCACCAAAACAGTTTGGTTCAATGCCCCTATTACTGCCGGTGCTGAGCCAATCCGCCTAGTTAATCTCACGGACCATCTTACCCTCAGTCGTGAAAAAGACCCTGAGATACTTAATCTCCTTCACTTGGGGTGAGGACTCACTCCCCACCCGGAATGTACAACAATGTACTGGAAACCAATGCAACATAAAGCGTGGATTGTGAAAAGATTTCTAGAAGATTTTGTTAACTTTTCATCTGTATCCTCTGAACAGCTTCAGCATCTTCAAGCCCATACAGCAAGCACACTACCCAATTTCCTTAAACCACGCTTCCCAACTAATGAAGCTCTGATGAAATATGCCGGGAGAGAAAAAAGATCTAAATCTGGTTTTCAGTGAATTGAACTAATTCAGGACGTGATGGTAGAAGATAGGGACTTTTTAGCGTTAATTCTGGGAAGATTATGAACCCAAAAAACTAATTGTCCCTTCATATAAAAACACCTCTCATGATGTAGAAGGGGGAAAAAAGTATTTTGGTGTCAGAGTCACTTGACAGCCCCGTATTTGTAATTACACAGTTTGACCAATATGTCAAATTAGCTTCAAAGCCTGTTGCACTTCCTGGGGGAGTTCCATGTGGGTGTTATCATTCTTCTAATCTAATCTTTGGCAAGAAAACAAACAAGCCTTTTAACCATAATGTCAAGCTAATTGAATCACTGGAGAAAAAAAAAATCCACTTTAGTTTGAGCGAATTGACTAAGTTAAAACTGTCAAATCTTCACTTCTCTGTGTGCTTAACTGGAAAAATACCTGGCATGACCCAAACACTTAGCTTCAGCTCTAAGCTTAAAGTGTGGGAGTCTCTGTCCTTGTAAAACAAAACTGTAAATACACATAAAGGAGCTTAAAAGACAAATTGCATATCTGGAGTTGAGTCAAACTTGTAAATGTAGAGAAGGAGGCCGAGTGAGAAGGAAAAAAAGGCAATATAAGCAGCGCTTGAAATATCTAGGCCAGTCAAACGGAGGTGTAGTCAGGGACGGACGGTGCGGCTCTCGCTCCAGGCCGGGTCTGCGAGAAGGTCATGTGAAAGTGGAATGTGGCTGCGCTGGATGCTTGCCAGAGGCTGTTTGAGTCGAGAAAGATTATTTTTCTTTAAACAAAGTGAAAACTGTATGCCACCTGGGAGAGATTATTCCTCCCTGTTTCAATGGAGTCCAGGTTAGCTGAATAATTGGGTTTGGAAGCATGTGACAGTATCTCGCCACAAGGCAGAGATCTCTGCTTTCTTCGCCGCCGCATTGTTTCAACAAAATCCTACAGACGTAATGAGAGACCAGGCGTTCGCATGCTGCATTACTGGACAAACAATTACACAGCGATTACTGGGAAGCTTTTGAGATAGAGCGGGGGAAATGCATCACTCAGCAGGCGGCTGACAGCGGGAGCTAGCTCAGCAAGCGGCATGCAAAAATAAGGAAAATAATTGCGCAGAGTGCTGGAGGAGGAGATCGTTCTTACAACACAACACATAGATGGGAAAAACAACGTAAGTAGGCAGGTGAAGGGAGCACATACAAACAAACTGACACAACCAACGAGGAGTGAACACACATTCTCAGACTCTCCAGTGAGTGCTGTCAAAGTCTGGTCCTCCGCAGAGCCTGTCTGACTGAAATACAGGACAAGCAGGGAAGACTCAGCCTGAAGAGACATGTTCTAACTGTTTTTTTTTTTATTGAGAATGAATCATGTATCAGCTGGTATTAAAGCAGTACATATAAACAGAATTATTAGATGTGCTCCCATATGAAAAGATGATTTCATTTCATAATATCAGGAGTGGATTTTTTTTTGTGCTTGAGAAAGTTTAATAAAGCAAAACTTTAAGATGAGCAATAACAGGAAGTCCAGGGAGTTGCATAATATCTATACAGTGTACATCTCAGAAGTAGAGAGCGGGTGTTTTGTGTTTACCAGACCTCTAATCCAGCCTGCAACACTGAGTCATAGGTTTGGGTATTGCAACAAGGAAACTGGTGTGTCTGGTGAGAGAAAGAGTCAGGAGAATGAAGATAAGGGTCAAAGACAGACACACAGAAGAAACACAAAGGGAGAACTATGTGTAAAAGACAGACACTTTGGTTACACTCAGACTGGCAGCTTCGATCTGATTTACAACATATCCAGATTGGAATCATATTGCTTCCACCAAGAATGGCACACAAAAAAAGCACATAGAAGTTTATCTGTAGGTGGTTTGAAATCTGACTCAAATCAAATTTGAAAGGATTAAACCGAGCCACTTAAATCAGATTTCAAACTGTCCTTTACGTCACCCACTAAACATAACACAGAACATATGATGGTGACATCACATCTGGCTGTGACTCACATGCTCACCCTTAAGTATATATGCCTGAACCAAAAGTAAAAAAAAAAAAGATTCAAAGTGCCACTAAAAGTGAAAAAAAGAGGGGGGGGCGAGGGGCGTCTTAGCCTATAGTGGTTAGCACTCAAACCCCATGCACAAAGGCTATAGTCTTCCAAACGGGCGGCCCGGGCTCGAATCCGACCTGTGGCTCCTTTCATGTCATTCCCCACTCTCTCTCTCTTCCAGATTTTTGACTCTATCAACGGTCCTATCTCTACAAAAAAGGCAAAAAGTCCAAAAATACATTCATAGTACTGTAAAATCAAGAATATAAGTCACATATAAAAAGCCGTCTGTTTTTTGGGGGGTTCTCCATTAGAGAAAAAAGGTTTAAACTGTCTTCTTGCAGTTTGTGTGCAGCTGTGTAACTCTTTTAGTACTATCTGTTTTAGTTTTGTGGCTCTTTCACTCCTATTAGCTACAGTTCGGTAGTTGAGCTCTCAGCCTACTGTGAATGTAGTGAAGTACGAACTCTCAGCCCGCGAATCTCTCTGCCCACCTCCTCTCTCGTTGACTTTAAAATTTAATGAAAAGAGCGCTCCACACGGTTTATTTTCTGAACAATATACCAACGTTTTATAACCTCATGATGGAGAAAAGATGTTAAAAAGTCTTGCAGCCAGCCTGGTCTGCGTCACTTTGTATCCCAGCAAAGCTTGCAATACACAATGAATGGGGATGAATTTTCAATTGCGGGAGGTCGTGGGCTGTGGCTGATGGTGGTGGCTGCACTCGCAGTAATGACGGCGCGTGTGTCAGCGTTTTATACTGCTATATTGGTCGCACCGGTAAAGATGCAGCCAACTTTTTAGAAGAAACAATTAGTGTTAAATATGCGTTTTGTACACACAGTTTTACGGTTAGCAAGAGTAAGTTATTGTAATCAGGTAAATGTGTTTAAACTAACAGTAGACAGTACCTGTTTTGGTTCAAATTTCCCCTGTAATAATGTATTATTATTTATGACATAATAAGATTGTTAATACAAATGCATATAGCTGTCAGTAGATCTGTTATCGATGCTGAAAGTGGAGCAAGTTTGTTCAAAGAATTCCTCCCCAACCTTATTTCTCTATGTTTTGGTATGTATATGACACAAGAAGCTTTAAGTAGTTTAGCAACCAGTGCAGTTGATAGCCTCAGGTGGCAGTCATGACACGGCTGGAACGGCTGCTATGTAACATGCCCGAAGGCTCACGTCCACTGAAGAGCTTGTTTATGCAAGTGACAGCCTCTGTTTTTTATGTATACAGTGTCCAAACATTGCTGAAAAAGATCACCACATGGAATGACAGTCACATCACTCCCTTCATTTGCACCAGACTTCTTTGATGAAACAGTAATTGCAGATCAGATCAAGGCACGTTCTTGTCTATCCCTGCCTCCATGGACTCTGTTTTTGATCCAAACTAACCCTTTAAAACAGAAAATTCAGAGTCAGAGGCAGCATTAGACAAGAAACTTGTCTGTGACTTTCCAATTACTACTTTTCTCTTTCAAGACATGGGGGCCTTGAATAAAGTAATTTAATGGCTTTTTTTCTGGTTTAAAAAAAAAAGGACAAAACGGAACAACAAAAATCTCAATCTGGAACCTTTCAGTTGGATACATAAAGTAATTTGAATTGAAATGAAGTGAAGGGGCCACAAACCTAAAAGGCTGGAAACTTAAAGGGATACTTCACTCATTTGCATTAAGCTTTGTATCATTAGAAACCTGGTAGTATTTTTGAATGGTCGTGCATCCCGCCCTCATTTCCCTCTGAGACGGGAAGGCTTTGTATTTCGTGTCTGAAAAGGAGCCTCCGATGATGCAAAAATTGTCATTTTGCGTCATCGGAGGCTGTTTTGGTTAGAGGGGGTGAAACTACATTGCTAGTTCCTCATGTTTTCGACCCACTGAAGCTACAGACCTATTACAGATCAGTGGGTGGGACCACACTGCCAGAATCGAAAAGCAACGTCCGCCATATTGCTAGGAAGCTATGTTAACAGGCTCTGTGGAGAAAGCTGATAAGAACCGACAATAAGGAAAAAAGTATGTTCCAACGTCAAACTGATATGGATGAAGGGGATTTTGAAGGTCTTGTGCTCGAATCATATGTCCGTGGCTATCTCTACAAGCCGCAATATAGCGGCGAGCAGTTGAGGCTGATGGAGGAACGGAAGGCGGCTGCTGCAGACAGGCAGGTCTTGTGCCTGCAGCAGCCGAGGCACAAGACCTGCCTGTCAGCGGCGGTGAGAACGAGGAGCCCGGGCCGGCTCGAGCTGGGGCGGACTGGTGGTGTCGGTGCTCTCACTGTTTGCCTATGGACACAGACATAGAGTCCGTTTGCTGCCAGGAATTTCTAAGATGCCAATTCCTTCTGAAATCCCTGAATCAGTAGAGGAAACGGCCGTATGTGTTGTAGACAGACTGTAAATACACCGTAGCTTCAGTGGGAGTGGCCTGCGGTGCTGTGCATTCTGGGAGTTGTCTTTCATCCACATGAGCCAAAAAGACACTTTCTGCCTTTTCTCGGTCAAGAAGGCACCAACTTCAAAAATTATTTCACATTTCTACTACATATATGACCCAGTTTCCTTACAGATTTTGAGAAGCAACTATACAGTATCTGTGAAGGGAGTGGATTATAAAGTCTGAAATATAGTAAACTGCATGTTTAAAAAAAGCTGAAAGTGAAAATAGTAGAGTTGAGTACACACTGTATACTTTCATCCACTGCTGCCACATTAAATAGTGCTGTACATGTTTAATCTCCTTGTCTCTGATGCTGCCTGTGGCTCTTTTAAGAGTGTGAACATACAATTCATCCAACCTGTTGCTGGCTTTTTAGTTTGCATAATGCACTCAACCTGCAGCAGTGATGAAACCCTGACATGGTTAACGATGCCTAAACACGAATTGCAACATGACTTGTAAATGACAGAAAGGATTTCAGTCTTAAAGATTACATTCAAGGAACAAATTGAGTTTTTACGAGGTGTGAACATAAAATCTGAGATAAGGGGGGAAAGAGTACAGGGAGGGGTTGGAGTTCAGGGTGGCTGGGTCCAAAATGTGTCAGCAGCATGAAAGCCTCCTAAAACTTGAGTGTGGTTTGAAAATTGAGGAGCGGGGCCTGGAGTTGTGTGCCGTCTGTCTGCTGGCAGCTGCTCTAACTGGCTTTTGACGTTTCTTTTTTTTGTGGCTGCTTTCAGAAAGCTCCAAATTAAATTAAAACCGCAAGCGGTGATGAAGGGCCCGAAGCACTTCCTGCATGTCGGGTTGTGTCGCGACCGCGGGAGTGCAACGGCGAGACGTGACCAAGCAGCAGGCCTTACAGTTTGATTTGTGTAAAACTGAAAGTTTGACAGTACACCGAGGCCACGCCCTTTTATGTAAAATCATGCGGAGTACAACGAAAGATCTTAAACATGTCTAGAACATACTGACACTGAGTTCGCAATGATTGCATGAACAGGGTCTCAGGGAACTATGTTAAAATAGGAAGACTGAAAATGCAAAATTTGGTCATTATTTATACATTCAAAAAATGATGGTGGACTTCCTTTTGGGTTTTGACAATGGACACTGCGGCATTTTATGTAAGTCCTGACATGGTTAATATGCAGAAAAAATGTCATGCATGTCAGGGAAAAAACCTCCTGGGGGGGGCCTTTTGAAAGAATTTCATGGGAGTGCATGAGACATCAAAGTTTGACAGTACACCATGGCCACGCCCTTTTATGTAGAATCTTGGTTTCACATAACTTTGGATCTTTAACATGTCTAGAACACACTGACACTAATTTCGTAATGATGTGATAAATGGTGGCTCGGGGAAATAGTTCAAATAGGTAGCCTGTGAAATGCAAAATGTAGGCTTTTTTTTACACAAAAAAAATTATGGCGGACTACCTGTTAGTTTTTGAATATGGGTGCCAGAGGATTTTATGTAGGTCCTGACATGGTTAATGTGCTAGAAAATTGTTATGCATGTACGTGAAAAAAATTCTATAGAGAGGCCTTTTGGAAAGGTAAAAGTGGCGCGACGAGACATCAAAGTTTGACCTCATGCCACGGCCACGCCCTTTGAGTTTTGGAAGAGTAGAGCACAATTTAATATGTTGAACATGTCTAGAACACAGTAACACTGAGTTTTCATCAATCGGATGAGCGCTTTCGAACAAGTTATTTCAAATAGGTGTCCTGTAAACGACCGAAAATCGCGTTTTTTTTACTTTCAAAAAATCCTACTGGACTTCCTGTTGGATTTCGAGCATGGGTGCAAGAGGGTTTTTTGTTGGTCTTGGCAAGATGGATATGCATAGAAAAATTCAGAATTGTAGGTTCAACGTGCCGCCGGGGCTGAGTGTTTGAAATATTATAGGGGGCGCCACTGAGCCATTAAGCCACGCCCACTCATTTTAATAATACAAAAACTTTGACTTCACCACCAGGATTATATGTATGACGTTTCGGGAGTGTAGGACAATGTTAAGCCTGTGAAAAAACTACTTCCTGTTTGATGGCGAACGATACGTCCGTAGAATGACAGCGTTGGACGTAGGCGTTTGAGCTTGAAAGTCTTGTATGGCCAAGGTGTTAGCATGGTCCACAACAATTTTGAGGGGGAATTGAGCTACTGTGCAACAATGGCTAGTGGTAATTGAAAAGTAGTGACTTCCTGTTGTCAACAGGTGGTGCTGTGACTTATCAAAAAATTTCAATCATGGATATGTTCAGGGCAGGCTATATATCATGCATGATTTTTTTGGTGATGATTGATGACTCCCCATTAGAGTTATAAGCATTTAATGTTTTGACAATGTAGCAAAACGCACGTTAAACTTTGAACGCACGCCACGGCCACGCCCTTTAAGTTTTGGAAGAGTTGAGCACAATTTAATATGTTGAACATGTCTAGAACACAGTAACACTGAGTTTTCGTCAATCGGATGAACGCTTTCGAACAAGTTAATTCAAATAGGTGACCTGTGAAACGCCAATTTGAGCCATTTTGAGCCATTTTTTTAAAATTAAAAAAAATATGGCCGACTTCCTGTAATGTTTTGACTATGGGTGTAAGAGGATTTTATGTAGGTCCTGAGATGGTTAATGTGCATACAAATTTTCATGCATGTACGACAAAAAAACATCTATGGGGAGGCCTTTTTGAAAATTTCAAGGGGGCGCCACTGAGCCATTTTGCGAACTTATTTTACGAAAAGGCAAAAATATCAAATTTTTCGCCAGACCTGATGACCTTGCACATTTTGGTGAGTTTTCATTCACGTTCAGGCCCTCAAAAGTGGCTGCAAAGAGGAGGAAGAAAAAGAACGAAAATAAAAATAATCCTAAGGGTTTCAATAGGGTCCTACGCACTTGTCAGTGCTTCGGGCCCTAACAAGAGTCGCACCGCTTACAGGCTGTAAAACGTTTTTGTTTTTTTTCCAGCACGTTCGATCATACATCAACGTAATTTACAAGGTGGCTTGGATATTTGTATAAGACAACCAAAAGCATTGATTTGAGTGATGTCTGTTTTCTTTTAAGACTTTTCTTTCTTCTTCTCTGACAGTTCCTCCTTCTTCAAAGTTGAAGTGTCTTCACTTATTGTCATTCAAACTCTACTGATACCAGAGCTAACGTGCATATTTACAACAACAAAAAAATCGTATCTCATGGATGTTTCACACTTCTGGGTGGGCTAACACGGCAGCTGTTAACTGACATCTGAGGGCTTTTGACATTTGCTAATATATTGCTAGGAGACGTGCTAGCAACTGAGTGCAGCACGTCACAGCTCTGAACAGACTTCGAAGATTAATGAAGGGTGTCTCCATTCCTTTTTTCTCCAGCACATACCGGTATGTTGTTTACCATTTTTTATTCAAGACACTTGTTTACTATTTACTATATGACCTGTTCCAGAAAGTTGAAGCTAGCAAGACTAGCTAGCTAGCCTACACCAAGAAGGGAAAGATACTGTAGTTAGCCAAGATTAAAAACTAAAAGTTAGATCCTGACCACCAATCGCCACACACTCTGTGTGTGCCACAGTCGGCACTGGATCCGTTTTCTGAATGTGAGCACAGCGGAGCGCAGCCATGTGAGCATCTGTACACACATCACAGGAGAACTACAAGATCACGCAGAAATAAATAGAAAAACATGCAAACACCATTTTATTGTGTCTTTATAAGTTTGCTTTGTTGTTCATTTGGTGCCTGTTTTGACATTATGTTAATAACATGATGGAAAATAGTATCGTGAGTCCCGTATATTGTGTCTTGTTTTTAAATTGACTGGACGCTCGGAACAAGGATGCGTTTCCTTGTCTGACTTCCTGTTGGGGTTGTTCTATTCTGTCCAGCTTGACGCATTCCTGCAGCGTACTTTGTCTAAAATAGACTCGCATTTTTGAGTGTAGTTGAAAGGGAGCAGAGCGTATAGTGGCACTGCTGGCGCGCTCCCGAGATGGACCACAGCGCTGGCTGTTGAAACACAATCATTGACTACAGTGTCAGCGAACGGCGGCGTTGTGCGCGCACAGAGTATGTGGAAATTGGGGGTTATATTGGGCTGGTCAATCAATGCACCTTTACATAGAAGTTTACATTTCAGCTTAACTTAAATTCAAATCCATATTTATTTGCTTCAATCAAGTCTTCAACAAACCACTTTAACACATTTCTACTTTAAACAAGCCTACTTACATGCAAGCATAATATTGCAATGTGTTATTTGCAGTGTAATGATCTATCTATCTATCTATCTATCTATCTATCTATCTATCTATCTATCTATCTATCTATCTATCTATCTATCTATCTATCTATCTATCTATCTATCTATCTATCTATCTCTCTCTCTCTCTCTCTCTCTCTCTCTCTCTCTCTCTCTCTCTCTCTCTCTCTCTCTCTCTCTCTCTCTCTCTCCCTGGGTTTTTTAAGCACAGAAGCCAGGCAAGCTAGATTTTAATGGCTATATGTTTATGTCCTGTGTTCTTCCTTGAGTGATGTGAATTGTAAGGCTTGTCTAGAACATTGCTACTGCACCGATCAATGCTTTGATTTTACACTGCTCAGTAAAAAACATTCAAAGCCAGTAAATGTTGAGTAATTTGTTTGGAACAAATCATTAGACACCTCTGATTTGGAGACACTTTCACCACAACACCATGCATGTCCTTGTATTCACCAGATTACCCCTCTGAAACCCGATATATGGGGGGGGGGGAAAGACTTGTTTTCTTCCATATTTTGCTGGGGTGTCTTTTAGAGGTCAAGGTTGTGTTCAAAGGTGAAGCGCTTTTACCTTTGCGAGGTAGTCTGTCTCTGTGAATGACAGGTCCCACATAAACAGGGCGCCTTGCTCACGAGAGGGAGATTATGAGGGTTTGATGAAAACAGCTATGTCTGGGATATATCATGGGTGGTGTTGAATCGCTCCATTCGACCTCCAGACGCGTGTGAGACGCTTGTTTCGAGGTCACTGTGGCAGCTTCATGTTTTTTACATCCCTCTTCATGTTATTCTAATCCCGTCTGAGCCATCGACTTTAATCTAATGATTGGACTCCGAATGTCCAGGTATTATCTTTAGAAAATATACACTCGCAACGTTCTCTCAACTGTTGAGTTCTGTGTTTATTTTAAAGGAGAGACCAAGAATTCCAGCCCTGTTGGCAGAATGAGGCTGACTCGCAGATGTATATATATAGTCCCGTTTTTTATAGACACTTAACTCCAATTAACCTTCATTCTCATATTTGCCCATAATCACATTATCCTTTGGTATTCAGCTCTATTTTTCTTTCATCCAAGGGAGGCCGTGTCCCCCTGCTACAAGCCCCGAGAACAGAGAGGCAGCCCAGGAACAAGCTTCTCCTTGTGCTGGATCCCCCTAGTTGGCCGGAGAACCAGTCTATGTTCTACTCTCTCTCCCTGGAGGCATTCTCAAAGCTCTCCTCACGCTCTCTCTTTAACCCTCTCGTTCTGCCTCCCCTCGCTGCATAACTGAGCTCTGCCCTCAGGCTATGTCCAGCGCCAGACAACGTCTGATTCATGCTTCGGTCTGCTGCTGCGGTCAGCTGACTTTATAGTTCTATAGGTTCAGGCTCGTCGCCAGGACACTGATCAATTTCAGTGTCCACTAAGCAAATTTTTAAATAAAGGAATGATTTAACAGAACAGCTACATAATTAAAAGACGGGAATTCTACATCAAAATGTAGCTTTTTCAATTACATGATATCCGACTTGATTGTCTCTATTTCATTTCTAATTTATTCAGACAGACTGAGTAATTCTCATGGTCAAAAAAATGAATCAAACTAGTGCTACTAAACGTCTATTAATGGAGCGTTTTGATTCGAGGCTTCAGTCTGTGCCTCTCTCTTCCCCCTTCACCGTATTATAAACACATTCCAGCTGTCATATGCGTTCATTCATGTACTTCCATATATAAAACCGTTTGTGACTACCTGCCTGTCCCCTAAAGCAGTTGTAGGTGTAAGTGCGCCCTTTCAGCACTTGTACCCCGACGCTCCAAGAAGGAGCATGTTGAGCTGTCAGCCTCATTGACACTTCAGTGACATATTTTCAGAGTGCATGAATGGCTGGTGATGCATGAAATACGTAGAGATTTAAAAAACATTTGAAAATGTCACCTTAATCAAACTGTACACAGCAAGAACACAACGTTGTAGGAGGAAATATTTTTTGCTTTTCATGCGTTTATTAGAAAGCTATGTCTGGAGATGAGAGAACTCTGACAAATTATTTTCTTAATTAATTTTGTGGTCTATTAAACATCTGAGAGAAGAGAAAAATGTCTCCCAGAATTTACAATTATTCCTTTAAATGTCTCAATCATCTGGAACAACAGGCAAAAAAGCTGAATATATTTATTGAACAATGATGAAAAGCAGGAGAGTCTCGCAGCGTAAAAGCAGCAGCCACAGAAAGCCAACATCTGTGCTTGAAAAGTGATGACTTCCTACAAGTCTAAAAAGTACTTTATAGAGCTTCACTTCAACAACATACATTTTCTTTTATATCAACACATCACTAAAGGTATCCCAATTCAAATGTGAAAATAGTTTTCTCCATAACCAGTGCTTTTGTATTTGAGAGAACTTGAGAGAACTTGAAGTTATGCTGATCTCCTGTGACAGTAGGGGCGGGAATCACCAGAGGCCCCACGATACAATTTTATCACGATACTTGAGTCACGATACGATATTATTGCGATTTTAAACAGTTTGCGATATGCTGAGAATTTCGATACAATATATTGTGATTTAACTTTTTTAACTGCGTGTTGTGTCCACAAAATTAAACTAAATCAAGAACTGTTTTGTCAAATAAGAAAACATTCTCAGTCTATTCATCTCACGTCAGTCTGTTTATTTCTACACAATGGGAGTCAAGCCCCCAGACTGACCAACACTGTGATGAAAGTAAAACCCTGTAAAAGGCTGCATGCTCCTCACAATCTGAACTGTTAGCATTTCAGTCTAATGGAACTTAACTGAACACAAACATGTATGGACGTTATTTTTTAACAATGCAACTCCTTCAAATTGAATTGTGCAACCCCTTCAGTAATTAAAAACTAAAAAAGCACATTTGCTATTTATATAATAAAAATATTAATACTTGGCGGCCATGAGATAATATAATATTGCCACTAAAAATATTGCGTTATAATACTGTATTGATTCTCCGCCCCCACCACCACCTCTATGTGACACTGTCTGTTATTAGTACGAGACTGTATGAAAACAAGCTTGCATGCAGGACAATAAAAAATGAGGGGGGGCAAAAAATAGCTCAAACCATTAGCTGGGAGTAAAGCAAACCCAACTGAGATAAGTTACGGATAAAGAGTAATGTTAAATCAGTGGACATGGACTTTAAATCACTAGAGGTAATGAATGTAACGTTACAAGAGGAAGCTGGATGTTAAAGTTTGAATAGCTGAAATAATCTGCAGGAAGTGATCGATGAAAAGTTGAGAAAACTCCAACAAGACCTCCAACCCGTACTACTACATGGATCGTCTGTTCCTACCTTAACCCACAGGAATGTTTTCTTAATTAGGACCTCTACTGATGGCCAACAATATGTCAGCAGACAAGACATGTTAAACATCGTTTACGTTGTGAATTGGACAGTTTAAGACACCAGAGCTACTTGGTTGAGTCTGGAAAAATATTGTGGCTTTTGATTAATACATACTTGGGTTACATTATATATTTGATGTTTGTTATGTACATTACTAACTTGCATATAACTTTAAAGAAAAGCATATCATTGGTTTTCTACGGAGTCCCTAAGAGGACATCAGCAGAAGAAGAAAAAAGAGTGAAAAATATGTTTCAGGTCAGCACCATAGTTTCTGGAGCTCACGAGAAAATAATGCATCTGCACATTCTCGTGTGGACGTAAAACGTTACTGTGAGCATGAGATAGTTTCATATTAAGTATTTTTCAAATACATAGTCTGCCCATGTCCCCTTAGTAACACAGCATTTTAAACATATTAACTTCTGGGTAAAAGTCCTGTTTTTGTTTGATTCATCCATCATCTGACTCTGTCCAGGACAGTGGATAGAGTAGGAAGTCGGGAAAGAGTGGGGAATGACATGCAGTAAAGGAGCCACAGGTCAGACTTGAACCCAGGCCGCCCGCTTGGAGGCCTACAGTCTCCTCATGGGGTACGACCTAACCTCTAGGCCATCATCGCCCCAACGTTATGACTCTTAATTATTCATTTCCATTCAAATTGATAGTGTTTGTTGGAAAAACTATTTTGCTAAAGCATCAAACAAGCATACGAAATGATCAAACCATACTGTGTCACCAGACTGCCAACTCTCCTCCAATCATACTTCACCTCGGCAAATAATATAATGACTTTGTGCAGACAGTCTCCAACAGTCACGTAAGTTAATCTGCAACTTCGAGGCTCAATATACCTCATTTAACAAAACAAAAAAACTGGCGAATATTCATTTTTCCATTTTGATGAAGCTCCTTCATATCTCATTAAAAATCAATTGAATTTAACAGTTGATACAAGTATAGCTGAGTTTAACGTTCAGGCATGAGGAGTGGAAACTAAAGGTTGGGAACTATTGGTGTATATTTTTACTACACTATAGCTCTGAAACTTGGCATACAATCAAATCACCATGTACTGATGATTTTAAAACATATCTATATATTAATTGTGTTCCTCACAAGAACCTTTGGGGGAAATATAAGCTAAAAAAGGGAACCTATAGCCTGAAAACAGTGAAAGCTATGAGTGTAATTAAAGTCTGTGCTGTTGAACTCCATCGGATATACTTTACTCATTAATCACTTATCGGCAGCCATGGTTTGGGGATTTGGCATTCTGGTGGTGCATTAAGTAACCTGAGAATAAAACAGCTTTGTAAATAAAGTGCATTCAGGGCAGCGTAACAAAAAAAAAAGAAGCTTTTGATCATAGAGATGTCATTATTTCCCGAGAAGTGTTTTGTGTTTACCTGTGAGAAGCACTGGAGCACTTTACACCCATTTAAATAATGAGAGCATTGCAAAAGATGTTGGCAATAATTGTTGCTGTCTCACCTCAGACTCTTTGAAAGCCACAGCAGGAAACATGAACAATTATTTTCAAATTGCTTTCTGCCAGGAAGTGAAGAGCAGGAGGCAGATCTCTGACCGAACACTGGCCTTCACACTGTTCCGATTTTTTAAAACACCTGAGAGAAACCAGAACACACTCTTCTATTATCCGATTTTTTAATAATGTGTACCCAACCTTTTCCTTAGAGTCTCCTTGGGGCCACCCATTAAAATCATCAACGTGTTTAAAACTGTTGCTTTAGAAGGATTTGTCACCCCTAAGGTTGACAAGACGAGTGCACCAGGTCAGAGAGAGACACGGTGAACAACAGCAAGTGAACCGGAAAGAAACATGGCAGCCATGAATAATGCATGGGCCAAAGGTTTGATTTAATGGCACGGTTAAAACTTTTAAAAGTTGATCTTTGCTTTCCGCTTAAAAAGCCTCTTTTTCTAACTCAGTGCATCAATCCTCCAGACTCAGCTTGTGAGAAACACTGATTGGTTTAATTATGTTTGCAGTGATTAAGCATCTTAATGGTACTCATCACAACGTGAGACATGAATCACAATGATTCTTAGATGCTCCATTTGGGGAGCAGCTTTGGAGGAGATTGTTTTTCTGGAACAGAGAAGTTCTTTTCACTTTTTCTTTATCTCACACAGATAAAGCAACACGATCCCCAAACTCTGCACACACAGTCAGAAACTGGTAGACAATCTGAAGTGGGACACTTACCGTCTTTGGACACTTGCTGGTCATGGCAGGGTCAGGGAAGAACAGAGGCACAGAGAGAGTGCAGACAGCGACCTCAAGGCATTACACTAACATCCCAGCTCGACTCCCAGACTCGAGGAAGAGACCGAAGGGGCTCGTTAACTTGAAAGCGCAGGATGGAGGGCGGTGAGCTCGCTGGAGTGTGTCAAGAGGAAACTGCAGGCACCAGTCAGTCAGGCCACCGAAAGACAGCGAGAGGGCAAGAACGAGACAGACAAAAGCAGGGAGAATTCAAAGACGCCAGCAGTTTCTTCTTCCTCTTCCTCCCCGTTTTCTCTGGTGTAACTTAACCCCCCAAATAGCCCCGGCGAGCAGACACACAGAACCAGTTCCAGACCTGTCCTGCACCAACGGCTGCTGCCTCTCCCCACTCCTCTCTCTCTCTCTCTGTTTTCTATTCCCTCTGTGTTTTTTGGTATCATTTAACTCTTGATTCCGTGGCCCAGCGATGAGCTCACTGCAGGCTCAAGTTTCAGCGTCTTTACTGGAATGCAAGGGCAGTCTCACAGAGAGGCAGAGGTGCTGGGGAGGTCAAAGGCTACCGGGCTAGTGTGTAGGAACAGAGAGGAGAGGGGTGTCTGTCATCTGGGGGAGTTCCAGAGAAGGGATATCTGAGGGGCCTGGAGTGCCGAGAACAAAACAGGAGTTACAGGGGTCACGGGTTACGGAAGTCGCGGGGCCAGGCTACCTTTGACAGCTCTGGAGGCTATGGACTTGGGAGACACTGAGTACATTTACACACTTGCACAACTTCTCCTAAGTGCTAGATTTATTGCTCACTCAGAGACTAGGGTGTTTTGCTCTGGGAGAAAATCTTTTCTTTGTCTTTTGTAGAGCTGCTGTTTACACATTTTTGCAGTGTTGGGTCAGAGGTATGACTTACAATTAAATCACATACATTACTGAAAAGGGTGGCTGCAATCACAGGAATTTTAATTCAACTTTTATTTGCATAGCACCCAGACAGGGATACAAGGTGTCACACAAACGTAATACAGCGGAAGAAAAATTGAAATAATTAGAATTCACATTTACATAAAGAAAAAAAAAAGAAAAAAAAGGACAAAGGTAGAATTGAGGAAACCAGTTAAGAACGGATTTTCTCTGTGGTTCTGAATCTCAGGCAGACTTGAAACTCCTACATTTTAAGTAAACAGCTTATGACAAAAATGGGACCATTTTTTTTTCTTTCTGTCATAACATCATTTTTTACAAGTATGACTGCTCTCTCACCTTTCACCAAACAACTGGCAGCTAAGTGGCGTTAGCTAGGCTGCACCTAGCTTGGACAGCTACGTAACTGTTGAGTTTATTTTTGCTCCCTGGAAGTTTTATGTCTCTGTCTGTGGAACATTTTGTTACGCTGCCAAGGTCACTCTTCATTTACTAGCTTGTTGTTTGCGTTAACTCTGCATCTCAGCTTCAAATGGAAAGATTTTGCGAAGATGCTTATACGCAAATCTTACACGTAGGTTACATTAGCAAAGAAAATTGGTTAAGGGCTGTTAGGGTCATTGCAAATAAAAATGTTTAATCTCAAAGACAGACTTTTTATTATGTCATTGGAGTGAAGTTACCCACTTCAATAGGATATAGGTTTCCCAGCTAATGTCTTTACATTTATTTCATTACGTTTTCTTTTTTGTGAAGGACTGTTAGATGTTCCTGTTACTGCATTAAACTCTATGATGCCATATATTTTAATAGAAGATCATATTCCCAATATAGTTGTTTTTCCTTTAAACCACTATATATCCTATGTTCAAAAGCTATTGCAAATATATATATACATATAGGGCCTATGTATAAGAAAAAAACGTACTGTTTCAGTGTGTGAACTCTTTACCTTAGTTGTATTGAGATTTGCTGGATGATATGCAAATGCACAACTGTCACTGTCACACCTGCTGTGTGCTGCATTTGCATGTGTTTCCATAAAGCAATGCATAAATATTGCAGATGCAATGTCAACTGATTACACTGTGGTTATGCCACCTGTGGCGGTGCAGCTCAGAGCTGTGAAGAGATGGGGCTTATTCTACGTGATGGCTAACTTGACATAATTACAAAGAAAAGAGGCAGAGAACAGAGTCAATAACGTCAAAGATGCCATTGTAAACTGAATTCTAACTCTCTCATGCAACTGCCTGATGCTAATTGATCTCGCCTGGCATTTTGTTTGTTGTTTAGCTAGCTGACATTCTGCTGTTTACGTCACTCCCTCTCTTTTTGTGGCTCGGGCTAGCTTTGAACTGCAGTTCTGTTGACCTGGCGCTGCTCCAGCCGCTGGGAATGTGTGGTCTTTATTAGGAAGAGGAAGTGTGCGAATGAACGCTCCAGGCCCAACATCTCAGGAATCTTGATCCTTTCCCCCCCTTGTGGCACTTTTCACAAGCGGGCCCAGCTAATCGCTTACACTGATAGCAGGGTTCTGTATGAGGCCCCCGTTCTTAGAGAAAGAGGCTGTGGAACACAATCTCCCCCCGCTTTCTCTCTTTCCCCCCTCTATTGGTTTATGTTGCATGCTGGGGAGCAGGCGTGCATACTGTTTGTGCAGATGAGTGTCAGAGCAGGCACACCCTCTGCGGGCCTGTTCCCATGGGAACAGCAGTGATAGTGAACAGCTTGTTTTTGTGTTTTTTGGCAAAGTAGCCTCGGCTGGAATACTGACAACCACCGGGGAGGTCTGATATGCAAAAATGTTGCCAGGTAGGCTTTACCCAAAGAGAAGGTTTTCTCTTTGACTTTCTCCTGTGTGTTGTGACATTCATGCTGAGATATTTGGTCATACAGCCTCAGTGGAATTTAGTGTTTTTCGACTATCCAAGGGCGATGTTGATCAAATGGAGTTTGGGTTTCAGAACTTGCTTCATGCCACAAGCTGACAGGCTGAACTTGTTCTTGAGGGTTCACAATCCTCAGGTGGATCATCAGACCCGTTTTAGTCAAATGACTTGAGGTTAGTGTTACACTTCTCCACACGCTTGGCCGACACACACTTGGCCTCGTCTTTGACCTTTTTGTGTCTCAGAGGGAGTTCCAACTACATAAACAGGAAAATATGTTTTTTAAAACCCCTCTTTCACCTTAAAACTCCAAATGATAACATCACTCCACGGGTAAGCTGACTTCATTAGCATATCTGTAATTGTATACCCCTCGTCCTTTCCTTTAAGAAACGCTGAAGTTTTTAGACTTATTTGCATTGGCACTGGATCGCCTTTAAGTTGTGAACATGCAGTGTGTTGCAGCACTAATGAAAGCATAAATGTAGAAAAGCCTTGACTCATTCTTTTGACAGAGCCAGCCTCAAACTGTGATAAAAACAAAAATCTGCTCGTGCAGCTTTATGAAAAGCATGCAAAGATAAATGTTGTACCGACAAATTCCATCCCCATCTGTGTTCAGGAACAAAGAGCGTCCCCCGCTGCCCTTCAAACATCAAAGAGAGCTAACCTTTAATTTGGTATGCTTTTTTTTTTGTTTTCATAAATATTAGACTCACACAGAGCAGGGGGGAGTTTGGAATTAAATAAAAGTGTATGTTTATTGTGCAAACCTCACTTTATGGTGCTTGGAGTCCTAAATGAAAACATACTCCAGGAAACCCTTCACAAGGCTTCTTGCTGAGAGAGCAAGCTGCACGGAGAGCAGAGCAGAGCCTCTCCTGCCGCCCTCTCGCCTGGGACGGCAGGGTAATTACATCATTTGGAGATGGAATGAAAGCACTTTACAAGCGAAAGTAAGTGAAATGCTTTATTGCTCGCGGAATTGCCAATTAAAAGGCAACACCTGGAACACAGAGGCTCAGCTAAAAAAGCCCTCTCCCCCAAATCAGGCCTTTAACCATTCCGTCCTCTGCTCCACAGAGGCCCCAGGAGAGTGTTTCTCTTTCCATCTTTTTCCACCCTTTTTATTTGGGAAAAGTTGCCGACAATGCACCTTCACATTGGTTCACATAGCCCATAAGTCACCTAAGCCTGACGTGCTCTTAAACGTTTTAATAAAGCCTATTTCCTAGGGAGAGCATATGGCACGGCTGCAATGTAAACCTGCACAGGGCACGCTTCTGAAAAAGAAAACAGTCATGATTCTCTCCAACACCCAGTCAACACTACAGTAGGTAACCCAACATCCAACACACACACTTACATTTAGACCTGTCCAGTCCCAGATGTGTTCAATGCTCCGTTCTGTTTCCCCCAAGAGACAAAACCAGACCAAACTGAACAAACAGAGAGGTGGAGAAATGAAAAATGTCTTTCATTTTCTCCCACTGCTTCTCCAGACACTGACTGGCCACTATCAATGGTTTACAAGGGACTCTTGTCTTAGGACACTAGGTCACCTCTCTGGATGAATAATATTAGCTCAAGGCTCCTCCAGGAATAAGCATCCAGAGTCAACCAAGACCTCTGTTAGCCTGTCCTTGTACTGAGCTAAATGTTTAAGCTGGCATGTGAACACACCCATGTTATGATGGACATGAATTAAAACAGATGACCATGTTTAACATCTTAGAGTAGCATGATAGCATGCTAACATTAGCAGGTATAGGCAAGTACAATGTTGCTGATGTGTAAAGCTTAGTATGTTGTTTTCAAGATGGTGTAATATTTATATTCAGGTTGCATTATGTTAAGAAAGAATACACGAGTTACGTGTTTAGCTAAAAACGTTTGCAATTAACATAAAGAACACTTAAGTCTGACGCGAATGGCTTTACTTTTACAGGAACTGAAAGAAGAGAAGCTAGCACTGATGATGATAATAATAATAATAATAATAATATATTAAAGGGATAGTTCAGTATTTTTGTAGTGGAGTTTTAAGAGGTACTTGTCAATAGTATATTAGCCAGATGAGATGATATGTTGGTCAGCTAAGCCCCTCTATTGAGAACACAACAGGACATTAGGCACGAGCGTAGGCTATACACTGTAGCATATGGATATGTTTGCTCCATGTGGTTTTGCACATTTTAAGAAAACTGAGCTAAAAACAACGTAGGGTTGCTGTAAATTTACGCTACACTGAATTCACAAAGCTTTACTTTTCTGCCAGCAAGCCCCTTTGTTTTGGCACTACTCACTATGCAACAATGATGAATAATGGAACATGCACACCATCAGTTGTTGCGTTAATGTTTTGCTACCTTAGAATGAACCCTTTAAGTTGGAGTGGATCCTTTTCCATTTAGTCTGGCATGTTTCTACAGTAGCCTAAAATGGACAAACAAAAGAATGGCTCTAGATAGATTATTTCAGTTTCACATCCACTATAGGTTCTCATACACTTGGAAGGGGGGGTAAAGGGTAACGGATGTTACAATCTGCAACAGGACTACCTGTGAGTACCTGTGCTTGTGCTCGTGCATGAACTATACCGTGCTGAAGCAAACCTCTTCCAAGCGTGCCAGGGCCAAGGAAGTGTACCAGAGCACTCACTAGACAAACAAACTGGACTTTGGGGGTGAAGTGTGCTTAGCACAGTACAGATAGTGTGAGTGCACCCTTAATCTCTTGGCACAATGTAGTCCACTATAGACTTTGTCCTGGGAGCCATGGTTGTTAGCTCAGATTTAATTGAACAAAAAATAAAAAAAGTACAACACTCAACCTCATATTTGTTAATATAAGTTTCTCTTTTTAATACCTATACTCTCTGCCTTCTGATTTTATCTTACACAGTAGCTGTCTGACTACCGCAGCCTTGCCTTCGGAGTTCCCAACTCTGCCCGACCACAACCTGTCACACCAGCAGAAAAGATTAACATCAGCCCACATGGCCATGACGACACCAGTGACAATGACGCTGACAGGCAGTACCATGGAAACAGCAGTCATATGAACACATTTGCGGTGTCAGAAAGAAGGCCTTATTTACTTTGCAAATGTCTTTTACAGAGGCGCTAGCTTATTACTTTTGAGCCTGACTGACAGAGTCGTATGGAAAATGAATGGGCGGAACCACACTTGATGCACGGCGTATTACTTGTGATACAGGTTTGGTCCCTGAGGAGAGACATGAAAGGAGATGGATGTTCAACAATAGTTTGTATTGTCATGAAAAAGAGCAAAAGGGATGAGTAAAACCCTGAATAGGTCTCGTAGCCCCTTTGTAGCGGCAGTCAAAGTGCCTCTTGCAAATTCAGAGCCAGCAGCCAAGGATAATGTGCCTCTCACGTCCAAATAATGGCTGCTGTGCTTTGCACATCCTCATAAGATCTTAGCCACACAGTTTACCAAGCCCAATGTTATCACATGTTAAGCCTGCATGGATTTTTCAGGGTTTATATAAAAGCACAGCATCACATTTCCTTCATGTACTCTCTTTCATCAAATACTGCTCGAGGTAGAGGGTCTTTCATGCATGGTTTACATCTAAGTATTTGTACAGTCCCTGGTTAAAGGCAATTCCTGTGCTTGCTTTCATATTTGTGTGAAGAAGGTCTCAGCCGAAATACAAGAATTTTAAGAGGAGCTTATCTTTTGATGAGCGATGTGAGGACTCTATTGCCTCAAACCCTCTGAATGACACATAAGCAGCTGAAGCTACATTCTGAAAAACCTGCAATCTAGCCCTAAGTAAGCGTTAGCATGCTCTCTATACCATATGTAAATCTCACGTAAGGATGTGGATGAATGGATGCGATTTTGAGTGCTTGGTGAAACAAGAAAAAAGATCTATCCATAATGCACACAAAGTCTGAGATCCTCAGGGGGAAAACATACATGCTGTTCAATTCAGAGCAGTTATGCTAAGGTTAGCAGAGTCTGAACTCATTTCAAACTGAAGCAAATGTCAAATCAAGGGAACTCCAACATTACTGTCTTTCATCCATCTGTTAGAGCTATGAATACATAGCTGTGGAGAAGCTGTCATGGTATTTCTGAAGCCTTCTTGAACTGCTGAAACCCAAACCTTCCACATGCAACCTTCTCGTATCTGAACAGAAAAGAAAATAGCCGAGGTGAACCAAGCCTGCTATCTCGTACTCTGAGCCTTCCTGGCACTAATGCCCCACCTGTAGCTGTGCAGCCTGTGCCAGCATCTCTGACTCAGGAGTAATATCCATTTTGACTTGCTGAAATATTCATTGGCACACCTTTGGTGCACCAGAGGAGGTGTATAGCGTGTCAAATAAGGACATGGCAGCAGTGCTCTCCTAACCTCTTGGAAATGCCGGCTAATCAAGGTGAATCATCGTAAAAAGGAACCCCAACTGTGTTATCAGGCCAAATGAAGAAAAACAGAAAGGAATTTGTTCTGGAAAAAACACTTTTTACAGCACATTAGTTCAATTGCTTCCTTGACAGTTCAGACAAAATCACACCATCTGATTAACTAAAATAGGTACTGAGTGGGCTATAGAGCTGATGTTATTTCTATAGAGACGATCAGCAGACGTTAGCTGCAATCCGCTTCTACTTCTTACTTTTTAATAGGACTATTAGTCTAAACACAATGGACAATTAAGTATGACTTATTATTACTCATTGTCAATGAAATTGGCCACTGACCCAGTCAACATTATGAGCCTATTACGAGTTAAATGAAGGTTTCATATTTGCAGGGAGGTTTACAGGACAGTTCAAGCATCTCATGAGGGGATGCTTAATTCAGGCTACTGAGCAGTGTTGTCTGGCTTCTTTGTCATGATACTGAGCTCTTGGATTGTCACTTTGTTCCAGACTGAATTATCTGTGTTCCATAGATTGCCTTGACATTTAAACATTGTACAGAAATTCATGGTCCCCAAAGGAGTTTCTGACATGCATTGACTAATATAATTTAGACGACGTTCCTTATTGTTCCACCAGTACAGTAACTCATCCCAAAACATTTGGACAGCTTATAGATGGTACAGACCAAGAAACAACCAATGAAGCCAATGCAGAAGTGCACAAAACTGCAGTTCCTTGAGAGTCCTCTTGAGGATGGCTGCAAAAGCCAAAGAATTCCAATTAGGTGCTTGCCCGTTTTTACAGCAGAATACATATGTTTACAGAGTGGCACAAAAAAACCCCTTGGTATCTAAAGGTAATTCTTTTATTGGTACACTGTTGGGGTTATAACTCATCCATTTTCATTTTATTAAGCCAGAGTTATTCAAACATTTAAATAATTAGGGGCGGAGCTGAGGTGATTGACAGGCCGGTGAGTTGTAGCTGTTTGCCAGGAAACTTAAAGCCCCTCTGAGCTCCACTTCTTTACCTGATTCTAGACTGATTTAGAGTCACGTTGAGATAGCATTTCCAATATGGCGACCACCATCGTTTGGCTCTATCTCACTTCTTCAGAGGGCAAGACGTGACGTGACAAAGGCAAAATGCTGTAGGCCAAAACTGCATTTAATTTAGTGAAAGTCGTTTAATCTTAATAATAAGGTAAAATAACTAATAAGAAATGAAGAAAATATAACTCATAGTGAAAATAAGCAAATACAACAAAGGGAAGTTTCTCCCTTTAAATAATTTACTTACACTTAATGAAATACATTTAGTTAACATAACTCCCATTAAACACATAAAAAAATATAAGAACTGATGGCAAAATGGTTGTAGATAGCGTAAATAAATAAATAGGGTGTCATTCTTGCTATTGGGGCATATATGTCATTTATACCAGTACTCAGTTGAGCAGGACTCAAAAAACAAACTAGCATATTCTCCTCAGTCCCATTATATTGATACAGTTCCTTTCATAAACATGGGATGTTATTACTGCCCATGTCCAGATGACAGACACTATGAGCTTTATAGCAATGCTATTATTGGACATATTCCCTGTATTAACAAGCGAGTTGAAGAGAACATTCTGGATAGCATTAAAGAGCATGAAGCCACTTTATTTCATGCAAGATGATCGCACTGGTCTATTACATAAAAAATATATATAACAAATGACATCTCCCCCTTGCAGTAAATTTTCCTGAATATTTCCTGCTGCGTTGATAAATCCATTTATATAAATTAATATGATAAACGAAGTCAACTGAGTCACCTATAGTTGACTCAGTTGACTTTGTTTACCATTTAAACTGATTGGCATCGACACGAGGTAAACACGGGTTGTTCTCGTTTTCCTCTAAAGAAGATAAAACAGAACATGAGTATGTGTATTTAAGTGTATAATTTGGATTTGGCAGAGTATTGTTCGTGAATGTTCATGAGTCTGAAGGGTGTATATATATATATTATGTCTGCCTATTCCAATGTTTTCTTAATTCTTAAGGCTGTAGACTTTTAATTCAAAGAGAAAAACAAAGAGAAATGAATCACACTGTATCAATCTCTCACAGCCTGCGTCCTCTCAGTGCTGTCTGTATTGGACTCACCATCCACCTGGTGTGTCCTGTCCAAATGTTGATCTCTTTCTTCATTTGTTCAGCTGTCTTGTCAACTCTACAGACACACACACGCACACAGACAGCCCAACGGGTACACAGAGTGCATAATTTACAAGAAGTCAGAGAAACTCTTCACACACACTCACACAGTGAAGAAACAGAGTGAAAATTCTTTCCTGTCAGTTTTGAGATGCTGGATGATTTACATGTGAGAAAAACAAGTTTACAGGAAACTCCACCTTTATGTGGCCGACTCTCTTCTCGAATTCAAACCAAATCGATGCTCTGTGCACACCACAACGGTCCAAACAGAACCAGAAAAGAGGGGGGAAAACACTTTGAACATCTGGCGGTGGATGAGAATTGTCATTACAGAGTGAGGGAGTTGCAATGAAGTGCAGCTAGAGGTTTGAGATATTTCAAGACAAAGGTCGTATACTAAACGATTCCTCTCTCTCGTATCCTCTTGTGCCTGTAAACATTCAAACCGGCAGAGATTTTTCCATTACCTGACACCGCTAAGGTTGATTTTATGTAAACACATCCTGGGGTAGTAAGAAAAATGGGACACCGTCCACTTTTTTTTTTTCACAATGTTGTAAAGTGAAGCTCATGTCTCTCAAAAAATTCACAAGCACTGCATTGTCTGGCCGTGTCTGCGCGCACACACACATACCTGGCCCAGAGAGGGAACAGTGCCGTGAACCGAAGCCAGCCATGGAGTGTGGTTCCTAAAACATGCAGCATACGGGCCACTTGCATGCAGTGTTCTCATGGCATGCATTACACAGTAGTTTGAGTGATGGGATACTTAAAGCTGCAGTTTAAATGTGATTGTAGGACAGCCCGGAGAAGAGCAATGCCAGTGAAGTTTCTGTTTTGCCATTTGGCTGCGTGCCTGTCGTCTGATATGCTCCGCGTCCCATGTTTCCACGTCATGGTAGACAGACGACCTCACTCTCCCCCCTTCTTCTCTCCTTCCTTCTACGCCCAACCTGGGCTTGGCACCACCAGCTGTTGAATGCATTAGGCCCCAAAATGGCTCCTCAGCTGCTGCTGTGGCACACGGAGAAAAGCCTGACAGACTGAGCAGCTGCCGGGCTGAAATGGGGCAAGGTCACTCTAAATGAAATTTATCGCTCCTACCTGCTAAAACATTACTTGGGGACGGGATTATTGGATCAGTCCAGCTTAGGAGCGTTATATTAACACTGTTTAGATGGTATCTTGAAAAGACGTTGTCCCAAAAAAGCCTTAAATTTATCATCCAAATGTTCACATTTGAAGACTTTAATCTACACTCTCTTGTCAGTTTTTACAACCGTGAAGCTGCCCCACCAATTCTTCTGTAGCTCCTCAAATGTGTCAAACGACTGTCGCAAAGTATCTCCATTTTACTCAATTACCACTCTTTTGTAAAAGGATTAGCATAATTTATAATCAGACTGATGTAATTATGCTACATGGAATCATGTCACTCTCCAATCCTGTTAGCTGCTGTGGCAGAGCAGAGATAAAGAGAGGGCAGCTGATTCGTTGTTGCTGTTCACACAGCGCGCGCTGCCCTGCGGCAGTGCGGCACTACACCACTCCCATATCAGAGTCCTAAGAAACGTCTGTGTCTAATAAACCAATCAATGGTGTGGAGTTCATGGAACATGTGGCACCAAGCCATTTGATGTCTTTTTCTGTTCTCCGATCTTCCCAGTGGGTGAAGCTACGAGTCAGGTTCAGTTTACTCAGTTGGTGGATAGATCAGTGATTCGGAACCAGGGGTACTTCTTGTACACCAGGGGGTACTTCTGCTACTGCCAGGGGGGACCAGGAACATTGTAAAGTCCTCAGATAATCTACGATAACTTCAGTTATAATTAGATTTAATTATTTATTTGGATTAAGGTGAAACATAAAACATCCAATAGGATTAGGATTACCAGATGGTGTGCTATTGAGATAATTGCTCCAAGAAATGGACTGTTGGAATGGTTAAAAGAAAAGCATAATCATACTTGTGTGGTAAAGCAACAATATGTAACTTTTCTACCTTAAAATAGAAGATCTTAAAGTTGATCTAATGGTACAACAACTCTCAACAGAGAGAATAGCGTTCCTTCCATGTCCACTAATCACCCCGTTAGCCTGTTTATAGCAATATTTAAGTTTGACAGCCTGCCGCGGTTCTCCCATGAGAAGTGCGTACGGCTTTATGGTATTAGCAAGTTAGCCCGTCTTGGTACTGTTTGATACAATGGCTGAGGCTAAGAGACAGAAGAGGACAATGGATGAAACTAAGAAGAGACAAAGACAGACATAAAATGAATAAAAACATGATAGGCATTAAGGTTAAAGGGGAATATGAGCTATGAGTGGACTTTAACACAGCACATAAAGCTTTAGACTGACTGTCTCACTTATTAATGAACACTAAGTAGAACCCACTATTTCCCTCCTCGGACAGACCTAATCCTTAGCAAGTCCACTTGATTGACTTAAACCACCCCTTCCCACCCACCCACTCCATCGCTCCGGTGCTTAAAAGGGTGTTTCCTGACAAGTGAGGTCGTTTTACATTCATTCTTCAAGGTTTTAAGGCCAGGCCTTGGGTTAAAAATGTATTGGATATTGTATAATGTTTCATGCAGGAGTCTGGGCAACTTTGCCTTGTGTTTCGCCGTCGGGGCCCGCGCACTCAGGAAAAAGCCGATGTATTTTGATAGCAGTGAGAGTTGAAGCTGTCAGAGGCTCGGCCTGAGGGAAGCTCACCTTTTGCATTTCTGACTGATTGCGTAAACCGCTGTCACACAACAAAAGCAGCTCTGTGAGGTCCTAGGCACTGTAATTAACTCTGACTTTGCCACGAAAGATTATTTTTACATGAACCCCAAGGTTACAGTTTATGGAATATTAACGTCCTCTGTGGTGCAGGGTGCTAATTAATGAGGTACATGTGCAGGATTTACACCTTTAGAACATGTATTTACACAACACGGCATGCTGGGAGGTTGGAAAGAGTCCAACTAGGAAATGGGTGAAAGTTCTTGAGATAATTTCAGTAGCTTCAAGGGAGATAGACATCCAGGTGTTCTCTGTAATTTAAAAAAAGGCAACAGTTACATGAGTAGACAGCAGCAATTAGCAGGATTTCACTTTAAAGAATGTTTAATCAACTTGTGATTTTGAGTCAAGGGAAAGTATCAGAATCTGGTAGGGTCTTTTTCAAACCAGCCACTACACCCTCTCCCTACCCACTACCCCTCCGTTTGCGCGTCCACGCGGAGGGTCCGCCATATTAAGTCCGTCCCAAACCAATTAGCGGGGAGTGGTAGTGGGTTATTAAACCCTCCACCAGCGAGTCTGCACCCGTGCCGACTTTCGGATCACGTGCAACGCCTATTGTGTCCGGTCGTCATGGAAGAAGCAACCTACACAAATGTAAGATCCGTGAACGTGCCTACAAACACTGCTCCAACTAAGATAGACATTTAATATCGTCATACAAACATTAACAACTTCAAATGAGGATCAAATATACGCTTACTCTTCTTTCTTCCTTCAGGTGAAGTGTTTATTTATTGTAAAGTGTTTTATATTTAAAGGCACTGTTGCAAAAACTAAAGAATATTAAATCATGTTGCAGACAACTTTTGATATCTTTGTAAAATCTCAATAAAAACTCAAGTTACAACAAATAAACGTTTTGCTGCTCTGATGTTTAACAACAACGTCTGTGCATTCATTAAGACAACCTGTTCTATGAAATTACAATAAATTAACTGAACATTAAATTATAAATTACAATGAAGAATGTAGGCTCCATCTGATAGTTGTGTTATTAGTCTACACTAATATAATTTACTGGAGAAGAAATAAGAAAAATATACACAAAGATTTTTACAGAATGCATTAGCTACAAAAAAAAAAGCTGTTCCCGCAAGATGCCGCTGAGAAACCATGGTAACATACAGTTCCTGTTTCCGCCTGAGAGAGTGAAGTTTTTCCTAAAGCCTGCTGCTGTATTTCTACCCTACACCTTGATGAAGGGTACTTCATTCAGCTGCGAGTGTGACTTCTAACGGAGTGCACTCCGTCACCGAGGGGGAGGGTGTAGGGGTTGGTTTGAAAAAGGCCCTTACAAGCAACACAAGGATGTGAATGCCTGTGCTGCAGTGTATATCAACTCTTAGAAATGAATGGAATCTGCTCTTTGTACTTATCCCATAGTCATTCAAGCTCTCCTTTGATGACAAGGAACTGTGTAGAAATACTGTGTTTTGTTATCACCCCCTTGACCTTTTTGAATGGTTCACATGTGCCCTTTCTTCTGGAGTTACTTAAATACTCTCCTTGTTGTCTACCTATCTATCTCCTCTCCTCTCCATGGTATATTTCCTTTCATTTCAACTCCTGACATCTTCTCCTCCTTTTGTTCCCATCACTGTCCTCCATCTAACTCTCAGCAAAGCTCACTGGGGGGAACTATGAGAAAGTGCCCTGCAGGTTTTCCTGTCTACACGTTCTTGCAATAAAACCTTGAATGTCAGTGTGAAAATGTGGACAAAAGCACACATCCACTCATACATCACACGCTGACAGACACATGCTCGCACTCTTAAGATGCACACAGCATAGCCTTCAACCCAGCATGACACCCACACACACACACCCACGCACACACGCACACACACACACACACACACACACACACACACACAAATGAGTCATATGATTGGCCGTGTGTGTGTCACCACACAGATGTCAAGTCAGGAAGAAAGCTCTTGTAAAAGTCGGATGAAATATGGAGTCAAATTACGCCTTAACTCCCTTCTATCAAACCATCAAGATAAACAGGAAATCAGCTTTTGTGGTTGCTGGAATGTGAAATGAAGCCAGGCTGATCTGTAATTTTGTTTATTGCAGGGCTGCATTAGGCTCTCCACAAGCTGCCTATTTTGGTTCCTTCAGGCCTTTTGCGTTTCAAGTCCCTTTCTTATCTTCCTCTCACTTTTTCTTGCTGACTTTCTTGCGTTATTATCACACTTCATTGACTCATTGTGTACTCCCAAGTTGTGACGAACATTTTGCACTTTAGTCCTCGGATAAACAACTTACAAAACCTCTGACACACACACACACACACACACACACACACACACACACACACACACACACACACACACACACACACACACACACACACACACACACAAGCAAATGACACGTTGCTGTTGTTCATGCTGCTGTGAAAGTAGCTATAATTGTACAGTTTTTACATAGTAAACACAATTATCTATTCCCTTACATTACTGTGAAATCACTGCTGTGAATGTTTGTGTGATTTTCCGAAACTGTTAACTTTGCATTTGTTTCATCAATTGCTTTACAATTTGAAAACAATATTGATAAGTTTGTTGAGCTTGCAAAAGTGGGAAAGCGATTTATCAAATTGAATTTCCTAGATTGAAAGAATAATAATAAGCTGGATGTTTGCACTTCAAACATAACAGAATTTGTGTTTTTCCAATGCTTTACTTTCTGCTATTATTGTTTTTGGTTGCATTTATCAGCCTTTTATTTTGAAAATGCAAATGTTCAATTTTTTGTGTGAGTCCAACAAGGGCTTCCTGTTACAAGAGAAAGATTCCTTGAGGCCAAATCTGTTCAAACTGTGAACATCATGTGTAGCATTAAAGGGAAATGAGAATGAAAAGAGGAAATACCTACATGATTCAAATCTGTCAGTCTAATGTAGCAACACACTGAAAGTTCATCTTTGCAATACAAACAGAATGCACTTGACAAAAACAAACTCCCTGTGACATCCCCACATTTCATGTGTTAATGTCTTAACCTTCCATCTACCAGAAGTTCCTCACTTTAATTCAAAAGCAAGTTTGTATTCAAACAGGAAGTTAACACAGTAAAAATTTCAAAATAAAAGCAATACAAAAACTGTTTTGAAATGCAAAAATGGTATTTCAAACCTGCTGTGAAAATACAATTAACTATTGAAATTCAGCGATAAATCGCAATACAAAAATTCAAACAATCATTTGAGAGCTCTAATATTTATTCATCAATTCACGTCAACCTCATGTATTTATAAAAATTAGAATATAGTTAACAGTTGTTAATCATTGAGATCGTCTCAGTTGGTAGAGTCGTCGTCTCTCAACCGGAAGGTTGAGGGTTTCGATCCCCAGCTCCTGCAGCAACATGTCCGATGTGGCTTTAGGCAAGACACCCAACCCCGAATTGCTCCCACTGCTTTGTCGGCGACGTATGAATGCGAATGAATTGGATTAGTTACTTCTGATGGTCTCACTACATAGCAACTACTGCCATCAGGGTGTGAATAGGTGTGAATAGGTAGGTGTGACCTGCGGTGTAAAAGCGATTTGAGTTGTCAGAAGATTAGAAAAGCGCTATATAAGCTCAAGTCCATTTACCATTTGTTATAAAATCATATCATGAACCCAGTATCGTGATATGTAATGTATCGAAAGCTGATTGTAGCGTCACCTCCCTTTGTAAAACAAAATCCCTGGACTTGATCATTACATTTTTGTCAGACAACTCATGTTTGTATTTGTTTAAAACATTTATTGCAGCAGAACATAGTTTGTGTTTGGCGTCTAGGCTCCAACCTCATCACTCCTCAGTTTTCATTAGGATGCTGGGGTGGTGGTGGAGCTGAGCGAGAGAGAGGCAGTACTGGTTCAGGTCAGAGCTGGTAATGAAAGAGCAGAGGAAGAGACCGGAAATCTTGCAGCTTAAATAGACCGATAATGGGAAGGAGGTGTTGTCAGGTGATTGTTGAGAATGAGGCATAACAAGTGTGAAATCAGTGAAGCTTGGGTTGACTGCCTGAACTAGCTCGCATTGATTCAATCAATCAATCAATCAATCAATCAATCAATCAATCAATCAACCACTTAGCCAATTCATAACAAATGTTATCTCAAGACACTTTACAGAAGAGCAGGTAAAAGCAACTGTGCTGTATTGTATCTCAAGTGTGGACATCTGTAAACTATTTTCTCCAACTAATTAATTTTGCTCATAAACAATTTCTTCATTGCTAATTCTTCCCTCTTGACCTTATTCTTTGCCTCTTCCCAGCAGGTCTCGCCTTCTCCCACAGATGGAGAAGAAATGCTGAGGCAAGGTGTAGCAGCCGGGGGCCTAAAGCTGCACGCAGAGCGATACCAAAAGCAGCATCATTACAGTCGGTCACCCACCGTTTAGCAGAAACACCCTGTGTCTCCCCGTACCTGGCGGTAAACAAAGTTATGAGGCTGAATCAACCTCTCTGCTGCCAAAGAGCCAGGCGGGGAGAGATTCCACCGTCACGGCTGTGGCAGTAACAGAGTTGAAGGGCAACAGCTCTACTGTGCGGGGCAGCTCTGTTGATGTACCTCAGTAGTGCAAGGTCATATTCTTTATTAGCCTTCAGGCTAGAATGCTCCATTGTATTCAGTATTGTTCCAACCAGTGCAGTTAGAAATAACAAAAGAAGAGACCAGAACTGTTGGGTCTCAAGTTGTTTTTAGCTATGTTGGAGGCTTGGCTCTCAGGAAAACCGTTGTTGTCCACTGAAACAAAACAGAGCTATGAGCAGAATCAAATCAAACATTTTCCCAATTACACCTGTAAATAAAGACTTTAAATCAAATTTTGAGGGGTGCATTTGAATCAAGCCACCTTTAGGCCAGAGACATACTTGCTGTTTAACCTTGCATTTACATACTGTACACGTACGGCTGCATCATGAGTGTAATGTTAATACACTTGACTGTATGCCAGAACACACGGTCAATACAGTCAGCATCTCATCAACAGTCCCGGTGTAGCGATTGAATCAGTGACCATGTAAACTGGTGACTTTCGGCAGAATGTGTCCGTAGACGTCATAGTTACAGCAGCTTTTGAAAACGGAGTGTCCTTGCGAATGCCTCTTTGTGTGTAGTTTTTCATTATAATGTCAAAAATATACTCAGCATATGTATTTAATGAAAAACTAAACTAATACAAATGCAGCCATGCACGCACTGAGCTGTAAGTAGCCAGTTTACAGGGTCACTGGTTAAACCGAAACACCAATCTTGTTTCCATTAGTTTTACAACATTTCAACAATGACTTCTAAAACAGAACTTATCTGTCGTCAGCTAGTTTCACAACCTTATTTGTCACAGTCTAATGTCAATGACACGTCACACTGATGTGGATAATTGAAGACATTGGTTATTGACTCGTCTCAAAAACTTTCTGCCATTGTTGTCCCTGCTGCTATGTTGTCACATCCTTTCTGCCTCTACATTGCCCCTATCTGTCATGTCTTGTACTGCATCTCGCATTGCGTTCATTTTTTTTTAGGATGCACACAGCCAATGCGCCAAACAGACACAGGGGACGTGTGGCAGCCTTCATGCGTATGGAAAGTTAACGTCTCCATTTTTACATTAGCAACATTTTCCACCCTAAAATTTCCCAAGGTGATATATTATTCACATGGATCTTACCGGTTTAAAGTGAAAGCAGCAAGGAGACCTTGATTCTTGCTTTCTCTCTCCACTTTGAATAGACCTTCATGTGCACATTATTAATTCATCAACTTGCCAGGCTAGGTTTAACTGTAATGCATTCGGAGATCTTCGCAGGCAAGACCGCGTGATTAATGATTGAGAAGAGTCGAGGGCATCAGCTTGGTCCACCACACCATTCATCCAGTAAAAAAGCAGGCGTTTATGAACCACTGGAAAGCCTGATTTGGAATTCAAAATCATCTGAACTTTTATGTTACTGTGTCCAGCTATCTTAAAGTGCTAAAATAGAGTCATGACAGGCAAAGCTAAGAACAGCAGCATAACTCAGGCTGCTGCATAAAGAAGAGCTTCTCTGACAAATGCCGCAGGATCAAATCTGGTTATACACAGCTCTGAGTTTATCCTGACTGTGTGATAGCTGCTTTTGTCTGGCCTCAAAGGCTTCTGACGAAGACTCACCTTAAACAAGAGGGGAGAGAGGGGGGGTTAAGCTTCCGAGGTGAGGCAACAGAGCGAAAAGGTATCTAAATATGTACAAACAGCAAGCAAGTGCCAGCGTGGATCACTCAGGGAGAACACTCAGCTGTGTTTCTTTTGCTGCTTCTCTTCAGCTCTCTTGTTTTATCTGCTACATTGTAAAAGCACAAACTCAAATGCAGCAGACAGGCCAGAACACACACACTCAATCCAAGTCATCACACATCTGTCCTCACTCAGACCTACCAGACACTTTGTAGTCAAAAGATAAAACAAGACCTTTTTGAAGGTCGCTGTGAAACAGGCGAGAGATATCGGGGCCCGTGGTGATGCGGTGGTCTTGTTTTGTTGTGTGTGTGTGTGACGCCTGGCCTTTTATCTCAGGTGATGTGATCCCTTCATCCTGCTCAGCCCCTATGTTACTAATTCTCCACCTGCACTTTGATGTCCTCGCCTCTGTCTGGGCTGTCACTGTGATGTCAGGAAAGAACACAGACCGTCATGTTCCCCGTTGAGTTTGAATCGCACACAGAAAAAAAAATCATAAGCTTCCAGTAAATACTTCTTTTTTTTTTAATTTCTTGACATTTTCACCACCACACTTGAGGAAGAGCCTGTCAGAGGAGTCGTATAAAATGTCAAGGCTGTTGGCAGACTGAGCTTAGTCTTCCAGAAACAAGCAGAGACTCGCATTCTGGTTTTTTCTTTCAAGGAAAACCCAATGTTTTGAAGATTTCAAGTGCCAACAGGATAGAGTTGCACTAACGTTCAAGTCCAAACTGAAGAGTCTTTTCTCATCAGCGACAGGGGATGATACAGTTTCACTGAGATCTGCTGAAACTTGACATTGCCCTGACAGTCACAATTCATGTTACCCTGAGCTTGAACCTGACTTCACCGAAGTGCAGAAGTTCTTAACTCTTTATGGCCCCTTGACCTTGTTTCTTTAGGTCTCACAATTCTCAGGACCTTTTGCATTTGGACAGCTGTCAAGCCGTCTTATTTAAGTGTTGCATTCTTGTGTTTTCTTTTTCTGTGAAGGATGTGGACAAAACTTCACCTATTGCACATTTTTTGTGTGAAAAGAAATGTTAAAGATGAGTTTTAAGTTTGCACCAAGAACTGTCCATTCTTTGTTTGATTTGCTGATTAGTTCAATTAGCATGAACATGTAACTTTTTCAGATAATAAAGTGGAGGAAGGAAATGTATTGCTCGTCTATATTTGAGCTACTGCTACTTTCAGACGGATGACCAGATGAGATGGGCAGCGCAATAACTCGCGCGATGTGGGTCTGTACTTCACAACTTTCACCTTAGGCTGAGAGCTCAGTACTTTAGCTAGTAAACTAGTAAACTCCTCATGGCGAAAACAGACGGTACTAAAAGAGATACACAGCTGCACAGAAACTGCACGTTGTGGTCTTTGCTGAATGCAATAGAATCATCAAGCAGGAAGACAGTTAAAATATTGTTTCTTTTTAGGAGACCCCCCAAAACAGACTGTCTTGTATACTAGTGCAACTTACATTGCAGATTTTACGGTATATGGTAAAATCACTCGCTAGTCATTATAAAGGTTAAAACATTTTTTTCACATCATTTCATTTGTGTTTCCGAATTCTGAGCTCGACATCTATACCCCATATAGTGATTTATAGTGAGAAAAAATGGGTTAGTGGCTTTAACAATACTCTATGCTGACAACCTAAACAATTGGTTAAAAATGCCAAAAATGAAAGATTTGAAATCCTAATTGATCCACCCTTCACCAAATAACATTAAAAGACAATGATTGAAGTAATGAATCTTCACTTTTGATCTTTGTAAATAAGTTTACGAGCAATAAAAGAATACATGGGGAAGTGATTTTGGACACGACTCTTGAGTAATTTGCTCTCACTCATATTATCTTATAGTAATGTCTCTAAAACTTCTGACGTATAGCCTCGAAGAATCTGTAAGTGCAACCGTCCAGACTTCTGCAAACTACTCTCGATGCTTTTGGTTCTCTTTTTCACTTTAGACCCAACATCCTTTCATTCCCTCCACCGTGATGAGTCTAAATTACATTTGCAACCAGATGGCTGTCACTAATTACTTGCAAAGAGATTGTTAAATGTTGTAGAAAAATATCTCAGCATTTTGGAATAATGGCGAACACGCCATGCTTGGAACAGTCAAATGAGCAAGTGTAGCAAGAATTAATAGACCATGAGCCATTGCAGCTGAGCTCCAATGAGTTTAATGCACCAAGTTGTCACACTTTGAGTACAATACAAGAACACTGAACATTTTTTTTAAACCATTTTTACTTAAAAAACATTTATGCTAAGTGGTTTTTGGATTTAAATTTCAGCGTGTTGCTGTAGACACGGGGGATAGAGAGATACACTTTCTTGGGACGTCGTGTCACTTAAACCATCATCTGCAACATTTCTTTTACCCTCTGAAAAAGAGGCACCATATCAGCAGCAGGTACAGTAACTCCAACAAAGAAATGTATGATAATTTCACTCTCTAAACAGCAAAACAGGCAATCCTCATAACACCTAATTAAGAAACTATTGCCTCTACACCACCACATATACTCCAGTGCTTTTCTAATAACCTCAACTGCCACAGGTATTAGTTTCTTTTTAGTGGTAATTAGCGTCTCCAGATGCAAACCGGGTACATGTGGGATCGACCGCCTTGCCTGGTCCTACCACGAGGGCCAACCCTTATCAACTAATCTTAAAGCTCTTTCATCTACAATGCTAGGAGGAAAAATATATAATGCATAACGTAACACACTAAGATTTCATATTGTTATATCTTGTATTTTTCCTGGCCTCTCTAAGACATACTGTATATCTTCACACAAGCTCCTCGAAATGAAATGATAATGAGCTGCTGATAAAAGGCTTTACAATCTAGAAGAGGTAGGCTATGACTGAAACCAGCTAATTTATCACTAATTTCTTCCTTTTCTTTTTAGGGTCAGTATTATTTCTAGGAGTTCTGGTTTTGTCAGAGCTAGGAGGCAACAAGAAGTGCTGTTGCTAGTGTAAGGCAACACTTTCCTGTCCCCCAAACAACACCAGTGATTAAAGAGCCAGCTCTGCTGCTTAATAAGCGACTAATTCTGCTGCCCTTTTGGTCTGTCAGTTCAAACAGATGAGCTAGCGGAGCAGGGAGATTCATCAAGGCAGCAGCTCAGGTCATTGTGATCGTACTGGTTCATCTGAACTCCTGCTTAGGAAAAGATAAATGTATGTATTTGTGTCTTATCTAATTGAATATGTTGCTAAAACTGTAAAACTGTCCTTATCACAATCATTTTAAACAATGTGAAAAAATCACTACATCCCTCATTGTGGTTCAACCAAACAGCAACCGTCGGTGTTGAAAAATGAAGCCGATGCAGAAGTGCAAAATCCTGCAGTTCTAGAAGTGTCCACTAGAGGCTGGCTGCAGAAGCACTGGAAGTCACATACACACACATTCAAAAGTCTGTTTTTACAGCAGATATTGACATGTTTACAGCCTGGTTCAAAAAACAAATTTGATCTGATTAGCATGTCTCGATCGGCACACTACACAGGGGGCGAAATATTTGATTTCGTAAAGGATAAGCGTTATTCACAGTAAGCATAGCTGACCTGACTGACAGGTGGGCGGGATGTAACAGTTTGTCAAGAGGATTAAAACCTGCCTCAGCTTCAGCTCTCAGCCTGTCGTTAGGTTGACTGAAAGTTTGGTTGAGACAGCATTTCCAGCATGGCGACCGCCATCGTTGGGACTCCAAACCCCCCTGCAGTAACAGATGGGTGACGTCCATTCATATTCAGTCTGTAGAATTATCAACACACTTTGTAGCGTAATTTCCCTAAGCTAAGAGTGTTTCAGGGTCTTTGAGCTTATTGTTTTAGTTTTATGACCCAAACCACCTTGTGTCTTTACGCATAAGGCGGCAATATTATTAAGCACGCAAATATACACGGAAAAAGAGAATACAGATGTTGACTGCCACATCTGCAACTTCCATCTATGTGTTAGAAGGAAAAAAATGATGAATGCAGCTTGAATGTGTGACATGACATTAATTAACACATTTTAACAAATCCTTTTCCTCCTGTCAGAAACATTTCTTAATTGCTTCTGTAGAAACAATGTCAACAGATATTACAACACATTTAGTGTACATCTTATTTTCATACAAAAATGTGTTGATACAGCCCCAGATGAATCAAACATCTTGAATAAATAATAAAGGGTGTAATATATGGTTTATTGCTTATAATATTTAAATAAACTGGCCATGTTTCTGAATAGACACCACAAAGTATTTACCTTGAGTGTATTGTGGGAAGCTGAAATCTCAGAATTTGTAACACAAAATATTATAAAAACAAAGACAGCATGATTACGGTTACACCATGTTTATTGTAATTTGGTTGAGCTGATACTTTATTATATTGTCATATTTCTTAACCGTATTTGACACGACCCTTCACTTCATGTTTTGTGCTTGTGAGCTCTTAGTAATATAGCCTGAAAACTTAAATCACCAGTGATGCTGAGAGCGCCCATTACTCGCTCAGAAAGTTGACAGACAATAGCAATTGGTTGAAACAGCAACTTAAGTAGGCTCTGATTGTCACAGGGATAATGTTTCATTTCTTTTGTTGCAGTGCGGTGAGTAACCTCTCACCCCTCCAAAGCTCCTCTCCTAAATCAGTGGCTGTGATGTGGATCACATTCCTGCCTGTTTACATTATCCCCTCATGTCAGACGCCGCCTCCAGCCCTTCACACCTGTCCCGTCACGTCCTCGGAAAGGAAACTGTGATACATTTTGGGAACAGAAAGGCCTTTGTGTGTGTACGTGTGCTAAGAGGGGAGCTTAATGCACAGACGTTCACACAAAGTCACAATTGCCAACGTGCAAAGACCTACACACAGCTGAGAGGGGGGCCACACAAACTCAAGCAGAAAAGACAGTGAGACACAAATACTAATACACACACAGACTCTCACTGGGCTGTCAAACCGTCAGAAGAGTTATGGAGCGGGTGGATGTGTCCGTACACAGAGGGGACGATTTCTCTGCTGTAAGGAGTGATAAATGAGGGAGGAGTGAGGAGAAGAAGCGCCTCACTCCGACAGAGACGCCACAGTTGCTCGCTGGGGAGACCAGAGAGGCAGATATGTGCTGTCACTTCCCTGCCGTCCTGTCCCGGTTCATTCAGAAACACTTCCAGAAACATTTAAAACTCTGGACAGTTACATTTTAAAACAAGAAAGTTTCTTTTCCTGCATCACTTTTTCATTTGTACAAAAAAAACATCTGAAAACTTTACTTTAAAGCTAACGTATCCGTAACCAGCAGAGTGCTTTTTTTTATTTCACATATTGACAGATCTTAAAACAAGGGAGGGAGCAAATGTTGTTTTTTGTAATAATGTGTTAAAGCCCCCTGGTGCAAACTGATTCAACAACATTTTCTTTGTTTCCAAGAAATTACTTACCGTATAGGCCTATGCAACTTTCAGAATTGATGTCTTGTAGGGGCATGATAGCAGTTCCGCCCCGCTCCAAATCCGACTGAAATCACTGAATCTATGAAGAAGGCCGCTGCAAACAATGCGTTAAACTGAGCAGAGCAGAGCACATGGACTTAGAGAGGAAGTCAGACAAGGGAGCGCACAGAGCATCTGGTCAATTGCAACACAATATACAGACCACCGATAGTTTGTCCTATCACTATATCAACACTAAACAAAAAGCAAACCAACCTCAGAATGACAAAGTAACATGTTGTTTGCTCGTGTTGTTTTGTCTTTATTCCCGTGTGATCTTATAGTTCTCATGGGATGTAGTAATCATGGCTGCGTTCACGCTCCAGAAACAGACCCAGTGCGGCAGGGTTCGGACGGAGCAAAACCGGGCCGCTTACAGAACGCAGCACTTAGGACTATTTGGACATTTCTGGTTACACCCCAGAGATGGACCCAGTTGGATAGAGTGTGCGCTGTTGAATGGAGCAAAGCCACAGTGGAGACACACATGATGCTCACACACATCCTACTGAATCCTCCAGTGCAGCCGTTTCTGCAACTGATCTCCATTCAGATATGTAGCCCAAAGTTGATTCCTTTACGTGAAAGAAACATGTTTGAGCCCGTGAGCAAAACATAAACAAGCTGAAGGAAGCGACGTGTTGTCCTTTATGAACACAGAGTAAATAACAACAAGCCCAGAGGGAGTTTGACTTCACACTTCTTAAGAAAGGTATTACTCACCAATATTTAGTGAGGATTATACATTTTGGGGGCAGATAGTGTATGGATATGTATCAGTGCCAGGACTTGTGTGAACTCAGAAATCAACTTTTTTTAAATTGCATTGGAACCCTAATAATTTCTTTACAACATTTTAGAAGCCCTGGGGATTTTCATGTGAACTCAATTTATTTGATTTTTTTCAGTTATATGTACGTGAATGCGCAAGTATATTAACTTTGTTTTGAACATCAGGCTTTATTGGCTCATGTGTTTACCGACACCTGGCACATGATTAAACCCTGGGAGCTGCAGCTTTCTGCCTCGAGAAGTAGTGTTGTAGTCAAGACCACACTAACTGAGACCAAGACATAGACCAGACCAGAGGGCTCCAAGACCGAGACAAGACCAAGACATTTAGGGATCCAGACTGAGTCCAGACCAAGACCATATAATCTCTGAAAAATCATAATTTTGTGGGCAGGAGGTGCAATACTCACTTAGACTGTAACACAGTAAAAGCTGAGGACGTAACCGGGGGATAAAAGTTAAATTATGAATTTATTGAAGTTTTATTTTAGAAAGAGGCCTTTCCTTCTAATCACAGTAATGACATGGAAAAATAGCCTTTCAGTGGTGTCTTGATGTAAAATCCAGAGTCCGCCCAGTCTGAGACCGAGACAAGACCGAGTAAAAATGCTTTTGATTTCAAGGAGACCTTCAAAAAGTTGTCCCAAGACCCATTTGAAGTACTACAACACTATCAAGAAGTGAATTCTCTTCCCTTTGTAAGTGCAGATTGTTATTTTTTTTTAGGGGGCTTTGAGTTCTTACAAAACACAGCTGACCCACATTCTATACAGAGCCTTATGGCATCCTGTGTAAATACACATCCTGTGTAAATACACGTCCTGTGTAATGCATCTTGTGTCAACACTCACAAGTGGGCTATTTGCATGTTGACATGTTGACTGCATGTCCCTCCTTCAAAGATATTGCAACATTCTTTTAACATTTTTAATTTTCTACTTTTCTCACGGACCTTGTTAGGATTGATGATTGCTAAGCAGCCGTTGTACTCATTGTTGGTAATGTCGGGTTCACATATCAGCAAAACTGTACTGATCTTCAAACTAGACAGAAGCTGCTGGAATTGTGAGACATAACAATGTGTGATTGATGCATCTCCTCAGCCCTCATCCTTTAATGCTGTTTTCTGAAGAAAATGCTGATTTTACATGTTTTCCTTTCACCAAAGACAGCTTGAACGTCTTAATAAGAAGAAAATATATGAAAGTATTCTGTTTTCTTTGATTTGTACATTGATGTCGTTCCTACTACTTGTTTTTGTCTGTGTGTTTAGTCAGAGTACAAACTGCTGAATATGGACTTTTAATGTTCTCCAAATAAAATGTTGTTTTGTCTCTCAAGATTGTTCAAATACGTAACTTCAAGTGCTTTAGAGGATCAGATGATTTTTACAAGCCATGCTAGTCGATTCTTTTCGGATGTGTCCCTTCAGTCAGTAAGCACCACTATGGTTCAGGTGTAAACCTTCTTCAAACCCTTGATTTATTTGATTACTGCCATGACATTTGAAACACTTGTATTCCCCAGCTAAGAATCTGATTGACTTTATTTAAACCCTTAACTCTTCATCTAAATTCAGCTGTAAGTTTTATCTTACTGAGTCTCAATCTTACCATCTACACAATAGATTTTTTGAAACAGATATTTATATTTTAAGTTACTTTTGATGACATCTTACCATCAATTCCGCCAGCAGGATCATTTTTCAGAGTACCAGATCCTCCCTCATGTATAGATCACCTTTCATATCTTGATTCACACACACATACATTTGTGGTCTAGTGAGTGAGCGAGCAAGGGATGGGAGCTGGATCAATCGAGTCAAGTTTTTTTTTTTTTACAACATCAACGTAAAGTTCTAATTAACCGCATGTAATTTTAAAGGCCAGCCTGCATGCCTGAAAAGCAGCAGCCATCTATAAATGGGCAACAATATTACAAACTACCATACAGATGCAAAGAGCACACAGCAAACAGCGCCACTTCGCACCATCATCAACTCCAAATGTAGTCTGGTACATACGTGAATTATGACCACATTCCAAGCTGCAACCTCTGCAACCTGTGTTGAAAAATGAAGCCACTGTGCAAAAACCTGCAATTTCTGAAGTGGCCACTTGAGACTGGTTGCAGAAGCCCCTGAAGTCACATACACACCCATTCTAAAATTTGATATAATCGCCCATTTATAAGTGATCTGTTTTGATTTTATGACGGATAAGAGTTAAAAAGGGGTGTGGCAAATTGACAGCAATCGGTTTGTTAGGAGGCTTAAAGCCTGCCTCAGCTCTTTGGTTCACTGATAGTAAGGTTAAGACAGCATTTCCAATATGGCGACCGTCATCAATGACCTTCAAAAGTCCCATTCAGTTACCAATGTCTGACGTCTCTAAGACTACGCCAATGTTATAAATAGTTAATGCCAGATACCTGCACATTTTAAACATCAGCCTTATGTGCCAATCAGCTAAAGTTAGCATAACAAATAAAAGAACAAAACCTAAATTGGGAACAAACTATTTAATTTCTCAAACTTTGGAAATAACGTTCTCATTAGTACTTGGTGTAAATTGCTGCTGTGTATTATAGCAAAAGTTAATGCTACAGTGATGAACTTTGATGCTACACTAAATAGCATCTAAAAACAAATTGAACCCACCCAGAATGAAACTAACATTTCAGAAATAACCCATAAAGACCCAAAACAATTTCTAAAGAGTTATTTACTATGATAAATAGATTACCACAAAGCTAAAGACTTTTCGTTAGCTAACCTCGGGCGCCATTGAACTGTATTAAATAGACAGCAGAATTATGTTAATCTATAAAAAAAAAATGGTGTCAGTGAAGATGAAAATAAGTTAAATTCCTTGTCAGTGTGCAGAACACATTCCAGTGACCATCATTAGCTCAAGCATCCTTGCCTTCATTACACTTTAAACTGCAGCGTAAGTTTGAAATGTCATCCCTGAAGCAGCTAGCATGTTTGCTCTGAAAAGAGACTTTAGCTTTGATAAAGTTTATTTCAGCTGAAATAGTTAAATATTTAAAGGGTAAAGAGAAGAAAAGCTTTCAGTAAAACTACACTTCATCGTTTAATCTCTTCCACATTAACGCCTACTGACACATACGCCTGTGACTTCACTCATTACATACCTGTTGCTTTATATGAGGCACAAATTAGCATATCGGCTATCTTGATCTTTCTTACTCTCTGTCCTCTCTACCACACACACTTTACCGCCATCCATTAAGCCATGCACTCATCACACTCATTGCTACTCGCCCACACACACACACACACACTGTACCTCACAACGGTACACGCAACCCGCATCTCCGCCAATCCATTTCTCATCGTCCCCTCTCAACACACGGATATTGAACTAATGGGTCTCATAGCACGCCCACTGCTATTGCAAGACACACTGGGACTATTGGAATAAAGGATGATCTGTGTGTGAAGAGGATGACATTGAGACAGACAAAAAAAATAAAAAGACCGAGAGATAAAGGAAAGGAAAACAGATTGTGAAATAAAAAGCAGAGTGATCAAACTGGCGTGTGGAGAGATACAGAGTGAGCCAAACTAACAGGAAGCACCAGCAGAAGGGAAATGTGAAAGTGCATCTCGCTGAAGTCACACAGGGCTGCGTAGCTGTCAGCACCCCTGGTGTACAATCTAAACATCAGGATCCTTTGATTGTGACATTTTTTGTTGCTTGCCGCTTTTGTCTAAGCTCAAAGTAAGTGCTGTCGGACGAAATGAAAGCAGCAGAGAAGAGCTTGGGGAAAAAAAACACTGTCTCGCCAGTTGCACACGAAAGGAAACCCTTGTCTGGTTGGACTCCTGTGTTCAAATATGTACATCCCCAGAGCTTGAGTGATTTAAGTGCATTCTTCCCACATGCTGTTATTACTGGTCCCACACTGAAATATTGCCGTTTGAGATGGGAACAGTTTTTCCACCTGACTTTTGTTTTCTCAGACTCGGATGATTTGATGGATTTTTGTCTGCAACAGAGTAAAAAAAGTGTTTTACTCCAGCTTCTGAAAATGCACTCCCCCTGTATCTACCCACTCATGCCTGTGTGCAATATAGGAGATTATTAGATTATTAGAAAATTACATTTCTAAGAAAGTACTCATTTCTGGTTAAATTACCTTTATTCCTTAACAGTCCTGATTTATTAAAGGGTAATTATCCCCAGGCATGTGTGATGAAAAGAAGAAGAAAAAACAATAGCGCTGATTGGTTGTATGCAAATGCAAATTAGAGCCTGGAAAGTTAAATAACAGAAACTAGTTTTGTACTTTAATGAATTAAGTTTTCAGAGGTGGAGAAAATGGAATCAGCTTTTTGTTTCAGCTGAAAAATAGTCCTTCATTCATGTATGACAGAAAAATATTTCTCTGAGTTTGCAATCTTTCCTCTATGACTAAAACAACGTCTTCGTGCTTTTTTAAAGTGTCACTGCAAACTTACAATTTGAATGTAAATTGTCTCTTTTTCCCCCCAGTGTACCACCCATTAAAGCTTATTTTAATTAGATCCCCTCCTAAAAAAAGACAAAAGAAATCAAGCTAACGTAAAAAGGAAACATCTGCTGCTGCCTGTGATTTCCATTAGCACCAAAGAGACAAAAAGCACAACAGTGTGTCACTGCAAACGTACAATTTGAGAGTAAATTGTGTCTTTCTTTCACCGTGTATCATTCATTAAAGCTTATTTCAGTCAATTCCGTAGAAAAGGCTAAAGAAATCTAGCTAACGTAAACAGGAAAGCAGCTGCCTGTGATCTTCTTTAACTGAGGCGCTAAGCAAAAAGAAAAAAAACAACTGTCAAGTGCCTTAAATTTTACAACTGACTACAAAAAACCATCTTTATGGATGAATTATTCATGTACAACTCACTTGATTGCTACAAGGGGGCAAACACAGCACTTGTTTTTGCTTTTCTTAAATCTCATTTGGCCATGTTTTCTTTTTTTTTTTACTACTGCAGAAGTTCCCAGATAAGGTTTCGGCTTTGCTCCTAATCAGCTGATGTTAGATCCTTTTAATTAGCAAAGCCTTCCCTGCTTGATTTCTATCACTTTCAAACTTTATGTGTCTATTTACCATTCCTCCGTAGTAATGAACATATCAGCATTTTGCAATCAAGCAGAAAGGTTCACGGATGGGAGTCATTAATTAACTATATGTAATTAAAATGTGTTTTCATGGCTGCACTTAGAAGAGAGGGAGGAGATATTTAGAAGGGGTTTTTAGGGTTTGAATCTGCATGGGGGGCTCGTGTGTGCTTACATATGAGACTATGTATGCATGTGAATAATTAGATTTTTGCTAGTCTTTGAAATTACTTTGACTCTTCTTTATTTTTGCTATTATGCTTCACCAGTCTATTATTTTCTTGCTGATATGTTGGAGTACATTTCCAGCAGTTTATGTATAGCCTCGTTCGGCTTGAAGTGTGTGGAGACACGTGGCATAATTGACTGAAAGGTTAGCTAGTGGAGCAGCGAGAGGCATGTTCCACTTGAGTCTCTACTTTAAATTGCTGGTATTCATCAACTTAAGTGATGAGTCTGCATGATGAATGGTCTCTCATTAATATCATTATGCTATTAGGCTGCATCTCTCTCACTCCACTCCACCTCGATTAGGCATATGGACTCACTGCTATTGCCTGTGCCGGGTCTGTTTTCTCTGTATACTGTTTCTTTTTGCATTTCTTCATGTACCATTTACACATTCCCTTTCTTTTCGCCCCATTTTTCCTCAGTCAATATAACAAACCCATTAGTTTACAGACACCAAAACAGTGCAGAGATGTGCGAACACTCCAGAAAGTTATAATGAAGCAATGTTTTGTTCCAACGAAATAATTTACAGGAACTTATATGTGAGCACTGCCATATAGTGATGTGTATGTAATGAGCTTGCTACCTTGTCTAAAGCCCGACAGCCTGTGAAGTGAGTCTGTTGAGTGTATTAATCAAACTGGCTGTGCAAAGCAGAACTTGAAGTGTTACCTGAATACCGAAAACAGAGGAAGCGAGGAACAGAGACAGTAAAGCAATAGGCAAATGGTAATACAGTACATGTTATAAGCAGGCTTCATAAAAGCTGTTTTCACATGTGTGTTCATGAAAAATTCTAGACAATTTCAGGACTGCCCCTGAAATCCTCCTGTGTTGGTTGTTCACAAGAGGGTTGTTGGGGGGGGGGGATGCAGCAGGGTCTGCTTCACAACGCTATAAGAATTTTGCCTTTCTATTAATGCTGCCTATAGTTAAACACATGCACACAATCAAAAAAAGAGCAGACATAATGAAACAGTTTCCAGTGTCATTATGTGCGTGGAGACCAGTTGCATGCATTCAGGATCAGTGTTGGGACTAACAGGTTACTAAGTAACGCAAAGTGTTGTCTGTAATTAGTTACTTCCCAGATTCAATAACAATTACTGACATTTAAAAGCACTCGTTACTCGTTACTTTATGTAAAATATCCGGCTTGAGCGGGTGAGGTTATGCTAACACCAGCACAGTAGCATCCTGGGAGAGTTAAATGACAAGAATAAAGCAGTGAGTTGCAGTATATGTGCGGGCAGGAAAACGTATCTCCTGTTAGCTCGGCAGACTATAGGAGACACTCCATACTAGCAGCTGGCTTGATTTAAAACATTGTCTGCTCCAGGATCTGTAAGACGGACTATAGACGGATAGACAGGTATGGTTGGTTGGTTAGCGGCTCAAGGCTTCATTAGCTGCTACTAGCATAACACACCGTCTCATTTTCATGCTTTACTTTAAAAATGTTAATGATAAGTCCAACAATATTATGATTCAGCATTTCAATGGCGAATCAAGAGCAGTAAAACATAAATTACCAAGCAGAAGCTATCAAAAACCATCTGACAGTGTTGGAAGCTACTGTTGGCGGTCTTTTGGATTCCTTCTTCTCCCTGGAAGAAGATCCACTATAGGAAATATATCAAAAGAAAGATGTGGACTTGGAGGCAGAACTAACCGCCGTTATATTTTGTGGTCATGTAAAAGTCAAAAAGACAAGTCAATTTGATGCTGACCTTCTAGAAAGACATAACGCCTCAGGAAGACTGTCCACTCAGACAGAGATATTTACTCTGCCTCTCGGAAACTCTGACCGCTCACACTCAAACACACCTAATATACCTATCACAGTAGATTTATTCCCACCTGATATATAACCCAAAGACCTCTCCAGCAACAGCCTTCCTCCTGCTAGAGCGCTCTAAGCAGATGTTCTTGAACCCTTGCAGACCACGGCCAGGTTGATGCCTTATAATTATGGATATAAACAGATTGTGCACACTGTTTAACCTGCCATGAGTGATGAATGGCAGCTCAGTCCTGCTGCATAAACTGCCGGTGCCAGAATAGAGTCCTCTTGGCCACACAGGGTCAACTGCATGAGGAGGATTTAATGACGGGGGGCGTCCTAACAGCCTGGGTGTCCATCTGTCTGCTCACTCTGCCTCTACATGTCACACATTTGTGAAAATGGCAGCTGCATTGGAACTAGTGGAGCTGCCCGGAGAGGTTTAAATGCATCACTGAACAACAAACTTTACCTGAGAAAGTGAATGCAATCATCAGGAGCTTTCAAAACCAAAACAAGAAGACCAATGACTTTTTAAAGCGTTGTGTAATTAATCTAGTGGGCACTGATCTGCTTTCACTTTGACAGTTTTTAGATTGATCTTTGCTGAACTTCACCAGCAGACACACGGATAATAATAAACATGTGTGCAGGTTCATATGCATGGTTAAAAACAGTGTAAGCTTCTGTGCTTATCGACAAATACCCTTAAGTAATTAAAACCAAGAAATTCAGCCAAATTAATTTTACTCAAATACAAGTGCATGACATTAAATGCTGCTAGGACAGGGAGCTCACAACACCAGCTGAGTGTTGGTGTGATAGCACAGGAGCTTTGGACCAACCAAAGGGGGTAGGTTTTCCAGCCTGGGGCAAAATAAACCCCAACAGTGAATCTTGGTAGATAACAGAATGGGACCAAAACCTATTCTATGCAAACACTCAATAAAACCGACTTGGAAGTGTTCCATTTCCAGTAGCTGAAACCAAGCTTTGAAGAGTTGAAACACTGCCATGTATGTGTTTAATCCAGTTGTTGAATCTGTCATTTTCAGCTGGTACAGGACAGTTATTTTCTTATTAAGCTATAGGCCTTGAAAGAAGTGCGGGCTAACCTGCCACATCCTGTCATGAGAGCTCTTGTGGGGGTCTGTCTAGACTCAGATATAGTTTGCCAAGATGCAGGACCAATAGATAGAAAAATGAATGCATTCTTGATTCCATTGGCCTTTTGAATAAACTTGTGTGAGTTTTTTATGGACTGTCTATTACTCTCAGCTGACCTTAACTGATAATAGAGACCAGGAGTCTGACTCTGGGGACAACAAAGACAAAGGTTTCAGGTGCAAGGACCCGGGTATTATATGGGAGACTGGGGTGATGGAGATCTGGCATGTCTTGGTCTGGATGGAGCCAGCAAGAAAACCACAATGACATTGCAAAAATCCTCCTCACATTAACTTGTATTAGAGTGATTGCTATTCCATAATGGTGTTAATACCTTTGAACGTGACGTATACCAAATATCAGGAATGAATACTTGTTGAGTGAGGCTTTAAACCTCATTGTAACAACTGAAATAATAAATTAGTCTAAATTTGTTTTATGTGGCCTTGAGTTATCATTCATTACATGTGGAGCTGAGCCATCTGAACTCAGTGCTGAATATATTTAAACCACTACACTGAGGGAGATCTTGGATTATAGCCTAAACATTTCATCAGGGGCCGCCCCCAATCTGGCAGCACCACCATGATGTCCAGTTTGAGTAAAAGATTCATGTTTTAGATGCCAAAATGCTACATAGCCATTTAAAATAGTGAGAAAAGAACACACAACATCATAATTCTACCTTTTTTATGACACTAGCAGTCAAAAAAACTCCTCACAGGAGCTTTAACCTGTTAAATCCAACTTCAACATTGGTTGAAACAAACAGGTCACGTACTAATGCATATTTGCTACCTCCTATGAGGCTGGGGCTTCTGGCTCATCCTGCATTTTTTATCAGTATATCATACAGTATGTGGGTGTTTAATTTGTAATGTAAACTGTTGCTGAGCTTTTGGATGTGCTTTGTTGTATTTCCTGTGAGGTGTCCTGTTTTTGTGAAATTTGTTTTAAAGTCTTGTAAGTACCTGCCCCAGGACCAGAGGTGCTACCAGGGGTATAGGGCCCCATGAAAGAAGTAAAAAATAATACACTAGGCCTTCTGAAAAACAAAAAACTCTCATGTTTAATATTTTTAGGGCCCCTTTCCCTCATGGGTCCTGAGAATCCACCTAGATAAATCCCAAGTAGCACCCTTGATTAGGAATACACCATAGACTAAATATTAATGGATGAAGCTTGAGTGACGTCACCCATCTGTTTCTGCAGGATGGCGCTCGCCATGCTGGAAAATGCTATCTCAACCTTACTTTCAGTCAACCTAACGACAGGCAAAGAGCTGGAACTGAGGCGGGTTTTAAGCCTCGACAAAACATTATGTCCGCCTGTCAATCAGGTCAGCTGAATGCAGGGTGTCCGCGCATCCTTAAAAAGTCTTGAATTCATGTATCTCAAATGAAGGCCTTAAAATGTCTTAAATTCATTAAAAATGTTCCATGCTGGTCTTAAATACATTACTCAAAGGTCTTACATTTGTCGGGGCAGGACCATTTCATCTTAGGCCTATATATTTTGTTCTTTTCCTCGTGGGACTTTATGTAGAGAGGCTACTTTCTTACTAGCTGCTGATAAATGGTTATCTGCATGCTTGCTAGCGTTATCACCGCTGAACATGAAAACAAAACCTAAAACAACTCCATCCCGGTTATATACAACTGTTTGAGTTATTTCCAAACTGAGAGGGGGCAACTAGAAACAGTTAACTGAAGAGTTTGCAAAGTGATGGTTTGTAGCCTACTTCGGATAGCGACACAACAAACTCTAAACGAGCCGGAGAGACGTTCACAGTCTGCTGAGACTCAGACAGAGCGGAGCACAGACAGACAGGAGATATAACCCTGGTGTTTAAAATGTTGCTGTCTGTGTTTTCTGCTCTCTCTTGTTTTTTACAAGTTACTAACAAGCCTCTCCACCTGAAACTCACCTGTTGTGATAACTGAAACGAAAATTAAACGATGTTATGAAACGGAGGAAGGCGATGATATCCGCGAGGTCTGGACCTCGGTGGATAAAAAAATGTTTGAATTAGTACAATCATTTATTTCTATACATTGATTTCCATGCATACTGCTTGAAGTGATGTTAGTCAGCAGCTCTTTCTCCTCTCGTTCAGTGTGCAGCAGGCAGGTGAGAGTGAGTAACCATGGTGACTGTCTGTCTGTCAATCAACAATGCCCCGCCCCCTCTATGAATAATACTCTTCTAACAGTAAAACTTACTTTGACCATGTGTCCCAGAATGAACATATTCTGTATTATGTTTGAAGTCCTCATGTTTTTAAATGAATGATAACTGTGTGAAATGTACCTGAACACTAAAATAGATTTGAAGACACAAAAGAGGACACAATACTAAATCATTATTTTAAAGTGGAGCAGAAAACCCTCAAAATGTGCATAAAAAATGATCAGAATGTAGGAAAGACATTTCTGATGTTAAAAATGTTCTGGGGGGAGACTTCCAGAACCCCTGCAAAGAAATTTTTTAAACTGAACTTATCAGCTCAGTTTTTTGTGCATTTAAAAACATTATACAGGGTAATAAGTGGATGAACTGGTCAGTAACTTGCAAAATGATGATATTTTTTCCATATCGCCCACCACTAGCGTCTCATTGAGTGACACACATGCTATGCTTGGGTTGTAATACAGCGGGATCTCCCAACCATCGCCCATATTTATAGTGTTTTCAGTCTTAAATTTCATTCAAGGTGGCATTAAAAAGGTCTTAAAAAGTCTGAAATTTGACTTGCTGAAACCTGCAGATACCCTGGAATATCTCTTATCCTTCATTAAATCGAAACGAAGGAGTTATCAAAAGACTCTCCCCCCATACAGTGTATGCTGATTGAGACATGAGCTAATCAGACCTATTTAAATGTTTTAATTTCTGCTGTAAAAACTGGCACTTTTGAATGGGTGTGTATGTGACATTCGGTGCTTCTGCAGCCAGCCTCTAGTGGACACTCGACAAACTGCAGGATTTTGCATTTCTGCGTTTGCTCAGTTTTTCTAATGTTTGAGGTTGCTGCTTGGATTATACAGCTATAGAGCTAATTCCAGCATAATAAAATTGACGTGCATTGCTGATATGTTCAATTCAATTTAATGTGCACTGGCCTAATTATTAAATACGTCTGGAATATATTGAGTGGTAACACAGCCATGAATGTATAATAATCAAGCGAATATATACAAATGAATGAGTATCCTGATGATGACTTGATTTTATCATTTGAATAGACACATTTACTATTCAAAGTCATACACCCATAGCAGAGTCAGGAGCATGAATACATTGATATGTTTGTAACTTCTCTCATCTTTAGTTGTCTGTGTTTGGACCAAATCCAACGTGAAACTTTTTTTTAATCATGCATTCAGCATTATAAGGCATTATGGGTAACGGCTGAAAACCTAGTGTTGCTATGGTAAACGTTCACAGTATACGACCACGTATAAAACAACCATAAAAAAGAAAGACCATAACGACGTTAGAGGGAACATCAATGAGGCTCATAATGTGGACTTGCAAGAGGGATAGAGCCATAATGGATGAGGCACAGAGTTGTAGTGCTGTTAGTAATAATCACTGGAGATGTTATTGCCTGTCTGAACATGTTGGCTGTGTGTGGTCTGTGAGATGTTACAAAATAAGCGAGAAAAAAGTCTGGGAATAAAAAATTGCTGAAAGCAATGAAACCACAACAAACGCACGTAATAACAAAATTGTTGTGCAGCTCTCCTCATGAAAACACAAATGGAAGTTGTTCCTTATGTCTGAGCTACTGTGCTTTGTCCAACTTTTCTCTCACTGTAATCTCTTCTGGCAGCGTGCTGAAAACAGTCTGTTTGAATCCAGCAGCCCACAGCATTGTCTGGTCTTTATTAACAGTCTAAGGATAGCCTGTTACGCCGGACCGATGCCCTCCTTACTCATCTAATATTCGGCCAGAGGATGTATGACATTCCTCGGGGGGATGAGCCTGACATTTGGAGGAAGACGTCCATAGATAGAGTAATAATGTCACAAGGGCGGTGGGTGTATTTTTGTCTGAAGCACAGAGAAAAACAGCAAACAGTCAGGCATTGTCTAAAGTGGAGAATGATTTCATCTGCAGAGACTGACAGAAGAGAGATGGAAATGACCTCAGAGAATATTGAGTTTTCTGTTTTCTCTAACTGCCAACGACTTTCCATCTATTACAGTTAATAAGTCATCGTAGGAATGTGCACAGAAGTCAACATGACGATAAAATAAATAAAGCTGCCGTGCCTCAGAAGAACTTCACATATATTAAAACAGTGTCAAGATTAACCCTAGCAAATGTTTTCAAGTCGATCCATTGTTGGTTTGAATACAAAAATGGTTAAAAGTTTGTTCTTATACCCACACACCTTAGTGATGTTATCACAGTTTACGCTGTACAAATGTTTAGGGCTGAAATAAAGAACTTTTACTCCGAGGCCCCCTTTGTACTTTGGCGCCCGCGATACCCTACTGAGAACGCCAAGATCACGTGGGAATAAAGAGAACGACATATAAACAACAGGTTACTTTGCCTTTCTGAGGTCGATTTGCTGTTCATGTGGTGCGTGTTTTGACATGAGCTGGAGGGGCTGCCGTCAAAAATAGACTTGGTGGGTTTATTTGGGGTGGAGCAGAGCAGACTGGTGCTTCTGGGTCGTACCTGTTTTTAATACGTTTTTAATGCATTGACTAGAGAGGACATAATCTGCTCTGCGGTGCATACTGATGCAGTAGGGCCAAGGCTTTAGGAAATTAAATGTTCGATATTCATTACTAGCTGTTGTGACTCCATAAAACAGAAATGTCCTGCTTTATGATGAACAAGCGATCCACAAGCAGATGGATCAGTGGTTGTTTTGAACTTTTGGAATGTTGATTTCAGATTTCCGGCTGTCAGATTTCAACAATGGGCTGTTTTTTTACAAATAGTTTTGAATATATTGTGATTCAACTTTTTTAATTGCACTTTACTTTAAAAAATAGAGTACAAATACTTATACATAAGAAGATACTTAAAGGTCACATATTATGCCAAATACACATTATCACATATTAGTGTAACTCTAATATGTGTCCCTATAGTCTGTCTACAAACACCCCAATTAGGAAAAATCCTCCGTCTTTGCCGGCTCCACTTTTCAGAAAATATGTGCTCAAATAGGCCATTTGAAGATTGTCTCTTTGTGACATCACAAAGGTCAGTAACCGCTCCCCCAGGTGGGTGACACTCCCACAGCTAGGTGTTTATTCTCCCCTCTGAGCCTGCCCCAATAGGGCATGGAGTGAGAAAGCCCAAGCCACCAAAGCCCTTCCAGAGGGGCGTGGTCAGACACAGCTCATTTGCATTTAAAGCTACAGACACAGAAACAGCCTGTTCTGAGCAGGGCTGAAATAGAGGGGTTTATAGGCATGATCAAATACAGGATCAGAGTGGATTTATAACTAGAAAACTTCACAGAAATGTGTATCATGTGTGACCTGAAGATCCTCTTCAGTCAAAATAAGAGCTCTCAGTTTTTCCTCAACATTGCTGAAATAAGGAACGTTAATGACTGAACATACTTGGTCAATGTGACCCCTGGAAGTGAAAGAAATATTTTAGGCATGTTTGTTCTGAACACGTTTGAATGATTATGTGAAAGGACTTACGCCACCAGATAATACATTTAGACAGTAATATACAGTAGAGGATTACAGTGTTTCAAATTGGTTTAGAAACAAGAGAAAAGTCTGAGGCTGAAAACCCACACACTTCTTTCACAAAGTTAATTCTCACATGAGGCTCGATGCTGTAAAGGTGCAGCAGGCACTCACTGCTGAAACCGTAGGAACCGGCAACACGTGGAAAACTCAATAACTTCATGCTCTGTTGGACAAGATTTATTTCTCAGTGCTGTACTTTCCCACATGACAGTATCGGAGCAGCATGACTGTTACGAAGCAGAGCAGTGCAGTAGGAGTGTGCAGAGAGCTGAATGTGTGTCTTGCAGGTCTGTGTGGGTGTTCTGTATATACTGTACAGGTACTGTAAGTGAATTTGTGTGTGTGTGTGTGTGTGCAGGGCTGTATGTGCAGGCCGATGTGTTCTTTTGTGCATAGCGGATAAAAATGTGCACATGTTGTCAGTGGCGGTTGATGGATGGGGTGGAACATCGTTTATTGACACAACACCTTCATGTTTCACAAGGCCATCAGTCATACAGAATGCCCATCTGCTACTCTAGGCATGACCGGCAATTCTATTTCACACACGCTCTCTCACACACACATACACACACACACACACACACACACACACACACACACACACACACACACACACATAGCTGCTGAATGTTTTTATACATTTCTTCCCAGTAGTGATGACCTTCACTCGTTGCCCCGCTCACTCTGAGAAGATACCAAAGAGAGCTGCTCACAGTAGTGGCCTTTCGGCTAAAAGGAATACATATAGGTATTTCAAAAGGACACTTATTGTTAACATCACCATATCAGACCTTAAAATGACAAGAGACCTAACATCTCAGGAACCTATAACATCTGAAAAACATTTCAGGAACACAGAGTAAGGTCATTGCCTCTCTTGAGGCCCATCCTCTCCTCCAAATTCTTTGAATTGTTCATATTATACGACGACATTTCAGTGTATTGTATCAAGGTTTTACACCCTCTTCCCTACTACCTCAACCTTTAAGATGCACTCAGCAGTATTTAGTATGTAAACAAAGGATGGGTTATTTAAATGTGTCACTATAGACCAGTGGTTCCCAAAGTGGGGGTTGAGACCCACCAAGCCCGACATCAAATCATTTCAAATGATATATTTTACCCATTATGTTAAGAATATAAGCAACAACATTGTTTAATTTTGGATAAAAGCACATCATTAAATAAAATAAATAAAAAATAAAATTAATGTGAAAAAATACTTAAAGGGATACTTCATCCATTTGCATTAAGCTTTGTATCATTAGAAACCTGGTAGTATTTTTGAATGGTCGTGCATCCCGCCCTCATTTTCCTCTGAGACGGGAAGGCTTTGTATTTCGTGTCTGAAAAGGAGCCTCCGATGATGCAAAAATTGTCATTTTGCGTCATCGGAGGCTGTTTTGGTTAGAGGGGGTGAAACTACATCGCTAGTTCCTCATGTTTTCGACCACTGAAGCTACAGACCTATTACAGATCAGTGGGCGGGACCTCACTGCCAGAATCTAAAAGCAATGTCCGCCATCTTGCAAGGAAGCTCTGCTAACAGGCTCTGTGGAGAAAGCTGATAAGAACCGACAATAGCGAAAAAAGTATGTTTCAACTTCAAACTGATATGGATGAAGGAGATTTTGAAGGTCTTGTGCTCGAATCGGATGTTCGTGGCTATCTTTACGAGCCGCAATATAGCGACGAGCAGTTAAGGCTGATGGAGGAACGGGAGGCGGCTGCTGCCTGGCCTGCGGTGCTGTGCATTTTAGAAGTTGTTGTCTTTCCTCCACATGAGCCAAAAATACACTTTCTGCCTTTTCTCAGTCAAGAAGGCACTAACTTCAAAATTAAGTAAGTTTGCATATGAGAGCAACATTGTAGGTGTCTGCTGCTCTTTAATACATATAAATATGAACACACCTGTGTGTTAATTAAGTTGTGTATGTTCACTCAGTGCTAAAGTCTATGCATGGAAATTGCTTAAATGCACAGTATGTAAATTCCTCCAGTGGGGACTCAGCAGAGTGATTTTCTCTGCTACCCTCCCCCCACACCCCGATGAAAAACTCTGTGTTGACTGTAGTCGAGACGAACGGGAGAAACCGACCTAAGGAAGAGAATATATTTACCAACGATGTTTCCGAGTATGATTGACATGACGTTTTTATCACAGCAGCACATACAGCAACAGTACGGCAGCTTTCAGTAGCAGTTCACGCTTCCTTATGCAGCAGTCTTTGACGTAACATCCGGTGTTTCCTTGGCAACGATAAACATGTCGTGTCTGTCATGGGCTTTATATGACAGAAGATGAAGCAATAAGCAAGTACATACTTCATTTTTTGATTATTAGTAAAGCACTGAGAAAAATATAAAATATTTCCCCTCCAATAGTTCACAAACTTACATCAGCATGCAGGGAAAGATAAGAGAACAGTCTACCGTTGATCAGTCATAACCCCTTTGTCTCTGCAGCTGTGCTCTTATTTTATTTGGCTCCCTGCAACCTCTCCATCTCCCCTTTCTTCGAATCAAATCCTCCAAACAGACAGCCAAGGTTCTTTTTCAGTCTCAAACCTACAAATGTTTAGTTCTATTCTCTAAAAAACAGCAGGACTGCTGCCGTTCAGCCTGGCTTGTTTTGGCTGTGCGTGCATGCAAGTCCTTGGAAACCAAATCATAGCAGGTAAAATATTTATGTAGATCAGGCTGGTATGACATGCTGTCCACATTAAAAATGGGCCCCAGCTTGATTTTACAGAAACCAGGTTGTCTTATTGCACCCTCCCATATTCTCAACAGCTTGTCCTGATGATATGAAAATCATGTGCTTGGGACAGATGCTACAGCAGCGTGATGGACCGTATTTCACTCCTCTGTGCCCCTGCAGCAGAAAAATAGAGGCACAAGTCCGGAAATGAGGGAGGTATTAGATGGGTAAGGAGGAAGGAGGAGAGGGGTTAGTGTCGTCGTGTTTTTCCAGCTCGCGATTGGCACTGACACAAACTCAGGCGCTTCCTCTTCTCCCCACCGCGGTGTCCTCATTACCGTTAATACAAGGCTTGTGGCAGGGGGCTGTGGCTGGGGATCTCGAGGGAGTAATGATGGGGGCCAGTGGCCAAGGGCCCCAGGAGGGAGGTTTGTTGGTGGTGATTCCCTGCTACTTATGTAGAGGCCACAGAGGTCAACTTCACCTGCTTACGCACATACACACACTCCCATACTCAGACAGCTGCAGCGCGCTCCATTTTCTGTTTGCCCTTGGGAGAAAAATGGGAAGAGAGAAGCAAACAGCAGGGAGTGTTTGCCCAGGCGCACACCACACCCCATCCATCTCCCAGCTCTCTCTCTCTCTCTCTTTCTTTCTCCTTCCCCACTTGCTGAGAAGACACAATCATTTCTCCCCTCCTCTCTCTCCCTCACTCCTTCCCTCCATCCCCTCGGGTGTATTGGTCCAGTCGCGGTTCAGCGCAGATATAATCCTTTAACGCCTCTAAATGATCCAGAGGTTGAGTGCTCCTCCTGGATGCCAATGGGACCTGCTGGGCTCACACCTGCTGGAGCAGGTTAAGATAAATGCCAGCGGCCAGTCGGGCATCTGGCCCCACATTAATATTTAACAGGCCGACTCTCATCTCCTCCACATTGAAGGTGTGTAGGTGCCAAACCCCAAAGACATATCACGGCTTAATATGGATTTGTGCAAAAACGGGGAAATGGAAGAGCGATGATAACATTGCGAGATTCAGGCTGAATGTTAAGTTTTATGGATGCCCACACGTATGAGGGTGAACTTTATTTCCGGAGACGGGGAGAGTAAACCTCCATGTGTGACTCTCAGCGCAATTATTTGAGCATTAGGTGGTTTTTAAGCCGCACAGCCTCTGAATCTAAGATCGATTCTACTCATCGTCTGTGTCTGGCTTCCTGAAAGGATGTGCAGGTTTCATTTCGTTAGCTGGTTCGACAACAAAAGAAGGGCACTTTGTCCGACTACTCAACCTTTCTGTGTCCGTGCTGTCTGCCTTCGAAGTCAAAGTCTTGTGAATATCCTTTGTGCTGAGGTTAAGCGTTTGACATTCAGTCTCTTAAAACAGTTTCCTAGCGAGTACCAGCAGAATGAGGGCCTCGTTAAGAATCCAATCCGACAGTTTCAACTTAACTCGGGTCAAGTTGTCTCTCTGAATCACCTCATTGCCGGTCGTACCTAATTGCCACTAAAGCCGAGAAAGATTTTGACCTCTCTAACAGGGTTAAATGGTTCAAATATTTTCTTTTGAAGATCTCTGAGAAACAGCTGTTACCCAGATCAGGTGCTGTTGACCTGTAGACCTAACCCTTGTTAAGTTATGAATGCAGCTTAACCACAGGAAAGAACTTGTTCATTCTGTTTTACAGAAGTGCACCGGAAGTGTGAATTTAGGACACATGATTGTATGACTAAAGCTGTGGACTCAAAGAGAAAACCAGTCTCTCTACTCCCCATTATTACACTTAGCCATCATAAGACTTCCCATCATGCTTTGCAGAGATTAGTGATTCTGTGGTAACAGCTTTCAAACCTGCAGGTTAAAGTAATCCATGTCAAAGGAGGCAAGCCACTAGGCTATCTCCAGGCAGATGTAAAATGCATTTGATTAATCAATCCATATCCAACTAAAGACAAAAACAAACCAGTAAAAAAGCTGACCATTTTCGACCTAACATGTTGTTCCTTATGGCGTGGCTAAGAAAAGTGATTTAGGGCGCACTCACACTTAGACAAAGTTGTCCCGTACTGTGCTTAAGCACGATTGAGCCCCTCCCAATTCCCCTGCTGGCCTGCACTCACACTGCTCCAGGACTAACAGGGCCTGATCACAGTTACCTCTTGTACCTACCGTCGTAATACAACACATGAATGGAAAGGTAATTATGAAGCGTGCTTACTTTACAAGACAGGCATACTCAAGAAAAAAAAAAAAGAGATGCATGATCGAGTCCGCATCCGCTCATCGGAGAACAACACAGATAACAGGACAGCTACTTTGCTGAGTTTGTGGCTTATTTTCAGTCATTTCAGTCAGATACAGCCATCATTACGGGATATCTCGATAATGAAGGCTGTCCACGGTGTGTGCTCGTGCATGAACTGTACTGTGCCGAAGCACACCTCTTCCAAGCGTGCCAGGGCCAAGGAAGTGTACCGTGCTTGAGCACAGATTGGAGCACTCACACTACTCAAACGAACTGGACATTAGGGGTGAAGCATGCTTAGGCACGTTATGGATTGCCTAGTGTGAATGCGCCCTTACTCGCCCCCTGCCTAGTGGCTTCCTTTATAGTAGACCTTTAGGGCCCTATTTGACAGCGTAAAGCGTGTTGTCTAAAGCACGTGAAGCTCAGCTATCTTGGGGGTGTATGACTATATATTGGTATTTACATGGCGCACAATTTGGGGGTCAAACGTCGATTAAATGTCATCGTCATGGTCATTACTGACTGAATAACAGAATAAATGGCCAAGAAATGCCAAATTTGAGATTACAAAACAATAGTGCACAGACCAATTACTACGTTTACTGTAATCAGTGAAGAATTTGTTTCACTATTTCACTTAAACGAACACTATGTATATTCCACCTCCAGGAGGCTCTCAATCAAAACAATAACAAAAGATGACCTCGGGGCTGGCGGGGAATCATGGGAGTGTTCTCCATGAAAACAAACTCTGAGTTGATCGTAGTCAAGAGGAACGGGCGAAACCGACCTGAGGAAGAGAATATGTTTACCAACCATGTATCCAAGTAAAATGTACATGAAGTTTTTATCACAGCAGCACATACAGCAACAGTACTGCAGCTTTCAGTAGCAGTTCCCACTTGCCTATGTACAGTAGCGGTCTTTGACGTAACATCCAGTGTTTCCACGGCAACGATAAACATGTCATGGCTGTCTTGGTGGCCGCCACAACAAGACACGTCCCATTACTACTATAAAATCAAGGACTTATCTGGCTTTGATAACTACAGTCAATATTTGAGCTAATATAAGAACTCAACAAAAATATACATATAACATAGGTTTAGTCAATTTTTTAATTAATTTAGATATTTTTAATTCTAAGAACATTCTACATATTGTACGTTTAAGTAACTTTTTTTTAAAATTCTTTGTTCCCAGTTCGATAAATAGATGAGTGCAAGAACAATTAAAAGGGGGCCACTTTGATTTGTTACTCTTGGACTCAAAGTGTTTTCTGTTTGTGTTGTGTTCAGGTTGCTCTTGTACGACTACATGCCTCAAATCTCACCAGTTGTGAGAAAAAAAATCTCGACTGTCATAAATGACTGAAATATGAGAAGCATCCAGGTTGACAAATTCTGCTTCTTTACAGTGATTTATTTACACATGACAAAGACAGTAAGCTGTCGATTTGTTACCAGCTAATCCTTTCATGTGTCTTTGCTCCAGTGATTTGTGAGCAGCGGGATGTCATATGATGGCTGCTATCATGTGACATCACACAGATAGATTGAGGTAGTCCATGTGGCAGCAGGGGGAAAGCAGATGCATCAGACTAGCCGTGTGAGTTAGATTAGACATCATCCCGTCGCACTACAGCGATCAGAGCAGGGAAAAACGCTGCAACACAACAGCAGGTCCACACAAACTCTTCACCCTCCATTTCTCCCTTTAGGTGGGAAACATTTAACACAGAGGGTTATGTTGTTTGAAATGCATTACCTTAACGTGGAGCTTTGAAAAAAATGAGGGAATCAGGAAGAAATTGGGCAAAATGATTGTGAGTAAATGGATAGAGGACTTTTTTAAAGAGGCATCAAAAAAGATTTGTATCACTTTCAAGGTTGCTCACAGTTTGACCGACTAAAATGAGGAATCACTCCTCTGTATGCACATTTTGCTTTCTAACGGAGACAGTTTTCTTTATGAACGTCAAGGCCTGGACCAAGGAGGACAAATCCAGAGTTTTTGTTTTTTCCTGTTTTGTCTGTCGTCTCAAAGCAATACATTCCTTTCGCCCTGCTTGAGCTGATAGCAGAAACCTCTGGGGTGCCTTTAAGCAGCGCATCACAGTTTTCCTCCCCTGCCTCGTGCCTTTCTGTGGCCTTTCATGCAATGGCAATATCAGCTCATCCCGGGGTAATGGGTAACAGCCTCACAGGCAGCCAACATTGAGATCACTTTGAATTATTAATATTCATTCTCCACAAAAGGGGCAGGCGGGGCGGGACTCCCACTTGTCAACACAGCCGAGAGTTCAGACTGTCACCGAGCCAGTGTCAACAGAGGGACTCAAGCTGAGCTCACCCACACAGACACACACATACACTCAAATTAGGCACATGCATGGATGACCTTCCATACCTAAATACAGACTGTGACAAATGCAAGCGAAAAGAGAGGCCTGCACAAACACACACACACACTCACAAACAGCTTTTTACTGTCTTTGCAGTCGGAGGTGGGGCTGTATGGGCTTCCATCTGTGCATACAGCTCCATTTCCTCAAACTGCTACCAACCCACTGACACTGTGGAGGACAATTTAAACTGCGGGAGCAGGAAACAGTCTCCGTAGTGGTTTTATGTGCTTTCATGTAAAGGCTTCCTGTCCTATTAATCAGAAAGTGGAGGGAAGATCATCAGCAGAACTTGATTTAGAGGCAAACACTTCTTTCTTTAACAACCTCTGATGTTGTAAATGTGGAAAAGTTACGCTGTGTTTTTACACCATTTCCTTTAAGTTTTTTTTAGAGTGCAGCACTGACATTTATATTACGGGCATTTTCTCCCCTATGCACTCGTATTGTCTTTCTGTTTGTTTAACCGTGGTACCCCTTGGTTCTCATCACCTGAGAGCTGTTTTTAAGATTTAGATCTATTTCTCTTCTCTCGTGGATATAGTTCACATGTGTATGCTAGTACTTAACTTATAGTGAATGTGGTGCTGGGGCAACAGATCCTAGGACATAATGTTCTAAAAACAATCAGTTGAATACAAATATAGTGCTTAACGGAGATCTATTATGCTGATCTGTATTTAAATACATACACATAATGTTACGATTTTGGATGTCCATTCTGAGCCTCAGCAAGGTTTTTTTTAACACAAGATACAAAGTTGTTGGTGTAATCCAAGGACATGGATGAGACATTACGAGAACTTTGCGAGTCTTGGCCAGAAACCATATTAGAAGGAAGCATAGAGCATAGAAGTTTTAGGACACGCCCACGCTGGCAGCTCTTTCAAGGACACGCCCACTCAGAAGCTCACTCAAATTTCCCAGCAACTGCAAACAGAGCTGGCCAATCGGAAGAAAGTGGGCAGGTGGAGGAGGGTCTTAAAGAGACAGCAGCTGAAATGAACCGTTTCAGGCAGAGGCTGATATGAGGGATTTTACTGACGCCAGTATCAGATAAATAAGGATGTTTTTTTAGCTATACATCTCACAACGCTACTTAAAAGGTGTCCCATACTGACATAGTTAACGGTGAAAGTGAGTATAATAGGTCTCCTTTAAAGCCCCTGCACATAATAATCAGCATCTTGGTAGTACTAGAAAAAACTTTGAATTAAAACCATGATATTTTCATTGAACATTCTGTTAACTGTCCTGGTATTGGGTTTGAATAGAGGATGGTAATGTTTTGGTATTATTATGTAAATACCATCATTAATTCAGCAAATCAATCTCAGGAAAAAGTCATATGGGGCTTTTTTTTTTAAACATAAAAAGTGATTTCCTTGGCCCAACTATAGAAAGTAACAGTGATCTTTTTTTTCAAAAGTGGAAGTGGAATGCATGCCGATGATGGTTATTTTTCACGGCAGATGTTGTACCTCAGCAGTGGGATTTTTTTCCCCCCATATATATTTTCTTAGCCATTTTTGCCTTCACTGGACAGCTGAAGAGAGACAGGAAATGTAGGGAGGACAGGGCAGGGGGTGACATGCAGCAAAGGGGCCAAGGTTGGATTCGACCCACGGCCGCTGCAACTAGGACTATAGCCTCTGTACTTGGAGCATGTGACAACTTTTATAATGATGTAGCACCAGCTAATCCTATTATACAAACAGCAACCTCCAATGTTGAAAAATTAAGACTATGCAAAAGTGCAGTTCATCAAACGTCCACTTGCAGCTGACTCTAAAAGCATAAGAAGCCCCATTAACCCCGACATTAAAATGCACATTTTTACAGCAGAATTAAACATGTCTACAGCCAGGGACAAAAAACAATATTGGGGAAATGTACTCTCTGCTTGTTAAATGATTGAAAGTTAAAGTAATAATATGGTGAAATTTGGCACCATATTCAAATTATTAAATATATTGCAAAATATTGCAAATATTTTGAATATGGCTTAAAAGCGCCTTTTCAGAAACCAATGGGTGACGTCAGTGACACTTAGTCCATGTTTGATACAGCATCTGATTCTGTAGAGCTGTCGTTTGGGACTGCGTTAAAAGCTCTAAGAGTCAATTTGGGCATGTTAGCTTACTTGGTATGTGAAAACAAACTGCTGAAATGGCTGACAAAGCGTTATGTAACTCACAATTCAGTGATCAATCAAAATTCGTATTATCAGACGGCAGGGTGTAATGCTTTTGTCTTTCTCTCAGACAACTCAAACTTGCTATTTATAGCTACACAACACCGATTGGCACAAGCGACATTTGTGTGTGGGGAACCAAGGAGATGTCAATCAAAACGTGATCTGCTCTGCTGACAGTCCTCACCAAAATGAGCTGTTGTTGATTAGGTTTTCAGATAGACAGGAGTATGATTTTTCCACTCAGATCTTTGTGGTTTCTTACTTAGACTTCAAAAGCTTTAAGAAAGCTTTAAACCAACAAGATAAGTCACAGGACATTTTACTCATTTTAGAGCTTGCCATCTGTCTCCTTCATTGGGCCGAATATTTCTGCACATGGTCTGATTGGAATTATACAGCACGTCCAGCAGCATACTTGAAGCTGTGGACATTTGATAGCTGTAAAGGTGGACGTGCGGCTGACATTGTTTTTGTCTGTGTCATTGTATGAGGGGAGCATGACTTCAATGGGAGGATGAAGGTGCGGTCAGTGAGAGTTGAGCAGATGCCCAGTCAGGATGTGTCCCGGTGGAAGAGGTCAAGTCTTTTCTCTCTCTCTCTTTTTTTGTATGTCTGATTTTCAGTGTGATTGCACAAACAGATGGGAGCTGACATCCTAATATCAACAGGAAACACTCTCCGTTTATTCTCTTCTGGGACATGACATCAACAGGCAACAGGAAAAACCCTGCTTCGTCTCTGTAGGGACACTCGCAGTCTGTGCAGCGCGGGGCCAGAGGAATGTAAATGAAGCTTGTCGCTTACCTGCACAGATCTGGAAATACAATAGACCTAATCCCTGAATTATTCTTGGAAGCAATCTGGGCCTTGAATCCTGTATGTAAATGTGGAGGTCAGGGGTTGTTTTTGGCTGAATTTTCATTCATACCAGGAATAAATCCTGCCTCATTTCAGTTTTCTGTCGTTTTCAACATTCCTTCGAGGATTTTACATCACAGCACTTTAATTTTCCAGTTTATTTTTATCCCCAATTTCATGCAAATGCGTGCAGACTTGGACTGGAAAATGTTTGAAAAAGCTGTTATTGCAATATATTTAGTTAAGAATGAATACAGGATTGTATATCAGATTATTCAGTGTGTTTTGTGTACATATAATGATGTACATGTGTTACGTTTGTGTGGCCACAGCAGTAAACAGCACCGGCGAGAGGTGCTGCTGATGGTGGGAAAACATTAAGTTAAAATCCCCCTGGCATATTTGAATATCTGCCTCAGTCAGCTGTGTTTTGTGTATGTTTACATTTTACAGTCATGTAGACTGAACATTCACAGTCTCTACAGTCTCGACATTTCTCGCTGGTTCAGAACCTCACAGCGCTTCACCCATACTAACCACAACTAATGCTTCTTTCCTCTTGGTTTACTAATGCGGTAATCATTCTTCTCCTGTTTTTATAAAACAGCTTTCAGATACAGCCGCCATCTGATGGGAGTACTGTGTTTCAGCAGCAGTGAAATCAATGGAGAGAAAAACACATTCTTATAATGAGATAAGAGTGGCATGAACTCTTTGACTTTTAAGAAATTAATGATTATTCAAACATTCGAAAATCATGACACATGCCTTGTAAAAAAAAAGAAGACATTTTGTCTTTGATTTCTTTGGTTTGGGCGTCTGAGGATCAGTGGAAAAGTTGGACTACTCTCAACCCGGAAGGTTGGGGTTTGATTCCCAGCTCCTACTGTCATACAGTAGCCTATGTCAATGTGTCCTTGGGCAAGACACTAAACCCCACATTGCTCCCACTGCTATGCCAGCCACATGTGAATGTGTATGAACGAGATTGATTAATACTTATGGGAATTGACATAGCATCCTCTTCCACGATTGTATGAATGGGTGAATGTGAAATGCAGTGTAAAGCGCTTTGAGTAGAAGAGTAGAAAAGCGCTATACAAGCTCAACTCCACAGACACACAGTCAAAAAATCTCCCAACAAAGGCAGCATTTTCAGGAAACGATTATTAAAAAAGCCATTTTTAATTTCCATATTGCTTAATGTACCAGCGCTGGCTGCAGTCGCTCTGCTCTGGTTTGTCGGCTGGTTTGGACTGGATTTAAAAGAAAGGCAGACCGTAATGTAACCCCAGAGAGTGAATTTCTTAAAGCAGGCCAAGAACTATTTTAAAGTGTATGTGTTTACTTTGAGCTTGCAGGATATACATGTTGAAACAGATATTAAAAGACACATCTGGTATTCTATATTCAAAAACGATGTAAAAACATAAATCAACAACGATCATATTCAACAAACATATCTGTGTGTCTGAATCCAACGGCCTGCTCCTCTGTGCCTCAGAGCTACATCTATGCCCAAAAGTCATTAAAGACACATCAATGAGTCACGCTGTTTCACTGTTAACATTTTCCATCATTACCAATGTTTTAATACTGGCAAATCAGTGGCTGGCGGCAAGACTCAACATGCATAATATTTATTTTCAAACTAGTAACATTAAAGATAGACACATACAAGGTAATGATGCTCAATTATCACTTCTGGGCCTCCATACATGTGTGGTGGTCACTGTGTCTGCAGAGACCCTGTCCTCTGCCTGGATTTGTCATGTTTTGGTTTGTTTTGGTTGACTCAAGATTGTGGGGCGGGGAGCTGTTGTGTTTCCCCCAGCCAAAGACAGCGCACAGTTCAGTTTAGGAGTGGATACAATTCAGCGATTTGACTCAATTCAAACTGGCCAATGTGACAGATCCGGATGTAGCGGCAAAGAAGAGGAACAAATAATCATAGTGAGGCAAAAAGGCAAGCGGAAAAAGCTTGTCCCAAAACAAGTGTGTCTCTTACCTGCGGATGTGGCCTGCTGTCAAACACAGACTGTTAGCTTGTGCTAGTCTGCTGAATCATCAGCTTTTCATTACAACAACTGTAATCGGCCTATTCTCAGGTAGCTTACAGTGAAGGTACAAGCAGTAAATGTCCGTGCTGTCCTACAGTGGGCGTGCACTGCTGGTGGCGATGAACCCAGGGGGAGGTTCCCAGTTTGAATGTTGTGTTTACAAACTGCAACGAACATTTCCACTGACTCCATCTTTAAGCTTAATGACATTATTTGGAGCTCGTTATGGACTTCTTTAAAAAACAAACTCATAAATTTGTGACACAAATGAGATCAGGGCGGACCGCCACAAACACGTAAGAATCTTTAAAGCATTGAGAGTGAGACAAGGTTGTTGTTTTAGTCTTTAAAATTAAATTTGTTGACAGTAATTTAATGTAGAATAATTCCAGCCGTGTAATTTATATGAATAGAAAGTGAAAACTGAGTTTTTTAATATGATGTTTTAAGGCACTTGTGCTTTACTCGAGTATATCCACTTCCTGCTGGATCGATTTGTTTCAACATATAAGGCAAATAAACCGTTACACCTTCACTACAAGTTATTCCTTACTTGCAGAACTCGGCTTTCTTACCGTTTCAAAGTACAAATTATCTTTATAGCTTAAAGGTCACATATTATCCTCCTTTTCAACAAGTTTAAATAAGTCTTAGAGCTCCCCAAAATGGAGAAAGTTTCTTGTTATAAATCCTCTTTAATCCTGTATTTGATCATGCCTATAAACCCCTCTATTTCAACCCTCCAAAAATCTCCAAACGATCTGTTTGAGGACACATTTTTTGAAAAGTGGAGCAGGCAAAAGACGGAGCGGATGGACTTTTCTCTGAATTGGGGGGTTTGTAGACAGACTAGGGACACATATTAGTGTTAGAAAACCATGGTACAATGTATTTAGCATAATATGTGACCTTTAAAGAAAGTGCAGCACAGAAATAAAATTTGCACCAATTGGACAAAGTCTAAAAATAGCTCCATACATATTTGCTTCATAGTATAACAGTTTGAAACTGTCAGTCATTTTTATTTTTGCATCAACTGTTTAATTTCTTATTTCAGTTGGATCGGTTGATCAGTTATTGATCACTTTATTTATTTACCCTGGGAATTTGTGGAGTTTTAACCAATATTGCTATGGAGCAATGTTTGTACAATTTGCTAACCAAGTTGTCAATCTGCGGTACAATTCATATCCTTGAGTTTGTTTTAAGCTATTCTGACTGTAGGAGCAAGTTACTTTCCAAGACATGTGATGTTACCCCAACAAAAGCAAGCTAAGGCTAAGTGAAGAAGACGACTGCTGGCATTTTAAGATGGATCGCAAGCTATTCACAAATAAAGATATTTGATCACTTTTATAAATAGTTGATGAACATGTAAATATAAGTTTGTTTTTGAAAGAGCAACTTTATGACAGATTTAAGAATTGAGCATTGTTGTGAAAAAAATTAAAAGGCAGGTTAGCATCCCGTACAAGTATGAATCTCTATTGTTCTGCTGCCTTTGGTGAGGAGATAATAGCAAAGATCTTGCCATTTGTCCTTTAATATAACTGCTTTTAACCTGGTTGTTTTTCTAACTCATAGATACTGTGAGTTTTAAAACGGTAACAAAAGGTTCTATAGCTTGGCTTAAAAGTTGGATCATGGATTCAAACATTTTTATGGTCAAAATCCGCCTAACACCAACAGATTATTTTCCATTTTCTTTCCATAGAAACTTGCTTTAAGAGCTTCCTTAACACCAGCTCCATGTTATTTTTACAGTACCACACATACAACTCCAGCCTCTGCCACTTCAACATGCCTGCATTCCGATATCATAACTCACTGTCCTGCCTGTATGAGCCCTGTCATTGTCCCTGAGACACTTTGCTGCTGTCTGTATCATGTATGACAGCATGTTTTCCCACAGCGGCTCAGTTTTCAGCATGTATGGATGGAGACGTGGCGCCTGTTTTCAGAAATGATGCACGCTCGACTGGAGTGTCCTAAGCGTGTCAGCTGAGGAAGAGGGAGTGTGTGTTCAGCTTTGCCTGCCACTGCTGACTCTCCCGGGACGGCTTTAATGTATCCACCTGCCAGCCGGCAATATGCCACACACTCAGCAGTCATTCAATCATTGGCCCTGGCACGCCAGATGGTATCACCTATGATAAGGCTGAAACACCGCCTGGCACGGCAGAAAGTTTGCAGGTTTGGGAGGATGTGTAAACACACTGAAAGCACCATTTTCAGGCTGACTCTAAGCTCACACTGAGCTTTTGTCCCTACTTTATTGCAATTATTCACAAGTCAGCTCCCTGCATTGGCTTCAAGTCAAGCCACAGTAACGGTGTTAGAATGCTTGTCAGTCTGCAGCCTCACTGAACACACGCCTATTGTGGTGCTGTGGGCGGTAATGAATTAAAACACCATGTTCTCTCCTGCAGGTTAATTGAGCTGATTTGAGTGAATAGGGGGAACATTTTTTGGCGTTGCGCGAGAGCTCGCAACAATTTTTATGACGACTATATTTTCCAGGACATTAATTCTGTGGATTTTCTATTTTACAATATGAAGTGAAAGCAGAGTGGATTCAGTACACAGGCCGGTGTGAAAGTCATTTGCTAATGAGAGCTCGTAAATATCCTGGATTGCGAGGGGCCAAAGCTACTCTGGCTGTGGATACATTTACATAGCTCGGTTGCTGGAATTTTTTTCCTGCACAAATTCACTTAGATCCCATGACTTCTCCTGCTGCCTGTGTGTTTATAGTATTCGTTTTTTTAGAGGTTGAATTTCATCATGCCCTGTGGTAGTAACTTATAAGCTGAATGGGTAAGTGGTCCCAATGCACTTGGCTACTACCTGTGCAAGTGCAAGAGTTTTTACAGTAAAAATGTGTGATTTATTTCAGGAGCAGAAAAACACTTGTAACACGGTGAAAACACTTCAAACTAAAAGGAGTTGTCTCTTTTTTTCTAAGGGACATCTCTGAAGGGCACAAAGACTGATGTTCTCTCTGGTATCTGTCATGTCACAGCATCCTCATCGACTATGAAAAGAAGCTGGGAAAACAAACTGCAGCTTACACCGTGTCACATCTGACAGTGATCTAGCAGCCCCCCTGGAGTTTCCACAAATCCATTTCTTCCCAGTGAAAAAGGGGGAGAATTTTTTACAGATATATGGAATCAGAACATATTCCGACGATGCTAAAGACACCTCACAAATCCAACGTCAATACCATTATAGCCTTACATTTTCTATGTATTATGCAGGGGTTATTTCCTTTCCACTGGAGCAAGCCCAAGCACATATTTGAGATACCAAATGTACACTTTGGGTTCATTTAATATTCATGGTTGAGAAGATTTCCTTTAGCACCCCTGCTGGAAGCGCTTAAACACTTTCCGCCCAGCGAGAACAGTCGGGGCCACACCTGCACGGGTCGCGTTGTGCTTGGCATCAAGGAGGCTTTGAAAGTGGCAATCACCGCAAAGGTAATCCCCTGAGAGGTAATTAGCTGCACACATAATGCAGAAGCATCGGCGAGTAGTTGCCCCAGCCACTGAAAAGTATCCAAGGCATAGATGACTAAACATGGCTTGTTTTGGACAACAACTTTCAGTTCTGTCTTTTATCTATCTGAGTTCTTTGCTCTGATCAGGTGCCTGACTCTTGGAACACATCACTGAATGTATTCAATAGCTATATTTGGACTGCTTGCATATTTACATATTGTTTTTTAAATAATCACAGAGACCTGCCTTGCTTTATAGCTTCTGGATACGAAATAAATAATTTACATCAAAATCGATGGTGGTGAGTGCGAGCACAACAAACTGAAACTAAAGAAAACATGCAAAAAGACCAAACATGATAGACAACACTTCCACTAATTAGAAATATACATCTGAAACACAACTAAAGATAGCATAGTCGCAAAGCAAATATGACAAATATAAGCTGCAAGTTGCACAGAAAAAATGGACTCACTTCGATTATGAAGCTCCCAGAGGACAATAATTTGGGATCATGCTGAGATGTATTAGCCATGAATGTATTTTTAAGATGTGGATGCTGGACCCAAAGATGGTGTAATTTAGTCCCAAAAAAACATAGATGTTACCTGGAAGCTAGCCACCAGATCTGGTGGCTGCTCTCAATTGAATACAACTCTCCTGCTGGCCCAAGCAAGTAGAATTTGAATTGTGATGGGTTTATTTTTTCTCATCTTGTGGTAAATTCAAGTTTTGTTCTTGTGGATTTTTGTTGTTGGATTTTGATGGACTTTGTTGCTTTTGGGAAAGTATGTTTTTATTTTGCCATTTTTGCCTTTTGTTTAAATAAATGTGTTTTGGTTAAGATTCTACACTTGGGTCTTTTTTCTTTGGTTTTTATGTGTTGCACAAAGGTCCTATGGGGCTCGCTCCGTCTCCTGGTAAATACAAGAGTGATTTTTACATTAAAACAATGTGTCCCATATTTCTTTAGAACGCAACATTTGTTTTCTAGCATCAGGACCATACTTAGCAGATTCAGCGTTGAACACATTTTTCTTTGCTAGGTGGAACTTCTTGCCAGATCAACACTCACATTATGATATGTGACCAGCATTGCCATATTAGAAACAAAGCTCCTTCACACTTGTGCATTTGTTGTGTTATCTGTTATCTTGTTTGTTTTAGTGATTTTAAAATTTAAAGTGTGAAATGTTTTCCTCTGTCATGATGCTTTTGGTGTCTCGTGTGAAGCACGTTGAATTACCTTGTTGCTGAAATGTGCTTTATAAATAAACGTGCCTTGCCTAGTATGTAATTGTTTGCGTCTGACATAAGTTGCTGTCTGATTAAATAGTTCAGCTCTGTATTATGTTGTGTTATCTTGTTTTGCGCTGTATGAACTTGGTTAAGCTCCGCTATATTAACTTTGTAAAGCTGTCTTGTAATGAATTTCTTTCTCCTGCCTGCCGCATATGTTTTTTTAATTTGCTGAGCATTCAACTGCCAGGGCTGCTGGAAGAAAATGAGATATATGTGGAAATAAAAGACCTTCCAACCTCGACTGCATATAGAAATTGATTGATGTCAACAGAGAAAGCACATGTGCAAATGACAAAACCATTGAGATCCACCTCGTTTATCCAGATTTTTTTTTTCAAGGTCACGTCTTATGATGGAGTAACTTGTAGAAAGCCTATGTTTCCCTTATACAAAACGTTTCCATTATACATAACGTTTACACTGATCGGGGTATATAACCTTGTAGAGGTGATGTTCATGGAGGTACAGGATAATTCAAACTCGCACATGAGATGTCATATTCATGAACAGACATCGAATTGTATGACATGAACTCTTTCTCCGAGCCAGTTCGTACAGGGACACATTGAGGAATCGGCCAAAGTCAAAGTCATAAATTCCTAAATGAATAGGACACACCTGGCTAAGTCACGTGTCAGCCGCTGACGGACTGTTCATGCCTTGAAGTGGCGAAGAATTGAGGTCTCAGTGGGATACGCCTTTGGACGTGCTGCAATAACCCAGAGGACAGTAGCTTATTATCTACACCCAGACAGTGTTTCTCCCTACTGGTTGCCCTCAATGACCATGGCTGTTTGTGTGTCACCCTCACTGTCCGCCTCATATCTCGTCTGTTCAGCCGCCTCCACGATACTCCCCACAACCCTCCCTTACTCGCTTTGCCTGCTGTGTGTCTGTGGCGATTGCCAAGAGGAGGGGCAGAAAGCTCTCTGTCCCAGCGAGCTATATCACACTTTAAGTGGCGTTTTAGCATGACACTTGATCAGCCAAATATCAGAATGAGCTTTTCATCTCATCCATAATTCACCTGCGGAGGAGTCAGCTATGAATAGCCGGCTTTCCGTGCTTATGGGAGAAAAAGAGCGAGAGAAAGATATGACATGAATTTGAAACTGTTGTAGCACATGTTTGAGTGCAGCACATTTCAGTGCTATATGGTAGCCAGCATTTCCTATTTTCCCCTTTCGTCATACAAAGACAGACAGCAGATCGTGTTCCCCTTTTTTAATAGAAATAAGATTGTGTTCTGAGCTGAACACATCCCCACCCTCTTTCCTGTCTCATTGTGTTCTTTCTTGGCTTTTATCACTCAGGAAGCAAACAATTAGACAGATACCGATGAGACAAATTCATTTTTCGTTTCCGTGACATTGTTCTGTCCTTTCCCTCTCGCCACTTGGTCAGCCAAACTCCCATCGCTCATTTCAACCAAATGCATATCTTGTGCGCACACTCTCCTGCAGGATGTGACTCTTGTGAACTCTGAACCATACAGAGCGATTGTTTCACTGCCCGATACAGGCGACTTCATCAGAAGCCAAGTCTGCAGAAATGATGGCGCATGCAGGCTGTGGCGACGAGACGGGGTGAGACAGCTCAGTCCCCCCGAGGGCCTTCTGCATTTGTCCACTCAGACACTCCTTTCTAGGGTGACAATATGGACATATCTTACCCGTAATCTTTTTGGACGAGTTGTCAGTTTGGGCATGACACATTTCTTCACCTCAAGGCTTGGGAAAGTCAGACAAGAGCTCTTAGACTTGCCAGTGGGAGTGAAATCAAACTCCCAAATGTCTTTGGCCCTTTTCTGTTCCAGTCAGGGGGCACTGTGACCTTTTTCTGAGCCACACAATCTATTCTTAGAGCCTGCTAAGGCCTGACATTTGACCTGAATAAAAATGCATATCTGGTCTTGGCGGAGTGTTGGCTGAGGAGTCACTCTGACTATAGAACCCTCTCATCATCTTGCAATGTCTGAATCAGCACAGAAAAGGCCATCGACTAACCACACTCCTCTCTCCGTGTAATTCTCACATTCCTCCAGCTGGGCAGTGAAAGTGTCAGATTGTTCTCCATGCTAATAAGATGGAAGCAGGGAGAGAGAAAACGGAGAAATGGCTTTTCTCTTTTCCCTGATGGAAAATAAATGATGTAAAAATTGAGGAAGGTTTTGGGAGGAGGTTAGTCGGGAAGGGCTGAGAGTTACCCAGTCAGTGCTTAATTCATGCATACCAGGACATAATGTGACAGTAATGCAATTTGTTCTGGGCCAAAAGCCCAGTCGCACTCATCTAACAGTTACAGGCTTGATTTGTCTTTTTACCCCCGCCTCTCCGCCCAGCATGCATTAAAGAGGCCTTTTCATGCTCCTCTTCAGGTTGGAGGACGATGCCCTTATTAGATGTGACTGCATGATAATGAAACGGCGTAATGCAATGTCAGAGTAGTTGACACGACACAAAAGGCTAAGGCTGGTGAAATTCCTAATCAGCTCAAAATGTCACAAGGCTCACCTTGGGTCTGAATCACAGCCTGCAGGCAGATTAGTTCTCCCCATCGATGTCAACTTCAAGGATGCCTCTTCTCTTTGGTCTGTCTCATAAAGTCACTCGGACTCTTGACTTACTCCTCTCGTCTTGTTTCTTTCACCCTACGTGATATTATGACCACAGGCTACAAGCTGCAAAGGCAAAGAACAGAACATTTAAAATGTGAACAATTTAACAAAGTATTTTTATGCTCTGACAAATGTGTGTTCTTGGTTGCAAATTGAGGAAGACAAAAGCAGTCTTTTTGTTTTTACCTGGTGAAAGGCAATCACATCTCAAAGACTTCTGTGGCCTGTTGCACAGCTATGTGTAAGTTCTGTCTTTAGTTTTAGTGTAATGTCCACACCAACAGGCAGAAGGCCAGATCTGCTTTATTTCTTAATGAGCAGGTTGCAGCAGGACCTACGTGCAGTTGTGTGTGGCGAAAATGGGCCGTTGTGCCATTTGTTCAAACTAGTTAGTTTGTAACTTAAGTTGTGTCAGTGTTAGGTTGCACCACGCTTTAGTCTGATTTATCTTAACTAGTAGAACATACTCTCCAAACTAACCAACATTTAGTTGCAGAAATAATGTCTTAAATTCATGTGCCCAATCAGTGACGAGCATTATCTTAATACAGTTTTATACAGTGTGCCTGATAATATGGAGTTTTCTGTTCAAAAGTTGAAATGCTTCCAAGGAAGTGATGCAGTTAGAGATGTAAGCAATTTGTAGTTCAACATCCCATCTGATGTTCTGCAAAGATGTGTCATCTTGTCTTTGAGAGTTTGCCTTAGGGATGAATTCAGCGTGTAGATATCCTCCACCCCCGACTCCACTAATTCCACAATAAAAAAACCCCTGTGGAGCAAAAAAAAAATTATGCGAGGATGTTGTAATATGAAATCTTTGTGATGTTCATGTTGAAAGTAAAAAAGCCATACAATTCAACAACACTTCCGAAGAAGCCAATTCACCCTGGACTGCAAAAATGTAGTAAAGGATTATGTTATCAAAGCGCTCAAGCATGGACTCTTTATTTTATTCCACACTCAGACCCAAGCGTATCCACAGTCTTGATGCAGCACTGAACCACACCTTATTAAGTAAGTCTGGATCTTGCTATTTTTCCGGCCACACTTCTGTGCCCAGTGTGCTCACAACTGAAGCAGAACAAAAAGCCAGCTCACTTTGCCAGTCAACAGGAGTTTCTTTTGGCTCACTGGTCACTGCAGATGTAATTTCGGGGTTAAGAGTCAGGACAACATTTTTTTTTTTCTTGAGTTAAAAACAACACTGGAACTCTTACTTCTCAGAAGCTGAAGCGTTATATAAGGCATGCCCTATTTATAAACCAAAGAGCAAACAATTAAACTCATGAAATATCCTTGTGGAACAGCTTCTACAATATAAACTCTTTTCTCATCATTGAGAACATGTTCAGAATTGACTTTATGTTCCTGATAAGACTGTACGGCATTCTGAGCTTGCACAAAAAGGGGCGGCTGTGGCTCAGTTGGTAGAGTTGTCGTCTCTCAACTGGAAGGTTGGGGGTTTGATCCCCAGCTCCTGCAGCAACATGTCTGATGTGTCTTTGGGCAAGACACTTAACCCTGAATAGCTCCCGCTGCTTTGGCATACGCATGTGTAGGAATGGATTAGTAAATACTAATCGTCTCTTTACATAGCAACCTCTGTCTTTAGTGTGTGAATTGCTGTGAATGTTTAGGTGTGACTTGCGGTGTAAAAATGCTTTGAGTAGTCAGAAGACTAGAAAAGCTGTATACAAGCTCAAGTCCGTTTATCATTTACATTATATAAGTACATAATACATATAATAAGGACTTGAAAGCAACAATATGTAGGAATATGGTTTGGTGTGCTTTGGCACCGACCAAAGGTCATTGAGTGCAACTGCAATGTTGCCGCCCCCACTACTCCTCCTTACAGATGTGCATATGTTGACAAGCAGTAGCCAAGTAGCGTTGTAAGAAGCCAAAGACCCAAGTCCACTGACGAGGTACATTAATATTACCAGATTTTGATCAAATATGTCTTTGCTAGCATCTATTGTGCAGATAATGTTTAGTGCTGGATAGATGTATTTATTTATTTGCAAGCCTGAGACATAACTTGGGTAAGATGACTTTCCGCACACGGTATAAGCTTCTAAAAGACAACAATGAAACCAATAACAATACAGCCTAACGTCACAATCTGTTATGAATAATATCTGCAGGGATGTACACTGTCCTTCTGGCTTGGTCACTCTCTTTTCTCTTCTAAGCGTCAGCAGCCTCCTCTTCCGTGTCTTAGCCTCAGTCATTGTATCAAACAGTACCAAGAGGGGCTAGTTGGCTATGTTATTCGATATTAAAATGGTAAATGGACTTAAGCTTGTATACGGCTTTTCTAGTCTTCTGACTACTCAAAGCGCTTTTACACCCCACTCATTGATAGCAGAGATGGCTATTTAAAGTGTCTATCAGTTTTACCCAATCCTTTCATACATATTCACACGCTGTGGACAAAGCAGCGGGATCAACATGGGGTTGAGTGTCTTGCCCAAGGACACATTGGACATGTGGCTGCAGGAGCTGGGGATCGTACCCCTGACCTTCCTGTTGACAGACAACCGACTCTACCACTTACCCACAGCCTATTACTCTACATAGTATGCTCTCCCTTCTGCATGTGCCAGCTGTGGCTGTGTTGTTTTTCATTATGTTTTTGTTGCTTCATTTTTTTTTTCATAGTGTAGTTTGCTATGGCTTTTTTAAAAGAAGCCACTCTTGTTTTTTACAGTTGTTGTTTTCTATTGGTCATATGCTGCTTATACTTTTTATAATACCAGCTCATGTATAGATCTGAACTTCCGGTAGATAACTACCACGTTGTGCCTTTCAGAATGGCAGATGTTAGGCTGATAACAAAAACAAAATCCTGTTTACGTGGAACCTTACTGACAGTAGAGGACCCATCTGTCTCTCTTTTTCTGTGTTGAACTTTGAATTCCAAATGCATAAATACAAATCTGAGTATCCAGCCGGATACATTTTACATTTGACACAAATGAAAAAAGAAAGTCCTTCTGGGCCAGAGCCGCTGTTTGACTCAATTTTAGGAAAGTGATTCAAATAATAACAACGATGACTGCCAAATAAAAACAGAGTGATGCAAGAAGACTGCAAAGTTAATCAGAAAAAGCACAATAATACAAAAAATAATAATGAAGAGTTGGAACACAATTACAATGACAAGAAAAGAAAAGAACCTCAAGAAGCTACAAAGCATCAACAAAGAGATGGAAAACTCCATGAAAGAGACTCCAAACCACCAAAACAAATCACTGCAAAAAGATGTGATATCACTACAGAGAGATGCCAACAATAACAGTGAGATTCAAAATTCTGCAATTCATTAAGCAGACACTTTTTTCCAAAGGGACGTACTGTACATCAGAGAGAAAGTACAACACAAGCAAGGATCTAGAGAGGAGGAAACAACGTCAGTAAGTGCAAACGAACAGCTTTAAGTCAGAACGGACACACAGTGCTGACAGGCAATGCACAGAGGCAAAACACAACATCGACAGCTGTTGTTGAAAGTTCTAATCAGCATCAAAACCATAAAATGGCCATTATCAAACAAAACGATCAAAATGTCTCCAAAGGCAAAGAGATACATATTTCAGAGACATGAACATGACCAAAAACAAATATTATCCTACTTATAATTGATGTAATGAATGACAAAATGTACCTTGGGATTTTCTAGATCGTAGGAGCAGGAAACTTTCCAGCTAGTAATGGTCATTCCTGTTATTTCGACTGAAAAGGTTTTGTAAAAGTGAAAGTGTCAACCCACTGTTATCACACAGGAATAATACTGCTCCCCCATGAGCACCGGGTACAAAATAATGAAAGAGAATACGCTGCTCTCTGCAACTGTTCTATCTGAATGATGGCAAATGTCAAAAGTGTAAATGTCAACATTTTTGCGTGACAAAAAGCATACACTCTAACAGCTTTATGGAGCCAGTCACTTTCAGATCCCATAAGTTAAAAAAAAGAAGCTTTTAGCTCAGTTCTTTCATCCCACCTCAGCGTAATTAAACGCCGTCTATGCAGGCAAATTCACTTATCAGAACCCTCGGTATGTAGGAGAAATATTCAGGGAGAAATTCAATTCATTGTGAAAAAAAAGTCATACACTGTGACACGCTTCCTCCACTACAGAAATTGATTTTTAAAATGCTAATTTTTTGTACCAACTGGTGCAGAGAGAGTCAGTCCCAGTGCTAAGGGAGAGGCATGGAGAACAGAACGCCTGGGATGTAATTGTGGCTCACACTTGAGAGCAGCACAGTCAGGAGCAGAGTCTTAATTCCAGAAAGCACTGGCCTTGCAGAAGTTTCCCCCCTGATTGATACCGTTATTGGACCGCTCTGGTTAGCCAGTGGAAACCACCATAAATTCCAGGCCCACTTTATCGTTAAGCTTAGTAGCCCAGGAAATAAAATTAGCTGTGTCCAATTTTGGAAGGGGTTCAGTTACACTATAAATGAGAATTTACAGTAGGTGATAAAACGGATAAAAATGGAATTAAAAGAAGATATACAACCTCCCGGGTATTGTTTGTGTGCGTTCTGGGTGTATTCATTGAGCGTCTTTTACTTGCTTTGTCTTCCATTGTAGTATAATAATCAAACTGTTATTGGTTGTGCATTATTCAGGCAATTTGCTTTTGTTGTCAGCACATAAAGCCAGCATGTAAGCACTGTTCTAACTCTGTAACATATGCCAATGGGCCCATCAGAGGGGAATGAATGATGACCAGGCCTTTTTGCAATGTTTTCCCGGCCTGTATATATAGCACAGGCCCTGCGGTTTTGTCGAAGGCGAGGAAGACTGTAGCTGCGGCTGCACTGAGGAAGAAACGGCAACTATTCTTAATGTCAGATGAACACGTAAGCGTACTTTATCATTTTTGACTGCTCCTTATTGCTAAATCTTTAGCAGGCTGGCTGTGCTCTCCTTTCTCCTTTCAGACTGTGTTCGGTTTGAGCTGCGGTCCTGCTGAGGAGGGAGTCGGACTGAGGCAGAATAAATGACATGTCCTACATCTCCCTCTTTAGGTATGTTTTCACAAAGCCCTTTGTGTGTATTTCAGTTTTGTGTCTGCGTCCAAGTGTGGAGCTATGTTTGTCTCCTGGTATCCTCCCTCAACAGACAGGGCCCTCTCACTCAGCACCATGTGTTTCTGATTACACTCCTGCATTCCTCTCTCGCTCCCCAATCGGCTGCCCGAGCGTCATGTCTCCCTGCAACTGCTGGCGATGGTGCGGTATCCCGTGAAGCCACAGCGCACAGCAGTATGATGAAGCGTCCCATGCCTGTGCAATCATATGTCTATTTATCTGTCAGAGGAAGCTTCATTGTTAAAAGATGGTACTGTAATAAGCTGACCTCTTGACCCCTGAGAAGCTGCCATGTAACCTCCTACTCCTGCTGGATGATATGTTAAGTGTGTCCAGGACAGCTTGTCAACAAACACATAGGGGAAGCCAATAAACGGCGCTCTGCGGTTGTTTTAACCCCAGCAGGGCAAAGCACATTAATCACAGTTAAGGCAAAGATGATGATGAGGTGTTTGGTGGTGGGCTCCAAATAGCTTGGAGCTGCAGTGTGTGGAGGTGTCTTGCAGTTGGTTTCACGTTGAATGCAAATAGTTGTCTGGCAGTCTCAGCAAAGGCCAAATAGTAATAAGGCCAAGAATCACTGTCATGCTTGCAGTGCCGTAAGGCTGTACTTATACACATTTAATTTCCATTCACACTAAATTATTACTGCCTCAATCTGAAAAAAAAACGAGTCCTTGCTTTTTTGAAATGCTCACATTAGTATAGAAACACACTAATGCTAATATGCTGTGTATTAAGTTATACTGCACTGATTTGTCTTCAATAAAGAAGTAATCTCAGGGATCTTTTTGTTTCTTCTCTTTGGTGACACCTATGGCTATAGGCAGTAATTGCAGGTGTACTTTTTTGGACCACAAGTAAAAATCCAAAGTGTATCTTTGATGACAGTGCAGTTTGTTTTCATCTAGTTGAATTTGTTTCTTCTTTTTCTTGGGATTTACAATCGTTTCTCAGGTTTCATCTGATTGTTCATCAATCTTTTTCTTGTTTGTTTCGCCAGCTTCAGTGTTTACTTGTGACTCAGCAGAGACCGGAGAGGACAGTCCCTTTTATGCCTACTCTTTCTGGAAGACTAACCACCAGCTGGGTGATAGATGTCACTATAAGACTTTTTTCCAGAAATGTCAACTTAACATCCATTTTGTAAAAACCAAGCGGCAATCTCCCGGGTTGAAAACAGCCCCGGAAGTCACTTACACATGACAGACACAAAAAGCAGTTTTTTACAGCAGATATTAACATGTTTACAGCTTAACAAATTAGATCTGATTATTTGTTGTCCTCATGGCCACACACTGTAGGAGGGGTGATTTTTTTATCCGGCATCCGTTTTGATTTTATGAAAGCTATGTTATCCAGTTTTAGGCGTGTAGCAGACATGTTTGACAGGCGGGCATGGTGTAACAGTTTGTGAGGAGGCTTAAAACCCACCTCAACTCCTCCAGCTCTTAGCCTGTTGTTAGGTCGACTGAAAGTTAAGCCGAGACATGATTTCCAGGATAACGGCTGCTGCTGATGAGCCTCCAGAGCCCCCTGCTGCAACAGATGTCTGACGTCACTCAGGCTTCGTCCATTCATATTCACAGTCTATGATAAAAACACTGCAAATGTCATTGTCCTTATCACCATTGTTTGAACTCAGAAGGAACATTTACAGACATTTTTTTATCTGATTGTCTTTGAAATTGGAACTTTAAATTCTCCAAAAGAGTTAGACTCAGTTTGGAAAAAGGTGTGTGTGTGCGTGTGTGTGTGTGTGTGTGTGTGTGTGTGTGTGTGTGTGTGTGTGTGTGTGTGTGTAATGTCTATTGAAAACCATGCGCCTAAAAAAGTTGGCCATTTTTATCCATGATGATGTCATCAGGGTCATGTTCATTTGAGACGTACCAGTATTCTCTGAAAGTTGTAGACTTTGTAAGACCAGTGCCGTATTGACTCGTCTCTGAGAGTCCTTGGAGTGTTATTGACCCATTACATCACTCAGCACACTGTGTAGCACCACGGTGGGTGCATATACAGTATATTCACACACTATAGAATTTAATATCCGACTATTTATATTGAATTGAGGAATAGGTTACCTAGTTCATTCAATTCTGATACTACAACTGCAGTGACATTTAGAAGAGCAATTATTTTCAGATCTGCTGTTACCGACTGTGTGTGCGATGCAAATGAGCTGATCGAAATCCCAGCCCTGTCCAATATTTAATATTTAAGGTGGAGCCAAAATGATGAACCGTGGCACACAGTTCAGTGACAGAGGCACTCACGGAGAGCACACACACACACACACACTCACAATCACGCAGATATGCATATCATATTTTGCCTTTCTCTAAAACAACACCTCCCAGGGTCACACGTTGCCTGCAGCGTTTGGCATTCCAGGCGAGGCCAGACTGCCTTACCAGGCAGAGCAGGTCCACTGCAAGGTCGGCACACGTGGGCGATCAGTTTCACGGTGAATACCAAATGGAAAAGCGCATCCGTACCCAGAGAGATGAGACAGGACATTAAAGCCACCGTCCCTGGAGGAAGGAGGAGGAGGATGAGGAGGAGGACGGCGGGGAGGGAAGAGCACCAGGGGGGAAAAAGACAGGTGGCAGTACTTCAAAGCAGGAGAGTTTTATGAATTATGGGAGATAATGTGACTGTTGACTTCTGCAAGAGGTCCCAGTGGTGCTGGATATCATTCTTTATGGACAGTATAACTCTATTTTTTTTCTTTTCTTCTTTCTTTTAGACACACCAATAAATAATGTACATTTCCATGCTGTCTGAAGAGTAAAATAACAGCCCAGTCTTCCTGGAAGTATTCCTGCAGTGATCTCAGTTAATGTGCCATCGGTTTTTTTCTACTTCTTTTTTTAGATAATGAAATAATTTCCCCTTTCAGCAGACTGAATTAAGTGACCAGCAGCCAGAGAGAATGAAGTGACTCATCCCTCATAATATGAATATTATGCCTTCCTTACCCACGTAAATCAATTGACACTATCTATCCATTATGAGCACTATCGTTTTTCTCTGAAAAGATATTACCATTATTATTATTATGTTCTCTATTATAGGCTTAGAGCGTACTTGTTTTAATATGAATGCAGTGTGTGGGAAATCCACGTGACTGCAGCTGCTTCATGTTTGTACTGTATGAAGCTGACACTTGTCTCTGGGTTGGCAGTGATTGAACTGCACTCTTCAGAAGGAGGCTTCTATAGAGGGTATTTAGACCAGGGGTTCTTAACTGGTGGGTCGGGACCCAAAAGGGGTTTGCAGGGCCATTTCTGTGTGCTGCGAATGTGTGCCTGGAAAAATAAATTGTGTCAAAAAGTCTATGAAACGCTCTCTAAACATGTTTGTTCAGTTTCTTTGTTCTGTTCATGTTTTGTGCCGTCTGAGGTCTACACTGCACCATTTTTCAATTAAATAACTTTAATTGGTTGAGAAATATCTGCAATATGAGTCGTGATTTTTCATGAAGGAGTTGGTGGTGGGTCCTGAAGCGAGACTACACAGGGATGTGCAGAGGAGTTTTTTTTAATTTTGTGTTCTTGACTGAAAGAAGAAGTAGTGTGACATTAGTGGTAAAATGTGTTACGTAACATGATACAGAAATATATGTTTCTGTTTGGTTGGATGCTAACCCCAACAGTTCAAAGCACAGAATTTGTCCCTCTGTAAATAATTCAGTGGATTTACATATACATCCCTCACATCTAGATAGCTTGTTGGACAACAGTGGAATCATTAGCACTTTGTATTTTTTTGATCACTCACTAAAAAGGCTCAAAGGCTAAAGGAATTATTAATGCATGTTCTCCTCTGAACTGCCCTTCGCTTTAATATTACATTGATTGGTTGGTCCATTTGTTAAACACGTCGTGTACAGTTGTTCATGATTCCTCAACCTCTGCTCCAAAGTGCCAATACTCCATCATGCACGAACAACCATTAAGCTTTTATAAAGCAGCTTTGAGCTTTACATTTGAAGGATACTTCATGTCCTCAGTGAATGTATTCACAAATAGTCTGCTCATATTGGAAGCTCATTTTTAAGACTGCAATAAATAATAGTCTTTAAATATTTATTGAGGTTAGCAAGCCAAATATTGCAATTAGGATGAATAGAGGACCTAAATGGCGAAGCATAGAGAGCGTTTGGTTTCATTCCTCCTCAGATAGTGTAATTTGTTTTTCCACCTCTGCTGGTCTCCTGATGATACCTGAGGAGAATAGATGAGAATGATAAATGAAAGTAATGGATAATGATACACAGTATACGGCACACATTTTTCTCCATTGGTCAGGTAAATATTCTTCTGTTTCCATTTGGACAATTTGGGGATATGGGAGTTTACCACATAAATCATGTTACATAAAACATGGTCATCATTTAGTGAAACAAATAGCTGCAGTTGTTAAGGCTTCACTTCCATTCCAACAACAATAGAGAGTTTGGTATACATGTTTGTTTTCTGTGAACGTAACCTGGCTCACCTAAAGGAACTGACTTTGACCAATAAATGGAAGTATGTGTGTGTAAACCTGCACATTCATAAGTGTCATTCACACTGCATCCCCACTAGAACGCCACATGGCTCTCCTCTATCTTAATCACAACACATCCCCTGCCTGTGCTTCTGTTTCTCTGTGTAACTGTCAGATTTACATTTATAATAACTGGTACAAAGTAGAGAGCCTGTGGTTTCAGTTTTCAACCAATTTGAAACTTTCTCCAAGTTTGTAATTGGAGTATCAATTCAGAAATGTTTGTTGTAAATGTTCCACAAAAAATGTAAATTTAAATTTTGACCTTGGATATAAAGAATTATAGGTATTCAACGTCTTAGGGTCTGTAGTATACATGCCATACCTGTAAGCAGCCAAAACGCAACTAAAAGTTACTGTTTTCGAAATCGTTGCATAAACAGGGCCGTCGAATCATCACGTCGATGATTCTTTCAATAGTTATATAATTGCATTTGAACTACAAATTTAAACCGCTTTGAGGAAAACACCAAAGTTATTAGGCTGCAATGACAAATACATGTCTCCACAAAAAATGTCATGGCCATCCATCTGTTGACACGAGATGTCAACAAAAACAAAAATGCCAACCTCAGATGGAAAGTCGAGGAATAACCAAAGTCAGTGGGCTTTAACCTCTGGGGACCTTGAATATCTGCATTGAATTACGTTATCTGACTGATGGAGATATATTTTCAAATTTAAAGTTTCAATAAGATGATGCGTAGTTCCACAGGAAAAGTTAGGGGGAATCACCAAAGTCACAATCATCCTCTGTGACAGCCTAAAGGTGTCTAACGGCAAAGCAAAGAGAACATCTATGTATATCAACCTTTGTGTGTGTGTGAAAGTGTGAAAACATTTCAAGTGCTAGATTATTAAAAAAAAAAAAGCCTACAAAACATGTAGGAGGTCAGCAAATACAGTTGCAGAGCACTGAGACTTAATCTAGGAAAGACTTGAATTGATAAAGACGAAACCAAACTAAACAAGTGTATAGTACAACAATAAATAATAATAACAAAATCATTTATAAAGTCAGTAATCCTTTACCAGTGGCGTATCCAGGACATTTTTACTGGGGTGGCCAAGATGGAACACAAGGCTAGTGTGGGGTGGCCATGGCATAGCAAAGTTTAATGCCACGTACGCAGCCAACCGCGGTTCGAATCTTGGCCGGAGATCCTTTGCTGCATGTCACATCCCCTCTCTCTCCCTGTTGCCTTGCATGGTTCGCGGAAATACCTTAAGATGAGGCTGTGTAGGACCTGCTGCTCTGGACTGTGAAACGTCTGTAAATCATAAATAATTGTAATCAGTCCTTACTTCAGTTTTTATGAAGTTTCATTCAAAATGATTAGTTACAAAGTCAATTTGTGGTCAGTATGACAACTTCCATGTTATTTAAATGGAAGGCACTCATAATGCCGTGTAAACTGAAAGATAAAATGTCACACATACCGTGAGGTCCAGGTGGGGCAGCATGTGCTTGTGCAACATGAGGAGCCTCTCCGTCATCAGTGTCACCATCACCTACTGACATGCCCTCTGAATCACTAGATGAAGTACCTGAAGTAGTAAAAACAATAACCATTACACCCATAGGCTGTATGTGGACAGATTAGTGTCACACATTTTCCTTTGTCTTTTCATAATGTTTTGTATTGAGATTTAAAGAATAGATTGTCTATGTTTAAGTGTGGGGTTTGTTGTGTATTAGCAAATGTATCGCATACGCTTTGGGCAAAATTGGACCATCTCTTTTAAATTAAAGTATGAGAGTACACATCAACTTCAGGTAACTGTTCATGAATGACACATGTGGAGATAACAGAACTGACATACCATGCTTAGCAGGTGGAGCTCCAGACACTGCTGGATCACACTCATCTCTCACTATCTTCATCCTCTGGCTGTGGCTGGTCAGCTGTGGGAATACACAGATATCTGAGACATCAATAGGCTTTTTTATACTCACACAATCATACTGTACACATGTATGTGTGTGTGTGTGTGTGTGTGTGTGTGTGTGTGTGTGCGTGTGTGTGCGTGTGTGTGTGTGTGCGCGTGTGTGTGTGTGTGTGTATTTATGTATAATGCACATTGTATTATTGTTCTTCTGTCTTTTACAACTGTTTTAACTATTGTTCTTGTGTAGTGATGTTTCAGACTGTTGTAATTGTGTAACTGGAGTGACAAACAACTTGAATGTGAGTCTACATGGTAAATTCAAACTATCCAAGCATGACCTACCACCCTGTGCAGGGGGAGCTGGACGCTCTTCGTCACTACTGCTGTACCTCGGCTGCTGACTTGCCTGGGCCTTTTCACTGCTGCTGGTTGAAGCTGTGGCTGGCTCTGACTCTTTTCTTTTTTTTAAGAGGAAGCTCTGAATATCTCTGCTTCTCTTCATGGCAAGTCTCTTAATATCCCTTGGGGAAATGTAATTCAATCACTCAATCAGTCAGTCAGTTCACTTTGAAGTAATAGTTATAACTACAGACATCAAGCAGGATCATTGTCAAATTGGGTTAGAATCAGTGTGTAAAATACAGGTGTTTGTGGGGCTCTGCAACCCCTTAAATAACAGCTTTGACTCCATTAAAAAGTCAAAAAGAAAGGAGGTGTCAACAATGGGCCTAATTATGTCTATTAACAGTATCTACAAAGGTTTATTTTTACCTAACTACCGACATCTTCGATCACTTTTAATAACACAATTAACACATATTGTATCTCAAGCATTTGTGACATTTGAATGCAATTTGCTCTGCCTCTGCCTATTTGAACGTCTAGAAAATATGTGAACTGTGAAGATGAGCTAATTGATATGAACAAAAAGTCCTTTATCTCCAAGAGAAAAACGTCTTTAAACAACCCTTAAATCACAGAGCAAATAAGTAAATCCTAGCTTGTTCTTTTGTTATTGCTACTTAAATCTAGACTGTCACACTATATTTCACACACTGGTTGGTCAAAAATATAACATTAGCTCTACTTGAACACACACATCTTCAAAAAACACCCTCGGTCTTCAGTCCAGAAAACAGCATTTCGTATTTCATGGCGGTATGCAAATAACAATAATTTAAAAAAACGCTCATGTTAACGTTAAATGCTAACTCTGTTTGCAGGCTGCTAAGCTAGCTAACCTAGTGCAGTGTAGTTCGTCTTTTAGCTGCATGTTAGTGCTAGCGTTAGATAAAGTTTCCCTACACATTCAAAGGGAACTACGACATAATTAAACATTAAATTACCATACCTCTCAATAGGCTGATTTCAGCATATTTTTCTCCAGCAGTTGTCACTGTGACCATCCTCCTGTTTAATTTACAACCGGACCAGCCGCAGATGCTCATCTCTCATGGCTCACCTATCAGACCTGCATGGCCATTAGCCAAACGTCAGCTGAGCAGAAATCAGCTCCCACAGCCTCAGTACGACCATTACTGTGTTAGTTGAAAATGTAAAACTGGCCCGAAATCAGCTGATCAGTTGTCATCATTGATTGACAGCATTTCTCTTGTTTCTTGTTTTGGCGAACTTGACCAACTACCTATCAGATCTGGGGTGGCCACGAGGGTGGCCAATGAGTTTTCAGGGGTGGCCGGGCCACCCCCCCAGAATCGCCATTGTCCTTTACTATCAGGGTCCTTGAATGTTGTACAACAGTTCACACCAATCCATCAACTTTTAGCAATTGTTTGGCTGATTAAAAACATTAGATTGGCTGGAATAAAGACGTTACATTTACAAGAGCATTTAGTTCTGACCATATATACTTTGTACAAGAAGTATTAGGTTTTGAGTTCTCTAACATCCCAGTAGGAAGCTGAAGCTCAGTCACATTATCACACAATTACACAAAATGTTCAGGGGGTTTCAATTCTGACTTTTACTGGGTTGCGGTACTTTGGCAGTCTTTTTTCTGAAGCAATTCCAGCCCTGATTTGGCCGTCTGAACATGAGTGGCTGCCCCTTAACGATGGATTTTGGCACTTTGAGTCAAGAAAACTTGTTGAAATTCAATGTTCCTTCCACCCTTACAAGTCTTTCGGTTCCTTCTGCTATAAAGTCCCTCCACAGCATGACGCCGCTACCACCATGCTTCGCGGTAGGAGTGCTATTAGACGGGTAATGAGCTGTGGCTGATTTCCGCATGATAGAGAGCTTTGTTTTATGGCTCAGAGTTCATTTTCCATTTCAAAAGAATAATCTCTTCTGCCTCTTGCGCCTCTCAAGAGTCTGTTAAGTGCATTTTTGTCACATCCAGGGGGCTGCCTTCACCTCTGCAGCAGGGAGGAGCATTCCTTCTTGCTGCTTTGCAGTACAACCTAGATTCCTAAATTGATGATGTCACTGGGGCTCTTGCAGCAACTTGTCCGATAGGGTACCCAAGCAGCAACCTCCAGGTTTGTAAAATGAATCCAATGCAGAAGTTCAAAAAGAGTGCAATTCTTTAGTGGAAGCCCAGGAAGCCTATTTAACTGCAATGTGAAAATGACCATTTTTACAGCAGAATTAAACATTGGTTAAAGCCTGGATCAAAAATAATACTGGTCTCATTAGCTCTTTTCTCCATTCAAACAAACTGTTCAGGGGATGATTCGACTCACAGGTGAGTGCATTGTAACTGTTAGCCAGGAGGCCTTTAATGCATCTCTTTTCCTGTTACTATTGATTGAAATATGGTGGAGATAGCATTTCCAATATGGCGATTGTCATTGTTCTCCATCTTCAAAATGCCTCTTCAGAAACCAATAAGTGATGTCACTGAGACTACGTCCATTTTTATAGTGTATTGGGGGTACCTCTAGGTTTAGTGCTAGGCCTGAAATATTTTGTATTGGATACATAGTCTATGTTGGTATAATATATTTGATAAAACGCTGACTGTTATATAGTGTCTATATTGCTCTGGAAAAGGCTTGGAACAACTCTTTGAAACAGATTAAAGTAGTTGTCATAATAAAAAAAACAGGGTCATTATGTACGACTTGTACAACTTGTTTTAGAATATCACAAACACACAAAAGTAAACAGAGTTGCTCAACATCCTAGAAATAAGTACCTGATAGATTTTGTTATGTCCAAAGCATATCAATCACAATTTGTGAAATGTTGAGGTGCAGTGAGGGGATTTTACCACCACAGCACCCCTACAGGAGGTTGGTTTGTTTTGGAGTGGATTGTTATCCAGAATCTTTTACGATTATGCAAGACCAGTCGGTTAATCTGCGTCTGTCAGGAAGTAAGACTCACTAAAACTGTGTTAGGCACACAGAGCAGATACCCAATTTTAGGACATTTAAAGGTCCCATATTATGCTTTTTCTGGTTTTATATGCTCTTTAGTGTGTTTTCCAGGTGTCTTGTGCATGTTTAGGAACATCTATGTGCAAAAATTCAAAGTCCGCGGAAACGCGGCTTCTCCTACCTCCTCCTGTTAGCAGTAGCAGTAGCTGCATGTAACGCTCAGTTCTAGCCCCCCTCGTTGAAAATTGGCAGTGTGATATCACACTGCGATGATGTCACTGATCCAAGCCCATTGGCTCCTTGTGGCAAGCACAAGCTCATGCTGCACATTAGCTGAATTCAGACACTTGAAAACAGACACTTTTTTCGAACATTAGCGATTGTGAACGTACTTTAGTAGGCACATACATTAGATATATGAACCCCAAAAAGGGCATAATATGGGATCTTTAATGTATTTTGTATTTTAAGTTCCTAATTTTGCCTGATCTAATTTTCTTTGATGCTTTTTGTCTTTTGTTTTTGAATATATATTTAATATTTTAATATATTTTAACTGCAGGACTTTACATTGCTTTATGTGCCTTTTGAATTGAAGCAGAATAGTTTTGATAATTAATACAATTCAGGGAACCAGTAAATCTGAAATCATGGCAGCTGAGCAGATCCATAGTTCTGTCATACAGTTTCTTGGATATCTGGGTAACCTCCCTGAGTATTTCTTAGCTTGCGGCTGCTATAATTGGATAAAGGGTCCTGATATATCTGTATTGTTTCTCCCTATTTAACAGTACTAACAGGATCTGCATTAGGCCTTCCCAGGAAGATCTATAACGCTATCTGTACCATTCAGTATGTCCAATTCTTTCTTCAGAATCCATCTGTTGGACCTTCTTTCACCACAGAAAGACTTCTATGGCTTTTGCCACAATGTTTTGGCATGTAGCTTACCATCAATAAATCAAATCTATTTTAATTTCCGCTGTAAAGCCACAAAATGTAGAAAAATAAGGTAGTTGAATATTAGGTTCCTGCATAGAGGACAGGGGTTTGGCCTTTTTCTAGCTGAACCACCTTTCAGCGCAGAAGGTCAGCCACAGCTACTTTGAAGCTATTCTTAGGCATTAGCTGAATCCAGTGAGTCCATTTATAGAGCAGAAGTAGGCAGTTGAGGATTTTCATTGCACAGACCATAGCAACTACAGAATAGTGGTGGAAAAAAAATGTTCAGCTCAAGTGGCCATGGTGGCATAATGATCTAGCACCCAATTAACACACTTTTATACTGGTTTTAAAAACCTTGAACGGAGGTAGACATTGCAGGTTTAAAAACAGGGATGAATTGCGCTATGATAACCTAACAGCACTACGAGGATGCTTCTGTGACCACTAGAAAGCCATTACATTTGGTCTGAGCATCACACTGGCATCTATTCAAAGTTAGCTCAACAGTGTTCATACAATGAGGATTGGTGTTTCCAATTCTGCCTGCTATGAGACATGTTGTATTGTGTACAGCCTGTAGCGCTCGGGTGTAGGATAATGTTATTGGTTGAAAATGTCAAAACTGTCTCTTGCAACGACTGGCATCCGATGCTAATCTCTATCACAATTGTTTCCACTTAAGCTAACAGCTGTTGTGTTTGGAGGTATAGAGTGTTAATGCAGGTGGTTGCAGGGATAGAATTTATCAGATGTATGTGCATATGTTCGTGTTTAAGTGTTCGAAGCGCAGAGAGCAGATGAGGTTGTGTGAGGTCTGTGCTGCGCTCTTCTCACACTTTTTTATTCTGTTTTATCTCTCCTCAGAGACCAGAGACATGCACGTTCACTCTCCCTCAGGAGTGATGTGAATTCAAATTAATTACCAGAGCCAGAAGACCATGAAGACCAAGAGCAGCCAGTAGACATGTGCATATGGTGTCTAATGCGTGTATGTGAATGTACGTTTGGCAAGTGCGGTCAAAGTGCACTTTGACTACTCAAGTGTAAATTTCAATTGTGTAAAAGGCATCTGTGTGTTGTGTGCATGTGTGTGACTAAAGTCCTGGCCAGTTGGCAGCCTGGGCCAGGTGTGATTTCATTCTCCCAGCAGTCACGGGTCTGTGAGATCGCTTTAGAAACAGCTTCTACCACCCACTGGCAGGCGATGGTGCGATCATCCTTTTGCAGACAAAGTGTGTGTATTGGTGGGTATCAGTGTACTGTATAGCATCTGGTTGTGTGTGTGTGTGTGTGTGTGTGTGTGTGTGTGTGTGTGTGTGTGTGTGTGTGTGTGTGTGTCTTTGTCACCTTGTAACTATGTTATTTAGGTTTATATTTCATCCGTTGTTCGATATACCTGTAGGCAGTTGCTTGTGTAGGCTCATAAGGGAAACAGAAAATCCTGTTTGTGACTCTACAAATCGGCCTGGTGGTACAAGGACGAAAGTGTTCATGTGTGTGTCTGTCCATTAGTGCTGTGGGGAACCAGAGGGAGGCCCTGTGGCTTTTACGAGGTCAGCTTCCTGCAGAGTGGAACGGTTAGCGGGAGATAATAATAGCCGGGTCAAGATTCAATTATTTGCCTGGGGATTAACCTTATGGGGTCTTTTAGGAAGGTCAGTGGGTGGTGAGGGCCACTTACAAAGAGATGTTAAGTCCTTGGATCGTAAAGATATAGAATCTGCCACAGCAGGACTCAGCAGGTCAGTCTAACTGGATAGCGGCTTGGAATTAAAGATAGATGATAAATGAAAAGCAGTAATTTAAAATTTTCAGTCCGAGGAAAACACAAACAGATCAAACAATGTGCGACAATGTAGAAAAGTTCTGATTGTTTCTTTATTTTCATTTTCCCTTCATTTGGGAAATAACATGACAAAATCATGAACTTGTCACATTTGAGACATTAAAAAAGGGCTACATCGGGTGGCAAACCGTAGAGCACCAAAACGCAGAGCTACAATTGGTCAGTCATCCTTCTCAGTAAGACCATCTTTGGAACAAATGTCCATCTGAAATAAAATAAAAAGTTTGAGATGCTGTGCTGTATAGGACTGTAAACTTTAGATGTTGTCTCTGATTTATCTATGTCATGTTTTATACCTGTATATCAGGAAAAAAATCAATAAAGATATTTGGTAAAAAACGGATCCTTTTTTAAACATGAAACCACACCTGGCCCAGGCTGCCAACTGGCCAGGACTTTAGTCACACACATGCACACACAACACACAGATGCCTTTTACACAATTGTAATTTACACTTGAGTAGTCAAAGTAAGCTTTGACTTCACTTACCAAACGTACGTCCTACGCATTCACTTATACAGAGTTCAAGGTTTTTAAGGCACAGGTAAAACAGTCTCTGAAACTGAAGCTCGTCTGTGAGCGTTGACTGTGTGTTTTTAATGTCTGTATTTGTATAGTATCACTGTTTCTGTATTTCTTTAAAGGCAGAATATGCAACATTTTACACATAAATATAGCAGAAATCCAGTATATCCTCTGTAAATATCTCTCTGAGTCATGACTGTCTAGTGAGTGTGAGACGCCAGTCCCGATGTCTGAGCCTTATCTACATTGTGTTTACATGAACGGGACGGCCGGCCGGCTTATTCCCTTATGGATAAAAGCTGTTTAATTGAGGGACTAGAGGATAGAAGAATAACATACTGTACTCACTGCTTATTACGCGTTTTTAGATCATGGTCATTCCATGAAAATGTTCATGCAATGTGAACCATGAGCACACTAAAAAGCGCCACCATTAGCCTGTAAACCTGGTTTGGATCCTAACAACTTCAACAACCTCCGCCCCATTTCCAACTTACCCTTCATCTCCAAAATTCTGGAAAAAACAGTCGCCACCCAGCTACACTCTCATCTAACCCAAAACAGCCTCTATGAGCCCTTCCAGTCCGGTTTCCGCCCCCGTCACAGTACAGAAACTGCTCTATTAAAAATCACCAACGATCTCCTCATTGCTTCTGACTCTGGCCTGCTTTCCATCCTCATCCTTCTTGACTTGAGTGCGGCCTTTGACACCATCTCACACCCCATCCTCCTCAGTAGACTCTCCTCCATTGGCATCACTCACACCCCCCTTGCCTGGTTCCTTTCTTATCTCTCAGGCCGCACTCAGTTCATACAGCTGAAATCTTTTAAATCCGAGCCCTCCCCGGTCACTACAGGTGTGCCCCAGGGCTCTGTCCTGGGGCCCCTTCTCTTCATCACCTACCTCCTCCCCCTTGGCAACATTTTCCGAAAATTCAATATACTTTTCCACTGCTTCGCGGATGACACCCAGCTCTACCTCTCCAGCAAACCAAACTCCACACTTCCACCTTCCTCCCTCACCTCCTGTTTATCTGAAATAAAATCCTGGTTCACCTCAAACTTCCTTAAATTAAACAGCAATAAAACCGAGATCCTTCTCATCGGCACTAAATCCATATTATCCAAAGTTGGCAGTTTCTCCCTCACTATTGACAGCTCCTCAGTTTCCCCCTCCCCTCAGGTTAAGAGTCTGGGTGTCATCCTTGACAGCACACTTTCATTCCAATCCCATATCAATAACATTTCCCGGTCTGCATACTTCCATCTACGAAACATAAACCGACTCCTGTTCAAGATCGCCTTCTCACTCTAAACCATATCACTGCAAATTACTCTGTCCGTCACACTCCATTTTATTTATTTCATCGTATACTGATCATTGTGTTTTTAAAATGTTATTGTGGTTTTTAATGTTGATTGTTGTACAGTGTCCTTGGGTGTCCTGAAAGGCGCTTTTAAATAAAATGTATTATTATTATTATTATTATTAAAACAAAGCAGCTGGACTTTGCTTTGGTTTCATGCTGGTGCTCAAGGGCGACATCTGCTGGATTAAAAAGTCGCACTTTCAGCCTTTAAGTCTAATGCTTCTGTTTTCATCCCAAAGCCACTAGCTAGAATTCTAGCCAAGGCTAGAAACCTGTAAGCATGGCATCTACTTTGCATTTTACATTTGAGGCAATGTTTATTGCGTGTGTCCCTGCTGAATAAATAAATAAAATAAAGACAAATAAAGACAACGAGAAAGACAAAAGGGAGAGATTAAAACAGTAAAATTGAATAAGGCACATTTTGTTGATCCTGTGTGCATTGTAAACATGTCTGGATGCCTGTCTTGTACGGCAGAGATATTTATTTGTGTTCTGTGTTTGAAGAATGAGTGTATGGAAAGTGTGATGGAGTACAAAATACAGTTCTGTTTAAACCAGGTTTTCCAAGGTCAACAAGATATCCAATCTGTGTCGTAATGAGAAACATTATGTCTGTGAGTCATTCGTATTGACGGGTCATTATTAAAAACAAAATACAAACATGAGCTTTCTACTGAGTACATGTTTCACCTTACGTTGACATGCAGATAAGCTGAGCATGTGATGTTTGCCATTGATGTTTAGCAGGGTTTAGAAATATAACGATGTACTGTGGTTATATTGATATTATTGCTGGATATGTTGTAAAGGACTGTGTGTCACGTTGAGTCAATGATACATGAGTGTTCAGAGAGTTAAGTAAGAGAACTTAGTACAAGCAGACTATGCAATGTGTAAATATGTTTTCAGCTTAGAGCCTGTGAAGCCTGTCATCACGTCACATATAATGACAGTGATATATGTCAGATAGCTTCAATATAATTTTGAGAGAGGAGTTAGAGGGAATGGACTTTGAATATATGCTGCTTGTAAAGAGAGAAAGGCTGTATACAGACCAGCCTCAGTCATGTGTGAAACCTTGTGAGTCCACCTAAAAGCTTACAACAGGTTGTACTGTTTGCTGTATGTCACGGTTCACAGAATACATATTTTTGAAGTTTTTTTTTGCAAGTCCAAAAAAAAGTCTCAAAACTTTAGATCACAAGTCCAAGTTAACAATATGTCAAGTCTCAATTATCTGAGGCCAACGGCAAGCCCAAGAAAATATTTCATACCAGAGTCATCTTATAGTCATTCAAAGCCAATCCAGCACGTGCAAGCAGATTCGGTTTATGGAAAGTAATGAAATACATTAACCTATTAAAACAAAATGTTGTAGTTTAATAGGGGGTTAGGGTTATTTAATGTTTAATGTCATTGTACAGACGTGTGAAATTATGTTGCAGAGCTCAAATAGAATAAGATATAAACTCAAGTTCAAAAAATTCAAATTGGGGTGCTGTTTGCCGACTGGGTGCGCCCCATGTACAGAGGCTGTAGCCCTTAGAGCGGGTAGCCAGGGTTCAAATCTGACCTGTGGCTCCTTTCCTGCATGTCATTCCCTACTCTCTCTCTCTTTCTCCCCATTTCCGTCTCTATCCACTGTCCTGTCTCACCAATACAGGCATAAAAAGCCCTAAAAGAAATCTTAATATTGTTTATAATTAAAGGACACCACCAACGTATGCTTAGACATGAGGTAGCAGTTAAAGCAGAAATATTGCACTTGTTTTAACAGATTTGTGAGTATCTGCCCTGAGTTTCTTCCCCCCAGATGTCTTTTCCTCACAGTTTTGGCTTTCATGAACTTGCTCACAGCAGTCAGGGTCCTCGCAGATTTGACAGGATGACAGTGAACTTGTCACGGGAAGTACCACTTAAGTGTATGGAGGGTCAGTCCTCATGTCCAGAAGGTTGACATTTGGATCCAGCTGGAGAGAATCAGTATATGTTGTCCAGAAATGTCTTGTGCTGATGTTCTCCAATTTGCCCTGTATTTTCCAGAGAGGGTTGGAGAGACCAAAAAAAGACAGACAGAGAGGCTACACAAGAGTTGCATTCCGACATCTCAAATTGTTAAGTACACCGGGCCTCAATCACCAATATCATCTTAAAATGATTCAATTTCCTCTTGAGAGGAGCCAATAGGAAAAAGTCATGAATGCCATGTCTGTATAAGCTGGAAGCTTGTGCATGTTATTTTCTGATTAGCATATCAAAACCCCCTTAAATGCCCATATAAGGGCACGAAACTGCAGGATTGTGTGCACACACAGAAGTCACACACTTACTATTTATATAACACACCTCATGGCAATCCTCTAATAATGTCATGTTAATAAATAGAACAATAAAAGCATAATGCAACCCAAACTACTGTAGAAAACAGTGGTGTGAGCCCTGAGCCAGTTCTCCACTATCCACACCGTCTGTGAGCCTTTTTTCAGCAGCCATGGTAAAGAAACGTGTTGATGTCGTCTGTTTCTTCATGTTTTCTCCTCACTAGCTCACTAACTGAAAGTGACCTCTCACTCTGCATGTGCAGTTTTGACCCACACTAGCCCTTATCAATACAATGTTTTTTTATTTCATATATAAACTTTTTCTTTAATAAAACTGATGAAAATGAAAAATAATGTGCCTCATAATACGTAATAAAAAGGTTGGCCACTTCCAGGAAAAGAAAGTACAGAACACAAAGCAGTTTATGTGTCATCCACCCTCTTGCTTCCGACTGGGTGTTTGCGGGCCAGTTTCGAAACAACTGGTACCAGTCCAAGGCCCAGTGGTTGGGGGGCGCCTGCATTAGATTATATCACTTCACAGCGCTGCCATCAGAAATTATGTACATCCTGTTGTTATCAGAAAAAGACACACACACACACACACACACACACACACACACACACACACACACACACACACACACACACAGATGAAGGGAAGTAGAAATAGTTAAATCTGGGAGGGGGGTAAACTCGTAACAGAAGAGAGAGGCTGACCATGTCATATTTTTCAGAATGAATACACCTTAAGAAGCCAAAATGTAATTTTAAAAAAATGGCACCGCAAAACGATGAAACTCCTTCTTACCCGAGTGCTTTTTGTACATTTATTGTTCAACATTTTGCAGATTAGAAAAAAACATTGCATGATAAAAATGAAAGTTGACGCTATTTAATCATGTATATGTTGATTAATAAAGGTGCTTAATTAAGGACATAAACACAATCACATATACTTTGCAATGTGTCAAATGTGCCTAGGCATGCTCTTGTAATATATCCTTAGCTATGAACAAATCCAAGAGAAGAAAACTTTGGTTAATGTCAACATATTCTTAAAAACTGCATATGTAAGTTTTTAAAAAACACGTTTCTTCAGTTGGTGGATGAGGCTCAATGTTGTGAATACACCAAGTGCAGTGCTTAGAGAAGTGAGCTTTTGACCTGGAAGCATTCCTTTTGATCTGGAGAAAATGTGGACGAAGAAAGATCAAAACTTTCCCCTCCTTTATTATCACCTCTGTGGTGCCCTTATGTGAAGAACTTAACCCCCACCTGCCGCAGTGAAACTGCTCAGTGGCCTCCATATCAAACTGGTAACACTGGGCAGCTTCCAGGCACGAATCTTGTGGGAGATTAAACAATGACTGCTCAAATAAAGGTAATATACGCAACATTTTAAACATTACTATAGCAGATATCAAAATAGCCCTAATTAAATATATCATTGAGTAATGACTTTTTTGAAAAGAGTGAGGTCAAACTCCCTCTGGGTTTGTTGTTCTAAGCTCGGTGTTCACACTGACAAGACAGTGCTGTGCATATTAAGTGTGTTTATGTGTGGCTCAGGGGCTCAAACATTTGTCATACATGTTTTCCGTTCATGCAAACTCCTCCCTGTCTGACCATTAGACCCGCCACCACATGGGGGAAGAGAGATGGCCACGCCCACCCAGGGATGCTCTACGTAGAAGCGCAATGGAGAGAAGTCAAGGAGAACAAAAGGACATTCCAAACCAAAAATACTTCAAAGAAATGAGAAATGAATCAGCTTTTGGCTGCAGATGAGTAAAAAAAAAAGCTTTCAATTGGTCTGAGAGACAGTGTGACATCCTACTCTTAAAGTCGCATATTATACTTATAAGGTACAACATATATATTATACAGATACATACTGGAAAATATTACCCATGTTTTTGTTTACCACAATTGATTTGAAAGATGAAGTGATTTCTTCATACAATCTGAAACAGCATTGATACAGTGAACAGTGTGTGGGAAAAAATGACTATTTTATTATTAATATTATACTCTGCATTAATCTGCCAGTTTTCCGCAGGGCAAGATCGAAGTAAGAACACTGCTGTTCCATACATTAATATTTGCCTTTGAAAACTGAGCCAGCAAGAGCACCGCAAACGCACACATATTTACACACACTCGCACATACACTTCCATCTCAGCACAGTGCAGCGAGAGGAAAGTGGAGACAGAAATGTGAACTGAACAAGAGAGCAACACTCCCACCATCGAGAGGCGGCCAATTGATGCGAGCGTATCAATCATCTCGCAAATACTTCTGTATTAGCTAATGGAAGAAGTCCTCCAGCATGAGGAGACAAATTAATGCGTTGATGAGCACTGGCCCAGATTTCCACAGGCCAGATCCAGGACGGCAGGCTGTTCCACTACCTGCCGCCCCGTCATCGGGTCTGTTTTTCTGTCTATTTCTGCCTCCCTCTGTCTGTCTCTCACTTTCTCGCTCACTGAAGTCCTGGCTGAGAGTATGAGAGATGAAAAGAAAACAAAATGCCTTTTTGAACCTGCCGCCTTGTGTTACAGCTCTGTCAAAGAGCATTACCCTGATAACCCAACCAAGAAATCAGCCACGGGGAATCAAAGCCAAAAATACCCTGAACCTTTAATGCACAGACTGTTAATGCACAGGCACAAAGTACGGACAGGCTGACAGAATAGGAATGCAGCAGAATAGACATGGCAGCCCTGCCAAGTGCATTTTTCATTTCATTTTCTCGCTTGGTCATTTTTCTTTCTTCATGTTTCCTTTAGCCAGCAGTACAAAGCCATGTGAAGCCAGCCAACAGCATTTTCAGTTAAGGTTGCTCTGATCAAATAACTGTGAACTGCACGCAATGTTGCATTGTTGGCAGTTATACTGTTTCATGTTTGACAGACTCACTGCGAGGGGAGAGCGACATTACCCTCCTGTTATGCGGAGAGAAGAAGAAAATAACACAGGGACCTTTGGAACTGCCAGGATGATGAATTTACTTGACCCCCGTGAGAAGACAAATCTTCAGCATTACCTTGGTTAGAACTCAAAGACATTTGAATGTCCTTTTCAGTCTACCATCATGATCTTCTTTGAATCTTATTTAATCTGGTTAAGGGGTGATGCATGGGCAAACAATGTAACATGCAATCCAAGGTCTTCTATAACCTGGCATTATATATTGAATAATAGCCGTCAACTCTGTTTTGGAGCTTATTAGAAAAAGGTCGAGGCCTTTTAGGTCGAGTAGAATCGGTTATATCTGAACCATTTAGCTTGCCTGCTTCCATCGCTGCAACACCTGTTGGTTTTCCATTTGCCTGGTAAACCGAGGGGCGTCCAAAACAGCAGTGTGGGGATGCATTAAGAGTGCCTAACGATCCTAACAAAAACAGACCATTCAGGACCGGATCGAATCCTAGAAGGAGGACATACTGGCTGCTGCATTGTTGTCAGAGAAACCAGCACTTCAACACAGCATGTTTCCTTAATGTCTGATCATATAGTAAGACCATTTTATGATTTAATTCAATATCTTACATACTGGAACATTAAAGTGTTGAAAGATCTGTAATATTGAAAGTTGTTTTTTACCGCTTCCTCAATGAAAAAAAAAAGACTTAACTTATTCTAAACATTGGCTGATTACTTGAGACGCTAACACCATGGAGCAAAGCCTTCAGGTATGTTTGTAACATGTAGAGTGTGTTCATCTGTTTTGAAAAAAAGTCAACAGCTGCAGCAGCTGTGATTATTTAGGTTGTATAGCTACAGCTATCCATTGATGGTTTTCTGTTGGTGCACAAATGTGTATTCATAGAGATAAAAGCGGCATGGAAAAATGAATTGCCACCAATTATTTTTTAATACACTTTATGCAGGTCCACACTTCTGTCGTACTTGAGAGAATGAACTGCTGAGGAGTTTTGCAGAGCAGGCAACGAGAGAGTTTGGAGTCAAGCAGCTTCAGGGACAGAAAAACACTGTGGTGGAACACGGAGTTGGAGAGGTACAGACTAGTGCTGTATGAGCACAGAGTTTGAGTGTGCAGCAAATAACACAATGTACTGCTTTTTTAATCCATTGTTGACATTGTTGAACAGGCATCGGGGCCATTCTCGGCTTTAAGGGCCCTATTTTTAATGCTTAAGGTATCTCTATGTCCTTAATGTCAAGTCCAGCCAATTGTTTTAATAGGCTGAGTTAAAAGATAAAAAACATGCAATTAATTTATGAGTAAAGTGGGTTCTGTAACATAAAGGGCTTTTCAGGGCCTCCTGACAGGGGGATAATCGCCCTTTCAGATACGTTTACCCTGAAATCTTAAATAACAGAGTGCCAAAACTTGCACCCCATACTCTCCATAATCTCTAAATGCATAGGATTGAGCAGTGAATTAATATAAAGTTAGTTTGTTCTAGTAGCATTACTAGATAGGGGATACATGGGCAGCTGTGGCTAAGTGGTAGAGTCAGTCGTTTCTCAACCAGAAGGTTGGGGGTTTGATCCCCAGCTCCTGCAACAACATGTCCGATGTGTCCGTGGTCAAGAAACTTAACCCCAAGTTGTCGCTGCTTCCTCAGTTGGGTGTGAATGTGTATGAATGGATTAGTTAATACTGATGGAGACTTTACATACTGCAGCAGCCTCTGCCATCAGTGTGTAAATGGGTCCATTGACCATTTACCATCTAAATGGTAAATGGTCAATGGACTTAAGCTTGTCTAGAGCTCAGTGGCGATTCAAGAGTCTATTGGGGCCCTAGGCAATAATTCATTGGAGGGCCCTCCAACCGGCGTTCATCCCCATTATGTCTGCAAGTGTCCTGACACATACTCCCTTTTTTCCTGTTTCCTTTTTCTCTCCAAAGACAGATACTTCCTCTTCATTTTTCTTTGTTGACTTTCGTTGGCATACTTTTACAGCAATCATGCATGCAACGCAACTAGCAGGGCAACAACAGTGAGTGCTGTCAGATGGCGCCTCCTTAGGTAGGTTTTTTACTGTCATTGCAAAATGTGCACATTATGAGCCATGCACTGCTGTATTATAGTTTAAAGTTTGTAAGCCCTTAGGGGCGCTGTATTGGTCTGGGGACCCAAGCTGTTGACAAGCAGCACCCCTGCTAGAGTGAATGAACTGCTGAGTCTTCAAGTCTTCTGACTACTCAAAGCTCTTTTACACCCCATGTCACACGTACCCATTCACAGCCATTCACACACTGATGGCAGAGGATGCTATGTAAAGTGACCATCAGAAGTAACTAATCCCATTCGTACAAATTTGCACGCCAGCGGGAGCAACTCTGGGTTAAGTGTCTTGCCCAAGGACACATCGGACATGAAGCTGCAGGAGCTTGGGATCGAACCCTCGACCTTCCGGTTGAGAGACGACCAACTCTATACCAACTGAGTCACAGCCAACCATCTACCATACAGATAGCCTCTGCTATCATTTGCGCCATGGTACTGTAGACAACATCAGCTCTATTTTGTTAAGTGTGGACAGGCCAACATCAGTGGAATCTATCTTCATGAGTTACTATATACTTCTCCGGCATGACTGTTAATAAATAAGTGACTGTCCAGTGATTCCTCCAAACTTCCATTCTCTCCAAAGGATTGATTTTCCTGCCTGTTATTGTACCTGACAACACTACGTAATAGTTCCTCACTCTCAGCAGAGCCTGTTTCCTGCTTCAGAAAGTGCCAAAGTGTCTAGGGACTGTGGGTTTCTAAGTGTGAGCACAAATTAATTTAAATGACAGCGGCCATCATTAGTTTGGTTGAAATAAATAAATAAGCCATCCCCTCACATCATGATGTCAGACAAGTCAATGATGTCTGTCAAACATGGCCAATTAAAGTGTTAATTGAAAGATCACGCACATGAATGATGGGAGAGCATTATATTAGCATTGTGGCAACTGGGAGGAAAGATTTGCATTTTAGTTGCTGCTTGTTCACGCTAACGCTCAGTTGTTGTTGAGATGTTTTGTATCATCATCATCAGGCTTTGTTTCTAAATATACTCACTGTACACCCTGCAGGAAGGAACATCTTAAAGCAAATCTTGAAATGACAAAATAAACTCTGAAGCATTACATCATCCGCACTGATCCGTCACTGTGTGGGAAAGTATTCTTCTGCTGCTGCTGAGGCAGAAGGCCATTAGAAGTGTATTACTTTTTTTATGGCACCAATTCCTCAGCAAACACCCACAAATGAGCAATTTCTACATTTTATTCTTGTATTTTGTGTCTTCTGCTCTTTTGAAACAGCGTATTCAAATGTGTGCAAAAGTGCTAAAACGACAACCATATGATGATATAGTGTCATACCTTGTTGGGCAGATTTATTTTTCCAGGGATAAAACACCTGAATGTCAATAAGATAACAATCACACTCAAGAGCCCATTTAAGATCTTGCAAGAAGCTCTGAGGTAACTCATAAATAAAGATCAATGATGCTCTTTTCAACGAAGGCATAATACATTACAAATATACTCATTACTGGCAGATAAGCTGGTTTGACTGTTGTTGAATATAAATAGAAGGATATGGGAATTTTATTAGTCGGGCCTTTCTTTTGAAGTGGTAAGCGAGATATTTACCAGGACTATTTGTATAAAAAATAACATTAAAAATAGATTTAATTTTGAATTGGAACGTTTTTGTTTGCTTTCTGGTGGTCATATTGGGTTTGAACCGGAGGGTCGCCGGTTCAAGTCCCAGCACGGACCAAGTCCGGAAATTGGTCTGATAGCTGGAGAGGTGCCAGTCCACTTCCTGAGCACTGCCGGGGTGCCCTTGAGCAAGGCACCGAACCCCAAAACTGCTCTGGAGCGGTAGCTGTGAGCAGCCCCCTCACTCTAACATCTCTCCATTAGTGCATGTCCATAGGTTCCTGTTTGTGCATGTGTGTGTATTTCAGCCTATGTGTGTGTGTTCATGTTCATTAAACAGAATGTAAAACCGAATTTCCCCTTGCGGGATCAATAAAGTATAAATTATTATTATTATTAGTGTAATTCATTAATATCTTACATTAAAGGTTCATTTCCTTCAAGCAACATTGTGTAGAAATTCAATTTAGTGCACTTTGGCGCCCACAGAAGGTCTCTGAGTGCAACTGCACTGTCTTAAAACACGTGCCTCCCACTATAGACAACATGCATTTGATAACAAGCAGAGGGTTTAAAAAAAAAAAAAAAAACTGTAGCACTGATCATCACATGCCTTAATTCTGTAAACTTTTCCTACATTCAGCAATACAACAGCTATCCCAGAACTATAATTCTCGACTCTCTTTAAACTTTTCTATTTCTTCTTGTTTGTCAGGTATGTCACTAGTTCGTCGCACTATCGCACCAAGACATTTTTTTTTAAATTAAATAAACGGTAACACTGACTCGTCTTGATCAGCATCAGTGAGGCATGTTTTGCATCCTTTAGTTTTCTTCTTTTTTTTTTTGTGAACACATTTTTATTGAGTTGGCAGCATGTATACACACACGTATACATTCTCAAAATAATTAAACAGCAATTTCATTGAATAGAGAGTTGACATAATCAGAGGCTGTGTCCGAAATCACTCCCTATTCACTATATAGTGCACTATAGTATTCACTATATAGTGCACTATATAGTGGACACGCCATTTTGTAGTGCTGTCCGAATTCTAAGTGAGCATGGTCATACCCTATATAGTCCACTCAATGTATCCCACAATGCATTTTGAAAAGTAGTGGACAAGCGATGGTCACTATCCGAGCAATATATACCATCATGCATTGCGGTTTTAGGAGCGGAGAGTGGCGTTTCACTCGGCTGCTCTCAGACGGACGGAGAGGAGCGACCAGTGAGAACACAGAAACACAATAAAGTTCATATTTGGAGCTTTTTTAATGAAATCTTGGTTATGTTTAAATAAAGAGTAAATATTGTTAACGTTAGTGACGGTAGTTTGTCCTTATAATGATGACAGACACGAGAGGAGGGTCTGTGAACATAAATAAATGAGTTTTGGTCCGAAAATATGTTTCATTATATGTAAAATTCAATATTTGATATGTATTTATTCTTTGTAAATGTTTTCGTGAAAATCCACTCACTATAATAGAAGTTATCACTGAAATTCATGCTGTTATTTACCGTTATTTTTGATCCTCGGCCGTTGTTAAGCTGCACGTTTTAGTTACGCTGCAACAATGACGTAACTGTCAGCGGCCGGCGAGTGAGCGAGTAGTGTCCGAAATGTTTTTAATTTTTCTGAGTGAGTGCACTATATAGTCCACTGCATTAAACTCACTATATAGTGAGTAGGGAGTAGGGAATGAGTGAGTGATTTCGGACACAGCCTATAGTGTCAACGGTCAATTATTAAAATAAATACATAACATCACTTGCAAATGTGCAAGTATGATTGCAGATACATCTGTGTAGACAATTTAAATACATCATATATGTTGTGTGTGTATATCTACAAGTACATATGCATAAACAAACTTACTGTACAATAAAACAACTAAATGCCAACCCCTCGTTTCTTTTGCGAGTGACCCCCCACCCCTCCCTCCCCATCCCATCCCAAATTTAGTTTTCTTATGTTCATAACAGTAAAGGCTGAATCATGCAGACAGGTTAAACGTAAAAGATAGGCGATTCACTTTTCTTGGTCAACAACTAAAATTTGACAAGCTCTTGTTTTGCTTTGAGGTAAAAGTAACTGCAACATTTCCATCTCCACTTCTCCAGCCCACAGGATGGATTCTGCACTTGGTTGCTTAGCAATGCATGCCATGTCCCCTTGCATGAACAAACTTGAAATGAATGACACACATGGCTCCAGCTTATCAAAGTCACAGAACCTTTCTTTGAACTTTTTTGCCCAAGTCTATTTATGAGATGATAGTACTTCTCCACTGCCCTGTGCAAGGCTCTAGATGGAGAAGAATTGTCATTTGGCTCTGAGTGCACAGAAGGGAAAGTGCAGCAATTTCCCTCTCTGTGAATGCAGAGAGAAAATGTTCATCTTGACTCAAGACACATTTACAGCACTGATCATGTCAGAAACAGTCTTACCTTTGCCGTGTAGTTCACACTCCAAATGGTTCATTTTCCCAGTATTGTAGGTTGGAGCTACGTAGACTAGTATCGACTAAGTGCAGGAAGCAAACCTCCCTCTGCTCTGATCCCTGAACTCTTTGATTTCACTGAAAATGATATAAAACGCTGGAAAACCCTTTCCCTGCTGTAAAATCGGATTTCAGTGGCTTGTAACAGGTTAGCATACTAAACTGACAGCTCCTTCTTGCCTATCACCTGCTGGTACATGATGCAATAATAATGTAAAATGTGGTGTAATCTGGGTCACCAGTTCAATCATGTGCAATGTCTAGTCATCACAGGGTCACCATCTATTGTCAGAGTCAACAGCTTTTCCAATGGTACCTTTTCTTCATTAAAACCCCTTTAACTCATTGTAAATATCAACCACTCATATCAAGCCCTCACCAGAGGCAGCAGTTTCAGGATTTCCTTTTTTGTGGAGGAATCATACAACTCCGTCCTTTGCACTGTACTGCTGGTTTCCACAGACTCATTGTACTTGATGCATATCCATCTGCATTTACTCTGACCCAGGGGTGCTGCTTGTCAACAGGCAAGGTAGGCAACTGCTTGGGACCCCAGACCAATACGGGGCGGCCCCTGAGGGCTTACAAACTTTTAACTACAATACAGCAGCGCATGGCTCAAAATGTGCACATTTTGCAATGACAGTAGAAAACCTACCTAAGGGGGCCCCATCTGACAGCACTCACTGTTGTTGCCGTGCTAAGCGTTGCATGCATTATTGCTGTAAAAGTATGCCAACGAAAGTCAACAAAGAAAAATGAAGAGGAAGTATCTGTCTCTGGAGAGAAAAACAAACAGGGGGGAAAAAAGGAGTATGCGTCTGGACACTTGCAGACATAATGGTGATGAACACTGGTTGGAGGGCCCCCCAATGAATTATTGCCTAGGGCCCCAAAAGACTCTTGAAACGCCATTGCTTTGACCTCAGTCAAGTTTCTCTTTTGAGTTCTTGGCCAAAAATTGAATGTCCTGGTTGCTGTATTTGGCCCTAACTTAATGTTGTAGAGAATGATACTAAGGAGGGAGGGATAATTTTGAGATCCATACTTCTCATCTTCAAACAAGACCTTTGTAATCACAGCAATCACACATGTGTAATTTCAGTTCATCATCTCCAACATACCTGATTGGAACTGGCTTTTGTATCCCTAAGGAGCTGCTTGCCAAGTATTTGGCATTTAAGATGAGGCAATATTAGGACAAGAATGTTAGGGGGCTCAGCTCTTAAAGAGTTTGTTATAATATGTTGTTCCTTGCAAGTTTTTAGTCCTCATGCTAAACACTAATATCACTAAAGAACACCTGCCTCCTACAGATCAGCTCATCTACCTGACTGATAAACTTTAAGGGGACATATTATGAAAAATCCACTTTTACACTTTTTTTTGGACATATATTTGGGTAACCTGAGTGTCTACCGACCCACACAATGTGAAATAAACCCATCCAGTCCTTTGTTTGTGGTCTGCATAAGTCTCACGACACAGAGAAAAATGCTCTGTTTCAAATTTGCTCTCCTTGTGACGTCACAGTGGGATTCTGGTAAAAAAAAAATCCCCTCCCTCTCTTGGTATCTCCACCCATGGACTCCACCCCCAGCCTAGAGCAAAACTTTTGCGCAGGTCCACCATTTTAATTCTCGCTAGCAAAGGAGTGATGTCTACCGGGAAAACTCAGGGGGGGGGCTCATTGCATTTAAAGAGACACACACACCAAAACGGAGCGTTCTGAGAGAGCTGGTTTATACAGGGTCACAAACCTCCTCTGGTGCTTGATTCATGTTATATTTTCACCAAAGCACAGCACAGATGTTTTATTAACACCACAGGGGACAGTTTGAAAAGGTGGAAAAGTGATATAATATGTCCTCTTTAATCTCTTCCCTCATCACCTTCCCCTATTCTTAAAAAAATCTTTACTTATTCCAAAAGAAAAAACACATGAATACTAATAATATCTGGTTAAAGAGAATGTAAGGCTAACATCCAGAGGTCGTTTATGGTTACATCGATATATATAATGCTAGCTTTCCATTTCCATTGTTGGTCACAAGGTCATTTCTACATCCTAGGGGGATTTTAGCTATAAATCATTTACTGTTTCTCTTTCAAAAATCGGTAGGCTAATGTTAGCTAACATGACATAAACAAAACCTTATTATACCTAAACGTAAAATGCTGCTTAAGACCAATAGTTCAAGCAAACTCCTTGGATCAAATATGTTGGGGCAGTGGATCATTTACCAGCTGGGTAAACTATTTTTAGGTTTAGTACCTTTTTTTACGTCTTTTTGATCTCTTTCATACTGATTTATTTCTTTTCCTTATCAAATTAAAACGTCTTTAGTTCATCATTTAGCCACTGAGTCCTTTCTCTGTTTAGGAAGCCTGGAACCAAATGGCCCGTAAACGTGTTCCAGTATTTTAGATGCTCTGTCATACTAAATCTACAGCTGGCAGGATTGTCACATTCAGTAAATGTCACTCAGACCTCAATAAAATCCCCTACTGCTGCTGTTATTAGTGGTGTATAATTCAATCTTTACAATTTTCCCACCAAGTTGGAGTTTTCTCAGCGACTCAGGGGTCGTGCTATGGGAAGTGTTGGAATAGCGTTGTGAGATGAGATGTCATTACTGACTCTTGCTGCTGTTCCCATTATAAAGATCAAGTGGAAGAGCAGCTGCTTTGCTGCCTCTGGAAAGCTGTGATAATAATTGTGTGTGGTTTTAATGTGTTCAGTCGTGTGTTCAGCGTGTATGTGTGTGTGGTTGGGAGAACACTACATGAGACTGAGAAAGAAAAGAGCTAGCCATAAAAACAGAGTTTAATACTTTTGTCGGTATCATTTCTTTAAATGCTTTGCTGAATATAAGAGAAGAAATGCTTTCCAATATAAGCAGAAGTGGGACCATTTTGGACATACTGTACCATCCACTGACAGATGCATACCTATCCACCTATACCAGATCATCTCAAGGTCAAAGTGATTTCTCTGCGTAAGGCAATACAGTCTACTGCTCCAGGGTCTGTTTAATATGGCGGTCATATCATGCTGAGTTAGCCTTTAAAGCTAACCGCCATTACTTTCTTGGATTGAGTGATGAGAGACCACAGTCAAAAGCATGTGTAATGGCAGACTCAGCTGAAGTCAGTCTTTCCTGTTACCGCTCCTTATGCTATATAATATAAAATTCACATAAACAATCATTATCTCCACCCACATAGATTTCCCTGCTTCTGTGAGCCCTAAAGGATCAAATCCCACCACAACTTTCTCTCTATTTCATAGCTCACAAGGTTATTTAGTATCAAGATCAACAAAGGGAAAGTTTGAAATGGTTATTGGGTTGTTTTTCCCCCATAAAGAATAGTGTCACGTTGAATTTGCATCTGGAAAATCAATTTTATGAACTGCATTAATACCAAAATGTTATCATGTAATCTAAAACAAACTTATTAAATGGGATTTAGTGTAGGACTTTTTATTGGCCATGTGCAGGGGATAAGTATCCAGAAAGGAACTGCCACTGGTGAAGAAATAGTCCCACAGAGAGTATTTTTTTTGTCATAATGAACCCAATGGGAATAATCAATTTAAAAGTAAGAATTTGCCCCCCCTCCCTTTTTTTGGTCTCTTTGCCAAGCTAAGCTAATTGGTAGCAGGCTGTATCTTTGTATTTAACTTGGAGACATGACAATACAATGAATCTTGACGAGAAAGGTAATACACATTTCTTAAATATTGTGCTCATTTTTATGTTAAGCTAGAGGAAAGAGTACATAACATTTCTAAATGATTAAATCACTGATTGAAATGCACCCAATACAGGAGCTCTATTGAAAAGGATACGCGCTCACTAAAGAAAGCCCTCACATTTTACCTTTCTCCCAATACTTGTGCCCAATTAAAAAATTAACTTGCCTACCAAGTGGCTGGCTACTGTAACCCCAAACCCAGCATTGCCACTCTCACCAGATCTAAGCTTGGTTAATGCAAGCTCCATGTATGGTAAAGCTAATTATACCTAGCCTACTATGAAGCTCCTAATGGCCCCTACCTCAAATGTGAAGACAGATGGGCAGCGAGATCAAGGAGAGGATTTTTAAAAGGGCACTTCCCTTCACTGCTGCTTTGTAGAGTTAAGCCAAAGGCACCTTGGGGTAATCCAAAAGTTAGGTCCCCAGAACCACCCCCCTCTAACTCCCACCACCTATCATACCAACATGCTGAACTTATTTGTGTGGCTGTATCATAATGTAGAAGGAGCAGTTATTCCAATCTCCATTATAATAATACAGGAACCTTCAAAGTTATGTTAACATCAGGAAAACAGAACAATCTAAGATCAACCATGGTAAAAAAAAAAAAACTGCTTATAATGCTTGTCTTGCTATGGGAAAATTCAGTCTGAATGTGACGCATAAGGACTAAAGGATCATTCCACTATCAGGTTCATGAAAAGGGTTTAACCTCAATAAAACCAGAGCCGGGCTAGCATCCAATGACGAGATTAGGACATGTGCATGTAAACCCTGTTATTGACTTTGTCCAAGCAGGCAGTGAAGAGGTGGGCTGGCAGTAATACACCGTCAATACTCTGCTTTAGCTTACTGACATCATTGACATTGCTTTGGCTTTGTACACTAGCACACTGGATTTGAAATAAAACACTGACTATAATGTTAAAGTGCCAACTCTCGGCTTTAATTTCAGGGTGTGCCTCCCTTGAGGTCTTCAACTTGTTTTAAGACATGCTCAGTTGGAATGAAATAAGGTGACGGATTTGGCGAATCAAGAACATTCAACTTTCCAACTCTTCAAACATTTAGTTGACTTTTCACCCCAAACTGACATGAACACCCTCAAACACTCTAAAAATAAGTAAGTAAGAACTGGAACCTCATTCATTCTTTCAACTTCAAACCAACTTGCAGGAGTTGAGTCAAAACAATAAAAAAACATGACTGTACAGAACTCTGTGACTTGAGAGTATTCAGCCTATATTTCAGCTCTGTATTAGTCTTCAGTGGAGCACCATGTTACTTTACACACACACACAGATGTTGCGCAGACAACTGTAGCCAGAGCCTACCTTCTCCTGTACTTTAGAGAGCTGACTGAACAACAAGCCAAAGTGCCAATCTCTGCCCAAGATGCTTTTATTGTGAAGTGCTGCTTCCCCCCGGTCCACCGCTGAAAACGTTTACAATGGACGAGTGAGCTCACAACTGGACCATGGAGCAATAGAATAAGTTGACCTGGAGGAACACAACACCTTGGCTCGGCCTCCAAAACTCCCCAGATCTCAATCCAATCACGCATTTGTGGGATGTGCTGGGGAAACAAGTCAGATCCATGGAGGCCCCACCTCGCAACCAACAGGACTTAAAGGATCTGCTGCTAACGCCTTGGCGCCAGATACCACAGCACACCTTCAGAGGTCTAATAGAGTCCATGTCTCTTCAGGTCAGGGCTGTTTTTGGATCGGTGTAAGAGTGAATATTGGATCAGCACACATCTGCTGGTTGGAAAACCCCATCCCCCAACCCAATGAGTGGCAAAGTTGCTTTTAAATCAGCTGGATGATGAACTAAGTGTCTTATATGTTTGCATAACAACTTTACAAGGTAATTATATGTAAATGTTGTGTTCATAGTTTTAATTACTCCCCCAGGTGACCCAAAAAAAATATGAATAGTACTTTAAAATCTTTAAAAAAAACACACTGAAGGATTATTAACAGGAAAGACCTTGTTTATTAAAGCCTCAGCCTTGAATTGGTTTTAGAGTAGAAATAAGGGTTTTAAAACACAACCCATAAGCACATAATCCAGATGCTTTTTCCACATGTGCCTTTAACGTTCCCCCAGCTTGTTAATCAGTCTACGCAAACCTGGTGCTTGGTGTTGTGTTTTACAGCAGTTATAACAAGGTTCAGCCACTTATTACCTTCCTCTTAATCCTGTTAATTCTCTCGAAGTCGAAGTGTTTAGTTTCCGATTGCAGACTTTTCTCCGTTTGGATCATCGCCAAGTGAGGGGATGAAGGAGAGCTTGTGGGATGAAAAGATGGAGAGGTGTCGTTAACCTTTAGATGTAATGTGTTGCAGAGTGAAGAATATTTCTGCTATTTCTTCTGGAATTTTAAAGGTCACATTGACAGGGGATCGGCTTAAAGTCTGCTTTACAGACAGCCTTCTTCATAAAGAGTGGAAAGGTGGAAGTGTAAGAAAAGCTGCCGTTGACCTGCACAGCCGAAACCAAACCTGAGGCTTATATATATAAACAAAAACAATGCACCCTTGAATTCTCTTCCTCTGCAGTATTCTCATTCATGAAGTCAAAGTGATGTAACGCGTCTTTGCTGTATCCCTCATGCCTCGCTTCTACTTGCAACTTTCAGCAACCATCAGCAACCTTCTGTGTTCATTGACTGCATTCTGAAGCTGTAGAGAGCAACTCTGCAAAAGAGAACCGCACAACAAAAGTCTTTCCAAGAAGAGAAAATGTTTTCACTTTTTACTCCAAAGGTGAGGCAGGGAATTTGAATGCATGTGTCACTCAAACATTTGCAAAACAGCTAACAACAACTCAAAAGAGAAACAAACTTTTTAACCCTTACATCCTGTTCATATCCTATGCCTTCACAAAGGGCCTGGGCCAAGAATTCACTCATAACAAGTGATTACACAAACATTTAGAATTACTCTACATTTCATTTAGCAGACGCTTTTTTTATCCAAATGGACGTACATCAGACAGCTGTTCTTGAGAGTTCTCATCAGCATCAAAACTATCCTAAATATCGTCGTTATCAAACAAAACCATCATCATCACTGTTATCATTAATATCATTAAGTGCGTAGGTGTTCATGACAGAGTTGGGTCTTTAGCTTTTTCTTAAAGGTGCAAAGGGACTCTGCTGATCGAATGGAGTTTGATAGTTTGTTCCACCACCGGGGGGCGACAGAGGAGAATAGTCTAGTTACAGATCTTAATGTATGAATAGCTATTAATTTAATAAATGGAAGATCGATCTTTACTTAAAGTTTAATAGAGCGAGGAAAGTGTATTTTTTAGGCTTTACACCACTTGTTTTAGGAGATCTACTATCCCACAATATCATGTCTTATTTGACCTATGACATTAAAACACAACTGCCATAATGGTTTAATACGTTTTACTGAAAGTGAAAATAGCACATTATGTGTTCATATATTATATGACCATTATGTAAATATTGCAGTTTAGTATACAACCACCATCTATATCTATACGATTAAGTTCATTCGACATTAATTCAAACAAAGCACAAACATAGAGTGCATTGGTCATAAAGTTATGACCAATGCAACAACTGACACCACCTCTACTTATTAATATAAGTAGGTACTGCATTGTTAGATTGTGTAGATCGTAATCATGGCTTAAATTAAAAAGATGATGTCACATTCCTCTCAGTGGGACCAGATCAGCTTCATGTGTTGGACTTTTTGCAGAAGCCTGCACTGATGGAGGGTCGCACATAGAGTGATGCAGAAATAAATAGGCGAGACCAATGTAGGACTGTCTGCCAATTGATTTTCAGAGGCGATCCTTGTATCATCCTTGGCTCTGATATCCTATCTGCCTCCATGTCGGCCCCCTGATACCCATCCGAGATGAAAAAGCCAGACACACTGCCGTGTAATAGTGCTTTGAACCCAGGGCACTGGGGCTTTTCAATCATACCCCAGATGGAATGAATGCCCTTGCACACAGCGAAGAAAAGCGTCAGCATTATTTATCCTCTAACCAATGTCTCATGCCTGTGGAATTGAAAAATAAATGGACACGTTTTTGTGATATTTCTTTAATATGAAATCACATCGGCGCAGTGTGTCAAGATGAGCGCTTTTGATGTGGCGAGGTGAACTTCTTTTTGAAGAAATCCTCAGAAGTTCACCTTCACGGCTGTCTTTGTAGTTTCACAGGAGACGTTCAGTCATTGTTCGCTGTTATTATCACATTTCAGCTCGGCGCTGGAAACAAATCAGTCACTGCAACACTGTTTCTGACAAATTAGAATAAGCCTGTGTTCTTTAAATGTCTCTAAAGATGAAGTTTAGTATGGACAACCTTATTCCTGCGACTAAAAAATGCAGCCCAGACACAATGTAAGCCCTTACGTTAAACTTTAAGAAAGCTTAAATCAAAGTTTGAGTGAGCGCCAACAAATTAAATGAACTCACATTAGGGGTGCATTCATAGCCAACAAAATTACTTCTCGGTTAATCATCAGAAGCCACTAAAGGAGCCTTGAATCATGGAAAGAGCAAATCATTACAGGCCTTCCTTTCACTGAATCTGTGTATGAGTCTCTTTATTGGCCTAGATTGCTGTGCAGTCAGGGCGTGACGGTTAAGCCTCGCCTCACTCCCCACTGCAACTTTGAAGTCAGGTCAGGAATACTTGCCCATGTGTTTGGCTGGAGAGCAGCAAAATATTGCTTCCCCTCCCAGTGTCTTAACTTTCAGAGACATTTGGAATCAGAGAGCGCCGTGCCCCTTGCCACCAGTCTAATGCAGGGCCATGTGGGCTGATTTTGTGGGAAATCTTTGAAATGGTAATAAGGTTGAAGAAAGCATCATCTTTCTCTCTGACAGAGCGAAGGAGGAGAGGATGGGGGGAGTGGGGGGGCTTCGGAAGCAGCGCTCGAGGTCACAGAGATGTAATGATGGGCCAGGATGAGCTGGGGTTTGCCGGAGGATTACCGTCTGTCTTGGTAGCTAGCGGAGCTCTCCAAGGCCAATGTTTCAATCCCCACAGAGCAGATTTGCTCCCACTGTCAATATGAAAACAGAAGGACAGCATGTGTGCTAAAAAAAAAAAGCTCTCGGAATGATGGGATGTGTGTGTGTGTGTGCAGAAAAGTCCTCAGTCCAAGAGAAAAGCAAACAATGGACTATTTTCAGCCCTGTGGTGGTACTTAAGCTAATGCAGTGACTCTGACCTGAATTCATAAAGCATCACAAATAAATGTGGTATTCACATTTGATAAATAACATGTGATAATAGCAGAGCTGAATCATATTCATCTGTTTGTTTTGCTCTTTATGAAATTTCCCACATAAAAAATACTTTCTGTATGAATACAACACTGGCATTCACAACACTAACATTTAGGAGTATTCAAGGTATTTATTTGTGCAGATAGTTTCATTTTTTCAGTTTTCCAGAAATATCTTACATTTTTTTCTATATTATGGGGTGAGTAGAAAATCTTGTATTGTCCTCACAGTATTGATTATTTTAAAAATACTTAGTTTTATTTTACTTGAGTATTTCATTCAATTGGCCACTGTTTTGACACTAATAAGTAATGTGAACGCTGCTGTCACCAGAGTTGTTGTAGAAATCATGAATAGGACGTTGATGGACTAGCGGTTGTGTTGTGCGTCCCATGTATGGCCCTTTGTGTGACCTTGGCCTTTTGCTGCATGTCATCCCCCATCCTCTCTTCGGCTGTCCTATTAAATGAAAAAAGCAAAAATAGCCCCAAATATGCGTTCCGGTAGCGCCATGGTTTTGCTCCGTTGGACAGCACGTGCCCTGCCCCACTGGGTCAGTTTCTGGAGCGTGAGCGCAGCAATGATCAGCTGTACACACATCACAGGAGAACTACAAGATCACGCAGGAATAAAGAGAAAGATTTGCAAACAACATGTTGCTTTGTCTATCTTGTTACTTAGGATGATTTGATGTTCATTCAGTGTCTGTTTTGTTGTAATGTTGATTAAGTGATGGAAAATACGAACGGGAGTCCGTATATTGTGTTTTATTTTGAAAGTGACTCGACACTCTGTGCGTTTCCTTGTTTGGCTTCCTTTTCGGGTCAATCTATTCTGTCCAGCTTGATGCTTGCTTACAGCGTACTCCGTCGAAATTAGACTTAGCGTATTTGAAAAGGGAGCAGAGCGTAGTGGCGCCGCTGGCACGTTTCCGAGACGGACCGCAGCGCTTGCTTTGGAAACAGCAGCATTAACTCCTGCTGCCACCCACTGCACACCTGGGACCCATCTACTCATCAAGCTCCTGCAGTGTATATACCCGGCTCTATACACCAGTCTTCACCTGATTGTTCAGTTCACCTCATGGTACTGTGCTGTGGCAAATCTAATTCTAAAAATTTGGATCTCAACTATAACTTTTTTCGTTTCTCAGGATCATCTTTCATCCGGAATCTCCAGTGTTGTGCCTCACCCTGCCGTGTTCTCAGCTCCTGTCATCCACCACTGCTTCAACTAAACATCTCTGCCTTCACCTCGAGTACCATTCAATAAATAACTTCGAACTATAGCCATCTGCTTCTGGTTTTGGGTCCCAGAATTACTCACCCTGACAAGATCGGCTAGTTGAGCAATCATACTGACGTCCTGCCCATTCTGCTACCAAAAATACACATTAACTTAACAACAAAAATGCAAAGATCCCTCAGGTCAGAACAGAATTCAGAATAACAGACTCTTGTATTGGTCTGAAGCAGACCCTCAGGATTTTTGCCTTTTAATGCCTTTTTTGAGTGAGGAAAGTGTAAAGTGTCCAAAAAGGGAGAGAGAGTAAATTGTAAAAAGACTTGAACTTGTAAAGCCCTTTTCTAGTCTTCTGACTAATCAAAGTGTCACCAATTTACACCCTGATGGTGGAGGCTCTACCACTAAGCCAAAGCTGCATGGACATGCAGGAAACGAGCCACAGGTCAGACTTGAACCCAGGTTGCCTGCTTTGATGACAACATCCTCTGAACATGTGGCACACAAACTAATTGCTAGGCAACCGCTGCCCCAAGAAGCAGCATTTACAATCATGACAACTCATTTGATAGTTCTGCCCCAAATAACATCAAATAACTAGTTAATCAGTTGATTAAAACATGCAATCAGGATTCATCACAGAGGCTGTGTATAATCATGATTAATCACATTTTTAAATACTCGTATTTGCTTATTAAAAATGTAAAACTGGCACTAGAAATGGGCTTCATGGAAATGCAAAAAAAGCTACAAGCAGCCTGTTGCAACATATCCCTAGATAGTTGATTGAAGATTTTGGGCCTTCAAGTGGGGATCAGGCTACCCTGGCCCTGGATCCACTTCTGCCAACCCTAACCCCTAACACATCCATCTCATGATCAAACTAAGTTATATATTAGGTCATTACTACCTGCTAGATCACTTTCTGCTCCTCGGTAACACAAGTGCAAATCTCCCTTTGACTGCTAAGTCTGTAACACAGTTTGTTATCATGTCATGCTTTTTAAAGGATAATAAAGGTAAACAAGGCTCCATACTGTGAACATTTGCATGAGAAGCTCTAAATGTTTAGGGGTTACTTTAATGGAACTGTCATGTCATCCATTTTTTTATACAGTGTAGGTTCAAATCTGAGAAAGGAAGAACTAAGATGTAACAACTGAAGTCATAAGCCCTTGAAAAGGCCCTTCTCCCTGAATGTTGAAGTGATGTAGTCAAGATGGTCTGATGAAAAAAACATGTCATGACTGAGATCAGTCTGTTGAAACTACGTCATGACCATAGACTGTAAATATTAATGGACGAAGCCTCAAAGAGGTCAGCCATCTTTTTTTACGGCAGGGTCTCCGGAGGCTCATCGGCAGCAGCCGCCATGCTGGACATCCTGTCTCAGCCTAACTTTCAGTCAACCTAACGACAGGTTCAGAGCTAGAGCTGAGTCGAGTTTTAATCCTCTTGACGAACTGTTACATCGCGCCCACCTGTCAATCATGTCAGCTACGCGCCTGACTATGGATAACACGTATCATTCATAAAATCAAAACAGAAAATTCTCCCCCCGTACAGTGTTTGCCCATGATGACAATAACTAATCAGATCAAGGCATTGCAAAACAGAATTCTTTGGGTTAGAATTTCCCTTTGTTTCTGTGAGCAAGTAAACACCAACGCTAACACTAATTGAAATAACATTTTCCATCATTCATCACTTCTTTTCCGTGTTTGACCACCCACAGTGAAACAACAATAAACTTCCACACAAAGGGGGCTGATTGGTTGTTTGTTTTGAATGACTCAGTGAATCAGTGAGAGAAGAGTTTCTGAGACTCAAAACACACAAAGGTTAAACTTGGTTAAAGTGAAATTTGATCTGCACCTCCATATTAACACTTTGTTATTACTATAGTGTAACGTGTCGCAGTAAAGTTAGAGATGACATCAGTTACAGATTATATAACAGTTCAATACACATTTACTTTACCACAAAAGTTTGCAGCCTCAAGTGTCTGATTTTGCAGCAGCTTTTCTAAAGAGTTGTTTGAAACTTTTTTGTTTCTGTGTAACACGTCACACATCCATCGTGAGCATCTGGGACAAATTCTCTATCAGTGCCATTTATGGAAAACTGTTTTTCTCTTGACATCACTTCCAGTTCCGTATCAAGACATTAATGAGTAAGAACGTAATGAATCCAAAATAAATTCCCACACAATATTCGTTTTTGCGCTGCATTGCACGGGTACATTACATTGCTATTGATCTGCACAAAGGACAATCAAAAAGTCTGTAATTTCATTGACGCTTATCTGCTCATTATTCTGGGTACTGAGCCAGTAAAAATAACCTTTATGTATGAAAACACTTGTAGATTTGTATTACTTACAAAATAATTAGTTCATATGAAGTGAAAACATGTTTACATTTTCAAAAGATGTCTTTAAATTTACTGGCATCCTTTGACACACTGAATATACATCCGAGTTGTTGTAGTCAGAAAAGTCCTCTAACAGCTGCTTAAGGGTCTTAAAGGTCTCTTAATGAACTAAAGTTATTTATGTCAGTCCCAGTCCAGTGCTGCTCTGACAACACCTCTGTGGCGGCTGACATTCATTTTTAATTCTCAAATATGATGATCATGAATCTATTCCAGAAGTTATAGAGTTTGGAGAAAGGGACTTGGGGATCCTGTACATATATGTTTTGGTCTCAAGACCGGCTCGAGACCACATTTTGAAGGTCTCGGTCTCATCTCCGAATTGAAAGCATTTTTACTCGGTCTTGTCTCAGTCTCAGACTGGGCAGACTCTGGATTTTAAATCAAGACCGGTCAAGACCACCACTGATCAGCTATTTTTTCACGTCATTATGTGATTAGAAGGAGTGACACGCCCCTTGCACACAAGATGACGATCTTTCTGAGATATAGTCTTGGTCTTATCTTGGTTGCGCCCTGCCTTGGTCTTGACTTAGTCTGGGAGCACTCAGGTCTCGGGTATGTCTTGGTCTCGGTTAGTGTGGTCTACAACAATACCTGTACCATCAATACTCGTAAAAAAATCTAAGTATTCAAAAATGTACTTTTGTGGATGTAGGGTTATTGTCTCAGGATACATTTAAATGTTGTTTTTCAATTGGTTTTACAAACTCAAATGAAATTCCATTCACCAGTTCATTGCACAGGAGCCAGATATGTCCAAACCTCCACAAATAAAATGAAAACTTTCTCCATTTCTGACACGATTTGGACAATCATTCGGGTGAAGTGACCCCTCAAACTAAGCTGAGCATTGAAACCTGACATTGACAGCTCTGCCCTCCAGCTACAGGTTTCCTATTTATCACTGTGGATGGACAATCTGCGAGGTAGCTGAACCTTTGACCACCGCATGGCCTTGGCGGGATGACAAAGACGAGATGAAGTGTGGTTGTCGGTTGTCTTACAGCAACAGCAATCTTCCTCACCTTCTCTCCCCCAATTCCGAAATCTGGAAGCCATCACCGCTGCTCGTATCTCCCTCTGGCTGGATATGAAGTGAGCTCACATTATAAATATCTCCATTCTGTTTGATTGGCCTCCAAATAAGTCACACTGTTCAAACAAGCAGAGAACGCTGCTCCGCTGCCTCCCATTGTCTGGCTTTGAGCTATTGACGCTGCACTCAGCGATTTATTATAGGCACCTTTCCCAAGTGACCGATAAGCATTGTGATGGATGCATGATTTGACTGTGCCAAAATGGCTTTATCTCTCCCCTCCAAGCTACTATCTCGAGCCGGCTGATGAGCTGTGCTGACTCTCTTTTTCTCTTTTTTTCCCTCATTTTTTCATCCCTCACACAAGAAACTGCTGTGAGCTTTATCCTCCAAAGAACCCAACTCACCACAAACAAATGTCTTTTATTATTTAGTGATTTAGTTATCTATGCACTTTGTGGTTTCTCCAACTCATCCCACTTTATTTGCCCGTTTCTGCGTGTATGTTCGCGCACACGTGTTTGTGTAAATGACATATGCATTCAGGCAGCGCTCATCTGAGCCGAGCTGAAAGCAGATTCTCCCTGATGCTGTTTTTGAATTGTTATTCTGCTCTCTGGTTTGCAATATCCTGCTATTTAGCAACCCAACTATCAATCATCTCAATTGTTGCTGGCAAACTTCAAAGCACATTCGACGACTCGCTGCTCATTTTCTTTCTATTAGTAAAACTCAAGTGGATAGAAAAACAAAGGAACAGAAATGAAAGAGGAACGTGTGTGTGTGTGTTTTTGTGTGTTGTTGTGTGGGTCCGGAGACGAAAATTAGCAGCAGAGTGACAAGAAATGTCTCAAGCTAAGAGGTAGGACGTGATGTATTTTCCGCTCTGCTTGATGTTGTTAATTTGTTCTTTTTGTTTCTTTGAATACATTGTAGTCTGCTGTTGTTCGGTATGAGCTCATTGTCTCTGTCTGCTTAAGAACAGTGACTAATTTAGGTGTTTTATCAGCAAGTGATTCTATTTTATATTTGTGCTTTATTTAACGCGTGCATATAGATGCCTCATGAAGAGGACTTCAGTGCTATTTTGTAGGTAACCAATAACTCTTTAATGCTGCTGTTTGTTGAAAACACTAGAACCCTTGATATTCAGTATTTTGTTTAAAGATGTTATTTTGTCTGCAAATATGAAGTGGTAGTACATTATTTTACACACTCTTTTAATGGTGCCTATATGCCAAACTGTGTACACCTTGGCTTAAGAAGCACAGATATATTCAATGTATGGCAGCACATTATTCAACACACTATTCCTGGCGGAGCAGTGTGGAAAAAATGGTAAATGGACTTGACACCGTGATGGCAGAGGCTGACATGTAAAGTTTCCATCAGAAGTAACTAATTTCATTCATACACCGCCAATTAAGCTGCAGGAGCAACTTGGGGTTCAGTGTCTTGCCCAAGGATACATCAAACATGTGGATGCAGGAGCTTGGGATCGAACCCCTGACCTTCTTGTTGGGAGACAACCAACTCAACCAACTGAGCCACAACCGCCCTGTCATCCCTGTAATCCCTGTATTCTGTCAACTATTAAAAACAGTGGGGTTGGCTCTCAAAGCGAGGCCGGCTCTCATCATTCAAGTAAAAGAGCCGACCGAGATATCATTACTGTTCAAAATTTGGAGGCACACTTTTCTTGATTTTGTCAACGAGATCGCCCTAAATGTCCGAATATTTATTTTAAAAGTATGCTAGAGGACACATTAAGGGTTTGGTCATGTTTGAAATGTCAAAAAATCTTGCCAGTCTGAATGATGCTGAAATATTTAAGTTTAGATCGAAATTTTTTAATATGTTTTATAATATCAGAACATACACAGAGCCAAACTTGCATGGCTATAAAGCCAAAGTCAGTCATAGTGCAACTGACTTTGGCTTAATCCCTGCAACCATGCATTTTGTGTACACATACAGTATATGATTGTCAATGTCAAAATAAAAAAATGAACTATTTTGAGAAGGAGAAATATGTTTTTCTGCTCTCCAATCTCATCATACTCATCTTGTGACCCCTTAAGTTTGAGTGAAGTGACCCTGAAAACTCAGCTGAGCATTGGCTGAGCTGAAACCTGACATTGACAGCTCTGCCCTTCAGCTACAGGTCTCTTATTTCTTACTGTGAATGGACAATCTGCGAGGTAGCTGAACCTCTGACCACCACATGGTCTCAGACGGAAGACAAAGACGAGATGAAGAAGCTCTTGGTTGTCTTAAAGCAAGATGTGTCGTCCAGCATTTTTGACCCCTTCAAACACAGTTTATCGTCAGTTTGTCTACATTAGGCTTGTCACATCATGGATTTGTCAATATGTTCAGTGCGACCTGAATCTGGTTCTTCTTTTTTCACACTGTTTGATCTGAATCAACCAGAGAGGTCATTAGAGGTTAATGTGTCCCCCAAATTGACAGATAATAAGACCAAAGTTTCTGAGCCATGCTAGCATCTCTGTGAGGCTGCACATTGGCACAGCAGAGCTTTGAGCTAAACTTAATGCTAACATCAGCATGCTAACGTGCTCACATGTTCTTTGCTAGTAATGTATAATGTTCGTGTCCTGTGTCTCAGTTGAGGTCTCAAAGCAGCAATTATTAAATAAGTTATTAATAGGGAAACTGTTGTACCTAAAAGTTTGAGTTCGGGTTCGAATCCGACCTGTGGCTCCTTTCCCATATGTCACTCCCCACTCTCTCTATCCCTGATTTCTGACTCTATCCACTGTCTTATCTCCAATAAAAGCACAGAATGCCCAAAAATAAATCTTAAAAAAACCAAAAAAACTCCTGCATACATTTTTTAATTTCACTAACACATTGACAACTTGTTTGGTATTTGGGCAATAGACAGCGTGTGTAGGAGTTTTCTTGCAATTTTTGCTAATTGAAAATAAAAAAATAACCTGATATTGGATACCTAGGCCTTCAATATTTGTCGCCACGGTAACAAAACAGATATCAATATAGTTTGTTTTTACTAATACGGTATCAAAGATTAAAATTAAGATTTTGTGACTGCTTCAAATAAGTATAATTTTGTGTTAAACCCTTGTAAAATCTATTGCAGTTACAAAGTATGTAATATACCGGTATGCATCTTTTTGGTATTTTAATAATTTTTAAGAACCTAAAAGGTTTCTCTTTTTATTTTTCAATTTATAGAGGAGATAAGATAGATTTAAGAATCATGTTCATTTTTTTTGGCCGATTTTCTTTCCCCCACAATGCAACTCCCATGTCCCCATAAAAGATGTTCATTTGGATCATCTTACATCTGCTTTGAAATGAAAGGTAAAAGAAAAGAGAAAATCCATTTAAATCCAGACAGTGCTGAAACTATTGTTTAGTAAATCCTTTGGTACACTGCAAATATGAACTGCAATTACCTAACTCAGCACTATTTTAATGCTCCCAATTTAGCCACATTATGTACATATTGGCTTCAACCCATATGCTCACAGGTAATATTCTGACTGTATTCTGAAACACAATGTGCCTCTTTATAATCTTCATCTGTGGATTTTTTGGGGGGGACGCTTGATTTTGTCTGAGGGAGAGCCTGCAGTGTCCTCCATCTGACTATAAACCCCAGAGGTGCTGCTTGTCAACAGGCAAGGCAGTCAACTGCTTGGGGCCCCAGACCAATGGGGGGCCCCCGAGGGCTTACACACTTTAAACTACAGTACAGCAGTGGCTCAAAATGTGCAAATGTTTCAATGACAGTAGGAAACCTCCCTTAGGGGCCCCATCTGACAGCACTCACTGTCGTTGCCCTGCTAAGTGTTGTGTGGTTTATTGCTGTGAAAACCAAAGTTTGTCAATTAAAGTCAACAAAGAAATATGAAGAGGAATTATCTGTGTTTGGAGAGAAAAAAGAAACAGGGAAAAAGGAGGAAGAGGAGTATGCGTCAGGACACTCACACTGGTGATGAACGCTGGTCTGAGGGCCCCCCAATTAATTTGTGCCTAGGGTCCCAATAGACTCTTGAATTGCCACTGGTAAACCCATACATTTTAGGGTTAGGTGTTCTTTATGACACATTTCAGTTTCAGTTCAGATGAAGATGTATTTTTCAATCAGATCAGCACGACAAAGAGCAAGCATGGCTATAAAGCCAAAGTAGAGCACTGAGTTTAATCCCTGAAATGATGAATCCTCTGTACAGATTCTCTGATTCCCAGCTATTCTGCTGTCAAACATACTCAACATGCTCTATTTATTTTGCTGTAGAGTTACTGCAGACACAGTATCAGCAGACAGGAGACTTAGCCCCTGGAATCAGGAGCAAAAAATAGATCCATACTTTTGATTAATCTTTGAGACCTTCCAACAAGACAACACACAGTCACTCCAAACACACGCTCTGGTTTGGGGCCTGCCTTGTCGGCCTGTGCGGTAATCAATCCATCCCTGTGTTTGTAGTGTGTGTGTGTGCAGACACCTGTGCACAATGCAATCAGCCCTGTGTTTATTTGTATTTGGCAGAAATGCCTCCCAGCATGGAGACACAAACAGTCCAGATACGCAGCATCACTCACCTCGTCTCCTGTCCTCTCCTTCCTCTCCGTGGTATTAAGTATCACTCACTGCTACTCCAACACTGTCAAACTCAATTTCAAAGTTTTTCATCTGCCAAATCCAGCTGCATTTTTCCGGCTCAGATTGGTGATCACGCTGCGGTTCGGGAAACAGAGCCAGGAAGAAGTCAGCGTGATTGGCGAATCTCAATGAGCCAGTGTAGCATTTCAGAGGCTGCTATCATTCCCGAAAAAAAAGAACGAAAAAAACACCAGCCCAGTTTTGGCTGCTGTTCTGCTAATGGGAGTCAATGAAAATCTTAATTAAAGGAATGCATCCACAACACACAGAATGCCACTAATACATTACGTGTGATTAAAGCTTTGGATTTAAAGTTCTATTTGGGGGAATTTAATTTTCTGTCATCATGCATTAGTGACAAAGGGAAGTCTAGCTTAACAAAGGGCTTCCCTTACACACTGGGAGTGAGATCGTGTCAATGCAATAACTGCTTTTGCATTTTGCCACTACTGGGAAACATGATGTATTTGCCAGAGACGCTAATCAAAGCAAGCTGAGCGAAGAGTATGAGTGTAATTTATGGCATGTTAAATCTTGCTGCTGTACTTCCCCTCAATGCATTCCCCTGCATCTCCACCCTGATATAAATTTCATTTAAGCAGAACAACACAGCTTGGGCCGTGGATTTCTAACCATGGGAAACACTGTTGTTGTAATGATAAGAATGCTTTAGGCAAGTAAGTCCATATATTATCCCCCTTTTCTCCCCGCTTGGTGTTTGTTTACCTTGGAGATGAACCCAGCGAGTCCCCCTCTGGCCCGCGGCTGAGCTCTCCCCATCTTGGAGTTGTGTGATGTGCTTTCTAAAGGAAGCAACAAGAGCGAGTCAGTTTACCTTTGTTTAATGTGCCCCATTGTTGGTGCCCACTCTTCCGTAGCAGTGGTCCTTTAGCTTGTTTGTTCATGTTTGGGTTCTGATTTCCTTTGCCAATGATAATTACAGTAATGTGGGCTGAAATGGATGCACATGCCTCATTGAAACTGTTGAAATCAATAGTTTAAATATGCTGTTTTTCCAACTGATGAAACATCTCATTACAGTATAAAGAGAAGGGATTCTCCAGCAGTAAATGACCCTGAAACAATGAGTCTTAGATTTTACTCTACTTAACTAAATAAACTACTCCAGTTAGATGCATGGTTGCAGTTTTCGCATCAATCTGCCCTTTGTCGATATATATACATACCTTTCTTTAAGACAGTCTCCTTTAAGACTATTGTTGGTTGCAGTGAAAACTGCTCTCAGTGATTGCAGTGGATTATCCACAAAAAAAATTATACTGTGTGTTCCTGCAAAACCAAGAGTCGCACATGACTCCGACAGGTCGAACATGCAGGATGACAGAGAACAGGGACTGGTCATCTTTATGCAAAGGTGTGATATTTATTTAGGCTATCATTTTGTTTTCATGTGTTTGGTGTTCACTTCCTGATTTATTTTGTAATCTGCTGCTTTTGTAACATATCTAGTCCTACTTCCTGCCATTGTTCGGTTTCCCGCCTTTTGTCCCAACACACCTGTGTCTCATCTGCAGTTGGTCTGACCTTTATTTACACTCCAGTGTTTCCATCAGCCCTCTGCCAGATTGTCATTGTCCCCTAACTGTGTTCATGTGCAGCCGTGTTTTCCTTGTGTTTGCTTGCCCGGTTTTGAACTTTGTTTGGATTTTGGGATTTCGCGGATTTGCCCTTGTTGGATTTGTCTGACCTCGCTGACTGCGAGTGTATGACCTACGAACGTTTAAGTAAAGAGCTTTTTCCTTTATTATGTTTTTTTTGTCCATTGACTCTCCTCTGTGTGTGGTTTTGAATTGTTACAAAACGTACAGAACGACATAAAAATTATAAACGTAATTATTTATATTTTAGGTTTCTGCATGAATCATATTTTAAAAGCATAATGCAAATGATAAGCATGTTAAAGGTCCAATATGTAAGATATTGAATTAAATGATATATTGTGGTACAGTAGTTTCTACTGAAGTATAAGCCAATATATGAATAATCAAAACTTGCAGCTAATGAAAAGCAAGCAAAAAGTACCAAAAGTACAGTTCTTGAGGATAAGTTAGTTACCCGGGACAGACAGAAACGAGTCAAGCTTGATGGTGACAAAAATAAAAACTGACCGACTCTTAAAAGTACAGTATGTAGAATTGCATGCTAATGTTTAATTAAAATATCTGACTTCAATTAGAAATGGACTAAACCCATGTTATATATATTTTTTAGTTGAGTACTTACATCACCTCAAATATTTCCAAAAGTTATCAAAGCCAGAGAAATCCGTAATTTTATAGTTGTAACAGTACTTGTCTTGTAGACGGCTGCCAAGATGAGCCGCCATGACAGACACAAAATGTTGATCGTTGTCAAGGAAACAGTGGATGTTACATCAAAGACCGCTGTCGAAGCTAGCGCTAGCTGCTACTGGAAGCTGCCGTTCTGTCGCTGTATGAGCTGCTGTGATAAAAACGTCATGTAAATTATACTTGGATACATCTCAGTACACATATTGTCTTTCTCAGGTCGGTTTCGCCAGTTCGTATTGATTCGTTCGTTTTTTCCCATAATACACCGCAAGCTTCGACGTCATCTTTTGTTATTGTTTTGATTGAGAGCCCCCTAGCGGCGGATTTTACATACTGTACGTTTAAAGTCTGAGATTTTATAGTACCATGCCTGAAAAGAGACTGAAAAGATTGATTAAGCCATTCGCTTTGTGTTTCCCCGAGAGCTTTGAAGTAAACCTTTGCTTTGTATAACTTAGGCAATAGTGAAGGATTGATGAAGAAGACTGATGTGTTGCTTTATAGCGGTCTGCAGGAATAGATGCTTCCTTTCAAGTGAAATAAACCTACAAATGAGATCTGCACTCTTGTTGTTATTGTCACATTAGCTCTACAGATTCTGAACCACAGACGTTCAAAGACAGGAAACAACATCTCTCAGACATACATGTGGCTGTGGGAAGAAGTGCCCGCATGCTTCATTTTAAGTGTTTACCCATTTAATTGTGTCCAAATGTATACAGTATGTGTTCTTTTTTTGTGAGTAAACCTGTGGTTGTAAATGCAGCCCTGACTGTGTGAGATAAACAGGACACGCTCCAAGGAGTGGGCCGATGGCCAGTGGACACAGCTGAGGAGGCAGCTGTGAGGAGGAGGAGGAGAGGTGGAAGAAAGGGGGGAGGGGGGGTGGGAGAGGGAGATGGAGAAGGAGGGATGGGAGGTGAGTAACACACTGTAGAGGGCAAAGTGCCTTGACAGCCACAGGAGTCGCAGAGTGGGACTTCTCCAGGCTTGACAGATGGACTGACAGGGCTACGCCCCACTGGCAGACTTTGGCTCTTGATGCAAGAGTTAGCGCCCATACACACAATGAGGTGCACTCAGAAACGCACACACAGGCATCAATATGAGCATGCAGACTAAAGAAAAATCAGGAACGCAACATGGCTGACAAATACAGAGAAACAAACCAGAACAAATAAACGCTTAGATGCACCTTTCGTCTTTGTTTGACTTCAGTGCTGAGTCGTAGCAGAGAAAAAAACGGAGAGGGCTGTCTGAGGCCATTTGTCAGGGGGAATAAAGGTAAATCAAATCCAAAGATTTTATTCCTTCGATTCAGGACAGAGCCTGAATCCGCAGGGATTTAGTAGGCATTGACTTGTGTGTAGATCAGCTAGCCTTTGCTTTTTGCGCCACGTGGGACACAAAGGACAGTATTGGCCAAGATGTGAGACGTGCAATAGAGCTCGTGGGGGCAGAAGAGAGGTGGGGGGAGAATTCAATCAGAGTTGACCATCTGCCAGATCTCTTGTCAAGCCAAAGGTGTTATTCCTCTGTGCAATATCTCTAGGCGAGGCGAGCGTGGCACCATGGAGCAAGATTCTGACAAAGTCAAATTCATTTATCATGACATTACAGTTTAAAGACACTTTATAGACATATAAGCATTTTAAGATGTTGTTGTTCCATTAGGTTGTGTCATATTTTCTGCAATAGTTTTCTAGCAAACGTATGTGTCAATACTCCTCCTCCTACAATACAATTCAAGATCAAATCCACATGACTTCATTTTCTGAAGTGTTACAAGTTTAACAAATGTTCCATTTTATGAAAGTACAACAATACTTACCTGTGGCCATGATATCAGCACTATGGATCAGACATTCATTAGCACAGAGCGTGTTTTTATTATGATATTATGATGATTAGAACATTTCTGATGTTCATGATTAAGTAATAATAATTTAAATACAGAGCAATCTTCAAAAACAAGATCTAAAGTGCTTTACTATTTAAATAAAAAAACCTCAAGTAAAAACAACACAGAAACACAAATCGACAAATAATTACACAAATAATTAGGCAAACAAGTCGAAATCAAAGGACAAGCACCCAGTAAAGAAACCTCCATCCCAACCACGCTCCCACACCCCCCTACAAGTCACACAACACACCATATGACCCATCGTTGCCATCCTAATCCAAACAGCCCCCCCCCCCCACACACACTCAACAGACCCAGGATCCGCCCATGGGGGTCAGCCAGGCAGCGACAATACCGACCCGAACCACCACAAGGCCCCTATCAGCCCCCCCCAACATTTAACATTAAGGTATGTTAACATGACTAAGTTAGCATGCTAACATTCTGCTGTTAGCATGTGAACAGGCAACAAGTAGTTTAACTATTTCAAATGTGAAGATCTGACATGTGTTCACTTCTCATTTGTTGTTTTCCAGCAGTTATTTAAATTGTCGTCAGCTCCAGCTGTGCATCAACTCTAACAAGCTCATGTACACATTAGTCAAAAGGACCAGCTAATGTAAACACTAGCTTGTAAGTTTTGAGCTAAGCTAAGGTAAGAGCTAAGGTGGACAAGACTCGGTCATAATTTAGAGGCATCATCTACCTCGCTCTTTCAGCCATTCCCTTTATATCACTTTTTTGGCCAATTGTAGCAGATGACCGTTCACATTGAGTCGAGTTCTACTTGTTAAAATGAACTCCTTTCTTGCTAGGGGCTTCCTCGTTGTGGGTTAATGTTGGGTCTCCCTTAATAATTAAACAACTTTGATTGATGGTTTTAAAAGAAGTCTGTTATGGACAAGAACATTGGGACATTTGTATTTAATTTGTAGGTATTTGGGTTAGGTTGATGCCAAAATAGTTAGACCTTTACTGTCACACTGATGTAGATCCCCAACAAAAGAGGACACTGACAGGAAACTTGGTATGGACAAATAAAAATGTCACCGGAGGCACATGTACAGTACCCTTTCGTATGTGAGATGATCCAGGCTTTTCCTCCAATAGGCCTATAATGTAAAGCCATCCTTGGTATTAGTATGAGAGACTCAGAGAAACATCTTAAATCATAAAGCACATCAGAAGTCAGTTGAGTGACCATAAAGAGCAGAAAACGTCATGTATGAAAGAGGTCAGAGTAGATGGATGGGACCTTAACAAAGGACAGCAGGTCATATCCTGAGTGTAATCAAACGTCATTGTTCAGGTATTATTTAAAAGCTAAAGGGTACCAAGTTTGATGAAGGAGATACTAAATGACAATGCAAGATTGGGCTGCCAGGAGGAGCCAATCCACAGCTTCAAAGAGAACAAACATACAAACAGCAAACTGTTGGTAACATCAAGTTACAATGGCTACTGTGCTTGATTTTTAAGGAAGATGTTACCTCAGCCAATACAGTTCAGTGGACTTCATGATAAAACTAAAGCCCACTGCTTGAAATAAAACTTCACTTTGAGGTCAATGCACTCCAATACTTGTTTGTTTACCTTGAAATTATATCACTGCCTTTCATAAACAGCAGAAAATCTGAGAAATCAGAGAGATAGAAAAGCCAAAAACCTACATTATCTGTGTCTGTGGCTTCCTGTGATGTCTTTTTGAAATATAATTGATGTGTAAAAAGAGCACTCAGAGGTGTAAAGAACAGCAAAGTCACCGTTCAAAGCAAAGCTGTATACTGCTTGCAATAACATGGAGTGTTCTCTACCTCTCTAGCAGAGCTTTACAAAACAGTGGAGAGTGCCAGTGAGAGAAGGAGAGGAAGAGAGAGAGAGGCTGTGAGGCTGAAAGAATGGAAGATGAGAAAGGAGGTGGAGTAGGAGGAGAAGTAGCAAAAAGGAGGAGCGGAGTGATACCATTTAAATTGATTCCACAACCTGCGGGTCCTGCATTCTGTCATGCTTTCTTGCAGCTCCAGTCCTTTGCCATTCCCATCCAGGGAGCACATCTGAGAAGACCCGAAGCTCTTTTCCTCCCATTTTCACTCCAAGGGAAGGTATTTTCATCCCAGGGTATTTCACAGCTCTTCCATGGCCACCCCCCAAACTCATTCTCTTATCTCCCACACTGTCACAACCATTCAGCTACTGTAGGCTTCAGCAGGCAGCCTGAGCTTACTGTGTTTTTCTGCAGAAAAACTGGGACTCTTTACCTCTCTTCTCTCCCACCATCTTTCCCTTTTAATGCCTCCATCTCTTGCCTTTTCCTCGCCTGCCATCTCGGCATGAATTCCATTCACATCTCCAGTTCCCACTTTAACTTTTTCCCTCTTTTACTTTCTCGTAATGACTTCTCTTCACATCTCTTCCTCTCTTCAGCCTCTTTCTCTGTCCACAGCTATCTTTGTTCTTACTCCTTCCCTTGTGCTCTCTCTCTCTCTCTCTCTCTCTCTCTCTCTCTGTCTTGAGTGCCATTTGATGAGACCTGGATTGAGAGCGGTGGAGTATCGGTGCCGTGCAGCAGTGCACCCAGGAGAGGGTGTCAGGGAAAGAGACAGGCCCTCTTCACATTAAATATCATCTGACACCTAATCTGCGGCACCTTCTGCCTCTGAGATGAGAGGAGGACGAGGGAACTGCTCCCAATACTCCAGGAAATAACCCCAATTTTTCCCTCTTTGGTTCACGTTGGTGGAGGAAGAAGTAATTAATACATCAAGACAAAGGCTGCCATCAGCAGGCCTGTCTATGGGAGCAAGAAACAGGAGGAAGAATTTGGAAGGACATCCAAAGAGCATTGAACATACACCAAGAAATCAACCAGGGGTGCAACCATGTCATAGACAACAATTGGGAACCTCTGTCAGTTTGCTATCTATTGCTTACTTGTCTAAGTCCTGCATTATATCAATAAATCACATAGTTGATTTGGCAGCCTGATCACAGGTGTGCAGTTGGGATACCGGGCAGTGGCTAAGAAACCAGCCTTTTTATGATTCAACAAAGGCTGTGAGCTGTGCTGATGCAGTTGCAAATTGAAAAATGAATGAGAACAGACAAGTTTCCCAGGGAAATCAATCCCATAGAAGAGGATTCCAATATGGAAATACAGATGAGATGATCACCTGGAAATGGTTGCAGTGTGTTTCTGATTTTTCATTTTGCGGGATAATGAATTGGTTTGTCCTCCCGTGGTTATCAACCTGCAGCATTTCAAAGGGAAAATCCTACTAAAAGCCGACTGAAATCACAATTCCATTGATGTTTATTTATGTTGTTGTGAGTGGCCCAAAAAATGCATTTTCTTTATCAGGTTTTTTTTTAATCTGGCCAACAAGATCTAACAGCACGAGATAATGCATTGTTATTTTTAAGTTAGATTTCCCTCTTTTTTTCTTTGGTGGAGATGATCTTTTGTTTGAATATTTTGCTCAGTAGTTAAAGGAGGCGGGGCTCTGCGTGACAACACGATGTGTTTTATGTCTTTGCGTGTTGCTATGCGAGCTGTAAATTGAAGCCAATGAAAACACAACCACATAGTTCAGATTTGAAATCAATAGCATTTATGTATCATATAACAACTTTTTGTTTTTTAAACTTTTACGTTGATTTTGTTCATGAAGTGGGTCTTGCTGCGTTTTGTTCGATCCGTCAGTGTGAACGCAGCACTCAGAACAACAAACCCAGATGGAGTTTGACTTAACTCTCGTTTTATAAAGTCATTACTAAACAGTATATTCAGTTTGGATATACCTGTATGCTATATGAATGTTTAAAATATGGGATATTGAATTTTAAAGGAAAAGTGTCAACCTTCCACATTTTACATAAAGCAACATTTGAAGAAAAAACTATTTAAAATACATCAAAAATTTAAGAGAAAAAAAAAAGACGCTATCAAAATACTATCCTGACACCTTCAGATAAAAGTCTGTTCTTTAATCCTTATAATTCTCTCCCTAATTGTTCACTGCCCTATTTATTATATGAACATTGAAGAGTTAATCAAATACAATTATAACACAGGCTTTTTAAAGTCTTTTTTCATTTTAATAACAGTGGTGTTTATTATGAGTGGCTCTGTTAGCCATTCACTGTATTTACATTAGATACTCTCATCTACAGGCCCAGTAGTTCTACATGTTAGGAGTGGAGTCTGGCGTTGACCAGCTGGATTAATGGAAACAAATCATGCAAATGCTGGATTCAATGTTTCAGGATCTTATTTTCCAAATGTTGAACATGTCTCATGTTGTGGAAGTACAGAAGCTTGTCCCAAGCCTTTTTGTGGAGGACACTTTTACCCAGTTGCTCATCTTTTTGTGGCTAACACGCTAATTGTATGCTGGGAGAGACTCAGTTTTCTTGTCCGTTTCTAGTTTTGTGGTAAAGCTTGTTCTTGTTTTTAAAATTGGCTACAACACATCTCAACACTGTTTCAATAAAGAGTTTTACTTTTTTTTAAAAATTAGAATATCCCCCAACAGCTATTGCCAGGAAATGATTATTAAGACATCCATTGTTCTTTATTTTTGCTAAGTCTGGGCTCCTTCTCTGCTAGCAGGGTTTGATGTGTCTCGACAGGCGAGATGTAAGTCTCCACCAGCACTCAGTGGGGTTGCCAACCGGCCATCCTTCGCTCTGCCAGGTTTTCCAAACCCCCTGAGAGGCTACACGACCTGAAAGGCTTGAGTGTCTGGGAGTTCATAACAATGAGACCCAGCCTCTTTCTCAGCCATTTGTTTCTGCCACTTTGGCACTAAGAGAATTGCTTTCAATCTCTTGGAGGGAGTCTGGCATTCCTACATCCCATCCATCACGACTCCTCTCTTCAGCGGATGGACCACTTCCACGCCTGCCTGTCTGCTTGTCTGCTTCTTCCATCGGCTGGATGCTGCCTCCATGCACTACAGTCATCTCCCTCTGACTGTTGCAATTACCCTCTGTACAGGCATGCATCACCCTGGACACTGGTGGAAATTCTTTATCCCTTTGTTCTGGTACGACAGGAATTATCTGTGATAGCCTGTGGCTAGTAAATGCTCTCTTCTTGCACTTTTCCTCCATAAAGCACCGTGTTTGACCTCCTTTGAATGAAGGTAAAAGTGAACTTAGATTTGTGACCAAGCTGTGAACTCATTGGACTTTGCAGGAGACCTAGTTTTAAGTGAAACATTTTTGTTCATTTCAAAAGGTTGGATTTACTTGCAATTTTTGAAGCTCCAAATGCAAAGCTTGAGCGTAATGAAAAATGAATCCTAGCTTTCCTCTTTTAGCTTCAATTTATCAAGGAGAGACTTCCAGGCATGCTAAGATGTAACAGCATAAATGCAAACAGAAATTGCAAATGTAGCACATGACAAACGACAGAGTATAACATCCCAAATGGCACATGGATTCGTCTGAAAGGAAATATCACACTGCATGTATTCTTATTGACGAAGAGGCTTTTTGTATTGGTGTCGAACACAAATGGCTGTGTGGGATATTGATTGCCTGCAGGGAAGAAATGAACTCAATTTGGAAGGCAATGACGTGCTGGAGCAGTGATGGCCTCACATAAGCTGCATGTTAAGAAGGAAGATAGTGCTTTTATTGGAAATCAACAATAATCACTTCCACTGACATCGCTGACTGTTGACCTCCCGGTTGAGCAAGAAAAAACAGAGAGAGGACTTCCACAGGATAGAAAATATCTCCAAAAGGGCCACTCTCTTCACACACTCATAGTTAAACGTTAAACTCCTACCTATGGTCACTCATTACAGAGTGCCATGTGTGGATTGGCTAGTGTGTGTGTAGGAGTGAGACAGGGTATACGAGGAGAGAGGGGGTTCTTGGCAAGTGCCAAAAGCAGTTAAATCATTGCACATAGGGCCAAAGTGGCACTTATAGCACATAAACGTCACTTAGAATGAGTTGGCCTTAGGTAGCCGGTATAATATGCATACCAATGTTTTTACGTGTGTAAGTGTGTGTTTGTCCGTGTACAAAAAAAATCAGAAAGATGACTCTGAAGGCTTCCGTTCACATTGTGTTCATTGACTAAATCCAAGGCAGAATATGCCTTGTTTTTCCTCCGGACGTGTCTTTCAAGCCACTGAAATGACAGCACTGATAATCATTCATCACAGCTCGTGCAAAAAGATGCTTTTTTTAGCCGCTGACAGGCCTCATCGTGCAGTAGATTGGATCAGCAAGAGCAGCCTCTCACACTGCACAAGTAGGTGATGATTAAAGGCTGACCTTATGCTTAATTAGTGGCAACTGGGAGATTTCACCGCTTGGCTATGAATCATGGGAGGAAAAAAGCAGCCGCCAGGGAAATGTTACCTAAGTGATTAGGTGAGGGGTGTAAATCAATAGTGCTGTTGACCTGCGAATGGAGTGGTAAAGGGAAGTGAGGTGCGAAATGAAGATGGAAAAAAGAATGAAAGGACATGATTAACACGATTGACCCGCTCCTGTCACACGCACATAAACAGTAATGCTTTCCTTAGTCAGGGTGTGTTGGAAGCTGAAGGCATTAATTTTCTTTATTTTTCTACTTTAATAGAATACAAGCTGAGCTTCATAAATATTCTTTTATGAGTTTGTGAGGTGCCAGGTATTTTCATATGGTTGGAATTTCAAGTCAATTCGGAAAAAAAATCTGTTTTTCAAAGAGTAGGGAACAGAAGAGCATAATTATAACACTTGGAAAATGTGTTTGTAGGTTAGAAGGTAACAAATTATGATGTTGAAACTGTGATTTAGACTTAGGCGATGATCATCGGCTGTGTAAATAATGGAGATTGCCACTGTGACGTCACCTGACTGTGTATATGAAGCCTCAAGCTTGGCAGAGTTGTTGCCCTTTTGTTCTGGATCCAAATATTACCAAATTCCGATGAGACGATGATGCTGGAGAAGAGCGAGGGGTTGGCCCGCAGAAAGTTATCAAAGCTAAACAGTCAACCTCCTTTGCTAATTGATTAGCTGGTAAATGAGCTAGTTAACCTTCATGTTTCCAACAGAGAGAGATCTGATTGCAGCTGTTTATTTAGCAGACTAAAGGAGCTAAGAGAGCTTGAGGTCACAAATGCATATAATGGTCTAGCTGCCTCACTCTGCAGTGAGAGAGCGTCAGGTGACCAACAAATACTGTATTATTTAAAATAGCCGGTCTTCTCATCACAACCATCTGCCGTAATCTCTCCGGGGAGAAGTCAACCACAATCCTAGCACTGGCCAACAAGTAAATATATATTTATATGAGAGACATGAAACAACTCAACAGTTTACCTGCTACTGTTCAAATAAAGCGTATTAAGACAATACCACTTGAATTTAAGCACCTGAAAAGCTTGTGACAGCATGGTGAAAGAAAGTGAAATTTTTTGTCTGATTGTAGGATGAAAAAATCACACCAACAACACAAACACAGCCGAGAGGTTTAGTTTTGACTTGATTGGTTGTGTTGATGTCTAGCAGATAGACACAGAAGTCCATCTGTCACTCAAGATGACCACACCCTGCCCATAAGGCCCCGTGTCCACCTTGCGTTTTTTCCGGGCAGAAAAGCGCTGGCTGTGCGCCCGGTAGCGTTTGCATGAAGCGTTTGTTCGCTGAGAAGAAAAGCGCTGCACGTCCGTCCTGTCTCTATGACAACAGTCTGTTGACAACGCCCGCTGTATGACCAACACGGCTCCGTTACTTTTTACTGCATGTTTTATATTTGAGATTGGTTTTTACCCCAGCAGACACGGAGCAAAGAGGATGCGGGTACAAGATACGATCCGTAGGACGCTAAAACAAGGGGAATATCATACATTTTGAAAAGAGCCGCCCGTGACGTCAACAGCGCCTTTCTGAAAAGTTGAAGGATTTTCAACTTGAGTGCTAGGAGCGGCCGCACAAAAACGTCAGAGAGCTTGTAGAAAAGATGCTGGGCACTGTGCTTTTCATCAAGGCGGCCACTTTGTGCTGGGAACGCTTTGTACCCATTGAAAACAACTGAAAAAGTACGCTGGCGCTGAGAAAAAAACACTAGGTGGACACGGGGCCTAAGGCTTTATATTATTCAAAAGTTAGTTATCCAACAATTGAGCCCGCCTTCAATTGTTAGAATAGAGAAATCAGCTTCAGACACTAAAACTGTTGTTTGTTCCAGTAGGTTAACAACAGGTTTATTTCTGCTTTAAATAGGCGTTTTAATATGGGTCCCAATGGGGATTTGTTTTGCTCTCTTAGTGAGCCTAGTGCAGTGGTTCCAAACCTTTTTTCCTTGGAGTCCCCTTACTAGTATCTAAGAAATGCTGAGCCCCCCTAGGACCCACATGGAAAAAGTGATACTTTGCTTTAAAAATAACATAAATTATAATAGTCTTTATTGATAAAATCCTATCAGACGATGCCTACACACTTGTTCTTACCAATATTCCCCAGTAATGTTCTAACATGGTTTTATTTAGTATGTGGAAATCAAATTTTGACAACCTCAGAGCAGACAGAACCTTGACCCGAGGTTGGGAACCAATGCTCTGGTGGAGACTAGAGGAACTGCATTTTTTTTTTTACATTTCCACATTAGCTTCTGCTTTGGTATTGGCTTTAACACACATTTCTAGGAAAAAGTACCACTAGTGCAGGGTAAAGAAGGGGAAAGTTGTAGTCAAGTCTGGCACTCTGCTGGAGATAAAACAATTAATCTTACATTGAGCACTTCACCCTAAAGCTCAGAAAGAGGCTAGATGGCTCATTGAAAACTGGAGTTTTAATCGCTTCTGTGAGGCAGTTTGTGCCAAATTAGTTGTTGATGCTTCATTTCCCTTCTCCGCTCCAAAGGGGGAAACTCTTTTTAATATGGAGCCAAGGTTAGGAGACGCATTAGTTATTGAGGAGTGGAAATCAATAGCCAAAGCAGTCCTTGACAACGCAAGGCTTGAGAATGGCAAACCACAACTTATGGCTGCTGTTGAGGGTGAAAGTGTGTGTGTATCAGTGTTAGTGTGTGTGAGGTAAGACAGGATGTTGACTACAGTATGTCTTCGTCTGGTGTTGGAGAAAATGTATTTTTTCTTTGACAGCCTGGACTATATCAAAAGCAAACACGTTATCATGTCTAAATGTTGTGTTTGAATGCAGCTGCTTTGGCAGATGTGCTTCCTGTAAATATATTTGTCATCGATGTGTTCATGTTCAGAATCAGTGCAGTTGAAGGTCATGGTCAGTTGCCAATATGTCTTAGTGAGTGTTTGTGTCAGGCCTCAAGATTGTCAGACGTTAATTCAGCGTTGACATTTTTAATGCATGACCATAAACACCCCTTTACCTTTAACCAGCTTGTATCTATATATTCATGTGTGATGTGATAAGAGGTAATCTGTAGAGTGAGCTCCATTGAGCACTTTAGCATTTTTGAGCTCTTGTTTTGGTTTGATGGCCAATAGCTTACTGCTAAACTCTTCACTGCACACCAACTACCCCCCTCAACCTTTTCCCCAGCAGCAACAGGAACTGCTTTCAGCCCAAAACCTCTTTAAGTCTCATTTTATGTTACCTACTTAGCCCAAAGCACAGCAGCAGACTAAGTTATTAAACATTTAGAAGCTCAAGAGTTGGTGTAGACAAGGACATGGACTAAAAAAGAGAGTTAAATCTGACTTATTTATCTGGTATATGAAAACATAACCTCCAATGAATGCTGCTGGATGTGAAAATGAGAAATAATTTACCTACAACTCTTTTCACATTTTATTTTTTTAAGGTGAATATTCTGCTTATTTGCTCAAAGCCACGGGGCCAAGTAATCCTTTCATGCAGTGTTATTTAAAGTATTTCAGATGAAGCCTTAAATTATGGTTACACTTAAATACATGACCAGGTTCAAATATGTGTTTCCATGGACTGTGTTTACTGGCTCCCAGTTGATATTCCCATCAAATTCAAAACCCTGTTTCTCGCTTGTAGATCAGCAACATCAAAAAGAAAGGCTGATCTCCCTAATCCAGGCCTACAGTGACTCTCACCCACTACACTCTGCCAATGAAAGGTGTCTGGTCCTATACTTCACAACAGGGCCCTCAAATGTTAGCTAGACTCAACTCCTCTATGGTGTCCCAGTGGCGGATTAAGCAAACTCAATTTGTCTCTCATGAACACAAGTGTGCATTTAATGATATTGATGCTATTGATGATGATTCATATTTAGCTGACTTAATTAAACATCATCACACTAGTTGGCACCATAATTATTAGTCAACTATTTGTCATTATGTTAATCTATTCAGGCCCAAAATGTCAAATGTTGTGTCTAAGCAGCTGCCTGCCAAAGTTGGGGCTGTAGCTCCAGTTAATGGCTACTGCCATAATGCTCTACTTGCTGCATGTAAAGCAGTGGACAGAAGACATCTCTTACTTTGTAATGAATGGTAAATGGACTTGAGCTTGTATAGCGCTTTTTTCTAGTCTTCTGACTACTCAAAGTGCTTTTACACTGCATGACACACCTACACATTTACACCCATTCACACACTGATTTGTTTAAGTGTCTTGCCCAAGGACACGATGGACATGTTGCTGCAGGATCTGGGGATCGAACCCCTGACCTTCCGGTTGAGAAACTCTACCAACTGAGCCACAGCCACCGTAATACATTTTATATGTTGTGAAATTATATCAAAATGACCACTTAGCTGTATTAGTTATGAATACATGTATATTGTTGCTGAATTCTATCTAAGGACAGCTGGTTGCGCCAACTTGGTGCTAGCTTATCCAGCGTAGCTTGGACCAGAAATAGGTCACATGACCCGTCGTTTAGTATGTTGCTAACGGCATTCCAACAGCCAGAATAGTATTCAGTATATACTGTTTGTGTATGTAGTATGCAGTACGTAAGTATGTGATTTCGGACACAGCGTAAGTGTTAGTAGCCTTATCCTGAAACAGTCTGCTTTATAGTTGGTCAACATTTAATGAAAAGAAAGGGTTGTAAAGGAACTTATTAAAAGTAAAAAAAAACCCTCCTTTCTGCTCATTTTTTGTACTCAATTTTACTCTGGAAAGTCGATTTCAATTTAAATCAATTTACTGAATCTGCTTGCAATTAAAAGCCAGTCCTTAATACCCCGTGAAAATATGGCCAAGGCACTGGATTTCTGTCAATTCAGGTGGAGCCGAGTCCCATGTGGCTCATTTCATTTTAACTCACACACTCAGCCACATACACCCACACACACACACACACACACACACACACACACACACGCACACACACACACACACACACACACACACACACACACGCACACACACACACACACACACAGCCACATACACCCACACCTCCACGTCCAGTTATAATTGACTCTATTGAGCAGGAACAGCATGCTTTCTCATTGCTCCGGCGCTAATTGGGTTCTGCGCCCTTACTTTTTACATGAAACACGTTTTATGGGGCAATTTAAAGTACGCAGCTCTGCATAATTAGAAAGAGATGAGGGAATGAGTGGGATCTGTGCTATGACAGCAGCATGATGAAATGTCTTTTATACGCTCAGGGAGCACGTTGCTTACGAATCATTTGTCTGAAAAGAAGGACAGGGTGTATTTGGACAAAAAAGTCAGATCACCCTCTTCAAAATGTAAATATTAAACGACTGCATCGAGCGAGCGAGCATGGCTGTAAAATCTGTTGGGAGAGCGGATACAAATGGGGTCATCCATAAGTGATTTTGGGGAAAAGTCAGAGGAAGGAAACACATTAAGATAAATAATGATTAGCTGTCGAGAACATATGCTGTTACTTTCATAAACTCACTCTAATGACTTATTTGGCAGTTGTTGTTTTGACCTGCATGTACTGTGTAAATGTTCAAACACTGAGGTGAGGCCAGATGTTTGGCAGACACATGTGCACATTAACAAACAGCATGCGTGCGCACACATACATGCATGCGTACAGATGCTTCCACCAACAGCTCATCCACAATAACATCCACCCTCACACACACACACACGCACACACACACGCACACACACACACACACACACACACACGCACAGTGGCACACATACAGACTCCCTCACTTGACATCCTCTGGGAGTCGCTGGGGAAAGAGTCATATTTTCCCTCCCTGCTTGTTGATATTTGTCCTGTCAGCTCTCTAAAGCGACTCCTGGCTCCTGTGTGGATCTGAGCAAAGCACTTCAAACACTGTTGCAAATATTTAACATCTTGAAATGGGGTTTACTTGGAATTTACTTTCTGCTAATCGTAAACAGAAAACTAGTGTGACAAAAAACAGTGTTCAAAGATAATAAGCTACAATAGTCTCTTGAGGAGTTGAAAATGAGGCTCCTATAATAAATTGTCCCCTGTTCTACGGCTGGCTGGTAGTTACAGTGTCATAGAGACGTTTCCGTGTCATATTTTTAACATTTGTTGTGGGCTACTTATCTGTTTTGCAAAATGCTAATGATGGCAAACAAATCTAACTTGGGGTTTCTTGCTGTGTTTAAGAGAAGCTAACTATTAAAACAGAAGAGGACAACTGTAAGCCAAAAAGAAACACCTGAGAGCTTGTCTTTGGTGAGACACATTATGTTTGTGCTAACCTTTTAGCTAGTTCCTGTGGTAGTGAATTATACTTGTTTATTAAATGTATGGATTGAAAGGTGTAACTGGATACAGCATCAGGGGCAGGTTGTACGTCATTGCTAAAAAAGCTGATCTGTTGCCAATGGCGTCATAAAAAGGTTGACTAAATTGCATGCAACTTCTGAATAGCTACGACATCATGGAGCCCGTAGTGCAATGGGTGTTTTTTTTAAACTCCGCCCTCCAAACCCAAGTGGCTCCGATGCATCATGTGGAGGATAATGACGCTTGAAACAGCACAATTATAACTTGGAAGTTCTCATTAAAAGTTGTCTCTATGTCAAAATTGCTTAAAAAATCTCTCTGCAAAGTCATATTTTTGTGTCTTTTAGGAAATTCTTGATACTGTAGCAGCTGTAGTTTCAGTTTAATGATTAAAGGCTACTTGTGTTAGCTAACCAGCTTAGAATGCCTTTCAGGGAGACATGTTGCTTGATAGACGTCTGATTTTCAATTACAAAAAAAAGAGATGCTAGATGAGTTGACTGTTTGGGTTGATTGATAAGGATTCTACCCGTGTAAGGTGAGGATTGAAGTTATTATGATTTATTTTCTGTCCTGTGTAGAAGACCTTACTAAGCTTAGGAAAAATGGTTTCTATTATTTTCATAGTACCTAAGCTTAATGCATACATTTACTAACAAACTGTAATGAAGTATGGTTCAGTCAGGAACACTCTCGTCACAGATTTCAACATTTATTGCAAAATGGAAATACAGTCAAACTTGACGCTGTTGAGTCTGCTCTCAAGATGCTCTCTGAGTTAGCTGAGCAGCATGCCACGGCTTTCCAGGGACGCAACACTAAACCCCCCATATGAGAGTGGACCAAAGGCTTTTAAGCTAGAAAGAAGGAGGCTAGGCAAGTGGAGGCAAAGCTCAGTCTGCGTCAATGTGAGCAGCGGAGCAGCATTGGATGTAGCAGAGATCAGTGAGAGGAGAGTCTCGGTTAAATGGACTGCCTTGTTGTGAGAAGGAGTTGTGATTACTTAGTGAATGGCAATAACTCCATCAGCAGGCTCAGCTGATTACAGATGGGTTGTATGACTTCCATGTCCTGAATGAACTAACGCATGGCCAGAATATTTTCACATTCTGTTTCCTTCTGCTTCAACTGCACTGCAACTCAGAGGCTAATATTATACTATTCATTTAATCCGTTTATTTACTTCTAGCTGCTTTCCAGAATCACAATATTTCTTTGCAATCAGCAAAAACATTATAAGGTACTTTTTATTTAAAAAAAAAGCTAAAATAAGACTTTATGGAAGAGTCGAGGGGGAATCAAAAACTTCTTAGAAATGTATGAAGTCATCAAAAATAGCCCCATGATTTAAAAATATATACTTTTGGTGGGGCCTTTTTGTGCTTTCATTGTAGAGACAGGACAGTGGATAGAGTCGGGACAGAGAGAGTGGGGAATGGCATGCAGGAAGGGAGCTTCGGGTCAGATTTGAGTCCAGGTCCTTCAGTATCAACATTAAAATTCAACTCAAACCCCAAACTCAAAAAAACTCATCTCTAAACTTTATAAACTTATAGCCACATCAACAACCTCCGTCACACTCCCAACAACTAAATGGGAAAAGGATCTGACGCTGCCTCCCAACCCTGACTTCTGGACACAAATAAATAACAGCATCTTTTCTATGACCGATAATACAAATTTCCAACTTATACAATACAAAACCATCCACAGAATACACTTCACTCAAGGCAAAATGTTCAAAATGGGTTCAGCAAACACAGACATCTGTTCACAATGCAGTCATGGTAGCACTGATGATTATCTCCACGCCACTTGGGCCTGTCAACCAGTTCACTCATTTTGGATCACCGTCACTGAAAAACTCTCCACAATCCTGGGCTGCAGAATCCTCCCGTCCCCATCACTTTGCTTACTCGGAGACACAACACAAATCACCATCCCAAATAACCACAGAAACCCACTACTCATCTCTCTAACTATCGCCAAGAAAATCATCTATCAGAACTGGAAAGCAAAAAGAGCCTGCCACATAACCCACTGGACCAACTTACTTATAGAATACATCACAACAGAAAGAATCACAGCTAGCAAAAAGAACAATATATCAGCCTTTGAAAAAACCTGGAATCCGTTCACAATTCACCTAAGTCTCTGAAAAATATTTCCTCAAACTGAAACCACACACATATCCACAAATCCATAAGTAGTACCCACACTCCACACACTTATTCTCCACACAATGTTCTCCTTATTTATGTTTTCCTTCCTTCTTTACTTCTGACATATTATACATCTGTATCCCTCAATATACATACCCTGCCCTCTTTTTGTACCCCCCCCCAACTAACTAGATATTATACAACCCATGCTATCCTTTTTTTATTTTCTTCTTATTTTTTATTTACTTCAATTCATTAATTATGACAATCGTTATATTTTCATTAACAATAGACATCATCATTATCATATATTTTTTATTTATTCATTATTATTATTTATTTTATTTTTTTCATCAATTTTGTGTTTGTTTATTTTCTTGCTACGTCACACTCAGCTGCCACTTTGATGCATTACACTGCCACACACACATTCACACATTTCCTATACACTAGCTCAACTTATTACTTGACTTTTATAATATCTACTTTAATTGTATTTGTCTTTGTTAATGTTTTGCGTATTTTGATTTTGTTTTGATTTATTTGTGTTTTGCTTGTTTTTGTTTATTTTCCGTAGCTTTAATTGTCATGTCTATGTGCACATTTTTGTTTTTTACTTGTCCACTTCATCACAATAAAAAAAAAAAAAAGATTTGAGTCCAGGCTGCCTGCTTAACGGACTACATCCTCTGTACAGCATGGGGCGCCCACCCTTACCACTCAGCCACCAGTGCCCCCACTGGTGGCTATTGAGATAGACGTTATTCTGAAAATGGCCTTTAGCAAAATGTGTCCTTCATCTTTTGGTAGACCCACTCTGAGTATATTTGATGGTCATACTTCAGGATTTATTTTATTGGTAACAGGGGTATTCTACGTTGTTTTATTGGTACTTTTACTCAGAAAAAAAAGATCTCAGTACTTCTTCCAACAGATTTCTTTCACAGCTGAAGATCGAGGTTGTTCGTGTCCTTGTAAAAACCTTGACATGCCAGATGTTGGGAGTGAAAAAGACAGAAATGGATAAAGTGAGTGTAATATTTAACAAACAGGACTATAAAAGAAAATGAATGATATTGTTTGGCATGCTGTCTTTTTTGACTTTTTGGCTCTCTGTAAAAAACACTATCAGTAACTCTGAAACCACTGATAAACTCCAGCGCTTAATCCTCTATAAATAACACGTCAATGTTTAATAACCTAGTGTGACCCCTCTTGAAACTCTTTAATATTAAGAGTACTGGTGATTATCGCTGTTATTGAAGCCGTATGGCCAGAAATGTGGGCCACTAATGCTCCCCGTTATTCATAACTGCTGTGGCTGCATCTGGTTTCTCTCTGCTTTAAATCAATTCATGTCATGATTCACCCTGAGAAACAGCACGGCAGCCTGAGCTCATGTATCAGAATCTGCTCCTCGGCTCAGCCAGAGGATCACAGCAGCTACAGCGCTGTAAAATGTTGCAGGCCTGGAAAGTAAAAAAAAAAAAAGCATCCAGAGTGATCCTCTTGCCTGAAATATTTTATATCAAACATTGAGTTTAAGTGCAAAGACAAAGTGGGGGATTTGATGAAGCTGGCCTTGTCTTGTGATAGGCTGAGTGTTTGATGAGGAGTTCAGAACAACTTAAATTCTTTAGTAAAGAGTAGGATGATGAATTCCTTTTATTTTATGACTTTAGAAGCGATTACTCTCCGCTACACTTCTACAACATCAACGCATTACAGGGCTCCAGATGATGCTCTATTTTTCCAAACCATTTTTTCACAAGTGCAAATTACAATTAAAACAAATGTGTGCATGAATTTCAAACAATGTGCTCAAAAATGCAAATATTTGATTTTGTTTTCATCACTGTAAGAGCAAAGTTACTGCATGGATGATAAAACTACTCTTCCTTCGAACAATGTCATTTTAGATTTACTACTACTACTACTTATAATTTTAATAATAGACTTACAATGTGTAAATTCTTATTTGCTATTCAACAGTGATGTAACAGTATCCTCAATTTCATGATATCGCGGAAACCAAAATGTCTCAATCCCGTCTTCTGAGCAAAAAGTGTAGTTTGGTTTCAGCTGCGGTGGAGGAAATAGGGAATTACAGAGACTAGTACAGCAAAAATGGCGGACACCAGCACTAGTGGCGACGGATGAACAGAGAGACGATTTGGAAATTGTGGAAGCTCCAACGGCTTTTAGTGTTCGGGGTTAGCCCTAATCACCTAATGGACAAATAAAACATTTTTTAAAGGAAACTGTGACTACAAGTGTTAGCATTGTCTTTTAAGAAATGGTAACAGATTTAGCATTCTGTAATAACTTTGGGGACGGCAGTGCTATGGTTTAAGTGCTGATTGTCATATTTTTTGGGACTGTTTTTATTTCGAGAACCTGCTGCGGACTATCCAAGAAACATGCAGGATTATAAAATAACAACAGATAAATAATGCATGACAATCATAACTCTGTATGAGCCTCACAAAGAAGTAAAAGATCTTTCACATCAATCCTCACAGACAATGGGAGACGGTGCGGCTGAGCTTAAACTGGGCTTAAACTGAACTTGTTTTTTTACTCATATGTTGTTTATCAGTGAATGCTTTTGGAGGATCAGTGAAAAGGGAATTACAGCAATCATTTCTTCTTGATGATAACGCGTTTGTTGGCATCTTGTTGGTATCATTTGCAATACTAAGCAAAGAAAGATGCCTCGTTCACCTTCATTTTCTGGCATTTAGAACAACTGTGGTTTGACGAAGCAGCAGGAGCAACTTGGGGTTAAGTGTCATGTTGCTGCAGGAGCTGGGGATCGAACCACCAACCTTCCAGTTGAGAGACGACAGACTCTACCAACTGAGCCACAATTGCGCAAGTAGTACGTAGTTTTTCAACATTTCAGGCATGTTTTAGTAATGAATAAAACTTCAATCAATCCATCAATCAATCATTATTTGTATAGCACCAACTCATACCAAGTGTTATCTCGAGACACTTTACAATGAAGCATATGGGATAATATGCAGGAATGATTTCTCCTTTGTATTCCTCGCGTTCCTGTTGTCCATACTTCCTTGCCGCTGAGGTGAAGGTCGGAGCAGGCGGTGCATAAATGCAGACCGTGTTGGCGGATGGGACGACACAGTCTGATGATGGAGGCTGGGCATCAGGCAGTTGTTGTGGGACGACACAGTCTGGCGGTAGTGGCTGGGCGTAGGGCGGTTGTTGAGGGACGACACAGTCTGATGGTGGAGGCTGGGCGTCAGAGACGTCAGATGGTAGTAGTGCCAGATCACCTTGGTGGAGGTTGGGGGAGCTCTGTCTACTCGAGAGCCTGGCTACATTGATCTCTTGTTGCATAGAGGGACTGGCTGGGATGACAAGGAGCTCAGTCTTTGAAAGGTTGAGTTGAATGTGGCGTTCATTCATCCATTAGAGATATCAGCAAGGCATGACGAGATTCTTGCTGAGACTGTAACATCGTTGAGCGGTAATGACAGGAAGAGCTGGGTATCGTCAGCGTAGCAGTGGTATGATAAGCCATGAGAGTGGATTATTGCAATCAACAGAGGCTTGTTCCCGGGCTTCATTTCAGTGAATGAGTTATTGTTTTTAAAATGTAAAGAGACACATGATCATTTGATTGTTGATTGATTTTGGGCTGCTGTGGCTCAGTTAGTAGAGTTGGCTGTCTCCCAACTGGAAGGTTTGGCAAGACACTTAACCCCAAGTTGCTCCCGCTGCTTCGGTGGCAGTGCATAAATGTGTGTGAAGGGAATTAGTTACTACTGATGGTCACTTTACATAGCAGCCTCTGCCATCAGTGTGTGAATGTGAAGGTATGACCTGTAGTGTAAAAGCGCTTTGAATAGTCACCATCCATGAGTACAGAGCAGAAAACTGAATAAAATGAAATGACAAGGATGATATTGTCATTTACTAGCATGAAAAGACCATGGGTACAATTATTATTTTGTACATGCAGCTGCACAAGTGGTTAAAATCTCACTTAGTGGCATTAAACTTGTGAGCTGAACATTAATTTGCTCCTTCAACAGAACCAAACAAACATCTCTGTACTCCGATTTGAGCAACTGTTGCTAAAAGCGAGAGCGCCCAGCTGCTGTACGTCTTCATTAGGAACAAATTGGCTTGAGTGCAACAGACAGTGTTTCCAGACAGACTAACACATTTCTGGTCTTTGTCTTTTCACCGGATTTGGGGGGAAAAATGCAGACAATAACATCAGCCTCAGCCTTTTAATGCAGATGAGTTTTGTCTAGAGTATTACCAGAATAACAATTAGTAAAGTTTTTCAATAGGACAAACCACTTAGGTGCTACCAGACAGAGTTTCAACAGTATTTTAATATTGGACAGCTTTATACAATAGCAGAATTAGGGACACACGGCTCCATTGTACCTATAAAACAAAGGAACTTTATTCAGTCTCTGGAAGCAATGAATGTGAATACAATATTAGCGCTGAAATTTATTTTGAATGGCTGTCTGGCACTTAGAGGGAGAGAAAGAACATGCATGGCTTTGAGAGGCAATAACAGGTCAGATTTCCCCAAAGGTTCTGACACCGGCAACAAAATTAATTGCACTGTTCTGAAGATGAATAAAGGCATTTGTGCTGTGATTAAGGAAGCCCAGGCGCTGCCTCCCTGCAGGCCTGAACCAACATCCAATAAGCCCACAGCAGCGCCCGCCTGCCTGCCTGCCTGATGGACTCTGCCTCCATGGAGCTGCAGAGTCTGACAGGAAACAGAATGCCATACACTCACACACACGCACACCAAACAGAGAGACACACACACACACACTCATTGGTGTTCTTCTACCGCAGAGAAGGACGACCACTCGCACATTTTCAAGCAGAAATCGCTCTTTTTAACAAAGCATACTGTACTCGGAATGTTTTCTGATGTATATATAGTTAATGCAAAAACAAATGCAGACCTGTCATTTGTCAAACAGCATGGAGCAATAACACAAAGCCCAATGTGTGTGAAAACCTGTGTGTGTGAAGTGGAGAGCTCCCTGAATGAGGCTGTCAATGCCATGTCCTGATAAGAGAATGTTGATGACACTGAAGGCGAGAGCTGACGGTCTGTCACAGCAAAAGGAGCCGTGGAGTGATTTTAATCGCCACCTTGGGTGGCAGCAGGGCTGCAGAGTTTTACGACACGTGGGAGTAATAAAGTGCAGAAAAGATAGCAGAGCAATGATGGAAGTTGTGGGAACTGTTGGAAGATATAGGGGTCGTCAGGCTTTTATGAACACAGGCTTCAAATTTATGACGGAAATGTGTTTGGAAATAACATTTACAATCGATTTTTTTTAGTTTTGGAATTTTTTTTACACACGCTATAACAAAGGCTGCTTCAGGATAAAGTTTTATAGCTGTGTGAAAATAAAAAAAAAGATGGCATTTGATTAAAAAAAGTGGCAGATAAATCGCCCTCTGCAGTGAGTCATGTCTTCCATGAGCTGTCAGGAAGTTTGAGTTTTAACAGTGGTTTCTTCTTATGTTTTAAAGCTGTTTGGACTGCCATGTTTTGATAGTTTGGCATATTCTTACCTGGATCAGTGTCAAAACATGAGCCAGAGAGATTTACTTTCTCTGGCCAGGCTTCTATAACTCCTCTGAATGCCATGCGTTTAAGCAGTCTGGTCAACTTTACTTTTCAGCCGGCAGCTAAATCGCTTGTGAGCACACTCTCACTCTCCAAATTTTTCCTTGTTTATGTTAAACTAATCTCTCTGACAAACACTGTTCCACTTTTCCACTTCTCCCTCCATAAAACACGAACATTCTCCGCTGCTTTAGGAGTCTTGTACGGCTGTGTGATAATCAGTCACGAACAGCACAATCATCACACAGAGAAGGTTTAAAAGCTTCTCTAATATTCCATCATTTCAAGCCTAATATTTGAGAGCTAAGAGAGAGGGGATGTAATATTAAGGTATGCAAAAAGGACTTAATGCCTCCTTTTAGCTTGGCTGAAGGGAAGTCTAAAAGCATAGCCTTGGGCTCGCATTGCACTCAGAGGAAAGACATTTTCTGACATCTGGTGTAATATCATCTATTTTCAGCTTTTAAGGGCGCTCTCATTCCCCAACTCTTTGAAAAATAACAGAGATATTCAGCTATGTCTGCCCTTGAATTATCCAATCGATCCCCACTTTTGAGTCTATGTACATATTTGGCTTTAATAGACGCACTTTGATCATCTACCACTGCGCTTACTCTCAGAGCTGGTTTGGGACTCAGTTGTAATTCCAGGAACAAAACACATCCAGAAGTTATTCCTGGGAGATCAGTGTCAGAACCTGAAGAAATCAAAAGCTTCCACACAAAACAAGTAAGTACATTTATGCTGGGATGTATTACAGTATATTCAACAAAATCATACATTTGCAAAATGTGCTGGCACGATGCAAACTGTGGAACAAATGCTTTTTGCCAAAATATGTGCAGTCCAGGATAAAGGGTTTAAAAATCAATTCTTTATGTGAGTTCCTGGAAATGTTTGAGTCGGCACTTTTAGTGACAATGTTGCATATAAGCTGGCATGGCTCCTGGGACAACATGGTCCAAGAAAAAAGTAAAACTAACTGCAATACATTTGGATCGACTCTGTATGGTCCAAATGCTAACAAAAGGAGCTTAAATGTGAACAATGTACACATTTGACCTAATGTCAACGGACATTCTGCTCGACATCATCACTTTCATTGTCATTATGAGCATGCTAACATTAGCATTTAGCATAAAGCATTGCAGTGAGTCCAGTCATGAGCCAGCCAGCTTTAGCACAACTTTGGACTCTGATGAAATATTGGAAATGTATATTCAAAGGAGGTCCATCAGCTGTTTCTTTTGAAAATCAAACTTTCTAAATCACAGCAAAATGTAGGATTTGTGTTGTCACACAGTAAGGAGCTCTTGTCAGCCCCCCCCCCCCCCCTCTTGTTTTGATTAGACGGAGGAGCACTGAAACGCATATTCATAATGCCACGCCCTGACAAATGAAGAGCGTGCTTCAATCTCTGTGTGTGTGAAGGAAAATGGACGTAGCGGTAGTGGTAGTTTAGGCACTCAGATTGTTTTCTTGGCCACTCAGCTCAACGCAACTGAACATATCAGCTCCGCTCAGGAGGAAAATACACTGACAGCTGGGCAGTCCACAGGCCGCTAGCTGTTGTCCTCTGACTTGATTGACAGGTGCACTTCAGCAAGTTTCTTTTTTTTTTTACTGAACTTAAAGGAAAATGTAACTTTATGGACTTTTTTTTCTTTTGTTTACATCCTTGAAAACTTGATGAACTGATTTAAATGAAAAATTAAAGAACTATTAAATATCATAAGAGGTATTTTCTGTTGAATAGTTTCTGTTCATATTTATAATTGCTGGCTTCATATTTTGGGTTGTTGTGTTTTCTTCGGGGTTCAATACAAAAAAATTTAAAAGAACATTTGTCCATGGTTTTTGTTTTCAGTATTATTATAAGATTGTTGAGTTTGATACTTTTACATTCTTTGTGGTGCTTTTTTTAATTGAGTATAGTGACTTGAAATCAACTACTTTTTGCCGCCCCTGGTTGGCACCCCACAAATAAAACTCAAAATTAAAAAAAAAACTCTTACACACTAAAACCATTACAACACTATAACATACAGTATATTGTGCTCACATGGATATATTGTTTTCCTTTGTGAGCAGTACCTCCTTGAATTTTTTGCATTGACTGTTCATCACTTTTTCCATCCAAATACCATCAGACATTTAAAACCTGCATGTAGTTTGTATTCAGGTCACAAAGAAGACATGAACTTGAACATGAGGTCACATACTCTCATATTTCCATTCAATGCTTTTTTTCTTTTTTTACATAGCCTTGCTGTTAAATTGAAAGGTTTACCCCTCATTGAATGTGTTAATATAACAGTGAACCACATTGGTTGCTGTTAATATAACTTTCTATCTGTACAGTACATATATGTTTGATTTGGCGAAAAAGAGGTGAACGTGTCATTCTGGTGTCTCTTCTTGCCTCCTGTCTGCCTGTCTGCATTTCAGGAGGAGCTGCTCTTCACTCAGCCATGACCGCTTCCTCAGAGAAAGCTGCCAGGCATTTCTCCTCTTCACTCCTGATGTCATCCTTTCAAAAAAAAAAAAAAGGGGAAAATAAATACTTCATTCTCTTTCTGTGAAACCAGACACTAGTGGAGTTTTGAGGAAACGGGAAAGTAGGGGAAAAAAGAGACGATCACATTGACATAAAGTGCTGAATCCAAACTACAACTACCTTAAATCGTAGGATCTGCCTTGGTACAACAACACCACACCCCTGGAGTGGAGGGGAGGCAATCCCCCCCTTTCAAAATGACACATGGTGACATTACACAGGGCCGAATCAGTGACTTACGACCTGCAGCAAGACTTTCTCTTTCAAGCTGTGACGAGATGTAGCGCTAACCACGGACATTATCGCAGCCCTGATTGCATTATGATTGGAACCATAAAGGTGGTCTTCACAAGGTAAGCCATCCGAGAATGTGAGGCAGGAGTGGAGGCACTTCATCCGTCAGCAACCTTTCGGCCTGCCTGGGTGATTCATGGCGGCCATTTTGTGTCAAAATCTCACCACAAATCAGTTTGCCATGAAAAGGAGACTGACACTCACTTGGTCTAGAGACAGTCTACAAAAAAAGGAGTTCTCAGATGTGTGTCAGAGATATGGGAAGATAGAGTTTAAAAGCTGCGTTGCAAAACTCACATTGAATGCGTTTCATTTGCACAACTCGCCAGCTGCTGTTTCTCTGCAGCTCTTTAATAATTCAGAGCTAGAAGACAGGAGGCGGCCATGTTTTCTCTATTTATTTATGTTTTGTTGCCTTAGCAGCTTGCAGTATAATTAGAATACACACAGCTTCCAGTGTAGTCCCCTTAAAAATAGTAATTAATTAGATTTCTATCAAAAGCATGGAAAAATTAAAAGTCCCTCATGCTCCTGAGTCACAGTGCTTTCCTGTGCCTTTCCCAAGCTAGTGCATGAATTATTTCCATTGGAATTCCCCCCCGCTCCCCTCCTTTGCCATTTGTTTTTATCACTTCTCCAGTTTTTAAGTGTGCACCGTCGGCCCGGTTTTCCCCTACCTCTCCCCTCTCGTTTGAAATGTAACGTCTGCAGAATAATGGAGAATTATCCTGTCTATAAAAAGCTCCTGAAGTCAGGAGGTGCACCGCTGCCAAACGACACTGAAAGCAATTACTGTATGTTTCAACACCCTTTTCATAGGAAGGGATCTGTCTCGAGGGCCACTCACCGTGCATATGAGACTCGTTTGGTTCACATTACCATATCCTGCCGCAGCACAGTCAAGCCCCGGCTGTCACTGCCTCGTCTATTCAACGACTTGTGTGTGTGACGGCCATGTCCTTGTATAAACAGAGGATAAAGGAACAGAAGAAAGCGTGCATGCAAACAGTTCTTTGTTTTCATTGCCATGGCATAGAGCGAAGAGTGATTCCCTCCTACCCCGATGACCCTGCGTCAGTGAAAAATGAGATTAAATAAAAGAAGAGGGGATTCTCTTTCTCGCCATTTTGGTGCCGTCAGGGAATTGAGGAGATAAAGGTGAGCCTTGCCGCCTTCCCCTTTTCAGAGAACAAAGCTATTGTTGAATGACACAAAAAGAGGCGGCAGAATTCTCAATAAAAAGCAGGAAAGATGGTGTGATTTTTTTCTGTCCTGGGGTTTCATATCCACATACCTCCACCCTCCCCTTCACACACACATACACACTTCTTCCTCCTCTTCTGTCCCCTTCTGGCACCTGAACTCTGTGTGGGTTTGCTGTTAATTGGATTCAGATTGCAGAGATAATACAGTCTTATGTGGTGTGCAGTTTGGCTGGGTTATCCCGAACCCGGCCTCAAGTTAATGCTGATAAAGTTAGTATAGTAGTTGCAACGAGGAGGCTGTGTGAGGAAGCAGTCTGCTATGCATGTGCTCTGCAGGCGGCATAACCAACTGGAGGAGGTCACCCAATCATTAGTAACCCTGGGGATGATGTCATCGCACTGTGTGCTGAACGCCAGTCATCTCCCTGCACACATGTGTCCCTGCCACAGAGAATGCATCATCAATGCCATCCTGCTGAGTCAGCTGGGTGTATGTGTGTGCGAGGGAACTGTTGTGTTTTTGCACAAGGAAACGTTCTGTGCTGACAAAACTGACATATTGTAGATGCACCAACATGAATCAATTGGGAGGAGCACTGGGGAAAGTATTTGAGCCTATTTTGTGCCATGGAGGCTCCAGTTGCCAAATGACGAATTCAAGCTACCTGCCCAGATTGTCACCATGACAGCTCAAGAATGTCAACAATACAATTATAGTGTAATTCTGCGGCTCACGCACTTCCTGCTCGGTTCCAGAAAAGCGAGGAGAAGACTTTGTTTCCATGGCTTTTCTTTTTGTTTGCACACTTGGTCTGACTTTGGCTGAGATGAGAGAAAGTCTTTGTGTACTTGTTTATGGGAAACTGTGTGTTTTGGCGTGGCCTTGATGCTTGTTGTGGAAAGTAGAGTGCAAGTTTCCATCTTTCAAGCAGCCAGGGAAGGCAGCAAAAGGAGTCTGAAGAAAACAGAAATAAGAGTGAAAGATCCATGAGGGGTGGCGCATCAAAAACTGCACATTTGTTTTCAATTTCCCGCAACCATCCCTGAAACCGAATCAGAGCAATCACACTGGACAAAATTGGCACGTAACTTGTTCTTCACCTCCTACATCACCCTGTTCTGCCGCTTTGTACAATAATATTTTCTTTCACAGGCAGGGAACATGTTTGATCACCCCTTTTATTAAAGACGAGGCTCGCCTCAGAAGTGCCTCCCGGCCGCCCTCTCTCACCGCTGTCCCTGCCGGTCCGTCTGCGCTGCCCCACAGTGTGTGGCATGGCAAGAAGACGGCAAAAAGAGGCCCATACTCAAGGGCTCAGATGTGGGATACGTTGCCTTAGCAGGCCTCGGTTCGTCCATGTTAAGTGTCATATTATGTTCAGAGAATGGCTTTCCACAAAGAAGCCACTGCAGGAATGTGCAACATAGGGAAAACCTGAGAAGAGTTCACTTCTGTTGTGTCTTCAGTAAAGAGGCCTGCAAGAAGTTCCACAACTTTTACAGTTTTTATGTTTCCTTTTTGTAAGCGAAGGGCCTCGGCTAGCTTTCCTCCCCTGAATAAGAAGAAAAAAAGACCACTTAAGGTCTCCTTTCTTTGTTCTCCACATCAAGTCGAAGCCCCAGATGATTTACTCCAGGGGTTAGGTCAGACTTATTGTTTGAAAGCGAACTCAGAATTCCAACAGTGTTGCATGCTTCCTCTGTTTTTGAGCATGACTTGCACATCTTTACTATGAAGGGGAGATGGTACTCGAGCCAACGTGCCCCAGAAGAACTCCTCAGGGACAAGCGGACAAGAGTGTGCTTCCTGGCTGCATTGTCCTCACACAGTATCCTGTTTATCACAGATGGATGAGCTGCAGAAGAATGGCTGGCAACACCTACGCTGATGGCACTGACCGTGTGTTGAATTTGGGCCATTTAAAGTGGATCAGAGGGAGCTCTAAAATTAATAAACAGATGTCAGAAACAAAGCAACCTGTCTCCTGATAACAAGCAGACCTTTTTTATTCTGGCTTTCCTGTGCAGACTCTTTTTTTTTTCTTTTTCGCTGGATGTTTGTTGAATTTCCAATATATTTCTCAATCTCACTCATATGAAAAATACCCCTCCTGTGTATTCCCTCACAGGCTCTTGAGGAGGCAAATATTTATTATGGGGCTCCCTTTTTTTTGTTGATGGATCACCTTGTTGAATTTACAGGAGAATGTATTATAAATCACTGCTGTACTGACCTTTCTTTATAAAATGGGAATCAAAATACAGCACTGATTTGCACAGGAGGTTGGATGTAAACTTTAAGATTGCTTTTGCTGGGAAATATTTTGAAGGCAGTGGTGAGGCGGGGAAATTTCAGTAAAGCACATAGATATAAAACCCCAGACTGTAAAGAAAGTTGTGAGTTATTGCTGTGGACATAACATACCCCGTTCCCTTCCATATACAGGATTACTGTTATTGACAAGCACGGCACAGTGTGTTCTCACCGTGCTTTATGTGGCCTTGTTCTGACAAATCAATGTTGTGACTAAGTGCTAGTAAAAGTCAAACCATCACTCTACATTAAAGGGGACCTCAACTGCTTTTGTGCTGTTTCAACTAATAAATAGAATCTTGGTGTCAAATTATAATATAAGTGATTTTTCCAACAGTAAACATATTAAGTGAAGAAAAAAAGTGTCATCTCTTTAGGCTGGGTAGCCAGCCTGACTCTGTCTAAAGGCCAAGCAGTCACCAGGTTCCAATACCAAGATCCTTCTTGCTGTGACGATACAGTTCTAACCATTATCACACCTTGCCCTTGTTCAACGTTTGCAAATGTTAAAAATCTGGTTGGGTACTGCATTATTTCTTTAAAAGGATCTGCTGGCAGGTACCTTTTAACAAATGCAGGTTGGTGGACTTTAATGTCATTCCACGAATACCAGCAAGATTGATCTAGTCATTATGCTAATCCAAGCTAACTTAGCTAAGCTTAGTTGTGCACTTATGAATATGTTTGTAGAATATTCAGGCCAGGTGCCCCTGAAATCTTCCCGAGTTGTTCGTGCACCTCACAGTGGGAGGCCATCCCTGTCAACAGAAAGGGGATTGGGGTTCTCAAGGGGCAGGACATACTGTGAAAAAAGAATGATGCAGAAATGGCGGAGGAAGCAACAGAGTCTGGTGCTACAATGACAATATTTGCCTTTGTATCAATGCTAGGTATAATTTCACATATTCATGGTATTAAAGAAAGAGCTGAAAAAGACATACAGTACAGGTGACTCCTGGTAAGCAGAAAACCAAATGAAGCAGTTTCATTATGTGCACAGGTCGCAGGATATAAACGTCACCACCCCCTCTCACTCATTCATGGGAAATGTCCTTAATATTTCCTGCTGCGTTCTCACATTGGCTCATTCGAACTTCATGCAAAAAAATTACAAAGGGATGGCAAGAAAAATTCTGGGTAATGTCAAAAGTGAAAAATTAGTCTGTCTGCTTTTACTTATGCAACTCACCCGAGAAAGTGAAGTTTTCATAGGTTTTGTGCATAGTTAAACAGGGCTATACAGAGATAACATTTACGCACTTAAATCTTAGCAAGAAATAAACCACAACTACGAGTTACGTTTTATTCGTTCAACTCCCTCTTTTACCATTCTTCATTATGTTTTTCCTTGTGTAATGACCTTAATCAAGGTAGCTAGAGATTTGGATGTTCTCCATGACCATTTACTCTATTAGCAGTACCAACAGCTAATGTTAGCTTTTTACCATTCCTTGACCTCACTTGTTCTCCCTTGGTTACCATGGACATGGCACGTATGAGGCCAAAACATCCTCGGGTTCCAATCATACAGACCCCCTCTAGAGGTTTTAACTTGTAGAATTTGACCCTCCATGATTTTCAGCTTATTGTGATGTAACTCCAGTGGACAGAGTGTTTCTCCTTTGTGGCATCCCTTGGTGCAAAAGTGTTTTAATAATTGCTAGCTTAAAGTGGTTTATGAGATGTTGATGGTCAATGTGCCTCCTTTGTTGTCACGTTACACAGCGGTTTGTACATCACATGATTTAAATATCCTGGATGAGAGGAGGCGGTCTTCTAAATGCTGTGATTCCAACATTGGGAAAATATTAAGTTTAATGTCGTTTTTAATAAAAATACAGAAAACTAAAACCAATTTTGGTCTTCTCATTTCACTAAAATCCTTTATCCTCAGGCAAATACATTCTTAGCATGTTGCTCCAAATGTGGTTACCAATTTGAGAGGGATTATCCTTAGGAGAGGCTGCCAACCTAGCATATTAACAAAGGGCAACTTTCCCGCCATGCATTTTTCACGCCAACAGCACAAAGTGAAATTGGTTGCCGAGCTCTTAATGCACCGGTTTCCCCTGTCAGTGGGTGATTAGCTGAAAGGACTTTCATATTAAGGCCAAAGTTGCAAGGCTCCTTTCAGACGAGAGTCTCGTAAAAGTTCGGGGGGTTCACTTTTCTCATTAGGTTGGAGTCAGCTTCGATTTCCTGTGTGAGCGTAGAGTGGCAGGCCTTGGGTGACTGTTCTAAATGTAAATCATGGCTGAATGGAATTACACCGACAGTCAGACATCTGTATTTTAATTGGCCCCTGGCCACCGCCCCCCTTCCTTCACTTCCAAACCCTTTCCAGCCCCTAGCAACAGGCTCCCACAAAAACATTAATTTATAGCCCCGGTGCAAAGAATACACCACATTTGTGTGTGCAGAACAAGGGGAAAAAGAGCCTGTAGCCTGTAGCCTATATGGCAAAAACAATATTTAGCAGATGAGATCACTGCTACCATCTCCATGTAGCGTCAGCATGATAAGGCGGACCAAAAATATTTCGCTTGGCGGCTTGCTGTGAGTTTCTGCCCCCTTCGCTCGTGACTGTTTGTTTTGACTCGAGGCGGCTTATTTTCACTATAGGCTATCTGGCCGTGGGCTGCTAATTGTGAGGGAATCTGAACATAATGGTGTGTTTTGAGGAAAGGGATTATTTCAATCAGTCCATTCCTCCAGTGAAGTGTATGGTGTGGGCGCACTGTTTAACCATGGTGGTCACTGGGCAGCTGAATGAGAGGCGGAGAGGAAGAAATATGTGAGGATGTTAGAATAATAGACTAATAGATTCACATTCAGATGAAAGAGATATGGGCAGAATAATGGATGACATGACAACTTGAGTGCAGTCATTAGGATGTGCGCTAATCCATACACATCCTCAATGTGTTGTTGGTTAATAGAGACAGAAAACCACAAGAATCCTCAGCTGTGTTGCGATGAAGAAAGACTTGGTTGAGATGGAACTGAGGCCTCTGATGGATTTATGGATAATGGGTTTATTGTACAAGCTAATTGTTAGAGGATCAAGGCTTGCATGGTGTGTTTGGAGAAAAGGGATTAGTCCGATCTCTGCATCCCAATGGTAGAATGCGTGGCATGAGTCCAGTGTTCAGCCTGGGTGTATTGAGGACAGTGGGTGTGGATGAAGGGACAAACAAGAGGTGGGTATGGGAGACGGAAAGAAATGTGAAGGCACAGAAAGAACTCAGAATAAAGACTCTGTGGTCTTGGTACTGCAGCACCTACACGACCCAAAGAAAGCCAAAGAAAGCACTGGAATTTTCAGAGTGAAATTTTCTGATGAAAATGGCTCAAGTCGAGACCTCAACTGAATGTTCTGTGTGGGAATAGTTGGGAGTCTGGATTTTCTTTTGTTCTTTTACTTTTTTCTGTTTTGGCTTGTATTTATTTCCCTTAAGTTTTTTTCTATAATCTGCCATTTGCCACAGGATTTACATCCCAGTATTGAGTGCACCCAGAGAACCACTCAGCGGAATAAGTCCATTACTCACTCAATTACTGGAACAGCACGGCCTGCTGGGTTGGGATTGGGGGAGAAGCAGGAAGGAAGGTTGTGTGGCTACTGGACAGTTTTAGTATGTCATCGCTCCAGGCTAAATTCAGCTCTGTGTCTTTCTACAGCTCTCCTTTCCTAACCAGGAAGTGGGTGCATACCATGTATTTATGCTGCTTTGATCGTAGGCTCATATAGGGTATTTGTCATTTAATTTAGTACAACTGTATGTAGCTTGTGGTGATGAATATTAGCGTAATATGCCCTTCCCCAGGCGTTATGTTGTTTTGAGCTGCATGTACTCATACTTTAATTACAGAATAGAAATTGTGATTTATTATAGAGTGTAGTTCATGCTCCTCTCCCCAGGGCAGTGGTGAACAGCTTGCCATTGTTGCAGTCTGTGAGATGCTGAGTAGCTAACACACAGGGGTCCCTTCTGTATAGTATGTAACCATATATGGGACAATCGCTTGTGAAATTATTTTCTTTGTGTGGGAATCCTCTGAGAAAAGGCGCACACACTTTAATATTTCAGCTCTCCTTCTCATTGTTTATTACAGCAGCCCAGCACGATTCCTATCAAACACCATCTTAGCTTTCATCTTCATATCATGTAGCCAGGACTTCCTCCTGCTTAGTTTGTACAGACATCTGGTATTGTGGAGTTTGGGTCAGGGGCCCAGCCCAGGAGAAAAGATGAGATATTAGCATGTGGAGAAAGAGAGAGCAAAAGGTACAGACAGACAGGAAGGAAAGGGAAGGGAAGAAGAGAAAGTGTTTGAGAGAGAAAGAGGCAAGCACACATTCATTCGCACACATGCAGCATAAATCATCACAGACCAAAAGATAATAGAAAATGGCAGTCCCCACAGTCTGCTAAATCAAGCCGCTGCTTCCTCGGTCTATTCGGTAATTGCAGAGAGTGCTGATCGGGGTGTTTTGTGGCAGCTACGCCGAGCCGAACGAAAACAGGCAGGAATGAACAGACGGAACATAACGTAGTCTGTGGCTGAACTTTTAGGGAAAAGGCAGAGACTCAGTGGCAGCTGTAGCTGTCGGAGGGTGGAGCAGGTTGGAGGAGATTGCTTTGGGGTGGTTTTGTGGCTGATGGGGATGGTGTTTGATGGGTGTTGGAAGCAGAAAATTGTCAAATCAGCAGAGGTGTTTAGACCAGGTCAGACACTACTTTTCATCAGATACATGAAATGGAAGCTGCCCTAGTTTTGAAGCTAAACTGTTCATACTCATTTGTGTCTACTTACCATTCTGGAGGACAGTGAAGGGCCATCACACCATGCTATTCAAATTTAAAATGTGCTCACAGTAGCATTATAGTTTTGTATATAAGTGGGACCCATAAAAAATGGGAAGCTTGTGTATGGACACGAGGCATGCTTCCCCTCACAATTCTCATGTTTTACTTTAAATATAAGCACCTGTGATATTTAAACAGTTGTATTCGTGGGTAAAACGAGTAAGGCTCACACAGTCACTTCGGGGCAGCTTAGGAGTCTTTTGGATGTTTGGGTGCCATGCTTCATCCAGTAGACCCAGATGTCCAGTATGCAGCCACGCAAAGCTCATGTGCTTGTGTTTCTGTATTTCCAGATGAGCAAACGTGATGAAACAATATATAAACGTAGTGACACAGATGTATATTGAGAGTGTTAAAGAAAAGACTTCTGATACTACATATAAGTCATTTGTGTGGAAGTTTTGCAAGTGAATTGATAGTCATATGGTGCAGGACCTGTCCTGTTGTGCTAGTTTAGAGGAGGATGGTGTAACCACCTGTAGCCTACTTTAATATTAACGGTGTAAGTGTGCAGAATATTGTCATGTATTGTAATGTGTTTGAGTGAGCAGTGTTTGGCACATGCGTCATACAGTATATGTCCAGATGTCCAGGAATGTGCAGCCACACTGAGCTGGTGAGCATGTGTTTCTGTATTATTAAAGAATGGAGTGAATGTTATTATAAAACCCATGCACACCCTGAAGTCCCTCCTGGTGTGTTGGTGTGTTTGTGTTGATTGGTCATTTTTGTCACCAAGTGTGCAACAAACAGTATGATAATGTCTAAGTCAGCAAACTTCTATCTGCTGAATTCTTATGTCATCTTGTGTTTTAGTCGTGTTTTCTTGCGATGACAATAGGTGTTTTCGGACCGCAGGAACTTCTTAATAGTTCTAGGAACCGTTGGAACCCTTCTCCCTTTTTTTCATTCGGAACCGCAGGAACTATTAACTATTTTACTTCCTAGAACCCCGTTGAAAGGAACCTTTTTAGCTCCTGCTTCAGAGTAGTACCATTGCTGTGGGAATGTAGACAGAAAAAAAAGTTCCCATTATGTGTATTTCTCAGGAAACTCTCTTGTGGCCTCTTCAAAAAGTCACCAGAACTGTTTGGTCCGAAAACACCTAATGATGACCAATCTACCATATAGCTCATTTGTAAATGTGAGTATGCTGACAGGTATTTATGTAGATAGTGAACAAATTGTAGATGTATTGCTAAACATGAGCATGTGTGGATTTTCATCTGAACATGTTATAGTGTAGTGATCAGTTGCTATGGTTGAAGGTTTTTGTGTGAATGTTGAATTAAGGGAATAGAAGTACATGTTCTCTATTTATAAGATTGTTATGTATTTGTAGTCAGACGTGTTGGGCTGTTAGCCGCAGTACTGAGGCGCACTCATGTTATGCACACATGCATGCAAACACAAGCCTGCTGCTTGCTTTTTTTCTGCAGGAATGTTTTACATGTCGAAAAAAGAAGTCGGACTGATGAATTTTGGACCAATCATCTGAGAGGGAAATGTTGAAAATCTACCAAGTGGTAGATTGACTTCCGGGAGTCCTGTGAAGTCACACAGCAGCGCGTTTCACTGTTTCAGCAAAAGTATCAAATCTTAAGATTTATTCTCCTTTATGTGTTTCCCAAAGATAAGCTAAGGTAACTTTATTTGTACCCGTAGGTAGATTTTGTACTCTCACTGCCTGTCGCAGCGTGCGCATGCACCAAAAAATGCCTCATGAAATACTTGATTTTCACCACTTGAACTTGAATTTCATAAAAGCTAGAAAGAACTTTCTTAATAGTGTAAGGTAACTTTCTTTTTCCATAAACACGATTCTTAAATATTTTATGTTATAAGATAAGAAATGACACATTCCAACAAACAGACTCTGAAGATTACTTTTGATTTACAGCTCAACTTTGGAACTCCTCTGATTTGTTCATTCGTATTTATATCTGCTGGACATTATTGCAGAGATAAACTTGGACTCTGCTATTAGTCAAAAAAGTAATGTTTTCCCACTTTCACGAAATAAATCAACATTTGCTCCAAGATGACTTCTGCACTTGTTTAAACAATTAAAGATGCAGTATGCACTGTCAACCTTCAGATGAGGCAGTTTGCTGCAAACCATCTTTAATATTTATCTATGCTCTTTCTTTGTTCATTATGTTGAGCTTTAAGAAATCATTAAAACACTTAAGCTAACCTAAATTCAAAATATAACTCTCTGGGCATCGGAAAGTTTTAGTATGGATGTTGAGTTTACAGTTATCACTTTACAAAAACATTCTGACCCTGTATTATTCCACCAGGATTCTCGTTTTTACCACCCACAGCAGGCAATATTTATTATTCACTTCCTTAATTTCTGATGATCTCAGAGAAATGTTTCTGAAACAAAATATGTATTGAAAGAGAAAAATATATTAAATTCTGATGCACTTTTTAAAAGTTTAGTTCAGATACTTGTGTTGTTTTTATAAGCAGTTGTTATTTGTTAAACCGGTAACTGAAAACTTTCCTTTTTTGGTGCTTGGAATGAGGGACCTCTTTATTTCTAACATCCTGGCTATGTTCATTCACAAACGTATAATTCCATGTCACCTGAAGGCAGCATCATAGAGATGAGTCTCTTCAACAACTGTATGTAAATTAGTAGCTCAAAAAGCACAAGAATACCATGCATGTAATAAAACTATCTGCTTTGTCTTCCCTCTGTAATGTCTCTTTGGTGTTTTAGATAGCTCTGTGTTTAGTATTTGCTCACACGAGGAAATATCATCAAGACAACATCAAAACAAGGGAGTTGCATCAGCAGCAGCTCTACACCTGGAAATTGTTCCCTCATAAAAGACGAGTCAGGCTAGCGTCTCCTCCGCCATTTTTGTTATCAAAGCCTTATGGTGTAAGTCCTGCCCGTCTTGATTCTGATTGGTCATTGAGGGAAAAGTGACATTGACGAGCGCAGCGCCGTTCTAACAGTTGAACTGTTTCCACTGCGAGCGCTGTGAGCTCAGCGACAAAAAACAGCTGACTCAGAGGACGTTTTAGCACTCAGGATGCTGAGCGCTAAAAACGCTGAACTACTTTTGTATTGAGAAAAAAACGCTGACAGCACAAAGAAAAAAGGCTGTCTGTGGACACAGGCCCTTACTCCGTAATTAAAGAAACATGTCAGCCAATTTCCCTTTTTTGATCAGTGTACATTTTAAACACAGGCCAATTCAGTCGTTCTGTCCATGAAACTGAAAGACTTTCGACTCCACATTGACGAGATGAGAAGCAGCATGCAGACACTCAGCAGTCTGTCTCATCTGTTAAGCCACCAGGGCTTCGATCGCCCTCTCTTAAACCCAAAGATTGAAGCTGCTTAGAACATTATTCCTTCATCCGACTGAAAGTGTGGACAAATAGCGCGATGGGCTAGTGTGGGGTTTTCTTCCGTTTTCCCTTAAGAGCCTGAATGCAAAGACAATTACAGAGTTGTGAGCACTGAGATGGGGAAGAAAAACCACTCTAAGTCCATGTGGGATGTTCTGTCTTTTACTAATCCCCCCTTCCCCAAGTAGGCCAGATTCTTTCTGGAGAAAGTCCGAAGAATTGCGAAGACTTTTGTCCATGAGAATCTTTTTCTTTTTTTCTTTCTCTCTCATCTCTTTTCCAGCAATCGCCACACGAACTGATGGTGGTAAAAGGCCATTGTAATCAAGGGACTTTAAACAGCTATTGTGTCTTTTTTGATTATAATGAAGGATTCTACAAACACAGTGTCAGCCTTGAAAAATATTATATCCGCCGCAATTTTGACCTTTCAAACTGGAGGACCAAGAAGAACTTTCATTTATTTAATCAGAAGCCAACAGAAAAAGAGACGTCTTTCAGTGACAGACATGAAGTTCTTTCATTTCCTGGTCGTTGATTCTTTTATCTTTTGTTCTCAATAAAATAAATGTTAATTAATGTGAATTGACAAGCTCAGAGACACCACACGTTTGTTACAATTTAAGCAATAATCAAGTGGGTAGAGAGTGACCTGATGTCCCTGGCTCAGAGGAGGACAGGATTACAGCTGCCAATGGAGTGTGTCTTTTTTTCTCCTTTTCAAATTACAGGCTAGACTTAATTAAAAGTTTCTGTGACATTTCTTAGTGCCTGGTAATCACATCAATTAAAACACGATTCCTGAGCCACCATCCAAAGTGGAGAGAGATTTCTTTTTTTAAACAGCTACAGACGAGAAAGTATGTCAGTTCCATTTATTAGAGCTACATAATTTTTTTTTACAGCTATGCAAGTTAATTTGTCACTTATGTTCAGTTTCTTCTCCCTGGAGAGCTTCATATTCAGACAAACTCTGCCGCGGTTGTTTGTGATGTCATGCGGAGTTCAGCTTTCATGATATTAATGCACATTTGCAAGCTATGAGCCACTTTTACTTTCATGTACTATCAATCACGTTTCCATTTGGGGGAGAAGTATTTTAACGTTTTTAGGTAGAGTTACTGAATAGTGTCTTTAGTGGGCTTTCACATACTTAAGGGAGGAAAGTGAAGTCACAGCCTCCATTACTGACTCATTTTTACATCTCAACTTCAAATACCTCATACTGAGATCCACAAAATGGCCCTGCTCTTACTCTGACACTCCTTATTCCGAGCCTTGGAATAAATTTCTCATCTCGAGAAGTCAGAGCCATTCGGACAAGGCACTCAGCGCATCACATAGTGGATATTTGAGCCATCAAAGTAGGTCCTGGATGGCTATTCCTGATTCCAGACCCTTTTAATGGAGTCTGCCTGAACATGTGCCTGCAAATGTCTGTGCATCACAGCACACCATAAATGGACGACAGAGGTTCTGTGCACGTCTTAATCAAGTTAGACTATTGATGTTATCCATCCATATATTATCTCTACTGTTGTCTATATGTTTGGGGTGGTGGGTGGAGCTGATCCAAGCTGTCATTTGGTAATAGGCGGGGTACACCCTGGAGTGGTCGCCAGGCCATCACAGGGCTGACATACAGAGACAAACATCCAGTCACACTCACATTTTTAAGTTTTTATGGGACCTTCGGGTCATTTGGAACCAGCCTCAAGTGGACTATCGAGGAACTGCATTTTTTTGCATGTCTGCATTGGCTTAATTTTTTCAACACCAGAGGTTGCCGCTCAGTTGCTTATGAGCTGAACTCATACTGATACTAGGGTTCAACTAAATGGAGTGCCAACAGTTTGATATTAGCTAAACCACAGTAGAAAAATAAGGGAAAATCAGGGATCAACATAATGCACCTCATGGTCAGTAAGAAGCTTCCACTGGAAAGCGACAACAAGATTCTTGTTTCAATTTTTCCACCAGAAACTTTGACCTGTAGCTAATGTAATGAGCATGCCATACATCCTCTGGGGACCAGGAATATCACAACATTTAAATTCAACCCATTCAATAGTTGTTAACATATTTCATAGTCTAGACAGGTGCTCCAACATTTCCTACCATGCAGCTATGCTAACAGCTAGGCTCAAACTTGACCGTATGTTGGTCCTTTCCATGGTTTTACACCTACTGGGAAAAAGGAGTTTAATTCTGGTGAAATAAGAGAATTGCAGTCCAAAGGAGTTTAATTTATTTGACATGTAGTTCAGTATGCTACTTTTGTGAGCTGCAAATCACTAAACATGACATTAACACTGTATACATAGAATATAAATCATATCTTTAGTTGACGTGTAGATAAAAAAGCTTCTACACAGGCAGTTTATTACAACAGTCTGGCTGGTCTAGTTGACAATGTGGGATCAGTAGTAGAAAGTTTCTGGGTGCAAAGAATTCCCAGATGAAAGTGAAAGTGGCCTCAGAAGCCTGAAGGACACCAGGGAATGAAGAAGCACTGGGCTTGTGATAACTTTGGGCAAGTGTGTAAACAGTTTCAAGCCCCAGGGCCAGATGCCTTTGGTAATGGATGCTTAACCTAAACTGCAGTGATATACTCCCCGCCCAGGAATACTGGAACCAGCTAAATTAGCACAAGGACCTCTGACACGCTAATGTAAATAAGAGACGAGGAGAATTTACAGAGCACTGCTTTTTTTTTTTTTCCTGCTCCTGAAACCACTCAGAGATGAAGGGAGGAAATGTATGTCTGTTCCTGTGAATGTGTGGGGGAAGGAAATTCTGCATAAAGTAACTGCGTGCCTCATAAGCAAGACACCTTCAAACACAACAAGTAGAAAGGAAGAATGCCTTTTATCTGATCTGAGTCACAGTCAGTAATGAAGCAAATCAAAAGCTTCAAAGAGGAAACATTAAGGGGAGAAAAAGAGTGAATAAATACAAGCTGTGCAGAACACATTCTACTTCTCACATCATATTTTGGATTCCCCCCATTTTACACCTGAAGCCAGAATTTGTTTTGAGGAGAAGAAGACGTACAACAGCAGAAAATCTTCTTTGACTTTGAAGAAAACTTTCTGATGTGTGATCCCCTGAACATTTCATTGTTTGATGAACCAATGAATGTTGTTTTTTCATGTTTTCTCAGCTTGTGTGGAAGATCTTTAAAAGAAGCTTTCTGAAAACACAGCATTAAGTACTGTTGCCACAATAAACTGGCTTAACTTGGGAGTAGCTAAAGGCTTACAACCTTGCTAATCGTGTTCATGTTTCTGTACTTTTCTCTGTCAGCTCTTCAATCGATGTTCTCCTAGGTCAATATGTGCATTGGTTTCTTTTGCATTAGCGCTTGAAAGACATCCATTACCTGTGAAACCATAGAAAGGCAGGGTGACCTCAAATGTTGCTAACATTTGCTCACATTCAGTTGTGGTACGTAAAAATCTTTAGTCTTATGTTTCGGCAATGATGAGTCTGTCCTACTGAGTTTTTATCAATACGTGATCAAAAGTGAACGTGGAAATTATCTTAACTTGCACAATGCTCAAAAAGAAAAATATAATTGAAATGCAAAGAAAAGAAAGTTGAGGTTCCTGGTTCAAATCACCGTGGCACAGAGCCTTTCTGTGTGGAGTTTGCATGTTCTCCCCATACATGCATGAGTTCAGTCCGGGTACTCTGGCTTCCTCCCACATACCAAAGACATGCTCGTTAGATTAATTTGTGACTCTGAATTACCCGTAGGTGTGAATGTGAGAATGTCTGGCTGTCTGTCTGTGTATGTCAGCCATGAGATTGAACAGTCCAGGGTGTACCCGCCTCTCGCCCTTTGATAGCTGGGATCAGCTCCAGCCCCCACGACCCTGAACGGAAAAAGCGGTACAGATAATGGAAAGGATGGGAAATAAATAAGTAATACTGTCATACAGAATAACTGTTTAATTCCACAAGATGCGTGTCCGGTCCGTCTCCGCTCCGTCACGTCTCTCTATTTTTGTGGGATGCAGGAGCACGACGCATCAATTTACCACAGAGCAGATCGAGCAGTAGTAGAAGTCAGACGACTGCATTAACATTAACAAAACATTAAAACCTCGATTTATTTTCTGAATAAAACACTTTTCTTTTTGACGGTTAAGGGAACACTGACCTTCCGTGTGTTTGTTGTTGCGTTTATAAGGGTTTTATACGTTTTGATACCACATACATCATGTTATCTCACGCTGTCGTGCATGATACTGTAATTACCGTGGGAGCTCCTTGGTCTTGGGACTCCAGCTCTCTGGTGGTGCTGCTCCGTGCTGCGCTCTGACAACACAGCCTGTTGGTGTTGACGGATGAGAGAGCACGGAGCCATACAGGAGCAGGGCTGACACACAATGCACATGTATCTGGTGGAAGTTCTGGGTCAACTGGGACAATCTGTAATGTAGAGATGACATTGAATGTGAACGATGTGGGCATTAATCAAGCAGATAGGATATAAAACAAACGTCTTTGCGTTTTGACCATAATGTCTATTAAATTGCCTTTCAAATCTTACCAAACCTTATTAAGCCAAAAATCACTCCTTGAAGGAGACAATCGGGTCACCCTCCCCCAAGAGACAGAGCAACTAAAGAATGAAAGCTGAAATTTAAAAGTTCTCATGCAAGCTAAAAAATGTTGAACATATCCAGAGAGAAGACCTCAGTGAATGATTTCTGTGTGTACATCCAGTACAGTATGTTTGAGTGTGTATATGGGCATGTGGGAGTGTGTGTGCAGAGTCAATTTGGGAAACTATAAAGGGAGAGTGAAAGATGAGATAAATCAGAGTGCCATACAGTAATAGTGCGTGGGCTTCAGCGAGCATGTTCAAGTCAAGAGGAGTATGCGTTCCTTTTATCGCTTGCTCCTGGCTCCTTTTATTTTAAGCCATGATGACAGGTAGGGAGGATAGAAACTGAGGTGGTGACTTAGAGTAAATAGAGAAAAAATGTGAGAGGATGTCTGGTGAATCCTCAGGTGTATCATTCATTACTCAGAGATGTAACGGTGGCAACACAAGTACGTTCAGGTAAAATGAATATATGCACTGCATGCAGGTTCCCCAGGTGGTTGTGTTGGGCGAAAAAGGTACATCCCTCAGCTACCCCCCTCTCCTACTGTCTCCATACTTCCCAAGCATCCTGTTTCACTGGTTCTGTGAGGCAGAGACAGCATCAGACAAGTGCTAATAAACACATAATATCAGCACATAAAAACATCTGCAAACTAGATTCTGAGATCATTTCAAAGTCATGATATGCATCTAAAGTTCATTCGGTTGTAATAGGTTTGTGACATCACCAATTTGTTTTGGACAACCAATTCAAAGCCTCCAGTTTGGTAATCACTGTAGCCCTGCATCCATCCATCCATCCATCTATAACCATCACAGTCGCTCCCGTCTCGTCAAGTAGCCTAATAAATTAATTTCCATGAAATCAGGTGACATTTTTTTGAGTATGCTCAGGCTTCCCTCTCTTGCCACTGGCTTGATAGATTTTTAAAAATGCAGGGACATGTCTCAACCATTTGGAAAATTGCGATGATATTTGGTCAAAAATATTCTTCCTGTCTGCCACTGTCATTGCTGCAGGCTCATGTTCTTGAGTGATCCCGATCTGTCCTGCCGTCCTTCCTATCAAGACCCTTTCTCACATCCCCAGGACCCTTGACATTTCTCACCGGTCCACTAGAAGACCTCAGACTTATCTTTGCTTTGATTCTGCAACTGCCATCTGCCTGACACTCATGTCCTCACCTTTGTTACCACTCACCTGCAGCACATTATCATCCACCATTTCACATATATAGGAGCTAGGTGTCGCTCTGTTACTTTTTGTGCACTTCATTCGGCTTTATAACTTATTTTTCAGATATCTGTAACCTGTGTCTACCTGCCTCAGCCTGTTTCCTGTTCTCTCAATCATCCAAGGCCTGTCTGCCTCTCCATCCTGTAAGATTTGTGCCTGATTGTTGGTTTTCTTATTTAACCCTTGATTCTGCGACTAATCTGCATTGGGGTCCGACTCCTGTACGATTTGCCCCTGGTTCTTGAAACTTGTTTAAGCAATGAAAGTTTGTACTGGATGACAGCTGATTCTAAAATACCTTATTTTTAAAAGTCACAAGAAATAAAATGTATATTCTTCATTTCACTTTGTCCTATTCTGCATCTTAATCAGGTTTGTATGAGAGTGAATATGTTCTTAAAAATGTACAAAGTGTAATGTTATGTTCTGTAATTACCATGATGACAAAACTAAGAACTAGTGAATAATTTTTATTCCCCCCCAAAAAACCCCTGTTGCTTTACAAACATGTACTTCTGTTTAGAAAAAAAGGTTCACTTCATGTAGAAACACAATGAAAGCCTGCAAAATAAGACGTAATAGACACATTTTTACAACAATCTGCGGCATTGTCACAAAAACGTGTTATTACTCGCACTCAAGCTGATTCTCCTCTCAAAATGAAACATTCTGTTTGCCTTCCTAGAAATGACCTGTGCCAGGCGGAATATAAATGCACCAAAGAGTTGTTTTTGATTTGAAATATCAGACGCTCTCTTCTTTTTGATGGTAACAGATGTCTTCTCAACCATCTGCTTCTGACAGATATTGCTTCAGTGTCCTCCTCTTAACAAATAAAGGACTTCTGAGCATCCCGCACTTACCTACTTACTGAATTCTCGCAAACAATTTTACTTGCCTAGAATATCTTATTTGATTTGTTTTCTAATCCCTGCAGTGCAGTAGATGGGCTATTGATTTTGTCTTGATGTGGCGACAGTGTCGATAATGGCCAATACTAATATGGCTCAGAAAATAGACAGCCTGGATGGAGCTGGGGAGTTATTAAAATCATTGCTATTGAGCTCCGAGGTCCTCAAATGTGCTTGTTAGTATTTTGCCTGGAAAACACTGACAACTGCTGCTGTCTCGACACCAGAGGGGGTCCACTGCCATATTCTTCTAACCCAATCAATGTCAGTAGAGATTCCCTGCATCAAAACACTTCTTTCTGGGGATGGATCTGTGTCTAAACCAGCTCTGTGCTAAGAAATTAGAAAGTGGAGAAATATTTAAAAGGAAACTGTCTATTAAAATGTGTTATGTGATCAGCAAAAGGAGAAAAGGGCTATTGGGATAAGTGGGGAGGTGTGTTTGCTGTAGCGATGACACTTAGCATGTCTTCCTTTGAGTTATGACTGGATAAGAGCCCCTCTTAAGGTTGCAACACATTTCCCAGGCCCCGGTCCTCCTCCCTACAGGATGCAGAGGTTAACTACGAGTTCATAACACGACCTTTCGAACGGCTTAGTCAGCACACACTCCCCCACTCTGACCTCTGCTTCCTCCCCAGGATCCTTCCCTCTTTTCTTTTGCTCAGACAGGAGGTTTTCAGGGGCCATCTCTGATCCGAGATGAAACACTGTTGCCACATCCTCCACCATCACTTCCTCTATGAACTTCTCTCAAATCGACTCTCCTGTCCTCTGGCCTGTTTGGCAAATCCCTAATCCTTGCTCTGCTGAGGAGAGTGGATCAGGAATAAAGAATTTCAATCACTTTTTTAAAACCTGTCTCTGTCCTTTCTCCAAGCCCAACGGCACTTTGAACTGAACATATTTCCACCTTTCCCTCAATTCTCATTCTCTCTTGTCCAGCACGAGTGTTTTTGTGCAACGAGTTTCCATCAGTGACCTGTGGTAGACTGGACTGGACCTGCCAAGTCCAGCTGGGCTAGCAAAAGTTCCCGTGGAGTACATTAAAGACACTCAGAGGTCAGCTTTTTTTAAACTCTGACCTTGGTGAACCACAATATTTCTTCTGAAGTCACTTTGAACATTCAATATGTGAGAAGATTCTTGCTGATTTTTTCATTTTCTTTCAAAATGATGAGTTTTGATCCTGCTATTTGCTTTGATTTCAGACCATATGGTTCTCAAACGAATGTTTTTTGTTGTGTCTGACTACTGAACCATGTTAGTCCTTACAGAAATAATCAACTCCATCATGTGGGATTGATTAGTCTCTATCAGCAGGCTTTGTTCTTTTATGTTCTTTTTAAAAATAAAACAATGCCAGCAACATCTTCTTTTAAGAAGTTACTTAATGTCGACTGAAACCTGTAACATCTGGCCCTAAGCTGGCCCCGTGAGAGCCATAAGAGGTTATCACCCCTGAAAGCTACCCTCCACATGTGCACATATGACAGCCACACTGTAAAGACCTCTGTATTTCCAAGTCCATAGAGGAAAGAGACAGCATTGTTCCAGCCTGCACCCCAAGGGAAGCGGAGGGATCTTTTACACGGTTGTGGTTTTACTGTAAAACATCTCTCTTTCTGCCCTGACTGCGTGTCAGACAGCAGGAAAAGCTTGTCTGGGATTTATTGGCAGTTGCGGATCTGCAGATGATGGACGAATGCCCCTTTGGAGCGTGGGTCTTGTAAAATGCAAAGGCAGGAATACCCCGTAAAATGGTGTTTATTTCTTCTGCATGTCTTGTAGGATCTCAATCTGTTCCCATCGCTCTTTTTTTCCGCCTTTGCTGTGGCCTGTGTGCTCTCCAAAGCTCTCAATCTCTTTCTTAAACCCTTGTACACCTTATTTTATTCAGGTTAAATATAAGGCATTTACTGGCTGGCTTTACTGAGATGCCCTTGACGTTGACTGTACATGTACATTTAACTTCAGCTGGCGTACGTGTGTCTTTATACATGTGGGGGCCTATTGTGTGCAGATTACAATAGCTCTCTTTGTCAGCACCTCACACAATAAGCCTGACAATACAAATAAAAAAAAGTTTACTGAAGAAAAGGTTGTGCTACTGTGAAAATAGACATAACACACAGGATGGTGATGAATTAACTGTAAAACCAACATTACGTGTCACACGTGTAAAGTTCCACAACATGCCTCTAGACCAGTATACGAGTAATGTCTAAAAAGGGTTATTCCCTGACTTGGGGTCCATTCGAAAAAGTCCAAATAATTATTTATTGTTGTACTTATTTGCAGTGCAATTTAGAAGCATGTTGTGTTTTTAAAGGAGATCTCCAACATCACTTTCACCAGTAATCATGTGAGTGTGGGACACCTATTGAGGGGCATTGTGCGTCATTATAATCTCTCATTTCAGCCTGCTGTCTCTTTAAGGCCCTCATCCCCACCTGCCCACTTTCCTCTGATTGGCCAGCTCTGTTTGCAGCCACAGGGAAACTTTTAGTGAGCTTCCGGATGGGCACGTCCTCCAAAGAGCCAGGGGTAGGCGTGTCCAACAACTTTGCTCCATGCTTTGCTCTTACACGTCAGCGGATCCCGACGTCAGGTTCTGGACAAGTCCCGCAAAGTTCTCGTAACGTCTAGTTCAGAGCAGCAGGAAACTATGTCCGGGGGTTACGCTAACTACTGTGTGTCTTGTGCTTAAAAAAAACGTTGCTGAGGTTCAGTATGGACAAAAACCAACATTGTAACATTATATGTATGTGTTTAAATATGGATCAGCATAATAGATCAACTTCAAAGACTTTTAAGCAGCTAAAGCTGTGTGTTGATGTGTGCATGAAAATAAGAGAAGGACAAAACAAAGCAAGACATTTTGTTAGAAGGGAAGTAATGTCAAAAAAAGATTAGGTAATGCAAACACAAAGGTAGAAGAGGAATAAAAATAAGTAAAGACAATGAGGGAAAAAAGTTGTAACGCTCGCAGTTGTTCTTTAGGGATCAATTGACACAGGGGGTAACTAAATATACTCTTCCAGGAGGGGCAACATGTGAGAATGCTTTGTGGGTGTATTAAACCTCTATATCTCTTTTTCAGTCCAAATGTAAACCATAAAGTCAGGCGTACCATTTCTACCTCTGCCCTGCTACAGTGCACTTGAAAGGAACTTTATTTTTGGTGTCCTTAGCATTAAAAATACCCGTAAGAAATTAACAGTGAGCAACAGAGCACGATTTAAATAGGAGTCCACCTCTTCAAGTTTGTTGTGACAGAGAAAAGTTCAAGAGCACTGTTTTTCCATATCAGCCTTGCTGTTTTTTTCTAATCATTTCTGACTGATGCTAACAATAACTTCTGTTTGAAAATGTACCTGTTTTCTTGTGTGTTTTGTGTTGAAAGGGGGATGACAGGCTGAAACTTTGATCATTAGAAGTTTATTTCTCTTAGCGCAAGAAGGCTGAAGGGTAGAACAAAGAGTCAAGCTCTTCTATATTAAAAGACAATAATGCATAATTTTATCTCCTTCACAAAAACACTACTGTGATAATGACACAAATCTGTAGAAATCTCAGCGGTGCCGCTCAGCAGTGTTCAGGCGGAGGACTAATCACTCAGCAGGGGTGACAATTCTGTTAAATAAATTCAAAGGTGCCACATATAAAACTTTCGAAGACTGATAATGACTGTTGGTATGAAAAAATGCTTCATTCATGATTTACAGTTTTTATAAAAATGATAACATCTAAATTCCAAAATAAGTGATCCAAGCTGCCGGAGAGGCAGATGAAAAACACAATTCAAAGAAGCTTATACTGTACTTGGAGAACTTATGGATGGATGTAGACCAACATTTTTTTTCATACAGCTACTAGCAAAAGAAAAACTGACACTTATAATTTATTTGTTTAGCGACACAACTCCTACCCCCCCTCCACTTAGCGCAAGCGGCGGACAAAACTGTCCTCGGCTTGTGCTGCAATTGCCTTCAGCACACTTAAGTTAGCTCGTAGCTTCACATTGCATGTAACTTTTGAATGAGTTGCAACCAAATACTTACATCAAAATTGTATGAATAGTCTGCTTGAGAGTCGGCCAGCTCCTTTGAACTGGTGCTCAATGTCTCTCGGTTAATGTTGGCCCATGACGGATGCGACGGATGGATCCTTTGTTGGTCAGGGGAATTCTTCGACCGCATTTGACAGAGCTGTAGCGAAATGCTACAGCCTTAGATGCTGCTGTGATGTAATCAAATTTTCAAATGAGCCTTCTGGAGGATGCAGCCTCTGAATTGGGACAAAACTTATAACTAAATGTTTGGGGAGACTAAATCTTTGAACAGAGTTTACATTGAAAACCTGAATAAATAGTGCATAAATGAATGGGGACTTTGACATTGAGATGAAACATTGCACTTGCCTGCTAAGACTGGCTGCATTTGAAAAGACTTTGGTTCTATAAATATCACATTCAAGATTTGTTGTGAACGTTTGAAGCAGTGGAGCGTGTCAAGACAATGTCAGAGCAAATAAGGAACTCTAAAGAAGCCCTCGCCGTTTGATCCTGAACAGATGGTACTACATTATATTTACTGCTGTTTTAAATAACTGTAACATTTTGCAGCGTAGCTGTGATTGATCGTAGCTGTCAACATTTTACTGCAGGTTTGCCCTGTCGACATTTTTATGTTATCACTATGGAAAAAAACAAACCATTAATCATGTAATAAGAGGGACATCAGCATAATAAGGTGTTTTGTGTTTAGCACAGAATCCCCCCTTTTCAGGATTCAAATCAAATTTAAATTTATGTAAATTGGCATTAAAAGTGAATTCTTGACCTTGTAAAGTGCAGTTTACAATCTCACAACAATGTCTACTCTGTATAAAAAGGATGATTGTTATTACCTTTTAATCATACTCTGTAAAATGTGAATGTACATTCGTGAGGTCTCCTTTGTATTACCCTTTTAAAACAAATGCATTTACAAAGCTAATTAAAACGGAGAGGGCAGACTAAACATGATGAGAATCTTTATAAAAATCCATTAGAAACCTTTTTGTTTATGATAATCACATATCAAACCTGTTCTGCAACTGAAGAATACAAAGTTTTATTTTGTAAGATTTGATTCTGCCAGTGAGGGTTCACTGCAGCAAAGCTTATGACATCCAGAATCATTCTACCTTGTACTGCAGCTTTGACCCAGAACACCTTTAGTGCAGAAAAGATTTTGTTATTGCCTCTGTGGCAATAATAAGCTGGCCTCCTCACTAAGGGATTACGCTTACAGTCCCATCTATATCCCCGGTGTCGATAGAATGAAACCATCCTCCGTGGAGAGCGCACACCCTTCCCAGCGATACAGTTGTTTCACGTCCACCACTCCAACATCCCTGCCGTACAGTAATCCTATGAGTTATCACCTGTTAACAGAGGAGAACTTCCTCACCTTGAGGCTGCAGTGGGCAGCTTGTCTCCTAATCCATCTAGGAGGTTCCCCTGGCTGACCAAAACAAGACAAAACCTGGTGTCTGTTTTGTATGCCCTTATTTTACCCATTTAGACCTAAGGACGCCTAAAAAAATGTTTGAAATCAACCTCCCAAAACCTGAGGGTTTTCAGAAAAACTGCACAGAATTTCAATGTTTACTAAAATCTTTGTCTCAGCCTCTGTATCAGATAGAGACATCAAAATAAAACATTTGAAATCTTAAAAACTATTGGCTTTAACTGTAAATTAAAATTTCCTTTGCACTCATGTTCATTGCCTTATGAGACGTAGACGTCTCATCAGGTCTTAAAGGTAGAAGCACGCCTGCGTCTCATCAGTTCTAAATTGGTTAAGAGGCAGGACGGTGGAAAGAGTCAGAAACCGGGGAGAGAGAGAGAGAGAGAGAGAGGGGAATGACTTGAGGGAAAGGAGCCACATATTGGATTTGAACCCCGGTCACCCGCTCTCTAGGACTTAAGCCTTGTTAGAGCCCGATATGTAACAACTACCCGAAATGTTATAAAAAAAATGTAATAAAACCTGAAATGTAATAACTGGTCGATAATGTAACAAAATGCTGAGCCCAAAACGTAATAACTTTTTGCCCAAAATGTAACAAGTTGTTACATTTTGTTACATGTTACATGTAACAAGTTGTTACATTTTGGGTCAGTTATTACATTATGGAGCAGGCAAAATATGTTTTCTCCTAATAGTGTAATAATTGGGCAAAAAGTTATTACGTTTTGGGCTCAGCATTTTGTTACATTATCGACCAGTTATTACATTTTGGGTTTTATTAAAAAATGTTTATAACATTTCGGGTCGTTGTTACATTTCAGGTAGTTGTTACATATCGGGCTCTAACAAGCCTCTGTATATGCGTCGCTCTCTAACTGCTTCCGGCGCCCCTATAGTGTCCGTCTTGACGTCATGTTGATATAGTGATGGGATATATGAGTCTGTGGTGTTTTATTTTGAAATTGACTAGCTGCACTATGCGTTCCCGTGTCTGACTTCCTGTCTGGGTCGATTTGCTCTGTTCAAGATGTGCTGGAAGCAGCTCCATTGGACATACACGTAGTGCTTCGGTGTGTGCACTGGAATCATGAATACCGACTCCAGCTCCAGAGTGCGTGGCGCAGATGAAATGCAGTGCACGCGGATCCTGTTGGGTTTGGCAGTTAGAGCATCAGGCTGACATAAGTGAAAACACAGGAGCCAAAGTTTATAGTCGGTTAAACCTCCATGTGGCAAAATCAACAATTAAATTGTCTCAAAGCTTAGAATATATTCATCCTATTACCGTAAAGACCTTAATGAAAAACAATAATTAAATGAAAACAAAATTTAAAAGTCCTGTGAGAATGTTCAAGCTATATACTGTTGGCCAAAGACGAAGTAGTCAAAATCTCTGACGTCCAATTTTATTGGTGAAAAAATATTTCCATATAAGCAGATGTAATTTCAACATTTTCTTAGTTTGCTGAAGTACATCTTTTCAGTACGACTCTCCAACTTCTTTATCTGTCACATACTCACGCTCTCTTGTCAAACTCAAGGTGGCCAGAATGTTTTTTTTGGCAGGAAGTGTTTTTTAGACTTTCTTTTGAGCTCTTCATTATGAAATTGTGTGACAGCAGTAATTCTTGGCTGTCAGACATCAGTGTACTTCTGCAGTAAAGACAAGGGGAGATGATTTTGGCCCATTTTCACTTGTCAGGAATTGATTTCCTACATGGCAGCAAAAAAAACCCTTCCACAAGCCATCAGGAAAATAGGTTTCCTGGAAACTTTTAGGGCTTATTAACCCCCCAAAAACACAATATAAACAAATATGACTAGATTATTTAACCTAGCAACGTTGAGGACACAAACACATTGCAACAGTCTCTCAATGTTACGAAACCCAGCTCTCGGCTGTGTGGTGAATTTGGCATAGTGGACAACTGGATATATTTTTCAGTAAACGAAACGACACAAAACAAGAAATTACTTTTTTGAACCTTTCAGTGCTAAAAACGTTGGAAAACCTTGGAGTAGGTCCCAAAGGAGAACTCTCTCAAGCTGAGCAGTCAGAGAACATTGTACTGCAGATGATACATGGTACAATGCAGAACCCCATGAAAGAGTGCTGTATATACTCACCGAATAATTGTAATAGTATAACCAGTTTTTCAAAAGCAGGACACCAAAAATAAACTAGCTTATTTGGAACCAATAGATGTATTCAAGTAATTAGCACAGCTCAAGTAATTAGCGCAGAAAAAGCCCAATTATCATCAAAGAGAAAATTGGACTTATTGAGGGTCATGAAAATTAAATCTTGGAACCCATCGTTCAGCGTCTGACGACAATATATGCAACTAAAAAAGGAGGCCCATTTTAAGGGACCTTAGTTACAGCCAGAGACTTGTAATAAAGTACAATCAGCCATAAGTTCATTTTCCATGTGATGCCTTTGACAACAGTCCAACAAGAATGGGGTTGTTAGTGAGATAGGACATGTGTGCGAGGATAGTTAGCTGCACTTAGATGAAGGTATCTGTTCATGGTTATTAAAGCTAAATCATTACATGACTGCCAAATATGACTCCAAATGTGTGAACTTCCAGGGACAAGAACTCTTAATAAACAAACACACACCCTTACAGTTATGAAATGAGTCTAAAGTCATACACCAAAGTTCAAATAAAAAAATGTCTCACCTTAATAACCATCAATACAAACTCATTTTAAGGAAATGATTCCTTACTGAAAGAGTGTCCCTGTTTTTGGTGTTGTTTTCTAGCTGAGGCAATGTATCCCCTGTCAACACGGTTTTGGACTTGGCACCTAGTAAAGAAGATTTACACATGTAACCTACTTGTACTCTAAGGTACTCAGTTCAGGTGCTTGGATTTTCTTAAAGCAAGTCGGATCAGTCAGAGCACATTAGATCTGAAATCTCTCTCTCTCTCTCTCTCTCTCTCTCTCTCTCTCTCTCTCTCTCTCTCTCTATCTGTGCCTGTTTCCATGGTATCACTCTGTGTCTTGTTAAATACTAACCAGGATCTGTACGAGGCAGTTTGAACCCTGAAAATAATTAAAAGGTTAGAGGAAATGAATAAATAATTGAGAAAGCCTGTAAGGTCACTGCTGGGATGGCTGTGTAACGAGTAAAAGGTTTCCAGTCGTCCGCTGCCAAGTGGTGAAAAGATGAACATTTCACAGCTTTCACTGTATATTTCACAGTATGACCCCTGAAATTCTAATAGCTGTTCAGCGACCATGCTCTGGTAAAGTTGAAGATGAACCAGCATGTGGTTTGGTGTAACTGAGAGGGATCTGGAGTAATGATGGTTTTCTTAATTAACCCCCTTATCCTCAGTGAGGAGGACCTCTCTGGTCTGCCCTTGCAGTGGATGCGGGATGCTTTGGCAGGAAGGCCCGAGCGTTTTCACATTAATGAGCAACCTTTAATCCGAGTCCAAGACAGAGAAGTCAAAAGTCTGATACTGTACGTCACCACTGGAAAAGAGCCAACGCTGACTTCAGAGTGCGGCCCAGTTTAATCCCATTTTATTAAGTATACTTTTAATTTACGCAAACAGCTCCCTCCTGCAGAAACTGAGTCACATGTGGTTACTTTGATCACAAAATATCCAGACAAGCTTAAAAGGCTTAACTAGTGGACAACTCATTATTAGTAATGCATTTGATCAAGATGCCTCTGAGCTTATTAAGGTAACTGTGACAGACATGAAGACACTTCAGCATTCAGACGGATTGATAAAAATACATAGATTGCGATATAAAAACAGATACAGATACCATCATACCATTAAATGTTGACAGACCGCGTCACGATGTCCTCTCATTCATCAGCTGTAATCAACGCCTCCTCTCAGCTGACATATAAGGAGTCATCATGACTCAAATGTTCATTAGAGTTTCACATATTTTCTCAGGTTCAGATCATGTCCCTTTTTTTCCTTCTCTTCGCAGGATGTTGAATGTTGAGTCACAGAGCCTCATTTCCCAATGTCAACACCCACACAGACTGTCAGAACAGTTGTTCAGCCGGGACAATACCATGACTCAGCCACTCAGCAGTGAGAACAGTGTCCTGATGGTGGATATCAACAGCTTAACTCTTACACAGCACATGCCTGTTCAGAAGCCCAGAACGGTGTTATTAAAAAAGATCCGTACATTTGACTTGTTCCGCTTTGTGTAAGGAAATGTTTTAATATGGAATACATTTGATGAAACAACATCTTCATCACTTGGATTCCCTCTCACAGGTTTGGGCTTGAAATTCTGCTGGTTGAATTGTCAAACACAAGATAATAAAACTGTTAGAAAATTATAATTAGAAGATTTTCGCTCAAAGGATTGGAGGAAGAAAAGAGTAGTCTTTAGCTTGCATCATTCATATCTGTCATTAATACAGTTTTGTTCACAGAAAATGACCAATATCTTAAAGGTCACATATCATCCTCCCTTTTAACCAGTTTAAATAAGTCTCAGAGCTCCCCAAAACATGTCTGTGAAGTTATAAATCCACTCTGATCCTGTATTTGATCATGCCTATACCCTCTATTTCTGTGTCTGTAGCTTTAAATGCAAATGAGCTGTGTTCCACCACATCCCTCTCAAAAAGGGTTTGGGTTTCATTGGCTTTACTGCACCATGTCCTATTCTTTAATTTTTTTTAATTTAATTTTTAATTTTTTAATTTTATATACTTTATTAATCCCCAACGGGGAAATTCTGGTTCGCACTCTGTTATTTTTTAGACATGCCACACACAGGCCCGAAACATGCACAACGAGACCTGTGGACATGCATTAATGGCGCCCCCTGAGCTGGTGGGGGTTCGGTGCCTTCCTCAAGGGCACCTCGGCATTGCTCGAGAAGTGGTCTGGCACCTCTCCAGCTACCAGACCAACTTCCATACTTCCACATTGGGGGGGCCTACTGCCCTTTGTGATGTCATGAAGGGAAGATCTCCAAACGGCCTGTTTGAGCACACATTTTCTGAGAAGTGGAGCAGGCAAAAGATGGAGAGGATGGACTCTTTTCTCATAATTGGGGGGGTTTGTAGACAGACTATGGACACATATTAGTGTTAGAAAAACATTGTGAAGTGTATTTTCCATAATATGTGACCTTTAAGTTCCCTGTAGCCACTTAGCACTACTGTACAACAACACATACCTTCAGAAGGTCAACACTCTTCATCTCTTATGTACAGGTCTACTTACAGATGCTCTTTAACTGTTTATAGGTTTCTTCTTTTAAATTGCACATATATTTCTATTCCTGCACAGGTTTTGTACATTTCATTATATAAGTTGTATAGGTCTATTTTTAATTGCACAGGTTTAATTTTCATTTTAATTTTTTATTCTTATATATAGGGGCTCCTTAAATCTTTGTTGTCGGGTTAATATATGTATGGGAGGGGGGACAGCGGGTGTTTATGTAACAATTGCTATGTGTCTTGCATGTTTGTATACTGCTACTGGATGCCTTGAATTTCCCTCGGGATCAATAAAGTATCTATCTATCTATCTATCTATCTATCTATCTATCTATCTATCTATCTATCTATCTATCTATCTATCTATCTATCTATCTATCTATCTATCTATCTATCTATCTATCTATCTATCTTAGCAACACCCCATTGTTCAAATTATAACAGAAGGTTCAGAGGAATGTAGGAAGGGCTCAAATAACAGACGACACATAGCAACGGCTACTGTAACCCTGGTCAGAATATACAGTATATATCTAAAAATATGTTTAAATTATTTTCTGTGTGAATCTAAATGATGAGACCTAAATTAAATGCATTGATGTAGCGTAGTTAAAATCCCACGGTTTCTTGCCTTAAATCTCACATGGTTTTGTCAACCAATCAGAGCACCTGACTGGCGTTTTATGCAGGAAGCAGCAGTAGCGTCAGATTGTCTCACAGACAGAGTTTCAGAGGGAGATTTAAAAAACAAACTGTCTAAATTGAAATCTAAAAAAGATATATATTTTAAAGGTAAATGTGTGCTACACTAACAATGTCCATTTCCAGCTGCTTAACTACCTGTACTGCTGCTGGAATCTAAGTGACATAACTATATTTGTGTGCCCTTTGACAAATGTAATCCATCAGTGTCAAATTAGCCGTATAGTGAGAGTGTCCAAGTTCAGTAAAATGTATAAATCTAGACCCACCATTAAAGTTTCAGACCTCATTTTGTAAAAGAAACACAATATACTTTTTTGTGTGTAAGCTGAGCCATTATAAAGCAATCTTTACCGTTAATTTAGAGCTGAAATACAAGTAGTTTCTAAGGTATTCCAGCAATAAAATATTATTTTTGCACATCTGCAGAAGCAGTTCAGCTGATCATTAGCTTGTCCAGACTCAATTGTGGTTTTGACAAAATTAGCTTTTACTACCATACCTGAAATCTGGATTTGTGTTCTATGAATCTATCCTGGAATATGTAGAGCCTGAACACAGGTCTGTCTGCGTGTGTGTGTGTGTGTGTGTGTGTGTGTGTGTCTGCGTGTGTGTGTGTGTGTGTGTGTGTAAGAAACTCAGTACCAGTCTGACGCCAGCACCACAGGGTGTCTGGTCTCGGCTCAGCCCCCAATCCCCACCCTTCCACCTAAAACCAAGACGCACGCAACACCACACACTCTCTCACGCACATGTTTCTGCGGCTGTGTTAATCCCATTGCTATGTAGAAGGCAGTACCACAGGGACTCCCATCCACCTACCTGTCAGCCCCCTCCAGATCAATTCTCAAGTGGCTAAATGCAAACACGTAGGAGGCCCAGCGGGGGAGCCGACACATCCAAAAGGCCGACATCTCAGACCTCATCTCTGCTCTGTGGCGTCATCTCGAAATCCAAAAACAAATGGGACATTCCACACGTATGCACGTTTAGTGCAGCGAGTTCACAAGCTTAAGATGCATTCCACTGAAGATAACAGTTCAAGAAAACACCTTTAAAAAAACCCTGACATGCACCAATGTGTTTGTTCAACATCTCATACATTACCAAAGCAATAAAACATGTTTCCCTAATATGGATGAGAAATATTTTATCGATTTTCTTATCAACAGCTGGAGAAAAAATCTGCAGTCACTCAATTCATATTGAATCGGAATCCGACTCTGGCAAATCAACTGTGATAAAGTATTTTTAATAAAATGTGTAGCCTATATGGATTTGAAAATGTTCCTTTATCCAAATACAAGACCTGTCTTTGGATATCAGTGAAACAGCTCAAGGATTTTGTTTACCTTGTCTAACCTTCCATTCCAATGAAGGAAAAGTGGAGGCAGCCAATGCATGAGTGCAAAACAAATACGCTGTTTTCCCTCCCATTGCAGCTAGAGACAGGGAGAACAAATGGCAGGGATTTCTAAATTCACCCCCTCTCTGTCTTCCACTCCTCCTCCCTCTCCTCTGTCTTTCCCCCTCTCCCCACTCGCCTGCAGATGGCGAATGCCATATTAGATGTTTTCTTTCTGCACATCAAACCAGAGGTCACAGCTGCACTGCTCCTAAACCAGCCGCAGATGTGTCGGCACAGTTACCTGACAACCACTGCAGATGGAACACTTTCTGAGGCTGAAAGTTTTTGGTTTTTTTTAAGCACAAAAAACAAGTGTTGTTTAGCCAGTAAGGAGTTTTGGCTCCCCTGGGAGAGCCAGTGAGATCAGAGAAGCAGAATATAGACACGTTTGCTAAGTTTTTGCACTTCCAGCAGCTGGAGTGTTGACAGAATTGAAAGGAGACAGGAAGGCAAAAGGGGTGTAACAGAGATTTGTAACTGTTTGGACAATGTTGTGTAAAATATAAGGGCCTGGCTTGAATATTAATGAGTTAAATAATTTATTTATGTTTCGTCTTTGACAGAGCAAAGCGCACGTGCTATCAGGCTTGGCCCGCGGAGCACCGAGGGGAGAAGGCCTTGTCAGCAGTATGTTTGGTCTGTCAGATAGATTAACATGTTAAAATATGTACATACTAAAAACACTCAGCGATTTACATGATCACGCCGTCCCAGGGTGCTGCTGCAAGCAGGAAAGGAAGACTAATACGTTCTCGAATACACTCCAATAATGAGATTTACATCCCAATTTTAGCAACCACCTATTATAATCTGTGGTGTGCCAAGGCTGTACGTGACTGAGACTGTGTAACGCACTCATTTGAATATGGACTGGACGTTTAATCAAATACCAGAGTTCCCAGCAGGATTTGTCAATTAGATTTTTTTTTTTTTATTAAACATCTTTAAGAAAATTCCATTGTGGCTCTTTAATCACTGAAATATTTGCATATCATGATGAACTTTCAGATTGGTGATGACACATTTTATCTTTTGGGACTTACATTGACATTACTACTCCTGCTGGAGCCATTACAATATGCAGTGTGAAAGTCATAAACTTTTATACAGGGCTTTTCTCAAGGCTCTCTTCATTCACTTTGTAGCGGTAAATCAGCAATGTCACGAGGGTGTCAATAGATTTCAATGGATTCATTGGACAAACTGGTGCATTTTGCTGTTTTTTTTAAAATGTTCATTAAAGAGGATTATCATTGAAATAATCACCCAGTATTGTGCTTAATTAAATGATGGAAGCAGAAATCAAATGCTTGAGGCTGTCTTGCTTTATGTTGACTGATAATGATACTGCAGTGTAATAAAGTAAGAGACCCTTCCACCACATATGTTGCCTATAAAGCATCATATGTGTGTCTTAGAAAAACTTACGGCTGGTATCTCCACTGGTTTATATCCCTCTGCTACCACTGATATTTATGATGGGTTATAAAAGAGCTTCCAAAATGATCATATTTTTATGTTTAAAGGCAGGGTTCGTCATTTTCTCCAGATACACTTTTTAAGATTTTGGTTGAAATTGTCTTTAGGTCGTGACAGAAATTAATAATTCATGTGCTCTGAAAAAGGAACAAAGAAAATACGTCATCTGTAGCAGTTGTAAGCATGTCATTGTAAAAACTTCGACCAATGTCTGCCACGAGGAACCAATTCGATTAACCAATCACGCCTTCCCGTCTCCCTCCTCGTTCTCTACCCCTTGTGGAACACTCTCAAACGGCGTCACCAATGACAGAATTTACTGGGAGTTTGTCGTTGGCTATTGTGAGTAGTAAAATACTCACGTTTTCTTTTTGACATGTATTATGATCAAGTTTAGTGTTTCTACTGAATGAGGCATGAGACGACACAATGCAAGCGATGAGCTGAGGTCCGCTTCAGGAGCAACAGTGCTGTGCATGTAAGGGAGGGGCGTGGCTTTTGAGGGCGCACGGAGGGGAGGGGGTGGGTGTAGATGGAGCACTGAGGGAATGCTACTTTCAAAATCATGCTAGTTTCCGAAACATTTCCAACCCTGCCTTTAATGTTTCACTCATGGATAAAACATTAAAGCCAAGCTCTCCTGAGAAGCAGACATTCGCCCGGCTGTTGTTGTTGTTGAATGTTGATTGTATATGTACAATGTTTCCAAGTATTTTGAAGACCGGGTCTATACGTCTGTAATTTATCAGTCATTTTCTGAGAAGCTATCAGGAAACAACTTTATAGAAAAGTAATCGCAAAGACAAATCTAAAGACTTTTTTTATTACATAGAGTCTTCCCATTTTACAGGTGTATTCAAACAATAGGTGATTATGTAGAGATCTTTCCTTTGTTTTATTTCACGAGTTAAATTGATCCACTTTAGTATCATTCAAAAACCATTAATACATTTATAACTTAAACCCTTTTTAATTTTGTTTTATTGTGTGATTATTCTCATTTTCTTTGCACTGATGGAAGAGTCAATCACCAGTGATTAAAATGGTGACTTAATCATTTTCTTTTTTTCCCCCATTTGTAGCGGTGTTACGTTCCCCGAGATGGCTAGTGGATGAAGGGAGTAACAATAAAATAAAACCCAGGCAAAAGAAGTAGGAACTAAATATAAGCAAAGTTTCAAATGAAGTAAACTAAAGACAAATGTTCAACACAAAACAAGTTTCCTCCACTACACCAACAAAATAGAAGCCATTCTAATCTAAACTAAAAGTCAAAACTAACAGGCAAAATCAACAAGAACAGTAAGGCCTGAATCAAAATCACACTCCTTCCACAGAAAGCGTACACTAAAGTTTGCCTTGACGTCAAGACACTCACAGCAGAATTACCCACTGGCTGCCTCCTCTCTTTATAGCTCAGCCCCTCGCTCAAAAGCGCTTTATACTGCAGCTCACACCTACACATTCACACACTAATGGTAGAGGAAAGTGACCATCAGAGGTAACTACTCTCATTCATACGCCGTCGATGAAGCAGAAGGAGTAACTTGGGGTTAAGTGTCTTGCCCAAGAACACATCCGGTATGTAGTTGCAGGAGCTGAGGATCAAACCCCCGACCTTCCGGTTAAGAGACGACTGACTCTACCACTGACCCACAGCCGCCCCAATAAAGCTACTAGTAATGTTCAAGCTTAGCTCAAAATGTTTCCCAGCATGTAATTCTAGTTTGGTTGAGCCTACAAGGATAGATGTGAGAAGAATATTTAAATTGAAAAATGCGTTCAATGGGTCTTTATTGAAATGAGTATACAGTTTGTATACAGACTGTACTCTTCAAAGCTGAGGGGAGTCAAATAAAGTACATTCAAGTTTGCAGATTATAGAGCTGATTTGATTAGTATGCAAAAGAATACCTGAAAAGATCTGATGTTTGGTTTAATGATTGAACACAAGTTAAGCACAATCAGCAAAGACTGTACCACAACTTCTCTGTTCTTTCAAACATCTGCACAGATGTCGCAGCTTCCATACCATCACTGAACCAGGGACATTTAAAGTCTTGCCAAAAATAGCTCAGACACTATGAAATAAAACAATCTAATCAATAATCAAAGCGCACTTTGAGTCTTCAGTCTTCAAATATTGACACGAAGAAATGCACAGAAGCTCAGACACAGCATGTCGCGACAACAAGCATTCATTGATGTCCAATGGAGCCGGACTGGTTGTAGTCCTTGACCCCGACAATCCCTGAGGGGTCAAGGCCTATTGGTGTTTCCTCCCTGCCCGTCAACACTGCCTCAGCTGCCAGGAATACAGCTCCGACTTCAACTGTGACCCTGTGATGCTGCTCTGCGACTGGCTGACATGCTGGTCAGATCAGCAAGGGCCATGCCTCTGGAGGATCCAGGTCTGTGTGGTCTGGGTGGAGACCTTGGTAAAGGAGAGGCTCGTTGATTTTCTCTCTATATATCTATATTTGTATGCGTGTGTGTGTGTGTGTGTGTGTGTGTGTGTGTGTGTGTGTGTGTGTGTGTGTGCGTGTGTGTGTGTGTGTGTGTGTGTCATTTCATTGAGAAGAAAACAAGAATGTATGCTTCTGTATGTGTGTGCGGTCTCATGCAAACTGGGCTCCAGCCAGGATTAGATTTTTTTCCCCATGCGCTCCTCACTCTGTTCTTTTTATCCTCAGGCGAACGGACGTTTTAATTACAACCAGTTTGGTTAACTGGAAATGTGAACCCAGGAAGCAAGACAGTGCCAAGAAAGTTTGTCCTTTGATCGGCTCACCGACGGAGCGGCTGGTGGTCTACAGTACAGAAAGTTTAGGGTTCCACAGTACCCCTGATTGTCACGCTTTTACTCATGAAATTAGTTCAATAAGGAGATAATAATTGGAAATGGATCAAATTTTATTGAGTTAGCAACAAAGAAACCGTTGGCAGCAGAACTCCATCAACATGTCACGTATTCATTAAATGTAGGCCCATGGAAAAACAGGACCACTGCAGAGTCGAGACGCCGATGGAACAATCTGTCGATTGTCATGGTGGTGGAGAAGGGGAGGTCTGATCAAAGGGGTATTACAAGAATTGCATTAAAAAATGATTGGTTCAAATTACATAAAAGGAAATATGGTTGGTCTTATATTAGGAGGTACTACTTTCTTGAACATGAAAAGGCCAACTCCATTGTAAAGCAGAGTTAATACAGTATAAGTGATGAGAACTTCAACAAAAGGAAAACATCATGATTTCCTGGGTGAAAGTTACAATACAACTGGAGACATGTTTTACTCAATGTACGACTGTGCCCTACTTGCTGATCATTTTTCATGAGTAATGCTAGCCAATCAATTTTCATCATACCAAAAATGATTGACAGTATAGTACCAAATCACAGAAAACATTATAATAAGACCCATAATATTTAATCTGTTCACTTTGCCCATGGTGGATTAAGTTGAGTCTCTAACTAATATTACAAACACATGGGCACAGTGACAAGGAAACACTCCCTTTAAACAGGCAGAAACCTTGAGCAGAGTAAGACTTATTGGTAGACAGCCATCTGCGACTTCATCGTCTGAGGAAATGAAATGAAGGAAGAGACACTAAGTTGGCTCTGCTGCATTGATAACCATGATCTTAAAGTTGGTGACTTTATGGTTTTTGGTGACAAAATAGTTGTTCATCGGAAACACTATGTTTCAAAGCAACGCAGGTAGACACAACATGGTGATATATTACAGTTACCACTGCCTTACAGGACAACGCAGCATAAATAGAGTTTACACTGGACTGTTTCAGGACAGCCTTCATTACATGTTATATTAGACTAACAAGTTATAACTAGCTTACTATGTTGCATTTATCGGCTGAGTGGGTGAAAGTGGTCACATAAACAGGTCTCAATGTGAAGCGTGGTAGCAGTAGGATGAACATTGGCGTGCACTGCCTGTAAGTTCTGGACTTCTCATGCATTTAGCCTTCAAGGCAAAGTGACATACAGGAGAATGATAAGCTGTAACATGCCAGAGTTTACCATGAGTCAAGTTGTATTACCTGCAACCAGATAGAAAACAATTGCGGAGTGAATCGTCATCAGAAACATTATGTTACAAAGCAACGCAGGCAGACACAACTGGTGATACATCACAGTTACCACTGCCTTACTGACAAACTGGAACGTCTGACGACAGCCTTCATTGCATGTTATATTAGCCTTACAAGACATATTTAGCATGTTGCATTATCCGACTGAGTGGGTGAAAGTTACTAAGTACATGAGTTCTGTACACATTTAAACGCACAGTATGTAAAATACGCTGCCAGGGGGCTCTCAATCAAAACAATAACAAAAGATGACGTCGTGTCTCGCGGGGAATCATGCGAGTGTTCCCCCCGCCCCTCCCCCTCCGTTTAAAACGAACTCCGTGTTGAACGTAGTCAATATGAACGGGCGAAACCGACCTGAGAAAGAGAATATGTTTACCGACAATGTATCCAAGTATAATTTACATGACGTTTTTATAACAGCAGCACATACAGCCACAGTACAGCAACGTTCAGTAGCAGCTAGCGCTAGCTTATGCAGCGGTCTTTGACGTAACATCCGGTGTTTCCTTGGCAACGATCAACATTTCGTGTCTGTCGTGGCGGCCGCCAACAAGACACGGTCCGTTACAACTATAAAATTACGGATTTATCTGGCTTCGATAACTGTTGGAAATATTTGAGGTGATGTAAGTAATCAACAATAAAATATATATAACAAGGGTTTAGTCTTTTTTTAATTTGCATATTTTAATGTAAACATTAGCAACCAAATTCTACATATTATACCTTTAAAGAAGCCTACTTGTACTTCACTTGTCTATTTGCTGTCATATTTACTTAAATTCAACTCTCTGAATCTCTGAGGCAGAAAAATACATCTTACTCTACTGAATTTATACACACTCTTTAGTTTGTCTGCTAGTTACTTCTCCGGTTCAGTTTAATAATTCAAAATATGATTTATAAATTATTTGTCAGGATGTCTTTATTATATGTTGTGGGAAATCACAGGGTATCATGCAATATGTAAATAAATCCATTTTCTATCACTGAATAAACGGAGCTCCAGCTGTATCAGCTGCAACAACAAAGTGAAGGATGCATGAATGCATTAAAAATTAGAATAAGATATTATAATGAATATACTGTAAAGGGTCCATTTTTCAAAAGTGACTCTTTTTTTCTGACGCTTTTATACTCTTCTGTCATTTTGAGTACAGTGCTAAAAATGTAAGAGGGTGTTTCTGTGTTATTACTACTTTAGGCTGCTATGTAGGCTACTTATAACACTGTCCTATTTGGTATCAAAACAAGGTCACCATTTCTCATGATCTAATGTCAAAAAGCTCCAAAAAGTTTAATGAGAATGTTACAATCTCCTATGGTAGATCTTCCCCGGATACCCCTACCTCCATTTTTTTTGTATCTAGTCATATTTTTCACTCCTGGGGTGACTGTGGGTCAGTGGTTGAGTCGGTCGACTCTCCACTGGAAGTTTAGGCTTTCGATCCCCAGCTCCTGCAGCCACATATATGATGTGTCCTTGGGCAAGACACTTAACCACAAGTTACTCCCCCTGCTTCGTCGGTGTATGGATGGGATTGGTTAATACTAATGGTCACTTTACATAGAAGCAGCTGCCATCAGTGTGTCAATGGCTGTGAATGGGTAGGTGTGACCTGCGGTGTGAAAGCGCTTTGAGTAGTCAAAAGACTAGAAAAGCATTATACAGGCTCAAGTCCATTTACCATTATTACTGTTATTTGTATAGGCATACAATGCACTTGACTGTAGGTCACCTTTTCAGCCATTTATAGGTTAAAAGAAGCAACAAGTACGGTCTGTCCCATTAGATCTCCAGCTTTCAAAAAAATTGAAACGTGTCAGTTTTATTTCTTATATAGAAAACACCATTTTAAATCACAGGGGCTTGTCTCGTGAGTCCCCCTTTAACTAGTTTTATATGTCAAGAATTGTCAGTCAAAAGATTTGTTTTGCTTTAATCCCTTTAGTCTTTGTTAGTGTTTTATGTGTATCATCTATTTCACAGCACATTCGTATAATAGTTGTAAAAGGGCTGTAATACCCTTGATAAGGATCCTTACTCTAATAAAGTTTACTCCAGAGCTGCTAATGGCAGCTATTACACCATAGGTTTATTCATTATCATTGTATTCAGTAAGTGTATTAGCGTTAGAAATGTCAATGTATTCATCACAGCCAGCAGAGGATCAGATCTGTTCAAAGCGGCAGAGATGTAAGGACTCAGCAAATTTGCCATCTGCATTAGTCAAAACTGAATGCTGTTATCTCCTTGCTCAGTCTCCTCCGCATGTGTAATGAGGGCTGCTGGAAGCTTTTCAGACTGCTCAGAGCGGAGAGATGGCACGCGTCTCCAACCAGCCGACTTCCAACTGACAAGCCTTCCCATACACCCCCTCCTCTTTCCACCAATTAGCTCCAGTATTAGCATATGCACTCTATTTGCATGAGCAACGACTAATTCCTGATGTCATCGCACAGCTGTCGAAGTGGGTTAGCCAGGCTAGCAGTCAGAGAGATGCCTGTCTGTTCTGCTGCCTCGATGTTGGAGCAGGCTTCAACAGGGAGTCAAATAACATACATGCACATCCACTTTTTCGCAATCATCCAAGTGGAGCATCACTGCCACAAGATTCACATCTCTAGTTAGCCTCGTCAGTTACGGCCTTGTGTTGGGACTCGAGTGTGTGATCAGTGCAAAATGAACAGCGCCACTGTGATGTTGAGATAAACTTTAAGGATGCTGGTGGTATTTCCTGTTTGCTTGTGTGATGGAAAACACAATCCTAGACCAGTGCCAGAGTAAACAATCATGAAGAAATTGTTGTGATAATGTTTCAAGTGTTTGCGTAGGGAAGCTGCTTGTAGCATGCTTGTTTGGGTCCAGTGGCTGAGAGGGTTGACAATATCAGGGTGTGTTCTGACATGATTCTTAGAATTAGTCTTCAAGATTTATATCAGGAATCATTTTCCCACACACTTCACAAGAAATAACTTTGCATGCAGCCCAGGGAAATGTGGCTGTAAATCCTTATTTTCAATTTAAAATATTAAACTCAATCATGATCATTCATGGATATATGAGGCTATCAGACTCCAACCGTAAATACACTTTCTTCCAAGCCACCACATAGGATAATTTTCACATATCCAATGCCATAAACAATCTAATTAGTTCCACAGTATATCTCTATGTTATGTTGTGACTCCAGCTCGAGAAAAAAAATGAAGTTACAGTTGTTGTTGTTGTTGTGGGTAAAGTAAAGTGAAGTATTAAAAGAGAAGTAAAATAGTGCTACAGTTACAAAGAGAGGCTAAATTAAAGGGCCAACGAGTTCTGTATAAATCAATAAATAAGGAAATCAGAAAGAGGAGTCTTAACTGCAGCTATGGATCAGTGGTAGAGTCGGTCGTCTCTCTGAACCGGAAGGTTGGGGGTTCGATCCTCAGCTCCTTTGCCACATGTTCGATGTGTCCTTGGGCAAGACACTTAACCCCAAGTTTCCCCCACTGCTTCGCCTGTGGCATGTGAATGTGTATGAATGGGACAAGTTCATACTGATGGACACTTTACATAGCAGCCTCTGGCATCAGTGTGTGAATGGGCACATCATGCGGTGTAAAAGCACTTTGAGTAGTCAGAATACAAGAAAAGCGCGACAAGCTCAAGTCCATTGACCATTTTAACTAGAGTTTTAAAAACTAACTACTTTGTTAATGAAAACAAATAAAAAAAAACGAACTGCCTACTCTGACTAATCAAATTGAACAACAAAACAGCACCCCTAACTAACGAGTGTGTGTGAATGTGTGCTCCTTAAATCGAACTAATGCCTAACACGAAACGGTCTGAACGACCTCCTACAAAGTTAAGCAACGTTTTGTATAACAGTAAGTGCTCTCCTCTGATTGGCTGATTAATTGGACTTCTCACAGCACAGGTGGATGGCATCAGCCACAAGAATGCACCACCCCACATTCCAACACACACACATCCCCACACACTCACAGAGCGCTCCAAAAGAGAAGTGAAACCACACACAAAGAAGGGGGGCGTGGCCATACAAATGCTTTCCATAAAAAGCTATTTTTTGTGCCATTAAAATTACAATTTTGCCAGAGTTGTTCTGTAACCTTGCCTCCTACAGTTTGATAATTACAATTATCTCCTTTTTAACAAGTTATGAGTCCTAGATTTACTACTGACAACCTCTAGCTCAGTCACCCACCCTGTTTTTCTTCTTAGCTTTCTATCCCTCGTAGAGGGTTACTCACTTCTCAGGGGAGAACATTCTCACACAACACAATTTATATACTGCAAGAAAACTGTTTTTTGGGATGCAGAATGGAAATGGGAAAGAGGCTCCACTTTCCCTGATAGAAGCTGGTCATTAAAACCATTTTAGGATTGCAGTTTTGTTGGGAGAAAGTTGCATAATGTTGCTTTAAAAGAAAACAATGCTACGTGACAGTTTGGCAGTGTAACGTTGTTACGTGTAATCCTATGAGAACAATAATTGAATAAATCACTTTGTTCCTTTTGTTCTTTTTGCTGCAGTAATGGATTCCATACTGTACTCTGTCAGCCTCTTTGTCTGCATACACATACTGTATGTAGCACATCTACATGTTATCTTTGTAGCTGTCAAACCAATAAGGGTTTAAACAAACATGTCCTGTTATTAATGTAAAGGGAGTGCTAAATGCTGCTGTGATTGATGATGTTAAAGGCAAGAACAACAGCATGTAGGCCAGAGGACGGACTTATCACACGAAAGAAAAACAAAGATAAACAGTAATCGCCAGGGTAAGACCCTTTGGCTGCAGCCACCGCTTACTTATTTCCTCTGCTTACTAAAGTGCTATGTGTCCTAGTGAAATGAATTACTGTGTTTAAGTTAGATTGAATTATGTGCCCAAAGGAGTTTTTTTTCTTTCTTGTATTTATTTAAAATGTGAATCTTGCACGATATCTCTGCAAAACAAACTCAGAAATTCAAGCTGTCTTTGTTTTAAAGCTTGACAAGCTGGAGATTTCTATGAGCCATACTGGAGACGACTTCCTAATTAAGTGGGTCAGACTCTGCAAAGGGGTTCACTGCAGCATAGACTGTAAATATTAATGGACGAAGCCTGAGTGACGTCACCCATTACTGCAGGGGGGTTTAGAGTCCCATCAAAGGCGGTGGCCATGCTGGAAATGCTATCTCAACCTAACTTTCAGTCATCCAAACGACAGGCTAAGGTTTTAAGCCTCTTATCAAATCATTACATCGCGCCTGCCTGTCAATCAGTACAGCTTCGGCCTTCTTGTGAATAACTGTTTTCTTTCATAAAATCATAACTGACGAGTTATTAAAAAATTCACCCCCGTACAGTGTGTGCCGATCAAGACATGAGCTAATCAGACCAATTTTGTTTTTTGAACCAGGCTGTAAACATGTAGATTTCTGCTGTAAAAATTGTCTTTTTTGAATGGGTGTATCTGTGACTTCTTGTGCCTCAAGTGGACACTCGATGAACTACAGGATTTTACACTTCCACATCAGCTTTATTTTTCTTCAACAGAGGTTGCTGCTTGGACTGCAGGAGCTGAGGATCAAACCAAACCTCCAACCTTCGTGCTGAGAGATGACCAACTCTACCACTGAACGCCAGCTGCCCCTTTAGCCATTTTAGGCCAATGAAAACTTTTGAAAATCCATATGTGCACTGACAGTTGCTATATAAGTTGGCCAATTCTAGCGGAAACTGTTGATCCAAATACATACAAAATACACTTTACAGCTAGAGAATAATCAACGACTGACTTTAGCGTAAGCTTTAGCTTGGCCTGTCATCAGAAGGCTTCAGCTTGATTAGCTCTTATTAGTTCTATCAGTCCTGTTCGACTGTTTCTCTGGTTTCTCTTGACTGATACTCTTGTTTATTTAACCTACAACTTTTACAAACTGTTGGTGCATTAGCTACTATGGTTTTCATTGGTAAAACAAGACAAAAACTTAGACACAAGTCTTAAATCTACCTACATTTTAAACATGTATGTAGACACAGCCACTTATATGTGCTTGGATTTCCCTGCAAAGCTTACAGTCTTAACTGACTACAGGAAAATGGGATGTTGAAATGTTTGTGCCAACTCGGTGAACGTCTTGGCAGACCTATGGTAATATTTCAAGAATGAGTCGTCTCTCATTAACGTAACTAGAGAAGGAATGACACAATCCTCAGTTCTTGTTGGTTTTCTTCTAACTTGGATCCCAGCGTCAACACCGTGAAGGAATATTACAAGGCACAGTAGTGAGTCTTCCTGTCTCTCATGCTTGCCATCACACTGTAATGCCTGACAATTAAGATCTAATCTATTCCAGTGGCTCTCACTGCTAGCATGCCAGCCCACCGCTGATCAAGATAAGCAACAATCGCTTTGATTCCTGAATTAGAGCGTATGAACTGCTGTCCCCATCTGCTCACGTTACTGAATACACTGCAGCAATCTTTGATCTACCAAATATTACACTTGGCAAGGGTTTCAGGTTGACGAACAAAATAAGGTAGAAAGAAAAAGCATTTCTGCCTTTGGAATGTTTCAGTGTTTTTTACCCCAACCACAGCTTTTGTTCTGGGCTTTGCCTTTCCAATAATAAATAATGCATCTGGTTCATTAGTTTGTTCACTCCAAGGTGGACAGGGGAACTCTGTTTCACCTCAAGGTCATAAATCAAGCAGAAAAAGCTGTCAGGAGTAGGAACTGGGAGTCGCAACATGCCTTCACTTGCTCCGAAATTTGCCAAATGTCAGATCCTATAGAATTTTTGGTACCCGCATGTCCTCCCAGGCATGTTAATGATGGAACCCGTGACAAATATGTGTGTGAGATATTTGGCAAAGAGGAGTTGTGTTTGATTTAGTTGGCTTAGAAAGAGCTGCGTTTCAACCTCAGTAAGGCTGGCAAGTTAAGTCTGGCAAGAAAATGTTGAACTTTTCCGTGAATCGCTCGCTAATGATGATGGGAAACGGAGCGGTGAAGGGGCAGCTGGACACAATAGCTCCTCCCTTTATTAGCTGTTTATTCCTCTCATTATTTAAAGGCGCACTTCTCTTGATATCATGTAACCCCATGTGTGGGATTGCGAGACACATGCTATGGAAAAACTCAATTTCTCTTGTGTACATATATTTGTTGTTCTGTGACTGTTTGCCTCCAGTCCTCCATCTGGGCCCTGCAGCCGTTCGGCAACATTGTCATGCTGTCTTTACTTCATATTTGGACCAATGGGATGATGCTACTCTTTCCATGGGCTAACCCAAGCTGTGCTCTCACTCTGCCTCACTGTTGGCCAGCTTTGTCAGCGACAGTGGATTGCATGCCTTATTCACTGTGTATTTTATGCATTCATTTGGGAAGTTGGCGTTTTAAGAAATCATCCTGACATGGATATTTTAAATACAAATAAATCTTCACAATTTGAGTGCACTGGAAAGGCAGGGCAGACATCCAGCAACCATTGCCTCATACAGTACAGCATGTATTCCTCTTAATAAAGCCTTTTTTCACACTCCATTCATTCAGTGTGTGCCCGGGGCAATGATCAACTGATACAGTCCGGTCACAATGCTCTCCATAATTAGATCTTTCCCTAATTAATAATTTCTGAGAAAATCATGACAGCAAGAGTCACATGACTGTCAGGATAAAGAGATGTGTGTGCAGTAATTGTGTGTGTATTTATATCACTGTGTGTGTGAGCCGCCTGCTGCTTCTCTGGGTTCGTTTGGGTGGCAGCAGCCCAGGGAGTTTTGCTCTCATTAGGAGCGCCATGGGCCAACTCGGCATTACTCCATCCATGACAAAAATTCGACTTGAGAAATGGCCAGTGTGAATGACGGAAAGAGCCAGCTGGTGAGAACGACACATTCCCTGTAGGCAGACCACAACAGTGTACGTTAGAGTCATGAAATGGGAGCTTTGTATTTGACAAAGTATCGTCTCCCAGAATCCTTTTTTCAAAGTCTACTAATCATTATCCTTGTGCATAAGGCCTGCATTAATGGAGTAGAAAATGTGTCTCATTAACAGTCATTTAAATTCACACGTGCGTAAATTGAACATGTGATGATGGATGCATGAGCATTGTTCTTAAAATGACCTGCTCTTAACTGTAAGAGGGATCTGTACACTGATGGGGCTTTGGAAATCTTAGAAAATACATTTTTGTACAACAAAGACAATTTATTTGGCGGCTCAGCACAAGGTTTCCCTGCTGCATTAAACTGTCTTTTTGCTCTGTAGCCAAGAACTCTGTGTGTTTTGCATTGCAATAAATCTCTTAAATGGCACCCACTTACCAACAGTCCCACCTAAGAGACATTCAGGGTGTGGGACTGTACACATGAGAGGTGAGAGAAGGGAAAACAGAAAGAAAGAAACAGAAGAAGCGGTATTTGGAGAGAAGTAACTCTTCCTGCTATGCACACCTGACACAAGTAAGAAAGGTGTGGAGGCTTTAAAACCAATCTGTAAAGATTATAGCAGTGTCTTTAGGCGAGCATTTCTGAGGGGCAAGTTGCAATAAATCTTCAGGGGCCACAAAAGTAAAAACAGTAGTTGAAAGCAATGCATTCATATTGTGTGCCTTATTAAATTAATATTGCATTAAAAAAAACACTTAATGACCTTATAGAGTGATGGAAAAAAATCATGAAAGAAAAAAGTACCTTTTCACAATCAATTAACATATTCAACCAGTACCAATTGTTTAAAGACTAACTGTATATTCAAATACTTCAAATGCTGAAAAGGACATTTCAAATGAAGCTTGTTGCTTGTTCTTCAATTTATTTTCATCTTTTAATAGATATGTCTGTGTAACTTATCAAACCACTCTTGCAGAAGCATCATATTGTCTGATGTCATCATTCCCCAAATACCTCAAAATGACTACAGCCTCGTGTTCGTTGCTAGGCTGGTTTACTGTTTACCCTTTGTCACACTTCATTGTTTAATGACAATTAAGAACAAGCTGCAGACAAACCCTTACAAAATAATACACATATGTATGTATGGAAAGTGAGGAATTTTACATTGCATGAGGTTTTAATGTGTTATCATACTTGAGAATCATTGGTCATCATACTGTATCACAATAATTTGGCTTTGGGGGGACAGCAAAACAAGCAACCATACTGGGATGAATATATAAGATGTTTTTCTTATTGAAAAGCAAATGAAAAAAGTGGCATCACCTTACCTTATATCCACAGTCTAGACTTTTAAATGGCAATATACGTCACTACAATAGACAAAGCCACTTGTCTGTATAGCCAGTGTGACGCTCATGACGGAGGCCAGGTGTCACTCACTGATGGCTGAGATGGAGTTATCGCAATTTAAAGTAAATGGTTATCGATGCAGCGTTGTATTTGTACAAGATCTCCATCTCAGATCAATATACTTGTGGATGATCTGCACCCGCTCTCTACCGTCTGGACCCAGCTCTGCAGGTGGAGGTGATCAGACAGAGAGAGGGAGAGATGGAGCAAGGAATCGTGAGGGAAACAGGAGTGGTACACGCCGCTGTGTGTATTACGAGACGATAGGTGTGTGTGTGTGTGTGTGTTTGTGCACCCTTTATCTCACCCTGCAAACTGTCATGCTGTGAGAAATATACGTTGAAACATGATTTTATTTAAAACGTGTCATGTTATAATCAGGGTTGTCTAACATTCGTACCATTTCAATAATTACACCTTGTCAAGGAAGTACTGAGGCCTTTAATACAGAGCATATTTCAGCATAGCATAGTAAACTAACCCAGGACTGACATGAAAGGGGCTGAATTTGCAGCTTATGTCCAAACAATAAGATGGACAAGTCTCATGACAGCAGAGCATTACCTTGCATACATGCAATCTATAATATTAGCAAAATATGAAGAATATTCAACACATAATCCAGGCTCAAAGTATCACAGTCACAGCGGCTATTTGCAGGAACGACAGCTGGCAACAAATCGCAGACTGTGTGATGAGCAAATTAAGTCTTATCAGTCTTCCATCATTAGCGCACAAAAGATCCGACTACTTTTAAATCTGTGTAATCTATTTCATGAATTTGTTGCTCAGATGTATTCTTATGGTATGACAATTTTAGACTTATTATTATTTCAGCTGCAGCCCAGACGGTGTCAAAGACTTATTGAGCAAAAAATACATATACTGTATATATAATAGAAACCTAATTCAAAGCTGTGAGATGGATAATACAAGGCTTAAGTGCTTCAGCCAGTCTCTGTTGTAGTTTTATATCACTACTGTAAAAAGCACATCCCAGTTTAAAATCATACAAAAAGTCAGAGTGTTTTGACAGTCTCTGAACACACTAGCCCTCCTCGCACATTTTAAAAATCTGCTCATTGAGTTCAGGGACACCTTGATCGAGAGAATTGGTTGATAAATTCATGGTACTACTTTTTTTTTACACTGGCTTTTCTTTACTACCATGGTGATGTATTCCATTAACAAGTAAAACACTTCTTTCATAGTACTGAAAACTCAAAGTTAGCCTTTAAGCTACCTCCCTAACCGCAAAGGCCTCAGGTCTGTAAACAAAGTTAATCTCCTACTGTGGATCTGGAGGTCCTTTGTCACAGGTTACCTTGGCTTGGAGACCACAAAGTTAAAGACAAGTTTTTAAAATAGGGCATAAAGGTTTTAAGAGGACTAATAAAAGCACTACTGTGTTGCATTAATGGACATTTAGTATCTTGTCCAAAAGTCAAGATGCTTTTCCTTCTGCCTAATGGATTCTGATCATTCTTAATCAACATGTCCATTGTGTCAGTCCTTGAACGTCAGAGGAATGTAATGCTGGACTGCTGCACTGCCTCTTTGTGACAGCTGATGTCCCATTCAATGCAAGTTGCAAAATTCATCGTGTATTTTTGATAGCATGAGGATTGGGGCGGCAGTCTGTAGGGACTTGGGTTGTGAACCGGAGGGTCGCCAGTTCAAGTCCCGGCACGGACCAAGTACGGACATTGGTTTGGTAGCTGGAGAGGTGCCAGTCCACTTCCTGAGCACTGCCGAGGTGCCCTTGAGCAAGGCACAGAACCCCCCAAAAAATGCTCTGGAACGCTTGCTGTGGGCAGCCCCCTCACTCTGAGACCTCTCCATTAATGCATGTCCATAGGATCCTGTTTGTGCATGTGTGTGTATTTAGGCCTATGTGTGTGTTCATGTTCATTAAACAGAGTGTAAAAATGATTAGAATTATTATTATAAAAAAGACACACGTTCAGCCTACATTATAGTTTGACACAATCAGTGGATGAGAGAAAGACACAAAGACAGAAACAAATTGCTCTGAGACTAATGTGGGACTCTTCAGAGACTCAGTGCAGCTTGTACAAGACTGAATCAATGGAACTACAAATATTTCTCTCACATCCTCTGTTCAGAAATCATAATCTGTGTTAACAATGGACAGGGACATCTGCTCTTCACACGGTCTCAAATACACCAAAGCATGATTGGAAAACCGAATAGGAGGTCAAGAAGACACCTGTTGTAGTCTGCTCTGTACCTGACTTACCTGAAACAGAGACACTCTGTCTAACATGAAATGCTTGAGAATTTGATCTCAACCGAGCCCATCTGTTAGATCCATGAATTATGGAGCAGACAAGTGGCGAAGGAGATGTGAGCAAAGACTAATCAGCATGCTGATTGGATAAGGTTGCAAGCATGTGTACAGTATGTGTGTGCGTTTAACTTCGAGGTCTCTGGCACACACACATCAGTCGCTGTACAAATTTCTGGGAATAAAACGACTGTGCAAACACACGTGCACAGACAGCGTGCGTCGTAAGGCGACTCGCCTGTGCAGCTGCCTCCTGTCGCCGGCGTGACCCCGAGCGCCTGCCGACAGAAGGGAAAACAGAATTTGTCAAATCAGAGCTGCCTCTGATGAGGAAAAACACAGATCGGTATCCCACACATCGAGACAGCCAATCAGAAAGCAGGCCTGCCCTGGGAACAAAGACAGCAACAGAGCAGGGCTGAACACGCGTGTGCACACACAAACAGCAGAGAGCTGAACAGTCCAAGAGCTAATGCACACCCACACAGACTCCCTGACTTGGACAGGGTGTTGGGTTGCGTCTGGCTGGCGTATGTACATATGTGTGTATGTGTGTTTCCCTCTGGCCGGCTCTCAATTTTCACCCTGCTCGGCCCGCTCGCCATGCATCTGTGCATTTGTGTGTCTCTGTTTGTGTGTGTGAGCCTCCAGTGGGTCAGGTTCCCTTCTTACCATAAGACACAGAATACAACGACAAATAAGAGTCTGATTAGTTCCTTCCTTCCTCAACAGCACAAAGCCTGACTTAATCCCTGAGCAAACACGCCGTCTTCGGGGAGAAGGGAGGAGAAGATGGAGAGGGGAGAGAGTCCAACCTGTGGACTGTTTGTCTTTAGGAGAAGAATATGAAGAGTGAGGACTGGATGGATGAATGGAGGAAGAGTGAGGACTGGACCAATGGAGGGAGGGAGGGACCAGGGGGTGGATTGAGAGGGATTGATCGATGAAGTGAAGGTGAGAAGAAGGGGTGAAAAGGCAGGAGAAAAAAATGTGTTTGGAGGGAGATGAGAGGATATCATGAACAATGCAGGAAAGAGAAGAAAGATGGATGTGTGCAGGAGGAGACAGAGGGATGAAAAGCAGGGAATTAAACATGCAGGAGCTGTGGTGAAATGGTAACACTCTTTCTGACCTGTGCTGAGCCTCAAAACCTGATGGGGAAATGAAACAGGACGGCAGCTTGATGAACACACACTCCTGTTTGCCAAAGCTTATACTCTCTGTGCAAACACCCAGTGGTATGTATGCTGTGTGTCTAGTCATGTGTGTGTGTAAGTGTTTAAGATGTCCATGTGCCTCAGTAGGCAAACAGAGAAGAAACCGGCCTTGTGCGTTTTTATTTTTTCTAACCTTCAAATCCATGTCTGTCTTGAACAAGGTGATCCAATAATCTTCTGTTTTGTTTTATGGATGGATCTGCAGCGCACATGGACAGAAAGTTATGGTGCAGCTCCCTTCAAGTTTAGGAAGTCCAACGTTGTCTAATACACTAGTGTGGTTAGTCGCCCAAAATGAGAGTCATATCTGCATGTGATACTCCAGCTAGTTGTTTTGACGGAGTCGACTTAATGTTGAAAGAGATAATCTATGGATGTTTTGGCGGTCTAGCGGTCTACTTCTTTTTAAATTAAATTATATGTACATTGTACAATTGTATACATTTGTTACAAAATGTTTTCAATTAAGTGTCATCAAATACAATCTCGAAACCCATCTCTCCTTCTATCAACTCAACAATCATGGTCTGATAGACGATATATGCCTCTAGGAATGGATACGAATTTCTCAGTGATCCCGATGAAGCCAGCAATTAACGTTAAACAACTTTGAGGCAAGATTCCCTGCAGCGTAAACACCTTCATTTCTTGGTCTGTGACGTCATGGAGCAGCACCCAGTCATCTGTTGAGTCTGTTGGATGGCGTATAAATATAAGTTATACATTGTCTTTACTCGGGCTTACTTCTGTGGTATGAGCCCGAAAAAAGAAACCGATTTGTTGTGATTTTCTTGGAATTAACGGGGACTTAAATTTGTGAAATACCAACATCATGAGATGCACATTTGTCAAAAGTCAAACTTTGTCAGGCTGTCCTCAAAAAGGAGAAGGAAACTAAAGGTAAAGCAACATTATGTAACTACGTCTTGGTTGTAGAAAATCTTAAAACTGGATAAAAATGAAAGTTGAATAAACCATTCAAGTGTCCATGTTTTGTATTATTTAAAAAGCAAGTGTAAGCATTCTTTTTCAATTGAAGCATCTTTCGCATAGTTTTGATGGCACACGTTTTTTCGTAAAAAACCGAGACAGTCTTTAAATGACCAGCCTGCTGTTCTTTGTCTGATGTACGAACCAAAACCAACACAGCTGTGTGTATCCAAAGCCTGATAGGTATTATTTCCCTCTTCCATGGAGCTCCATTGTGTCCAAAAACTATTAAAAACACATCAATGAGCTACATTGTTGCACTGGGTGAAATTCCCCCCATTACCATGAACCCACACACTGTAGGTTATTTTCACTTACTCCTGAATACACCATTCTGCTGCTGTAATTACTCAGCAAAGCGCTGAATGTGGATTCAATTGAAACCGAAAACAGTCCAGAACACATTCCCCTCGTCCTCCTGTTTGAATAAGTTTGCTACAGTGCCCATGCTGAAATCATGTTGCTGATTTTAAAAGGAAAGACTGTGTAGTGTCCTCTGTGTTTAAAGTTTTTCATGTTCAGTAGAAACCACTGGGCTTGGCACCGAAAAAACAACTCACAAGGTTTGGAAGTCAAGTCGTATTTAAAGACTAAAAGAAATGCACTATTGGTTTTAATAGTAGTTCTTTACAATAACTTAACAAAAAGCAGAGAATTTCTCACAGGAAACAGACACCCACTGTGTCAGAAAATCAATCTGAACATCATGAGGTGTTCTACATTGGCTGTGCAGACAGCTGGATACTTCCTTCTGTTGGTTGAGGATTGCTTTGCTGTGTTTGAAAGTAACCCTGAGATTTCACTATTTTAGGCTGCAGACCTCATGTTTTCATGCAGCTTAGAAGAAATGGGCTTATGAAGAGATGCTATCGAGTCTATGAATCATTTAGGGAATTATTCATAGAGAAAACTCTTTAAGAAATAAAAACACTGACTACATGTTATGAGAGCTCAAGGTAACAAAAGCAAACTGCTTGTTCTATTACTCCAGCAGTTTACCCACATACTGTATAGACTTTACAGTGATATAAAAGAGCGACTTTAACAAGCAAAAAATTCATATTGAATCAAATTAAAAAAACATAATGTTTTAATTTCTTTACTTCACTTTCTTGATAAGTAAAGAATTTTTACAGCCACATTTTCTAAGTGTTACATCCAGTATCGAGCTAATGGACCACTGTCAAGCATTTTAAATCAAGAAAGCAGTTTTTTAAAACCCCTGTGAGGAGATTTTTGGTGGTTATGGAAAAGACTGAAATCAATACTGATGCCTCTGTAGGACCTACAGAAGCAAACAAGACAATAAGCAATAAGATCGACTATTTCAATATTGTTTGATTATCCCCAAAATTGATACAAACGTACATTTCCTCACATGAGCTCTAAATAATGACCATCTCTGAGCCCCTTGGCCAACATCTGATGCCGATATGGTTTTAGAAAGTCTCAGTCAACTTTGTGGGACTTCCAGTGTAGCCAGTGGTTGGCAATGAAAAACTACTAGCCAAGACACTTTTTCCCATACATTGCTAACAGTCCAACTAGCACCTGAAGCACGTTAGCACGACGTCTAAAGGGTCTTTCAGATAGAATACAGTGTGCGCTGCGAGGTAGGACGCAGAGATGGAAGGGAGCATGGACACGAGCAAAAGGGAACGGCGCATGTTGCTAGGTGACCGAAACGATAGTCAGGAAAATATCTACTTTTTGGATGGACAGTATGTTTGCATCTGTCCACCATTCAGTAAAAAGCTCTGTCCTTTGTTCTGCTGAGGAGGAGGAGATGAGCAGCAAAGGGCACAAAATGATTTTGGCGACTTTAGTTTTTAAACACACCTGGTACGCCCAAACTGTTGGACATTTCTTTTCAAACAAGAGATCTCTCTCCGATGTCCTGGTATAGGTCTTTAAACTAGAGCTTGGGTAATTGGGACACCATGAGTTGTGATCTGATCTTCCTGCCTATTGGACATCCAAGTTGAATATTTTTTAAATTCCGTGCAGCTTGCAAAAACAGCAAGCATAACCTCGCTCAGCTCGGCAGGGTGCAGATTCACTTAAGTGCTGGCCAACACAGACAATGAAAAGGTGTATAGAAATGCGCAGCGCACACCACATCCTATCTGAAAAGGCCTCGTGGGATTGGGAGCTGACATATTCAAAGAGGTGAATCCAAGGGGTGGTAGGACAACCCTTGAAATCACCCCAAAATACTAAACTATAATTGGCAATTTTCCTCTTTAAAGCGGGGTGTATGTGAAAATCGACAGTTTGGGCTGTGTTTGCAACAGGCTGCTAGTCTTTCTTAGCATTTCAATGTGGACATTTCATTTAGTTTGTTCTTCAAATTTTGACTCAGTAAAAACATCTTTTTTAGAGTTGTTAAATAATCAAGTGTGAAGGATTTAAATGTTGCCATGCTGTACTTTTTGAATTGTAAAATCACAATTGAACATAACAGCCTTTTAAACAGCCTACTTTGATATTAGTGGTTTAAGAAGATGTGATGGGTGGAGATAGAACAGGTAAATAAATGCTAAGTGTTTGCACACGCACGCACGCACGCACACACACACACACACGCACACACACGCACACACACACACACGCATGCACGCACGCACGCACACACATCACACCCCTGCATAAATCAGTGCTCCAACTGGGCCATGCACACCACTCCAATCCTCCTTTATTCTCCACATGGACTGTTTCCACGCAAACAGCCAAAGTTTGTTTGGACATCGGTGCACAATTCTCCAACTCACAATATGTGGACTTGGGCTACAAGTAGAGCAAACTAGGACACTTTAGAAACCCCAACTAGTATCACTTCATGCACAGTCTGTAAATAGAGATGATAATAATAACAGCCTAAATGCACAGTTAATGTGTGACCATAAGCAATGCGTCTCTTTTATTATAATGTGAAAAGCACGTCATCATTTGATATATTTATTTTTTTACACATTTCTTCTTACGAAAGATAAAGGCTTTGATTAAACAAAAAATAAAGACTGTTTTCATGGTCTCGTGTAAGTCATGTCGTTAACTCAAGACATAAAGGATACTTTGAGGCAAAGTGGGCCCCCAGGCAGCTTTTACTTTCTTAATTGACCCCTCTCTTTGTCCCTGCCTCTCTCTGCCGACTATAAAACAAGAATTATAATCTTAAAGAGCATCACACTGTGCTTGAATGTGTCCTCTGTGTTTTGATGTGTGCATGCGTCTGTCAGCCCATGCTTTATGTATGTCTATATTTATGTGCCCACAAGTCGTGTGTGTGTGTGTGTTTGCGCGTGCGTGCGTGTGTGTGTGAGTGTGTGTGTGTGTGTGCAGGCAGTGGTCGTTAGCAGAGAAATGAATAGTTGCCACCATCGTTCATAGTTCCCTAATGAGGCGGCTGGGGCCTTGCCTCTCCTCATGTCTCCTTGTTTTATACGTTCTGTGTGGCCAGGTCTCCCTCTCATCTCATGTCCTCAGAACACCCAGGGGCCTCATTACCCTACAGCCATTGTTTATTTGGAGGGAAGAAGAAAAGAGGAAAAGCAAGATTAAAGAAAGATCTGTGATCGACTGTTTCCAGTCGCACAACCTTTCACAAAGCCAGGTTTGCTCTTGGGGTCCAGGTTTCTAAAAACACAACGCCAGTCCCCAGGTGTGCATGTGTGTTTCTTTGTGCGAGTGTGTGCCTGTATGTGATTGGGGTGTGTGGCGGGAGTTGATGGAATTCTCTTGATCTGCACCAGATTGCTCCTTGGTGCCATCTAATCCTTTCAGAAGGTTATTGTTTTGCTATTTTGGGGAGACCCAGCTCGCCTCCCCTGTGAAGTACAACAACACACTTTGAAGAAACATGATGTCATGTCTCGAACCAGGAACCTGTCGTTTAGTCGTAATTAAAAAGTGAATTGGCCCTGATCATGTTTCAGGATTGTTATGCAGAAACATAGCTGCAGACCTGAAAGGGAGGATGAGAGTGAGGGTGAAGAAAACAAGGAGATAGTCTCGCTCAATTCAATTCAAAAGACATTTTTCAAAGGCTTTAGTCACTTTCTGTTGAAGGACATTTTGAAGTTTTTTTATTAGATGTAACGCTCACAACAACAGCTACACAAGGGAGTCCATGGAGTCATGAAATAATGGGATACACTTAATCTATCCCATGATAGAAGCTTTATAAGACCATACAGCATTATTACTGTATTGAATGAATAACTCAAACATAAATATAAAAGTGTAGGCCTTTAATTTAAACCTTCAAAAAAGACTGCTAGTTAGTTTTCAGATTGATTCTCAGTGATGTTGGCAACAAAATGAAACATTGCATGAAAAGACTCAGCCATTTGTGAAAAAAAATCTGCCTTAGCCTCTGCCCCGCAAAAATAGGTTTTGACCAATAAGAGCAGTAGGGTCTTTGTGTTTTTCTTTAATCCGACTCCTTGGTGAAATTTAGATACAGAAAAAGTTACGTTACGATAATATGCAACATGACACGGTACGGTAGGATATAAGAAGATATACTTTATTATTTATCCCACGAGGGGAAATTCAATTTCTTGGACTTCAACGCTGCACACACTTACACTTAGCTGACTGCTTCATTGCCATTTAAAATGAAGTTTTTTCTTTGGAAAAACTAATGAATAACTGACTGAGTTAGAATTTAACAACACATCTTTGACTGCACTCAATATAAAAAAATGTATGATATCTGACAGAGGCAGAAGCATCAAAGGATGGATTATCTTTCCTTGATTTTATTTTGTAACTTGTTCTTATTTATCGTTATTCATGGTTCTGCTGAGAAGGGTTAAAAGTGGCTTTGAGATAAGGTGGTGGTGTTTTATTCAAACGTACAACATCGTCAGAGGAAAGGAGCATGCATATCATCAGAGGTGACCTTGGGGAAACAGTGGGACTGGTTTTAATGATCACTTTTTATAGAGCCTCCGATAGAAAACGGCTCATAATGTGCTGTTTAACCGTGGTGTGTGCAGGGAGACAACAATTCTGGTTAACTTATTCGCTGAGTTTTGTTGTGGTGTGATCTATTGTGAGGAAGCCTAATAAATGCAAAAACCCACAGGACACCGAGAACAAGGAATGTTGACAAAGTTGGAATTGACAATGCCGACCAAAGCGACATTATCTGAGTCAGATATCGATTTTCATGAATCTTTTCTCTCTTTCTTCTCGGATAAAAGCCTCCTGCGTCTCTGGGAGTGCAGCGTAACGAAATGTTGGAGTCAACTGGATTTAATAGGATGATTAGCATTTCAATAGTTACTCTGCACACACGTACACGCACATACACGTTTAAAACATTTCAATAGATAATGAACCATTTCCATAATCAGAGCTGAGTTGATTGAAAGTATCTCACTCTTACTATCACTTCTGGCATTAATGCTGTTGAATAAACCTGTTTAAAAACTCTAAATGGCTGATGTTTACAAGGCCACAGTACGGAAACTGAAAATATATTAATATTTGAAATCCTTTCAGAAAGTATCATGAAGTGGCAAAGTGGGAGTTTTGGAGACCTTAAAAAACACTCCAGCATTGGGCTGTAATACATTATGATTTGTGTCATCATGATGAGCTTAGTCACAGTTAATCAGACGGCTTTAATGAGTATTATGAAATATGGGACAGGGTTTGTGCTGCACACAGGTGCTGAGCTGTAAATGCAGGGTGATTGAATGATCCTCCAAAGACTTTAATGCAATATATTACTCATAAACTGCACTCGTCATCATAAACACCTTGTGTAACGTTCGTGTCATCAGTTTGTCTGAGTGAGCTGTTTGAAATATCGAGGGAGCTTGTTCTGTTTAAAAGTTCTGGGTTTGGAAAACAATGTGATAGAAGAGGCCTACAAATGTTACATACTGGAATATACAGCCATCAGCCACACCATTATGACGCGTGCATAATTTCAGCCCTGACCTGGCAAGATATGGACTCAACTTCACCAACTAACAAGGTGCATGAAGAGTAAAAGGCTTGAAGAGGTCATAAAGCTCCAGCAACACTCGTAGTATGAAAATCAACTTTATTAACAACTTAGACCGACTCGTTTTGGCTTGTGGCCTTCATCCACAAGGCCCAGGGTCAGATGCACATGCTGCAGATTTTTAAGTCTTGTAACTTGCGAGTGGGGGGCATCCATGGATCAGGCTTGTATTTCCAGCACAGAAGCTCTATTGGATCTGGGAAATTCAGAGGCCAAATCAATGTGTTGTATTCCCCCGGACCAACTTCTTCCATTGCTCCATGGTCCAGTTCCACTTCTCACATGACCACTATAGGCAGGGGGTCAGCATGGGCAGTCTGTGGCTACACAGTTAGAAACTACAATGTACTGTGTTTTTATGACACATTTCTATCAGAACTAGCATTCACTTTTACAGTCGTTTCAGCTCCAGTAGCTCTTCTGTTTTTCTTTTTTTCAAAGTTTATTTTGGGGACTTTTTATGCCTACGATAGGACAGTGGATAGAGTAAGAAATCAGGGCATGCAGGACAGGAGCCACTGGTCGGATTCGAACCCAGGCCACGTGCTTGGAGGATTAAAGCCTCCGTACATGGGGCACGCGCACTAACCACTAGCCTACCAACCCCGACTGCAGTAGCTTTTCTTTTTGATTAGGCCACAGGGCCAGCCTTCACTCCCAATGCACATCAGTTAGCCTTGTTTGCTCTGGTTATCCTTCCTTGGACTACTTTTGGTAGGTACTGACCACTGCAGACCAGGAACATCCCACAAGAGCTGCTCAGTTTTAGAGCTCTGATCCAGTTTAGCCATCACCAGTTGGCCTTAGTCAAAGTGACTCCCATCTTCACCCTCGCCCATTTTTCTTGCTTTCAACTTATAAACTTTGAGGAAATAATGATTTTTTTTGCTGTCTAACATGTCCCACCCTTTAAAGGTGCAATTAAAAAGAAAACCAATGCAGTGTACTAAATAAAAGTCTTAAATATGATTTTTAAAATGTACAGTAAGGTGATCAAATGTCCTAAAAGTCTTATTTTAACTTGTGAGATTTCTTAAATATTAGACGGCACATTGACTGAAACATGTCTGAATACTTTTTAAGTTCACACAGTCTCGTTATCGTTACATGATTTCTATTATCCTTGTGTGTGGATTGGCCCATTCACGTGACAATTCAAGGTATTTCAATAAGCATTTACTAACTACCAACGAGAAAGAGAAGGAGAAGAGGGTGGGGAAATGAAAGTTCAATAAAATTTGTCTTTAAGAACAAATAACCAGGGAAGAATTGGAAGGGGCAAATAAAGGTTATGAGGTAAGTTGATAGATGTGCAGTAAAGCTTTTAAACTTTGGACAATGAGAATTAAAGCCGTTGAGCCCCACTTGAAATCCAAAAAACACCGATGCTATGTGGAGCAAACATTTTATTTTTAAGTGTTCATTGTTTGGGCCTAAAATAATTTCTATAAAGTCTTGAATGTGATTTTAAAAAGTGTGCATCAACCCTGGTTGATTGGTGTATAACCAAATGGTCAATTTAATTCTGTGATTTTGAACAATTGATCTGGATATATTATTTGGACCCAAAAGCGACTCTTTTTCTTATTCATTGAGTATAATAGTTAAATAAAGCATCTGTAAAGAGTTACATACATTTCAAGTCATGTTAGAAGCATTTAGACTGTAAGAAGAGAACCAGCTGAATGTGTTATTAAAAAATCAAGGTTTACATAATACTTTATTAGACAAAGAAAAATGATGTACACTAGATCAAATTATGGACTTGTCAGAAAAAGGCCAACACATGAAGACCGTTTTTCCGAATAACAAATGAGCACAAAAAGACACTAAAGAATAATAAGTATAGCATGCCAGACAATATGCATGTGATTGCTGCTGCATGACAATCACGCTAATTAGCTCTGCCTGGCTCCTGAGGTCAGAGATCACCTGGCAGGGAAGAATTCCACTCAGCGACCACGCAACTTTAAAACAAGGAACTACAGTATTCTGAAAATGTGCACATTTGTATTTGCAGGCTTTGACAGAAACTAAGAAAGAGAGGTATGAAGTCAGGTACCACGAAGCCTCTCATGCCCTCCTGGACTTCTATCAAACATGAGAGGCAGAGAGGAGAACATTGTGTTCTTTGTCCTTTTCCTCGACTGTCTGATATTCTGTCCATGATTCATTTCTTTAGTTTCTGCAGTGTTGGACAGAAGTGGAATCCATGGACTGTGTTTTATATATGTGTGTGTGTGTAAGCATTGTGCACATGTATATCTGCTCCTATGCCTGCATAATGACAGCGAGTGCTGGGCAGTAAAACCCCAGAGTGTAAATCACAGCACAATGCCAGGTGACTGTTGGTGCCACGCTCCTGATTTAAAGCTGCTACATGACTCAAACGACGTGTTGTTCGGAACGTCACACACTGTTAAAAAAGCTTCTTTCCAGTGGTCAGACTGGAGGAGGTGTGTCTGACCCGTTGTGTGAATTTCCAAAACCAACAATCTGAAAGTCTACACCGACTCTGTAAATTGGTTGTGCATGTGTACTTGGGTGTGAAAAAGGGGTGAATGGTTTCAACTGGTCTGGAAAGTTAAAACATCTTGCCTTGTGTTCACAATTCAGCTGCTTCCCTGAAGAGAGTCAGGGAAGTGTTTGCATAGCTTCAGCATTTGAAAGCTCCAATACAAACATTTATTGTCATTTGAAGTTTGACTCCAATCTTACATCATTGTACTTATTATCAATCAGTTTCCCAGTACAGTCCTACTGTTCTTCATACATCTGCAGCATTTTAAGCAGCTGCTTCACAGTACAAGCTTTTCAGCTGTTTAAATGTCACATTCAGATCTCTGGCTTTAATCCAGTTTCAGGGATGTGTACTATGAATACACATATGGGCTGATTACTACCAAAATCCAGAAATGGGAATACTCAGATTAAATACATAAGCAATAAAGGTAGCAGGACCACACTTAAAAAAAACCTTAGTGAAAAACATCTGACTGAGATGTATCTTTAAAGGTTTTCTTAAACAGTTGGTTTATCTGAACACTGTGTGCACCGTGGAAAGTTGTGTTGTTTTCTTTGCTGCTGTTCACACTCAGTGGCGAGACTAGAGTCAATTGGGGCCCTGGGCAAAAATTCAAAGGGGGGCCCCTCAAACCAGCATTCATCACCATTAATGTTTTTTTATCTGACGCCAACCAAAAGATCTACAACAACTGATGACAACTCACAACTAAAAATATTTAAATTATTAGTTTTAAGTTGTTTTTGTAAGAAATATGGAATAAGCACGTTTCATATAGATTCATGATGCATTCGGGGCATTCGGTGAATTAACAATAAAACTGACTTTTTTCTAGTGTGTCTTGGCTTTGATTAGGGGCTTTTTTAACCATTTGAAAGGATCCATTTATTTTATTTTAAATGTATTCAACCAGGGGAACCTCATTGAGAAATTCAATTTATCTGACAAACAGAGAGAATGATAGGAAAACATGAAGTCTCCCATCTGTTATATGAGCAGTGAAATATGTTGCTTCACCCTTTTTACATGCAGCTCCATTTTATAACCCCACCCATATATGTAAAACAGCCTTTATCCCTCTCATTAAGGTTTTTCAGGTGAAATATTGTCAATAAGGGGCATGACAACACATATTTCCTCTGCTTTATTCTGAAAGATTAAAGCCTTACATTGGCCTAATTCTCCTTCTGAAAAAAAAAGAAAAAAAAATCTGCTCAAATTCCTTCCTGCACCTGAGGTGAGTTGGCCCGGCACCAAACCCAAGCAGGGAAAGTGGGAAATTTAGCCCAGTCTGACTCTGCCCATCATTCCCTGTCATGCAGGTGCTGTCAGATTTGGGAGGAAACGTCAAACTCCAACATGGATGGCAGCTGAATATTTTTGTGAATGCTCCTGAAGGGACTTTGGGAAGTGCTGCTGCCCTGCTGGAAGGGCTGGGTGCGGGAACGTGTTCTCTTTCTCTCACTGTGTTGCTTCGCATTGGGAGGAGGATGGAGGCAATTACCAGCGCCAGCAGCTGAGAGCGGGCCAAGCCTCTGCACATCAATCAGCATTACCCCACCGCCACTGTGCATGGAAAAACAGTGTGAAAGAGAGCCCCCCAGTGGCAGCTGGCTTAATAACACACAGCTGCTTAGAATACCATCACATCCACAATCAGCTCAAGGCTCTTAAATCTAATGAAGGCCCTCTTTTTTCCCCTAAATTAATTTCCACCACCTAATTGCCGCGTTCATTACCAGAGTACAATGGTGTCAAAAAACTAGTGTCCTGATTTAATTTCCGTGGCTGAATGTGAAATGAGTCGGAAAAAGAGGCAAAGCCCTGCGAGTGCTGCTTGTCATTTGGTTCATGTTGAACTGCAAAGCAGAGGCAATTTAGGTTAATGTGGAATGAGAAGAAGGGGAGAGGTTAGAAAAAAGCAAGGGGTAATTTGGTGTGGCAAATTGATGAGTCATCTTTTGTTCAGCCTCTTTGATTGACAAAAGAGCCGGGCAGCGGCAGCGATTGAGGAGCCTTAAACAGTCTCTGCATAAATTTGTCATTCTGTCACTCTTTTTTTTTTTTTTTTCACATGGCGACACACTCTCTCTCTCTCTCTCTCTCTCTCTCTGAGGCTATATGTCTCTCCTTTGTTGTGTAGAGCCTCCGTGTTTATGCTAATTACACTTCTACTGAGCCCGAGTGTGTCAGCTGTGACATTTCCACTTTTGGCGGAGCGACATTAGTGTTGCTGACCAATTATGTCCACATTATGGACATCACACATTAGCCAAACTCTCCTCTGGCAGCTCTTTGCAAAGAGAGTGTTTTTTTTGGTTGAAGAAAAAAAACAGCCAAATACATTCCAAATTTCATACTATCTCCTCTGAATTCTGTGTTGGCACTTCATTTAATTTCCCTAAAATTGCACTGCCGAAAGGTGAGTGGGAACAATCATCCTCCCCTGATTTGTTCTCTGCTCTCGGAGCGCAGTTACCCGAGCTCCGTCACTTCATGCATACTGAAAAGCACGACAGCCAAATGTTTATGCTATGTGTCTCTAAGGTAGGATGAGTTAAAATAAAAGCCTGTTTGTTACGAGTTTTTTGTCTGCAGAGATTTGAAGCGAGGCGAGGGTGTGCGTGTTCATCATATTCAGGTCGTACTTCAAGGCCAAACTGGAGCGAGATGAAAGCGAGAGACAGGGCACTCTGTCCTGTGACGAATGATTGTTAGATATAACTCAGCCCTAGAGGTAAACAAACGAGGCTGATTTTCCATGGGGTAAGAGGATTTGAGGGACTGGATGTGTTATCCATGATGAGAGACAGCAAAGTGTTGCAACATCAAGGCCAGCGCTCAAAGAGATCTGTGGAGGCATGGATATTTATGTAATGTTTGATGTAGACATTGATTGAGCTTTATTTTATTACACTGAAAGCAGATATAACACTGCCAAATGGCACCTTTCAACTCGGCACCTCCAGGACAGGGACATCCATTTCTTCTTTCTATGGCACAGCATGGCTTCCCATCCATTACACAACTGTCCCCATTCACAGAGGAACACAATGCTTTCAAAGGGAAAGAGAAGGACTGATTCTACTGGCCATAATATTCTCCTTATTCGACAGCTGCATAACTATGTGTGCTTGCACGTTATTAGTGGTAAAACACAGTGAAAGGTTGAGGTTAAAAAAAAATCTGTATATGTAACAATGAGCACAGAGAATTACATCACTTATATAACGAAGAAGAGACGTACAATATGAACATATCACTCAAATATTTACGCCCACCATCAGAAAATCTAAAACAAGGAGCAGTGAATGGATGGTAAATGGACTGTACTTACATATGCCGCTCTTTTCTAGTCTTCTGAGCACTCAAAGCACTTCACGCTATATGTCATCCATTCACACACGAGTTCATTTATGGCAGAGGCTGCTATGTAAAGTGCCCGTCAGTATTTAGTAGTGCAGCCTAACACTTTAATCACGTTGTGATTAAGGTCTGGAATTACAGCATTCTTTTTTTTAAATCACATTAATTCTGTGCTATTTTGTCCCTTTAGCCATACCGTAGGTAAGCCACGCAGCGTCTCCCTGTAGTCACAGTGATGGAAACACAATTTAATTAAACAGAGTGTAAAAACGAATTTCCCCTCGCGGGATTAATAAAGTATAAAAATTATAAAAAAATTATTTAAAAAAAACTTTGAATTTAAAAAGCTGATTTCTCTTTAAAAAACTCCTGGACAGCTCAGTTGACAAGTCAAAAGTAATATCCACCTCATGACATCGAACATTTAACCTCTTTACCTTTTTCTTTGGCTGTTTTTTGTTGATCCGCTACAAGTTCCTTTTTCCGTGAAGTTAATAACCTTCAGTCTACACAAAGTTTTCTTTTATTTTCTTTTAAATTAAAAGCAAGTTTATATCTAAACTGGAAGTGCATGGACTTAAGACAGTTCAAAATAACAAAGTAAACCATTACAGAAATAATGGAATTTCAAATTTCATTTTTTTGGGCCTTTTTGTCTTTATTAGATAGGACAGCTGAAGAAAGACAGGAAACGCTGGGAGTAGAAAGCGGGAGATGACATGCAGCAAAGACCCGAACCCACGGCTGCTGCGACGAGGACCACAGCCTCTGTTCATGAGGCGCTCAACCCAACCACTAGGCTACCGGTGGCCAAAACGCAATAAACTATTTTGAATCACAGTAAATCGTTTGACAGCCCTGGTATCAACTTATCACATTCATACACATTCACACAGCGCTGGCACTTGGGAGCTTCTTGGGGTTCAGTGTCTTACCCCATGTACACTGGGACATGTGATGGGAGCTGGGAACAAACCACCAACCTTCAGCCAACCTTACAATTGGAAGACAACCGAGTCTACCACTAAGCCACAGCCATCCATACGAACAAACAAATATTGATTTATTCTGCAGCAAATAAGTGTTTGTGTATACCAACATCCTCACTTTTGTGCAACAACACACAAGACTGCAAAGTTTGCATATTTCCTTACAAGGCTAAGCCATGTCTCGTGAATTATCACTCTCAGTATGTTTTTCTGACCAATTTAGGCAGACATACTTTGAGTTAGGAAAATACATTTAATAATTTTCACTCCTATAGACCTCAAAGGACTACATTTGTGTCAATCAAAAATATTCTTGGCCGTCGGTCTGATTTTTAAAGACTGCATTATCACTCAATGAGTCCTTGGAAATTGTTTTTGCAATCCCTGTGAATCTAAAATGAAAAAAAAGAGAAAGACGTGATATTAAATACTAGAAATTCCATCCTTCAATATAATTCCCTTACACTACTAGCATCCAGTCTGTAACCAAATATATACAGTATGTAGACACAATACAGATGATGCAGAAACCATGCAGACGTAATTAGAGCCCAGCGCTTCAAATTACTTGGCATACTTCTCTGTGTGTGAAATGTACAATGCTACATAAAATTGTTGGCGAGAACAATTACTTAATCTGTGAGTAACACCTTGGAAATAATGTAATTGTTTAAATGTGAGTAATTGTGTTTGCTGAGACATCATGTTTACACTAAGCATGCAGCTGTCATCAAAACCCTGATGGACTCTTTTCCCACCTCGTATCCACTGCTGTATTTCTCACAATGACATTCAAATGACTATTTCAGAGTGGTTAGTCAACATGTGGTACACCATACAGTTCCTATTTAAAGGTATACCAAATAAAACACACTGGGACTATATAAATCAGGACCCTGCCAATTGCAGAGAGTATAACTGTCACTTTGTGTCTTTGATTTTTTCTCTTTTCCCATTGTGTTCTTCTTACATTATTTAATGCCTCATTCCAGTTTAATACAATTTTGGCATATATTTAAAATTCAAAGGCATAATACTGTCAGAGCTGTCTATCATTAACAATCCAGAATCATATAACAGCTGAATAAAGTGATTTGGATGAATCTTTTATCTGCCTGTGCCATCACTTTCTTTATGAATCCCTGTACTTCTGTAACACAGCTCACCACCTTTTGTGAGTAATGCTTTCTAATTAGTTCCTGGTCATCTTGTCATAAGTCTGTTCACAGTTATGTCCCGCTGTTTCCTTTCAAGCTGATTTCAGAGTAAGCCAACTGCTAAAAGAAGAAGACGTGGGAGACAAGGAGAACATATTGCTGACTCAGAGACCCGCAGGGATATGACCCGTGTCATCTTGGCAAGTTGTTCTCACTTAGCATACAAGCACCTGACATCGGGCGGCCCTCTGGGATATGTCCCCGGTTTGTCTCATTCTCTCAGACACCCTGAGGAGAGATGTGCATCAGCGAGTGAGAGATGTGCATTCCCTGGTGACAACAGGAGCTTTAAGAGCATCACCACAGGTAGAGGATTCTTTTGAAGAGTCACCCATGGCTGTACGCGATAATGAAGCTAAAGGACCACCACTGAGACCACCAAGAAGTAACGCTTACTCCCATGGAGTTTGGCTGCAGTCCTTTTTACGCTCTTGGCTAGTGTTGACAACCTTCAAAACTTCTCGAAAGACTGAAATAGCGTTGCACTTTTAAATAACAAGAAAGTCAAGGAAGCAGGACCAGAAATGTTTGTTTTTTTTCATTGTATTGTTCTTACTTAAATTACCCAGAATGCCACTTAACTACTGGTTAATTTCATCTCAAGTCACAACCCTCTCATTAAAATGAGGTGTGTGCTACAGAGTCTGGTAAACCAACGACTCTTTACCTTTTATAATTTTCTTACTTTAAGTTTTTAGTCTCTACCAAGACACTGACACAAGGTACGTCAACTGAGGTATATAATCAGATTGCTCGCATCTCCACGCAACATTCTGCACACTCAGTAATCAATTCAGTAGTCCCAGTGGTCCATCTCTGGTGCGTGCTAGAAGCGCCACTCGGCTCCAAATATGTGCCAGGACTATTTTCGACAGAGCCCGCTGCAAGCACGGGTCAAGCTAAACAGAGCAAATACTTACTTTCTTCAATAATGCTGTTACAATTACTGACATTTAAAAGCACTCGTTACTTTACGTGAAACAGCCGACAACAAGCGGGCGAGGTTACGCTAACGTCAACACAGGAAGCATCCTGGGAGAAAAAACGTTGCGCGCTGTAAACAAACAAAGGCAGGGGTTCATTCAGCCATGAGCTTTCTGTCTCAGAAATACCGACATTATTTTTCCCCTTCTACGTGCGAGAAGAAAAACTTCCCTCAAAAGAAAGAAGCACCAAGCTAAACAACAACACGCTTCTACAGAGTCCATTGCTGAGGACACTGGGGACCCAGGTGCAGCTCACATAACTAGTTACTCATTTTCAGTAATGTGCCCCACACTGGTGATGGCTAACACAAACTGATGGAGAAACAGTATTGTGATACAGCACGGAATCTGCTTTACATGCAGTAGACAATTAGTATATAATATTGTGTAAGTAATGAAGTTAAAGTATAAGTTACTTTAACCTCATTTTTATGTGAAGAAAAGATGTAGAGTTGCAACCCCTCATTGGCTATATAAACTTAGTTCAACACATACGGTTTATTCATTTTATAGTAAGCTGTAAACTTAGGGTTAGTATCCTCTGTGTGGAGGTCAATATCAGAAAATACATTTTGGACTCTGCATCCTAAGTGGAAACCTGAGTGATTAAAAACATGTTCATTAAAACGCATGTTTATGTATTAGAACATGCAATAATCCAGATCATAAGCATTAACATTTTGCATGCGTTCTGCTTTTTGAGGTGGACTCCTGCTGACTTTACACTATTATAGGACCTTCATAATAAGCAATGCCTTTTAATCTCCGCAATGTGAAGCAATGTGGACAACAGAGAGTGGCTTAAGATGCTCGTTCGCCTGGAAAACCCCACAATCATCTGGGGGAAAGCCACGGACATTTGCATACGTTTTTGCTACATTTATCAGAGTGCAAATGAAGCAGGCTTCTCTTTCAGATCAGATGTGTACATGCATTGCATTTTTGACACTCTAAGCACATTTTCAATGCAGATCTATGTACAAGTAAGGCGAATGACAAAGAGGTGAATGTGTTTTATGGATCTGGTTGAATGAAGACACGAGATAAGGGCCGTTCGAATAGGCATGTTCTCGTGTGGGTTAGCCTGCACACACATACACACGCACACAGCCATCATTTCCAACCTGATTAGCCGTACAAGCAGCAATATCCGCAGGAGAAGACAGTGTTTTGTTCCATCAATTTGTGGCTTCACAGACAAGAAGCAGAGAATATTAAGAGCAACATCTCTCTGGCACAGAGATTCTTTGATGAGGACCCTTTTCATATACATGCTATTTTAAAGCTATATAGTGGATATAAAACATATCAAAGGGAATATTATTTTAATGCAAATGATCAAACATAAGAATTTGAACAAGTTTATCAACAATCTAGATCAGTGGCTTAGACAAAATGAGATAAGAAACTTTAGTGGAACATTATTTTTTTTTTGACAATGTCTCTGCAGAAATGAAAGTGAAAGTGCATTATGAAATGTCAGAAAATGCATATGCAGTAGTAATAAAGTCAATACTTTCTCCTCTGGCCTTCAAACATTGACTTCAGGGAATATAAGAAGGGATCAGGACATGGAGGAGATCCACGGGTTTGAAGTAAGTGCAGGAATATAAATGAGTCAACTCTATACTCTAAGAATATGAGTTAATCAAAAGTCATTGGTTGTAACAAAAGGCCAGAGGTAGACAAGTGATAGTCTTTTTCTATTCATATCATAGTGTTACATATGAGATGTATTTGCATATTTCATCATCACTGAATATCATGGTTAAAAAAGCAGCAGGAATCTATCTTGCACATTATTTCCACACCATGCATGTGCAAAGACTTCCACCTCTTTTTGTCCAAATAGTTTCTCACTAATTTAAAGGTAAAATCAATAATTTATCTCCAAGTGATGTGCTTGTCACCACAAATTTGCATTAACAACTCACAATGCTGCCATAAATTTGCAAGACAAAATTCTAGGTCAGGACATATTTGCATAAAAAAACACAATGTCACCATCAACACTACCCTATATCAATTTGCATAATAACTACACATCAACCTTAAATGTTCATAAAAGAATCCATCTCAAAATTCTGGGAAATCCCCCTCCTTCAGCACAAATTTACATGAAAACTGAATTTGCATAAACTTCAGCACATAACCAAAACTTTTGCCTCATGTGAGTTTAATTATCACGGATTTGGTGTTATAGACCCTTAAAGGCACAGTATGTAAATCCCGCCCCCAGGGGGCTCTCAATCACTACATTAACAAAAGATGACATTGAGGCTGGCGGGGAATCATGGGAGTGAATGTAATGGAAAATGTCTCCCATGAATATTTAAATGAACTAAATACTTGTTCACTTTATGGTTTGCTGGATAGTATACACTTTGAAGATACTTTATTGTTGATCCTTTCATTTGCATGTTATACTTTTTATAGATAGATTGTTTTCATGCCCATATTCAACAACTTAAGGAAAACAGTTGTATTCAAATTGTAAGAATATTTCCATGTTTCATGTCATGCTAAAATGTGTATAGAGACTCACAAAACCACAGAGTAAATACGAGAAATATACGAGTGCTTTCACATTGATCTCAGAGACACAGTCTTGTTCACTGCAGCCTTAGATCCCTATGTGCAGTGTCCACACTCAGTACCTCTAGGGGTGTGTCCTTCATGAAGCGAGGCTTAAAGTGAGATTTTGGAGGTTGTGTGGTGGATAAGTGTGTAGTAGTTAAATGTAATAAGGGAGACTGTAGAACACCTCCCATCACACCTAGCTACATTTTTGAATGTTATATACTTTATTAATCTCTGAGCGGAAATTCTGGTTTACACTCTGCAGAGAGAGACATGCTTTTCACACACATTGGCCCGAATCACACACTTGCACAAACAGGACCTGTGGCTATGTAGGGAGCGTCTTTACTCAAGGGCACCTCAGCATTGCTTGGGAAGTGCCCTGGCACCTCTCCAGCAACCAGACCAACTTCCATATTTTGGTCCGCACCGGGACTTGAGCCTGCGACCCTCCGGTTCCCAACCGAAGTCCCTACGGACTGAGCTACCGCTGCAGCCACATGTCTTCACACACAAACCACATTTCTCCACCATAACATTAAGTGCATTTGTTGCTTAATCTTTACCAAAACATATTCATTTTGCATTTATCCTAACTACATTCATAATCTTTCCCTAATTTTAAATGTAGGCCCTTCTTGAGTAGCCATTTGTGCATTTTCCTGAAAGAGCGACTTTACCGTAACTGCTATGCTAGCTGTGCAGATGCAGAGTTGGCTCGAGTACAAGAACAAAAACAAAATATGCTAACCTAACCACACTTTCATGAATCGATGTGTGCATGCTCCGTTTTAGCAGGTTTAATGCATGCCATTCCTTGCTCTGGTTATCCCTTATTTCCAGCTCTATCCACTTTCCTATCTCTACAATAAAGGCACAAAAAGCCCAAAAATAAATCTTGAAAAAACTTCATAGCTTTCAATGAAAGCAAAAAGTATTCCAAAACATGATCAGTCACTTTATAAACCGTGCTGCTTTTCATTGGACACTCTGCTGATAAAAGAGGCAGTAATAATGTGGGTTTATATCTAGATTTGATCCAAATATGAGAGAAACTCAGAAAGGGGGACCACAGGCGGATGCTTTGAAAAGGGCAGAACAATCATGAGTCTCTGCGGAGGATCTGCAGGGTTGGAGCGTACAAAGCCAAATCCAGCCTTGTTTTCCACTCCTCTTGTTATTCTTTCAGATCGGTGTGGCCTCAATCCCTCCAACTCTCTCTCCCCACTTTTCCAATAATTAATAGGTTATTAATATTTCAGCAGAGCATGGAAGGACACCCGCTTGCTAAAAGGAGAGGAGTCACGTTAAATTTGATTTCAGCTTTTGTTTTTGATTTCAGTCAGGGAGGAGAGTTGGAGATCTCTCATGAATAACTCTTCTGAACTTTAAAGCGACTGACTGGTTATTAAACGTGACTGAAAGAGAGGAAGGAAGCGGAATTGATTATCTAAGATATAAGAGGAGTAGGAGGATAGAAAATTCTGCCTTTTGGCACGATTAAATTCTATTACCAGCTGCATAATTTGTAATAGAGCATCCATCAAATCTAATCTATGGATCTGTATAAAAGCTGAGCACTTGATCAAGGGCATGCATTTTGTATTCCTCGTGCATGTGAATCTGAGAGTACTGTACGGACAAACCCATCTCAAGACGGAGCTGAGATTCTCTTGGGGAGCATAATTACAGGGAACTTTTTTTGATGAGAAGCACTTCCAGGCAGATTTTCAGTGCAGTGTATATGGGATTAACTGTACATTACATAGTCTTCTAATCCATAGGACCACTAAGCCAGGAATTAGCATGCATGATTAGCGTTTTAAGCCAGCTATTAGATGAGAATAATACTGTTATTCACCTAAAATGGCTTGCAGTGTTTTGCCTGCTCTATAGTCTGCACGAACTATTCTAATAAGCTGAAATGAGAGCCATAAACAGACTCTTGGAGAATACTTTGTGGAGCTGTACATGAAAAAATTAAAAAAAAAAGGTCTTTTAAACTGTTTATTTACGCAGGGAAGATTTTCCAGCATTTTTTTCTAATGATAACCTGATTCTCACTCTCACTTTTGGAACAACCAGGCTTCTACTTTTGGCCTCCAAACAGCTCCTCGGGTGCAAATGGAGCTTATTAATGTCAGCTGTAGAGAGAGGACGGGCGGAAAAAGAGAGAGAGAGAGAGCTCCTCGTTCAGTTTCTTTTCTCCAGCTACCCAGATGGTCTTGATTTGAACTGGCTTCTTTCCGGGCACAAATCTTCCTCGACTATCCTTCGATGCTAATGCTACCTCCATATAGGATTTATTTGACAGTGCCTGAACCAGTTGAATGAAAAGTCAAAGTTCATATTTCATATTGAACATTTACATTTCACGGATAGGACATTGTTCTTTAGAATTCATTAAACTTCTTTACATTTGGCGGAAATTAAAAAGGCCTTTTTTTTTTATATCAACCCATGTTGGTGTATCGAGGAACATCTTGTCTTTTTTTTTTCCTCTTCTATAAACATAGAGTGAGGCTATATTTAGTCCCAGCTGTACTTTGAATGAAATGCAGAAGATGTTCATTCTATTTTACTCTGACAACACTTAAACGTACAATATGTAGAATTTTATGACAGTTTACATTAAAATATCTAAATTAATTAAAAATTGACTAAACCTATGTTATTTGATTTTTTTGTTGAGTACTTACGTGACCTCTATATTTCCAACAGGAATCAAAGCCAGAGAAATCCGTAATTTTATAGTAGTAGCGGGACGTGTCTTTTCGTGGCGGCCGCCATTAAAGAGCCACCATGAAAGACAGAATGTTAATAGTTGCCGTGGAAACACCGGATGATACGTCAAAGACCGTTGCATAAGGAAGCGTGAGCTGCTACTGAAAGCTAATGTACTGTTGCTGTATGGGCTGCTGTGATTAAAACTTCATGTTAATTATACTTGGATACATCATCTGTATATATTCTCTTCCTCAGGACTGTTTCACCGGTTTTCTTCACTATTGTAAACGCAGAGATCGGTTCCACCGGGGGTGGGGGGAGGAGTAGCAGAGAGAACTCCCATGATTCCCCGCCAGCCTCGACGTCATCGTTATTGTAGTATTGATTGAGAGCCCCCTGGAGGCAGAATCTACATGCTGTATCTTTAAATGCAGATGTTGATAATGTTTATTGAGATGACACTGATGGGAATTTAAGTTGGTCTGACCGGGAAAACTAAACCTTTGACTTTGACTTTGGAGTTCAGTAAAGTTATAATATTTTATCCTCAGGGGGATACGAATATGTCGAACCATTAAACAACTGTTAAAATATCTCATTTTGAAACACAAGTTCCACCATCATAAAACTAGAGTAACCAGACAATCAACTCATTCTGTGAGACTGATTTTATTTTGTGGCAATCCATCCATTAAAAGTTAGGCTGTTGTAAAGTATAACAAAAAAATTTGATCTACTGTTGGATGGAAAGAGCCAGCATGAACTCAGGGGAACATGTGTCTTCAAAAAAAAACAAAAGTCAGGACAAATATGAAGCAGAACTGCGTCTCTGTTAGGGCTAGACCTGTGGCATGGTTTTGACAAAGATTAAAAAAATGTGTTGTTCACTTAGTAGATTTTTTGCAAATGTTTAAAAGGGTAATAAGATAATGCACGAGCCATAGTATTTTTGAAATGATTGCGATTTATGGATTGTGCCTTGTTCAGATTCTTATGAAATGCTGGAACAAATTGTGTTTCTCTTTCTATGGTATGACTCATAGTACATTGTTTTTTTTCGTAGTGTATTTAAAGGGTTGCCTACGAGTATGTTCTGTAAAAAGGGGGGGCAAATTAAGCCAAAGCTTCGCCCCACAGCTTTTCGGTCAGTTGAATCCCTAAAGCTTCTTATTTATACATTTACATGATCATATTTACGTGTTTTCCTTTTTTTTTTATGCTGACTGAAATAAACTTCAAGTCCCAGCTTTAAAACATCATTAAAATGTATCCTTCGGTCACCATGACAACCTGTTTCTAATTTCATAGCAGTCATGTGCATATAGGGCCTAGCTTTTTATGTTGTAGCCCATGTACGGAGGTAATAGTCCTCCAACGGGTCGGGTTTGAGTCCGACCTGTGGCTCCTTTTCTGCATGTCATTCCCCACTATCTGTCCCCAATTTCTTACTCCATCCACTGTCCTGTCAAATAAAGGCATGAAAGTAATATCACACCAATGAAAAAAGCGCTTTGACTAGTCAAGACTAGAAAAGCGCTATACAAGCTCAAGTTACAATTTAGCCTCTGGGATGTCGGTTTACCTTTCTGGTCCTCAGGAGTAGCCAATGGTTGGAAAGGACTTCCAGCCATGATAACCCTTTTCACCTGTAGCCATAGTTATCAGTTCGACTGGCAGCTTCAGACATAAAATGGAGTTGGAAATGACAAACGACTTTGAATAGTGTATTGTCAGCCGCGCCTGCATGCAGATGTCTCTTAGAACCAGTAATTATGGATTCATCCGTTATCTGACTGCTGGAGGCATCCAGGATTGCACTTTACAGAAATGCTTGTGACTGAGCCAAAAACTGTCTCGGCCTTCAATTTCTACAATTTTATGTCAAATCTGTAAAAAGAGATTTGCCTGGACTAAAAAAGTGGCGAAGCAGCATTCAGGTGATCTCTAAAGCTATTAGGATTTACCTTCTGGGTACTATGAAGGGCTGTTATTAAATCTGCATCGCCAAAAATTGATCTATTGAATAGATCTTGAAGTCTGGAGCAAGATCAGCGACCTACAACGGGAACCACTTTGAATTTACTAGAGCCACGCTGCTCCCATGGATCTAAATGTCTACATATATCTTGAGCTTAGTCAGGAAATAATTTTCAATGACTTTAAAAGCCCTCAACCCCAAACTTTTCTTTTTATTTCTTCATAGGAAAATGGAAGTTTTGCACTCAGCAAAACCTAAAGGTCATAGTCAATGTATTTCTTATTTTACCTCTAAATGTTCATCCTCCCTGCGTACCCCATCCTCTATTGTTCTTACTTCTCATATGATTCCTCAAAGAACATTGTTAAGTCCTGCAGACTTTAGCTTTTAGAATTCAATCCCTGGCCTCCATGATTCTTTAGCCTCTCTGAGCTTGTCTTGTAGATACCCCTTTCCTCCATCAGTATTCCTCAGGTGGACCTCGCTGCCCCTCTCCCTGTATGATTGTGTTCCTGTGCAGGGAATAAGATCTGAGTGGCTGTCTACAGGTAGACCAGCAGGTCCCCAGAGTCCAGCCACAGGAGCAAAGCTTAGCTCCTGATTCCTTCCACTGGGTGGACGGAATAAGGAGTACAGAGAGGGGTGTGTGCCACTTGTGTGTTTGTGGGTCTGAACTGTAGTTCTGAGAGAGAGAGTCAAATGCACGGATGCAAAGACAAAACAAGACTAAGATAAATATAATAAAGAGTCATCCCTGAGCACACGCTCTGAGATATACTGCCGTAAAATCATTATATTATTCACAATGTCATCAGTGCCTATTTTCATAACGCCCCCAGACAAAGTAAAAATCACTTCACTAGCAGTGTGGACGTATGAGGATGACAGCACAGTTTCTGGTATCAAAACTGTTGCTTGTCACATCTCAAGGTGTGTTAACAACATAAATAATGTTCCCTTGCATTCAGCACACAAAATTATTCTTCATAATTATTCTTTTTATTTGCTTCGGATAAAAACAACCTGTGAATATTATCCCTTTTAGATGATGCTGTCATGTCTGGTTTCATGGCATTAGCAGGAGGGGCACACTGCCTCCTCCAGGGACTGTACTGGAAGTACTTTACAGCTACTTCTAGCTACTTGGGATCAACCAGTACACTGTTGGCTAAGCACCAGGATTTCCCAGATGGATACCAACATCCAGAGTTACCTCTTTGGTTTTGGTGGTCCATCTGTCTCAAATCCTCAAATCGGGCTACACTAAAGTGGTATCAACATCAATGGGTTGACAAATTCAATTGTAATAAGCAGGTTAAAGGCTACCAAAATAAACCATATCATGATTCAGATTGAGAAAAAGTAACCTCTAACACTTTGTCTGGTTTGTCAGTAAGAGGGCATGCAACCAACTTTTTAAAACCACCCATTTCTGATACAATCTCCGGTTGTCAGGAAAACCATTCAGCAGCTTTCAAATTCCAAGTTGCAAAAACGTTCTAGCTATAGAGCATAAACAAAGGGTATGGTATCGATTTACATATTTGTCTGGTATGGATCACGCCTTTGCAACGACTTATTTATTGCCTCAATTAAACATTTAAAATTACAACTCTATTTGTCTGAATACTTTTTTTTCCCCAAAAGTCAATTTTTTGTCCATGCCCTCTTAAAGCCCGTGTGAGGAAGTTTGAACTGTTTATAAAAGGACAGAAATGAATATCAATGCCTCTTTGTGAGCATAAAAAGCAACCAAGACCATCAGCGTAAAGTAAGACTATTTCTATCTCTTTTAACTACCTGAAACAATTGTGTCAGATGAGAATATTTACAGCATGTTAAAGAAACAGCATCACATCTTCTACAGCAAATATCCACAATAAGGAAAACATATGACTGTTGAAAGAAAGCAGGATGAGATGTTTCATCACCTGTTACATGTGAACAGGACTAGATCAGCAAAGGGATAGGGCGCCAAAATGGACACAAACCGAAAGTTCCTCACAGGAGCTTTAAATGACACGAAAATGTATTTTTGATCCCATTTAAGGTTTTATCACATTTATGAAGTGTCACTAAAAACAGAAAATAAGTTGGGCATTCAATTTTAGCAATTTCTCTGTGTAAAATATCACAAATAAAAGCAGAGAGAAAAGTATACTGGACTTATTTTCTGCTCGCTGATAATTTCGTCACACTTTAGCAGGCAGCTAATGATATATTACCCCGGAAATAACAAAGGTCATCTATGGGGTGCTAGCAGGGCCCACAGTGTTAATAACACTGCAAAATGCTGTGAAATTAACTCTTTTTCCAGCTTTAGTTCCAACTGAACCAAGGCACTGCTGCTGAAGAAGTGGATGCTAATGTGAGGAGGTGCACTCTGCAGGTTTGTGTGTGTGTGTGTGTGTGTGTGTGTGTGTGTGTGTGTGTGTGTGTGTGTGTGTGTGTGTGTGTGTGTGTGTGTGTGTGTGTGTGTGTGTGTGTGAGCCAAAAGGACGAAGAAGGAGAGAGAGAGATGAATGTGTTCTATGGCAGACTATGTTTAATTACATCCGTTAGAATAGAATATGAAGGCATCAATTATACCCACTCACCTACCGAATGTTCCGCATTAGGTAAACAGGAGGATACTGTTTACTCTTGACAAATGCGCTCCAGAGAGCATGAATAATTGTGAAGGGCACAACCTCTGCCTGCCACAGATTAATATTTATGAAGGCAATTTTGTCTTTTAATTTTCTCAGCGAGCTCGGCAATAGTCGGGGTTTTATGGGTGTTGATTGGATGGAATCAAACATCTGTGAAGGGATATGATGGTATAATCAAAATGTTTTGGTTCTCACTCTTTATTTTCCTACTTAAAGCAGGCCTGTCCCTGGCCTTTGCTTGGCTGAACCTGTGGATCAATCTCAGCAACATCGAATTTTATTATCTGAGATGAGAAACTCTCTTTGCCTCTCTCTAAAGAACACACACACACACCTTTGAATATATTTTACCTTTATCCATTCTCATCTCAATAGCACATCGCTCCCTTTAACTAAACTTTCCCATATAGAACTGAAGTACTTCTGCCCATAGAGAACTCATGCACTATGTATGGCATCGATCAGAGAACACAGCACTGCCTTCTCTGCTTCTCTTGCTTATACCCCCCGGAGACGCACAGTAGTTTATTTTGTTTATATGTCGGCCGAGTTGCCTGGTGTTGGTGAATCTGTTTGTTGTTTGTTACCTCCCCTGGTAAAAACTGCGGACAGTGAACCATCGAATGTGCACACATCAGATCACACTCCTTCTCACTGTGGTATTTCGACTCCATCGAAATGCCAATCAACAGTCAACTTGTCTGTGAAATTAATCCTACACACTCAAAGACACCAACACTAGTATGCCATATTAAAAGCTCTCTCGCCCTCTCTCCATAGTCGGATTTCATAGACGTGTATAACTCCCACTGGAAGCAAATAAAACCAGATACTTGCAGCTCCCGTTAGTTATTGCTCCGGTTGAGGCTTCACAAATAATTTCATAGACTCATTAGTGACACGCTTCAACATGCGGCTCCTTATAACCTATAAACTAATTAAACCCTGCATTCGTAATAGACTGCATTTTTTAAAGCACCACTTACCTCTGAGTTGCGGAGTGTTCTGGTCAGTTCATTTCACACAGGGAAATAAATATGCAGTTCAACACAAACATAAATTTGACTGATCTCCCGGACTCTCCACTTTTATGGTGGCAGTGAAAACCTCTATTTCACACATCATCTAAAAAATCTCCCATAAACGCTCAACTGAGCACAAATCCAGTTATTTAGAGTACCCACAATGAATGTACAAACAGAGGAAGAACCAGTTGAGTTGCCAGAGGCCCAGTGCCAGCCATGAAAAGTGATTGGCTGCCTCAAATTAAAACTGTATGGTAAAGTAGCACAGAAATAACAGTGACAAAAAATGATGGGCATATCCCCTTGCCTCTGGTCTAGGAATAAAATGGATACTAAACAAAATATATTAAAGCAATAGCACAGGAAAGGGAGTGATGTTGCTGATCTTCAGCACTGCTCTTGGTTATAGGAATAAGGCCGCAGTGTTGATTTACTGTATTCAGAACACCTGGCTTAGGCAAAGTGATACGCATCGTGAAAATTACCAGTGGTATTGTACTCTATGGCAGCACTCGTTGAACACGCAATTACACCAACAACCGTGTATCTTGTGTTTATAAAAACGTTGCTGAGGTTTAGTATTGACAACCAACATCGTAACATTTATAGGAATGTATTTAATTATTGATCAGCATAATAGATCTCCTTTAATGCACTTAAAAAGACTATACACACTGTATCAGGCACGCTGCTAAAACAACTGCTGTGTTTGCAGGCTACCTCAATCCTCATCAAAGGGGGAGCTGTTTTTTCTGGAAACATGAGCCTGTACGGTGAGAAATTTGTGAGAAAATGAAAGTGATCATCTGGAAAATTATGCAGGCAGTGATCACGATCCACTTTCCAATCTTCTGGATATTACGCTGATTACATGTCAATAAAGTTTCCTTTCATTAATTCCAAAATTCAAACACCTGAGACGGTCTTTGATTGTGCTGCTTTTGATGTTCATCAGTGTGGAAAAGCTTTAGAGGCATCATTAGGACAATAAACTGATCAAGCTGTTATCAGAGGGATGGGGGGGGGGGGGGTTTACACACATGCAAAGCTTTACTAAAAGTAATATATTGCTGTGTAGTTGTATTTAACTAGCAGCCACACCATTGCCTGATTTGCAATGACAAAGCATTTATATGGTTGAAATCATTTTACCATTATGAATGAGAATTATTTGCGGTTTATATTTACATTCTAGAGATGTCTGTGTCACTCTTTATTGCGAAATCTGGAACAGTGTTGATGACAGCTCCAGTTGAGGCACACTTTATTTTTCTTGGTCTGCAGCTCCCGAACATATACCACAGTATGTTTCATCCTAATGAGATTGGACTTGAAGAAGAATTTTTTTTAATGCTTCTTCCAATTTCTAATGTGAAATTCAAAGCTCGACTTTTTAGCCAATACGGACGAGAGATCCACAAAGTGTTCTTGTAGTGTTAAAGTCCAAGCTAAAGAACCAATTTGTCAAAAATAGCAGCTTTTGGAAATGGGTTAGGGATAATAAAAGTAAAATAAGTTTTGACACTTTTCGTTGAATGTTCTCTCTAACAAAAACATCAAATGTCCTTTTTTTTTTTGCAAACACAGCTGGAGTAATTACTGGCAGTTAAACACAAAAAAAGCCTCTACGCCCAAATCCCATCCTCATTAAAAGTCACTTTCGAATACATCTTCTGAAACAAGACACTAAACATTCACACAGTTCTGTGGCTGAACCCAGGAGGATGTAGAAAGATACTAAAACGCTATTTTACTTCTTTGTCAGTAAGTTCTATAGGGACAGTTACGAGTCCTGGGAGCAAAAACAAAACGTCCTTTCTATACTATACATGTGATTAAGCTTGGTAGGTCAAATGGAATAAGAACAAGAATAGCCTTATTTATTGAAAGATAATAAATTATAAAGAAATTGTTAAATGACGGGCTTTTACTTTTTTTAGATTTCTTTTGGGGCTTCTTACGGTAGGTCTTTACGAGAAAGGGCAGGGGACAGATTCAGAAATCATGGAGAGAGAGAGAGACAGTTGGGAATGACATGCGAGTCCGACCCGAACCCGGGCACGCAAACCAAACACCAGGCCACCGGCACCCCAAGTGCATGGTTTGACAAAGAAACCTAACACATGGAGCAACAACTAAGTCAATGCTTCATGGCAGACATTTTCCAGCTTTTTGAGGCTTTGCAAACATACAAAGAAGTCTATAATAGATAATCGTAGTCCAGCCCAGACCAAAAAGGTGGCAGCAACCTTGTTTTATACTGAACATACAAAAACTCTATTCAAGCAGCAACTAGCTTCTGTATCCGAGGTGTCAATGGAAGGGAGGTTAAGTTTCTCAGACTTGATTTTGTTTTGTCAGCATTTAAAACAAGTTTTAGATCACACAAAGTGTGTTGTACAACATTGGAAGAAAGCTACAGCAGAAAGAGAGCCCTGTTTGGCATAGATTCAGAGCAGTATATCAAAGTATCGTCAGCATAAAGGTTAATATATGTACTTAAAAAATAGAGACTGTATCAAAAGACTCAGATGGATTAATAAATCCTATAGCTTTCTGTAGCAGTTCCCGCTTCCTAATGTAGCAGTCTTTGACGTTATATCCAGTGTTTTCACGGCAATGATTAACATTTTGTGATAGCCGTGGCAGCCACCACGACAAGACACATCCCATAACAACTATAAAATTAAGGATTTCTCTGGCTTTGATAACTGTTGGAAGTATTTTAGCTAATGTAAGTACTAAAATGACTCATCAATTTAGATATTTTAGTGTAAAATAATCTACAAATTGCATCTTTAAAAGGAAAAAACACAAGTAGATTTCTAAGAAAATGTATTTAATGTCAAAAGAGAGAGAGAGAATAGAAACATTGGTGAAATGCGGTGTGATCACAGCTGAACCACCAGTGTTTAAATCAGCTGCATTTGAGAATGTCACACTTGAATTGATACTGTAGCCTACTTATCATGAAAAAGAAGACTTTTAATTCTTCATCTTAAGAAAATGACCCACATGCCACATAAACATAGCAGGGATTAGTTTTGAGGTTCTAGACTGTATAACAAGTATTTCCTAAAGAGTGTGTGGGCTCTGTAAAATGCTAACTCATGGAGCGAGAGCCTTTCCTGTCATACACTTTTTAAATCACAGGCGTCGCAGTAGCAGCTGGAAGTCGCCTCTATTCAAATGCCACAGTTCCCCTGAGCACACATGGCAGATTGTTAATTACGACAAGTCTGGGGGAAAATTACTTTATTGATTTGCATCAGGCCGGCTACTCCGAGAGAGAATACAGAGAGGCTGAGGCCGATCGTGACTGAGGCTGATCTTTATATAAAACAACCTCTTCTGTCCGAGCTGCTTTAGCAACTGTTTTATGTCACTTGCAGCAAATTCACCTTTACCCCATAACGTCTTTATATCTGCTACGCATCAACAGTACTCTACTTCAGAGGTGAAGTCAAGCAGCTTTGGCGCTCAGCATTCCTCCATATGTCTGACAGTGTCTGATACGGCACTGCCGGCTGTTCTCCTGAAACACCTCTGGGACTGCTGCAAAAGTTCAGAGAGGAAAAGGAAGGTTGTGCAAGAGGGGTTGAGGGGCAGAATAGAGTGAGATGAAAGGGGAAAAGATTGAATTGAGGGGTAGAGGGGGAAGTGAGAGAGAAATAAAGAGAGGTCATGGACCCAGGAGGGAAGTGGAGGGACAGAGAGAGAAAGTGAGAAAAATGTAATGTGCCAAAGCCAAAGAGCCAGAAAGACAGAAGCACTCTGGGCAATGGAGACATCAGGAATGACAGAACTGGCCACAGTCCAGGTAAGAAAAAAAAAAAAGACAGGCTGTAAGGGGAATTAACTGAACGGCCAGGGGCATGGCTTCAGCAGCCACGTCTGGAGAACTGACAACTGTAGATGAGCCAAGAGACACTGAGGAAATATGTCAGGCAATCAGCTCGAGCTGACAAGCATAGCCTTGGCTGCTCAAATCTATTGACTGGATAGGAGCTGACTGCTTGATGTGTTTCTCCAGGAATTCTCAGAGAGGTGGGGCAAGTGCGATCAGTCCAGTATTATGTTATTCTTCTGTTGGGCGATGAATCTTGATATCGCTAGCTAAGGTGTAAAGCATGCAAACCAGCTTAGTTTAACCAACCCCTGATCTTCACAGCTATTCCTCTAATTCCTCAGGTTTTCAAACACCAAAATGCATATCTACACCTGCCAACATGTCTCTGTATGGCCTCACAGAGCCAAAGCTCGAACACATGTTTTTTTAATCTACACTTTTTTTCATCTAAATCAATCACATTGCAAACTCAAGAGAACAAACGTTAGAAAACACATGCAAACAAACCAAAGTCTTTAATCTATAATTGATCTCAATGGGGTGTAGATGTTTTAGCCCTTGGCCAAAAACAACAACCATACCTGACATCAGCCAATCCATTTGTCAAGACCAAAAGGATCTTCATATATTCTCTTTGATAAACATACAGCATAGCTTGGCTGGTAAACGGCATGTGCATCATGCAGATATTTAGCAGAACGTACGATGGAGGCATCTGAGAAATTGGCTTCCAAGTACGGACAGATGTTAAACTATGTGTATGTTTGTATAAAGATCTTTCTTCCTGACAAAATCGATTAGACTTGCTGAAATGTTTTTTTTTTCTGGATATACATTACAATGCAATACCTTTTACCCTTGTTTAAATTCCAAAGGACAAACCCTTTGTAACCTGAATGCTAATGCGCGCTGATTAAACACGCTCTATGCAAAAGCACCTGTGACAACTGAAGATTATTTACTGGATGTTTATCTACTGCAAAGCAATCTTATTATCTCATTATCTCATTATCTTTGCATTCTGGTGAGCCTCGGTTTGCTGCATTATACTAAATGAGTTTTATTAACACCTGCCTCTGCCCTTGAGAAAACAGAGGAAGAAAGGACAGGTTGATGGGAGGGAGAATCTCCCACACAACGTGTCTTTAAGTGGTGATTTGTTTGGATTTACCAGGGATATTATTCAAAGGGAGCTTAGTCATATAAAGTACATTATAGGATCATGTCAGTACATAAAATCTGAATTTGACAGTTCCTCAAGGTTAAATACTTGTTAAGCTAACTGTTGAGGTAATTAGGTCTCAATGTATATTTTATTTTCTAGAGGTTACATGTACGTCACATAGCATTTTTATTTTATTGAGAAATTGAAGATGAAGAGCAAAAAGACAAAGACAAAATAAATATACATTGAGCTGGTCTTTGAAGCTGCTTTTAGCTCAATGTTACCTCTCACCCATAATTTCCACATACTCCGAACGCGCCGCGGTCTGTCAGAGCCACCCACTACGCCGTAGTTCGCTTCCACTATAGTCAATTGTGTTTCCACAGCGAGCACCGCGGTCTGTCTCTGGAGGTCGCCGCCAGAGCCACTACGATCTGCTCTGTTTCAAATTCGCTGTGAGTCTATTTTCGACCGAATACACTGCAGGCACGCGTCAAGCTTGACAGAATATGACAACCCGGACAGGAAGTCAGACAAGGAAACGCACAGAGCATCCGTTCAATTTCAAAATGAAGCACAATATACGGACAAGCGATCGTATTGTTCATCACTTTATCAACATAACGACAAAACAGGCACCGAACGAACAACACATCATCCTCAGAAAGACAAAGTAACATGTTGTTTGCACGTTTTTCTTTTTATTCCTGTGTGATGTTGTAGTTCTCCTGTGATGTGTGTACAGCTGCTCATGGCTGTGCTCCGCTGCGCTCACATTCCAGAAACATATCCAGGGCGCACGGCGCGCATGGAGTATGTGGGGATTGGAGGTCACAATGACAACCTTATCATGCAGATTTTTAAAAGGTATAATTCTAATCACTTCCTTGTAAAGTACATCAGCAATCTAATACGCTAATCAGCTAAAACCCAAAAATACACCTTTGGCTTTGGGGAATGTTCTAGCTCTGAAAATGTAATTTTACGTTTCAAATCAAATCAAGGTTTGTCTTTAAAGCATTCTGAATTGGTGTAAAATGCCATCAAAGTTCCCAAAAGCCCATAAATATGTGTGAAATATCTTGTTTGTCCATCCAATGCCTGTAGAATTGGTTTGCAATCATATGAAACATGGAAAAGGGCCATAGTCTCATGATCACGGGCAACGCTCTGAATTCTGGGTGCCATGAAAATATATCACATTGGGCCCCAAATATGTTGGGCTATCTCACAGAGAAAGGCACTTACATGTAATATCACTCCAAAGCAGACTGTCTTTACAGAGAGGAAATAAAAAATAAGGCAATATGAGATCCAACCATTCTTAAGCTGTTGATTGGTGCTCAACTTTCTTATGAAAGAAACTAGTTCAAATATTCCCCTCAGCTCTCTTTCTTTCTCTTTAAAAGCCTGACTTTGCTTTCTTGAGGGAGACTTGGCGGTCTGATTGATTCGATAAACTTGCGCTGGGCGGACTAAACCATTTTGCACATTTAGGGTGAGAGGGGCTTCAGAGAGAGAACCCAATGAACACTAGATTTGTGTTCATTTATTCGCCTCATTAAACTCAGTTTATAGCAGTTATAGAAAAGAGCAAACAAAGGGAATAACTTTATTTCAAGCCTATCAAGGGCCCCTCTCTCTGTTTGGGCCCTGAGTACTCATCCCCCCTCTGGCTATGACGCTCTTGTTGAGAAGCAGGAACCAAACAATGTTTGCCATGTTTACTTGAATAGCCCATTCAACTATCAATCTTTCATAAAAAAAATTCTTCATTAATAGTCCTGGTTCAAAACATGCTGCTGGAAAGATGCTTTCATGGACTTCATTGACAAAGAGATAGATGTGTAACCATTGATCGGAGTTTGGTAAATGAAAAAATATAATCTTTCAGGGGAGTCCTTTTAAAGTTTACTGAAAGGAAAAATGAATCCACAATGTGGGATATCTGCATACATGGGCAATTCATTCTAGTAATATAAGTTTGCTGCATTAAAATACACATTTGCCAGAATGCAATTAATTGCATGCCCATGCAATAGCCATTGATTGCAACACTCTTCCATTTTTCTAAGGCTTGCAGAAGGAAAATGTTAGTCTGAAGTTTTGTAGTTCCACCACTTTGGTCTAGGCTGAATTATGTCAACATTTATTAGATTGGTTTCTAAGAATTCTTCACAGCAGGTCCCCCGAATATTGATCATACTTTGGATATATATATATATACATACATCTATATATTCAATTCAATTCAATTCAATTCAACATTACACAGGAGCATTTTTGAAAGTGATTCATTCTTTGCACTCCCGTGTATAGCTGGAATAGAATGATCCTTTTGTTCTACTGTGAGATCAGCAGTGAAATATGGCTCTTTCAAACGAATCGCCCAAGATTAAACTTTTGTGGGTCACCCATTTTTACCAATATCCAAGTTTACCAAAGGATGAACCCTTACCATTAACCATACTTCTCATATAGCTCCACCAAAGTTTTTTACAATTTCATATCTCAACATCTGATGAATTGGCACAGAATTTGGTGGACACATTCCTGTTTTCCAGAGGATGTATGTAAACGACTTGGGTTATGCCATGAGGATTACATTTGTGATTTTGCATGTAATATCTCATTAGTAGTCTATGGCCTGTTTTCAACTAACTTCTAAGATCATTTTTGTGATCCCTTCAATAATGAGGTAAATACCTGGATGTAACACTCTTGCCCCCTATTGCTGAGCACAATATAGCTCTACAGAGCCGTGGCTAACACAGTTACATCAGCAGTGGCCTGGCGCACAAACTAAGCATCTGTTCTACCTCCCTATTCTCTGCATCTAATGTCATTAAACCAGATCCAAGACACTTTGTTACCATTGACTGCAGAGTAATGATGCATAGTTACTGTTCACTCCAACAGTTTCTGTCTTTATATGACCACTGGGTTGCTCTCACCGCTCAAATAAGCCCTTTTTGAAAACCAATAATCCGCCAAACACCAAAAAGCTGGTCTAATTAAGTATTGATCTCAGAGTGCAGGTCTAGTATTCAATAACCAAGTGAGGCTTTCTGGCAAGGTGTTAGTCTTAGGGAAAAACCAATGAACATTGGTCATTTTCCAATAATTCATGGATAAAATGTAAGAATTGCTGGTCTCGGGTAGGTCCATAGATACTTGTTTGTTCAATGAGTAATAAGCTGAAAAAATGACTCATTCAGCCAATCCAAGGCAAATATACAAGCCTTCAGAAATGAATCTTTCATATCTGAAGGCTCAGTTTCCTTCCCTGTAAACTGCATGAACATCTTTGGCCCTTTGTCTTTTGATGAGTGACGACATGTGTAAGACATTTGAGATGAAGCCTGATAAACTTTTAACTGCGTGTGCATGTGTATGCCATTCACTTGTTTAAAAGACAGAGTTGTTGTCTTTGCAACATTTTCACTGTTGGGAGTGTTTTACTGCTGATTGGATCATATTGTGGAATGGTTAACAGTCTCCAATACAGCAGACAAGCTGAGTTTATCCTCACAACAAACTGAATCAGACCCCATATAAATGTTTTCATGGGACAAAAGCTTTGTCTACCGCTCAGCAGAGAAAATCATAATGTGGAATGTTTGAAGTATTAAAGTTGTTAAGCACTATAATAGGAGCTGCGGAAATCAAACTACGAATAGACACTGGGAAATGTTTCCTCTAGACAGGCCAGTGCTTCTCTGCCTTAAAAATTAATAGAAAAAATAAAATCATTAAGAAATCCTATTGGTTCAGAATGCTGCAAAACAAAGGAGCAAAAAAGATGAAATGAAAGTAAATATTGTCAAAACTTGGAAACACAAAGCCACTCAAAATGTAACATGTTAATTCTACTTTTGCATGTAACAATTCCCCATGTAGCAGATCGTTCATGTTACCTGCTGTACCACAACACTATACAAGTGTAATCATAGCAGCTTATAATTGAATACATATTACATACTTGATTCATTTAATTATGAAACCTTTGATTGAAAGTTTACTCTTGACCCTGACCCTCAGTTCTTCAGAGCTTTAGACACTTGTTAGGCTTTTCCTCAGTGATTGGTTTTCTGTGTAGTCGTGTGTATAGCCCAGTTTTTTTAAAGATCTCTTGTGTGTGTGTGTGTGGGGGGGGGGGGTGTTATATGGATAGGACAGTTGAAAGGGTATGAAATTGGAATGAGAGAGTGGTAAATAACATGCAGGTAAAGGGCGTTGGAGTCAAACCCTTGGCCGCCCGGACCAAAGCCTCTAACCATTTTGCCAACTGGCGCCTCGTCCAGTAGTTTGACTCTCTTTCATGTTGGCCCTCACCTAAGAGGATAAAATAAGAAAACCAAGAAAACATTTGCTTGCTAACTTGTAAATGCACCATTAGATTTATTCTTAAACTTAATGCAGTTATTTTGTGGAATATCTAAGTATTTATGTTTCCTTCCGTTGATGAATTACTGATTGATCAAACTGAAGCTTTTCCAAAATAAAACTCCCACCAGGGTGACATAGTTTGTTAGTGTTGATACTATAATAACTCCAAACTATGATTCAAACAGGTGAGACAGGTTATTATGGGTAGAACTTTACATAAACTGACACCCCGTTGTGTGAAATGTCCTCTTGCCAAGTATTAGTGAATTTACAGGCTGGTTTCAGATTCAAGTCTAAAAATAACATTTAAGCTAATATGCTGATTGTCAGTGGCTTGGTTTTTAAAGTTTGAGTAGGCTTCTCACTTTCTCACTGTCCCACACAATCATCTTGTTTTGCTGCACTGTGTGACATTAATGATAAGTCTATTTTATGTGTACCAAATTTGTCAAGGAAACGTTTGCAATTATGATTGTACTTCCTGATTTATTTAGATTCATTAAATTCAATTTATTGCGACATCTCTTGAAAAAGCTTCACACAATTACCATGAAACGCCAAAACAAATCCCTTGTATTTTTCTTTCTATCCAAGTCACATGCCTGAAACTGTGTTGCACCATGCGCTGCAAAGGCAATGAGCCCATAAACCTAAATCTATTTGTGTTCACTAACTAAGACTGTCACTTTCGGATTGGGCAAACAAAGCAGCAACAAAATGAAAGCGACGCAGCAGGGAAGGCAATAATATGCATGTTCCTGCATTACATCCTGGACTTCCTGACATGTTTATGCTTGCACCCGTGGAGAGTTGTCTGCCTCCTGTTTGCTGTGCACTTGCATCACTGTAAGGGGTGTGTATTTGTGTCAGTGTTGGTGTATTCAGATCGAGTATTAGGAGGCAGACTGCTCCCCTGCTGTTCCCCACAGAGACCGTGATTAGCTCCTCTCTCCAGGACACAGACCTCAGTCAGCATCTGTGCTGCTGCTCCGCAACCTTATTGATGAGCCGCCACGAGCTATAACATGCATGCCTGGTGACGCAGCATGCCTCCTGTAGGAGGATCATGGGCTAGACAAGAAACCTGCGAAGAATTCTGGGCCCTTACTGCAAACCAGACAGTGAAACAAACGTCTTTGTTACTCTGACAGCAAATCAAGTACATTTAAAAATGATTTACAGCTTTGTGTGAGTTTTCTTCAATCTTCTTTCCCCTTTGCAGTAAAACTTATCACGAGAAAGTTGTCTCTAAACAGTTACTCTAAGGACTTAGAGCCCATAATGACTGCAATTTTACTCTCAGTTGTCAAGTTATATGGATTCTTACAAGGACAGCCACTTTTCCTGAACTATTCCACATGACAATGCAGTGACTCCCTCCGGAGCTGAGTAAGTGGCCCAGCACACACTTCTGTGCACTGTCTATAACATCATTTATAGTCTAAGTTTCCCATGGTGAGAGGATTTAAATTGTTTTCCAAACTGTCTCAGTTCTGATAAAGAGCACTATTACCTTTTTACTGTTTTTTATGAATATCCTCCCCTGAGCCTGGAACTCATACAGAACAAAAAACTAAGGTTTATATACTGTATGGGAAGTCAGCTTTTTCTGTAGCTCAGGTTTTTTTATTGCTAAATATGGAAGTTGAACTCCAGGGAGACTCGGAGCCAAAAGAAAGAACACACAAGCACTAGACATAAAACCACAATACTAAACTTGAGTCCTCAACTACACATAAAAACAGAAAAGAAACAAAATGTGCTGCTTTCTCAAACAGAGCTTTCTAGCAGAGAGGGAAAAGGGAGGGGTACCAAAAACTTTCTCTAACAGAACGAAGGTAGCTCACAGGACACACTCGATCAATACATTTTGACATAATTACTTTCAACTATGAGAGAATGTAAAAGTAAAAAAAAAAAAGATATATACAAAAAAAAATATTGCCTCTGATCATGGACCGTATATTATTATGGACAGCGAGTCTCCATTTCCTCCCGTTGTACCAAAGTGAAGCAAACAAAAAAACATGCAACGGACTCTGACATAATTCGCTGGGGACGTAGTTTGTAACCAAGACATGCACAGAAGGAAGCTGGCTGGTAGATTCACATAAGTGATGCCATGCCCCTACTGCTAACTAAAGCACACATTTAGCTTACCAATAAATCCTCAAAGAGAGGACGATAAGGCAGGCAAGGCAAGTTTATTTATATAGCACATTTCACCAACAAGGCAATTCAAAGTGCTTCACACAAGACATCAAAAAGCATCATGACAGAGGAAAGAAAAGAAACATTGAAATAGAACATTTAAAAATCACTGAAATTATTAAATCTGAAAATATGTTCAAGTAAAAATAATTCAAATAAAATTATAAATATAAAAAGAATTAAAAGTTACATGATAATAACCAAGTATCATGACAGAATCTGGGTTTGACAAAAATGTATTTGACGTTTATTTCAACTTTGTATTTGGCCCATGTGTCCCATCTGATTATATGAGGGAGGCGGGGTTTATGACCTATACTGCAGCCAGTCAGCAGGGGGAGCGCTAATTACTATGGCTTCACTCCAAGACAACTGTTTCTCCGTCCATCTTTATATACAGTCTATGCCTCTCATATAGTGTCTCCAACTTGTTTTAAAACAGTTTTAGTTATTTCTATTTGATCCTGTAAATTCATTTGATGCTGATGATGGCACTATAACCAACTTCTTGTTTTCTTGTTTATTTCAGTTTTGTTGTTCATTGTTGTTGCCTTTTTTATTTACAGATTGTCATCATTTATCATAAAACTATTTTTGTTTTCTTTGAGGTGAGTGATGATTAAGGTTACATGCTCCAACATTATTCCTTGGAAACCCTTAAATTATTAAAGTCACCTTTCTGTCTCTATAGGCCACCACTGCCTCGTTTTTCATAACTCATGTAATAATAATGTGTATATGGATTCTGGCTCGCTGTAGGCAGTTAGTGTTTACTTGATATTGCCTCTTTGAAATGGGTAGAACATTCCTGAAAGAAAAAGTCTGCATGATATGAAATTGCTTGAATTGAGAAAGACATATTTGTATATTTTCCCACTCAGATCCCAGTTCAAGCCATTTTTGATGCCCCATGGGCATTTTAAAACATACGCAGATTGCTGCACTCTGACCGACATCAAGAGAGAGGAACACGGGCGCATGAGAAGCAGGTTCTGAGTCTCGGTATGACCTGGTAGCGTGTTTAGAACTTATATCAGTTTGGGATCATATTGTACTGCATTTTACTTTTTGCAGCAGCCACTTCTCTACATCTGTCAGCGCTGCATGCCTTCCCCCCACAGTACAGCCCTCCTCTGTACTCTGGTGAGCAACTTATCAGGGCAGCGCTGTCTTCACACAGGCACAGATGTTGATATCAGGCTATTGCATCACTCCTTTCTACTCGAGACAGGTAGGAGAAGAGAAAGCACTACAAAAGGGGCACGAATACATCATGTGGCTTTTGTTATTATAATCTCTGAGTTAGAGACAGAGGGGTTAGCTGCTAAAAATATATCACACATTAGCAAAACCCAATCACAAATGATATCATGTTGACTTGAGTGAATGTATTCAAGTAAAACGAGTTCCTCAAGGCTGGAGATAACTGTAACAGTTGAAAGAGTGGAATGTACGCATTCATAACCGTGAATGCCTTCATTGTAAGAGAAGTCTACTTCGAGTTTTCTACTTCATCTATCAAAAAATGCATCCAGTACATTATCCACTTGTTCTATAAAGACAACAGCGAAACAGGCAAGAATTACTTTGTCATGTTCAAAGCTCATTATAGAATCAAGCTGATGTTTTTGGCACTTTTCCAAATGTAGCTCGACATGTTACATGGCAGAAGCCAAGAAGCCTTTGTGGGCTTGTACAAGTCCACATTGGTCCATTAAGCTAAGAGGCATAATTATTACCTCCATTCTTCACCTAGTTTTGTATTGTTATGTTGAAAGTATTTGAAAAGTTGAGCACAATTATAAACCAAATGTTGGCATTAGAGGTACAGTCAGGGGATAACTTAGGTGGTTGGGATTTCTTCTCCAGTAACTATGAACGTCTCTACAACATTTTAATGTCAATCTTTTTTGTTAGAAGTTGTAAAGTTCATGTGAAAATATAGATCTGTTTTTGGCACAAAAGAAAATGTCAAGGGATCACTTCAGGTATAGGAATTGATCCAAATGGGATTTTGAATGTCTTAAGGGAATTTTGCAGTAATTTATACAACAGATGCAGAGATATCTCACTCTGAACCTGCTGGTACTAAGACTGGGCAATATGACTTAAAATGTTATCGCAATAATTATCACGATAATTGTCAAATCATTATTTATTTCAAATTTAAAGTCAGATTTTTGCTCCTGAGTGAAAGTTGAAGAAACCAGATGGTTCAATGTGATTTAATTATTCTTTAATGTGAGAACATGACAAACAATCAGCTCAGTGCACGGTGCTGGAAAACACCGGCACCGTGTAACACTTACTGCCCCGCTGCTTGCTGAGGGTTCACTAACACTTGTTTGGGAAGTTTGGTGATTTCTTTTCTTCGCTGTGTTCTAACGGGTGATATTGTTTTAAATGGAGAAAAAGGTTTGTGGTGTTGCCCATCTTAGCCTGAGATGTCTGCGGCACAGTTTACAGAGCAGACTGCTCTGTTCCCTGTCGGACTGCAAATATCCAAAATATCTCCAAACTCCAAAGTTGAGCGTCCTTTATTGTCCACAATGTTTTCTCCCTGCTTTGAGCTGGTAGGCTCAGCGTTTCTTCAGTGTTGCTATTGTTCATTTCACCTGTGTCTCCATTCCACTCCAAATGTCTGTAAGCCTACCAACCCATATCCCTGCGACATAATTGGCTGTTTGTAGTCTATTTCTTCTTTTTTTTATGTCGGCTGGCAACTGCGTTTAAGGCACCTTAGAGCCCCCCCCTCATGTCAAAATGAATAGTAGTCATCTCTGGGCACAAAGATCGGTGTAACAAATTCCATAGTGATCCATTCAATTCTTTTTGAGATTATTTCGACAACATCTATAAAGGTTTAAACCTCAGAGTGGCAAGATAGGAAAGTTAAGGTTTGACCAGACATATCGAAGGTATCCTCTGGGGAGCTCAAAGTTGTTGGGAAATTTCAGTCAGGACAAAAAGTGATTCACCGACTGCAGTTCGACATTGCCATCCCTTGAGCCACACTGATAGCATGACCGAATATGTTGCTGTTTTTCAGATGCTATTCCTCCCTACCACTTCTTGTTTACCTACTGCAGCATATCCTCCAGAGCACACTTAGGAAGTAGTGAAAGTGGGCGGCAAGTACGACTCTTCTACAGTGAATACAAATGACTTCTGCCCTGCAGTCTCGACCAGCCAGGAAACAGAAAATAAACGGTTTGAGAATAATGTCAGAGGGTCAGAAGGAGAGATTACAAAGGGAGTGGGCCTTCAGTGCCAAATGAGGTGGATGAAAGGAAATTCCAGCCCTCTCCTAAACAGGAATAATGAGCTAGGTACACACCTCCTTATTTTCAGGACAATTGTAAGGAAAGCATCCATTTACCTTCCCACCCTCCCCTTTGTTCCAGCTCAGCTAACCCACCACTGCCTGCTTAAGGTGGTTACACATTCATCAAACTCCCAATAAAAAATCATGCAACTTGAGCCGTGTGGGTTTATGCACTTACTCAGCTAGTAAAATTTTAGGCTTCTGAACATCTTACAAAGCAGCTTGGTTGTTTGTCAAATGATGCTTGCCAATAACTTCGCCTGCTGTAAACATATTTTCCAAATTCATTAAAAGTGCAGACATTTTTCCGCTGAACGCCTTGTACTACTGCTGGCAAACAGAATGGATGTCGGGGAAAAAAATAAATAAGCACCCCATTAAACGCACCTCTAACAATATTTGCCACATTCATCATCATCATGGGTTTTTCCTTGAAGCAAGTATTTTGTGCGAGATACAGTACGTGGAGACACAAGCCCTGCTGTGTATAAACAAAGCCACCATGTTGATGTTTGTTTTCCCTGCAGAGAACGCAGTGGACCACAGTGACAGTAAACCCTGCTCGACTTTAAGAACAAATGGCAGGAGGGGAGCGCATATACACGCGAGCCAAGGTCCTTTCTGCCCCAGTGGCTGCTCGCTGATCGAGGATGATAAATGGATGAACATGGCCCTACCCTCATTTGGCTCTCACAGCATCAGGTGATAAAAGCAGGGCCCTTGTCAGCGATAGAGTGTGCTCTGCTCTGCAAGGACAAGGCCTCACACCCACAGAGACACTGGAGGAGAATGGACTTAATATTCACAGCAGCAAGAGCAGGCACACAGTGTGTTTGGAACAAGCTGGCTGTAGAAATGCAAGAGATGTGGCAACACAAAGCTCTGCAGCTGAGTTTAGAAAGGAGAGTTTACTGTAGTCACACATGAAGGTGTTACTACAGCAGCTATTTGTAGTCTATAGCTAATCATGTACCTGTCAGAGAACATTAACCTGGATGTCACATCTTCTAATCAGGCTCTCACATTTGCCTGAAACGATGATGACTGAACAAAGAAAAAACATAGTTTTTCAGATGAACACAGTATTCTAGAGTAGGTATAGCTAGTTGTCATATTCTGTCCAGCTGGAGGCGGACCTGCTGCGTACTCCGTTGAAAATACACTCGCAGCGTATTTGAAACGGAGCAGAGCGTAGTGGCGCTGGTGACACGCTCCGGAGACAGACCACGACGCTCGCTGTGGAAACACAACGATTGACTAGAGTGTCATTGAACTACGCCGTAGTGCGCGGCAGCGATGGACCGCGGTATGTGGGGAATGGGGATTAGTCTGTGCTCTGATCCAGTGACACTGCATGACTCGCTCTTTATGTCTCAGTTCATTGAACATATTCTGCTGCCTACTTTGAGTGGCGCTGTGTAATGTGTTTATGGGTGCAGCTACTATCTCTTTTATTGAAAAGGAGCAATTGCACATGTACAACTTATAACGAGAATCAGTAGAGGCCTGCAGGACGCACAGTTTTGCTCTCAAGACAGGAAACACATCACCAATAACTAATTTAAGATTCTTGCGTTTTAAATCTCTGCAGATTAAGAACTACATAAAATGTACCATGCCCTTTTGAAATTTTACATGTATGATATTTAAAACAAACAACAACAAAAAACGTATTCAGACTTTCATACTCCTTTTGAGGAGTGGTGGGCGGCGCCCTAGTGACCTCAATTGACCAGCTGCACTTCCTGGGACATTTTCTGCAGGTGTAGCCATGCCAAATGCAGGCTGCGTGAAGTAAATCAACTTCGGCACACAGTGCTCAGCATCTCTCCGTACCTCAGAACGTGAGGAGTCGTTCACTCTCTCAGGATTGAACTACGCGCAGGTTCTCGATTTTGAATTGCAAATTGAACCGTTCAGCTCACCGTTCCTCAAAACTATGAGCATATTCAGTGGATGTGCTCCCTTTAGCGTGTTCAGGCACAGCACTGATGATTGGACGGATAATTATCCTAGTAGGCTTTATCAGGCTTATCACTCATCAAACATTTCTATATAATGCATCGGAGTAAAAAAAAAGAAAAAAAGTATATTCAAAGGAAGCATGCAAACAAAGTATAAGCCATAGCAAATCATACTTAATCAGTTTGCAATCATAAAGTTGCATGTCTCAATTACAAGATTTCATTGCCCTCATCAATGTAATCTCAAACGGCGTGTTTGGATTGGAGCATCCAGTTTACTCTGTTTAATGAAGCCCACCCAGCTTCCTATTATCATAGCGTGCTGTCTTTGGGATAATTGATTTTGTTGACTATAATAACCCGCATCGAACTCAAAAGTCTCAAAGGAAATCGGACTGTCATCTGCCTTCCAACGCATGAGAACATGTTGTACCCTCGCCTCAATCTGCTGATCTCCAAAACTAATGAAGTCGTATTTGCATACCCACACTGACACTGCATGCAGGAGCTCCTTTTACACAGCTGTGGATTTACAAAAGGATTTGTTTTTGTGTTGAGGATTGAATCTATTTTTGTAAGTGTCAAGTTTAAAAACAAAAAATCCTTCTCTTTTCAGGTGAGAAGAAAAACTGTTAAAAATGTGTTTTCCATCTCTTCGATGATTAAAAATAGTGAGTTGTCTGAGATTCTAAAGGTGAGCATTGTTGCCATCTAAACAATCGTAAAAAATGACACATTTGCACTGTGATGTACAAAGTGGGTTCATCGAAAGATGTAACGCAGAGTTAATTTACATACCTGTTTCTGTTTATTTTAACAAAATATCTGCACTCTGATTTAGACCTAAAGTGACTGATCTATATGTCATATTGTTAGCCAGAAGAAACGGAAATACACAGAGCAAAAGAATGATATATTTTATGGATGCAGTGTGGACAGCAGCGTGCCATCATGCGCGTTGCGGCGCGATATAATGCTCCGTGTGCTGTTAGTACACGGTGTTAGAGGTCTTTCTTTCATTATATGTCAGGATGTGAATGCTGTGGATGACTGGAAGGTTTCCTTCTTTGTTCAGAATCCATTTGATATGTACATTTCATATCCATTATCCACTGAATGGTGTAACGATAATGATTTTCATCTGGATAGCCGTCCTCATAAATGGCTAATCTAATACAAATTTCATATTCTTGTCCTTTTAAACCATTTAGCAAATGTCTCTTCATGGTTTGGTCAAGAATGATTGGCACTTCATAATAATTATCCAATAATGTTTTTGTTTTTTTTCCACAGCTGATGTGGATCACATTAAATTAACTGCACGTATGACATGTATGATGTGATTATTCCTTTTTTTTTAAGCCATAGGTTTTCTTGCAGTTCTCCATGCCAATATTAAAGTCATTATGTCAGGGCTCTAATTTACCTCCTGTCAGTCCGATGCTGCATGCCAAATATTAGCCATCTGTTAGAGCAGTGTGTGGGAGTGCAAATCTATCCGATCAGTATACTAAGGAGCTAATTATGAATGATGTTTAATAGTCACTGTGCTGAAGCTTTCATGAGCTGGGATTTCCATAACTCATTCTTCTGCAGGTTTTAATAACTGTAATTATATTAATCCATGGAGCACAGACGCATAAATCAAAGGTGTTTATATTCAAAGGATGTAGAATTTCTGTTAACAGTTGTATGCTATTTTCTGATGGATGAATTTCAAATCGTGTCCTTGTTTGTCTTCTGTCAGCTCTGGTTAAAGGGGGTAGGAGAAAACTGAGTCCTTCGTGGAATTCAGAAGTAAAGCTTTAGGTAAAATGTGAGTCAGACAGAAATCTCCTCTCTCCATTCATGAAGGAGTCTCAGGTAGAAAGGATGATAACTGTGTTTACGGTTATTACTGCAAACTACAGTATTTACACCCATATTTAACCACTGTGTCTAACACTTTAAGTCATACTTAATCTACATTACATGAATGTGTTGTTTAAAAATCAACCATGAAATGGTAAATCTAGTGTATTTATATAGCGCTTTTCTAATCTTCTGACTACTCAAAGGGCTTTTACACTACACGTCACATCCACCAGTTCTGAGACACATTCCTACACTGACAGAAGAGGATGCTATGTAAAGTGCCCCGTCAGCAATCCCATCCAAACGCATTCACAAACTGCTGGCTATGCCATTTGGGAACAATTTGGGGTTCAGTGTCTTGTTGCCCAAGAACACTTTGATATAGTGGACTGCAGGAGCTGGGATCGAACCACTAACCCTCCAGTTAAGAGAAGACAGACTCACTAAGCCAAAGTCCCAATTAAACTCTTTAGACATGCCTAAGAATATGGAATCCATCATACATGGTTAGGATTTCTGATGTGTTTTAATGCAGTATTTCAATTCAAATCTATCAAATCTATACTATATTGCTTAATGGCAATGATATAACTAAGAAAAAACTTAAGGCCCTATTTTAATGTTCTGGGGTGCACTGTTTCAGGCGCACGCCCAAAGTAATTTGGGGTGTGTCTGACTACATTTCGCTAATAACGTGTTGTGCAATCTGAGGCACAGAGCACAAAGAGGTTGTATTAAGTTCCTTTAATATACATTGGTTTGATTCATCCCAAAACACACCTGAGTGTCCTCCCGTACACTCTGTGCTGTCCCAGTATACATCATCTTCCCAGTACACATCATCTATCCCCTCCCTGACACTTTTACTAAACTGAACCATTCTGTAAATTTCACTTCCAATTCGCCCCATTCATTTCAGATGGGCGGACGTTTGCGCCTATAACTCCACAACGGAAGGTCCTAGAGACTCCAAACCACTCTCTGTCTGACTCCTATCTTCCGTTCCCGAGATTTGCAAAAACAACTTTCGACCAATCACGTTCGAGCACTTCCCGACGTCGAGTCTCGTTGGTGGTTCCGTTGGAAAGGCCATGCCCCTAAATGGTATGATAGCCATTGATTCTGAGTTCATAGGACAAACCTGTCAAAAGTGATTCACATTTTAGAGTCTTCTGTACCCCTACCGACATCCTGTTTTAGCCCATTACCCTAACCGAAGCCTTACCCTTACCCTGTCGGGTTCTATGAGTGGGTGTAACTCGGGTTCTGAAGGTCACAGGGACACGGCAGCAATTTTCCTGCAATCCACTAGGCTCAGGGAACAACATATCCAAATATGAGCCTGATTGGATAAAGTTATTATTTTCGTGCTCCCATCTGATTACATTGGGATTCGCGTATCTGGGTGCCGCTCGGCGACCTTTCAAAGGCTGTATCTCGGGTCCTGCCAATATGCTTGGGAACAATTTTCCTGGAATCCCCCACCCCAATGTACAACATTTCGTGTAAATCATCATTTAATAGCCAGTCGCATTGGTATTCAGGCGGTGCATTTCAGTCTTTAATCTTAACTAGACCAAACTCCAGCCAGTTTAGTTTAGCATTTAATTTCAATCCTTTCATTGAGCCCCTGAACACACAGCACACACACAGGACACCGTATGAAATAAATGATTTAAGTAATACTTCCATGAATTATTCACACAACATCAGAAACCATCAAAAAGACACTGTGAACATTTCCACGAGACAAATAAAGCGTAATTTAATAGATTATTTAAATCTCCAGACAAGCCGACAAGATCGGACCGGATATGTAACAAATGAAGGCTGTGTACATTTATTTACTGGAATCCTTGGCTTTATTTCCTAATGCATGTGTAATGGACTCTGGACAGTCTTTATTAATACCTGTGGGCTCTATCATCGGTGGCTCTCATAGATATGTTTAAGATTAATTATAAATCCAAGTCTTTGTTGCATGAGAGCGTGAGTGTGTGTTTTTCTGCACGTGTTTCTGCATTTGTTAACTCAACACAAACATAATCAACACGTAACAGACGTTATGTTTTTTTTTTACAAAATTATAATATAATTATAAAGAAATAGTACTAATTTGAAATAAGCCTTTCATCAAAACCTAATACTCATTATTAATACTATTATTAAATCTGGCCTGCCAAATTCTCACACCCCCCAAAAATTGTATTTAGATAAAATGTTGTCTCGGTTTCCTTCCTCCCCATGCTTGCCAATGAACTCCAGCCCAGGAGGAAGGAGCTGCTGGTTTTGATATCGCTTCATCTGAGAAGTAATAATGATATTTTCATAACTTCATCTGATGCAGGCCGAGCTTTAATTACAGAGCTGCATGGCCCCAGAGTGTATCTGCAGTGCAATATATAGGTATTAACCTCAGCCATGCTGCCTCTCAGGCCACGTTCAGAGAGATAGGTTGATGAGATGGAAAGAAATTAAGTAAGATGATGAGAAGTGATGGGAGAGCCTGTTGTCTAGGTGCGAGGTCAGACCCTAATAATCATAATGCAGCTTTTTTAATCACCATATTTATCATGCTACTATGTGTTTGTTCTGTAGGGTGAAACTGGCATAAATGTGTATTTGAAAACTTGCTGTAGCATTTTATAATAGCAGTAGAACGCTTGTCAGACGATTACAATTTTTAATCGTGATTAATCGCAACATTTCAATTGTTGCAAACGAGTTTTTTTTCGGATCCCTTCTACTCTCATGATCAGCTCACAGAGCTCTGTGATCGAGAGTCTGATTGGTCAGTAGGCTGTGTTTTGTTTTACAGGTTGATCTCCTATCCCCAATATCATCTGCTCTGGAGCAATTTTGGTCTGGAGCATATGTTACCATGGCGATCAGGTAAGAAATTAACCTCCTTCATAGTACTGAAACCCCGTAGTTAATCCTGAAGTAACCTTGATAACTGCAAACCCTGCTTGGTAGTATACCTCCCTGCTCTCTTTGTGAACATTTGTTTGGTTTTGGCATCTTCAACTTGGATTGAGTGCTCAAATAAAACATCAGCTCTGAATCTTTGTAGTGAGCTTCAAATGTGTCTCATGCCATTACATTGAAGCTGAAGGCTTACTATACAGAAGATTTCAATCTAGTCACTACTCCTGATAGTATTTCTACTTAGTACATACTGTATGCATGTTTTGAAATGTTAGTGTTATGAAATCTGTTCCTGTCAGTGTGTTACTTCATAGCAGGCCTTCTGTTTTTCAACCACTAAGCTCATACAGTCAAACTGCTTTTTCAGCGCTTCATTAAAGACCGTCCTGTTGGGCCACTTTAGCATCATTGCAGCCTACAGACATGAAATGGCCTTAATTGATCTGCCAAGGACGCAGAAAACTGGGATTTCTTCAAAACGACACAGTCTGAGCTTAATGGGCTTCTTATTCATTAGCGAGAAGCTAAATTTAACCTCAAATGTTGGTCAATGATTTATTGACTGCTGTGTTAAATATGTGTGTGCATCGGGTTGTTTACTAAATGATGGCTCATTTACAAAGACGAGTGGCAGACAAACAGAATGAAATTAACACGTTAGATCCATTATGAAACTCTTTTACATATCAGTATTTTAATGCTTTTGTTTTTTCCCCTCCAGTAGTCATAGCTTTAAGGCAGAGTGATTACATCAAGACAATAATCACATTTCATGATTTGTATTAGAAGATTTCTTTAAACCTTTTCTCAGTGTTGACCCTGTGTCTAATTATCAGCACATAGAAATGTTGTTAGCAACAGCCTGGCACGATATGACTCAAATGTCACTTTTTGGAAGTAATGTTTGGATGTTTCTGCTGCTAAGAATACAAACCAAAGGCTTTTCCCTTAAATGTGTTAAATAAACATTTTAACTGCTATTGAAATATTCCACTTTCATTTCATCTTTCTAATGTGTTACATCATAGTTTGCATAAACTACGTGGATGCAAAGCAATGAGAACATGTCCCAGAGGGATGGTGCTGGAACATCAATAATGCATTGTGTTTGTGCTGTTCTCCATAGGGTATCAGCGAGCAAGATCCTACAGCGACAACACTGCAGCATCATGTAACAAACATGACGCACCACGCTGAATCCCTCTGCTCCTCAGCCCTTATGTAAAACATTGTAATCATCGTGGTGAGGGGGGGAAATATCCCAATTGTTCCAGCCCGTTCTTACTCCTGCTGAACTACCCGAGGTGCTGCCTCTGCTGTGACAGGAAGTGTGTGTCACAATCGATTGAGATGGTGTGAGTGTGTGCTTCTGAATGTGTGTGTAAGCCCAGTATGTTACCTCTGTGAGCAGGTTGATTGGCAGGCCAGAGTCTCCAGGGAGAACCATAAAATGCCTCCTGCTTGATGCTGTTGGTTGCCGTGGATATGATTGGATGTGATCTACCTATCATATTTGTAACATTTCCATCCTGCTGAAAAACTTTACAAATATGTGTTGACATTTAAATTGATTTTTTGAAGTTTTCTTGTTCTTGTTTGTAGTCAAATAGGATAAGAAAAGATAAGGTAAGCATAGCATCAGCCACTAGCGTTTACTCAGCAATTGGTATAGGTTATGCGTGAAAACAGTTTGTTGTTTCCTCTTTGGTATGTACAGAAGCGAGTCAACCAAAGTCCATTAATTCCTATGGGAATCTCAATGAAATCTGATTTGCCTGCAAAACTCCGCCTTCAGTAATATTTCTGTCAGGGATGAACCTCGAGTATGTCAAAACATTAATTTTTTGCGGTGGATTTCAGAGATACCATATGACAGAGTGCTAGCTAAGCTAACAGGCTGCTAACTAGCTAACAGGCTATTTCCTTCCCATGTTGATGGTCAAGAGAGTTTGTCTGATTAAAAATAACTTGTTTATGTAGTTTCAACACATTGGGAATCTGAGTAATCCATTCTGCTCAAATATGGTTATACATTGAATAGGCTACGCTCAGATTGTCCTTATCAGGTTACTATTAAATACAGTCAGATTTATCATTTTGATATCAATTACTGTCAGCCTCTTTATCAGTTTATATTCTCAAAATGCATATTCCAAACATATGGACAACAATTATACTCCCCCCAAGGATACAGGTAGTTTCTATTTATCTGTAAAGAAATGCACTTCCTTGCATTGACACTAGAAGGAATCATCCATATATTTACGGATCTACGGAAACCAGTCACATACGTAATTGGAAACAAGGCGTGAGGAATGCAAATAAGGAGATACAGTCCGTTGTAATGCTCTCCTGTAAGCCATCAACATTTAATTAGGGTATATCTTGAATTCATGTCTATAAGTAGATATTTGTATTGCTTCTCATGTTGCGAGTTGGACTGTAAACAAAGGTAGCACACAGAAACTGAAGTCTTGCTCAGATGTCCTTTATCACTACCTTCAGGTGTTCTCGAATAGAGCTACCCATTGAGATGTGCTGCCATGCAGTTCTGTGCAGTAAAGTTTAGAGTAGCAAAACATGCTTCTCGTTTCCTACAGACTAGAGGTGTTTTTGAAGGGATTCACTATCTTGAGCATTGTTTGATCGGGGATAGTTGTCCATCGAGTTACGCTTCCCCTGAAATCTAAAATAATGGAGGACAAAAATTGCCTCTCATTTTGGGACAATGTATATGGAGTGAGTAGTGAATTTATATAACGTTATTGTGGTTGTTATTTCATAGGGGATATTGATAGCCTCTGTTGATGTTTTTGACAAGGCAGCACAAATGGAAAGAACACTGGCTATACAAATCCCCCAAAAGTTAGCCATCACTTCCAAACTGATAGCCAATGGGTTTTCAGATTAATATATAAATTATAGTTGGCCAATACAGTACAATAAAACAGGGGCAATTCTGCTGCTAATTAACACTCTTACCATTATTTAAAGTATATCTATCTAAAACAGCAACTTTTCAAGGTTTTACTTTAAGTTGGAGTCTCAAAGAGTGTGTGTTTTTTGGCCTCACTCAACCTCACTCCCTTAAGACTGGAACAGAGTCTCTTGAGGGACCTCGTTCAGTTGTCAATCATATCACTGATCTTTTCTGCCTTTGTTCACTCTGTTTACTCCATGTAGGTATTATGAGGCGCACATCGTTGGGTGAAACTGGGAAATAACAATATACAGCTTACCCCGTCTGGCACACCAACCACTGCTAGATGATGGAAAACGTGTAATTAATTGCCTGTTACAGTATATGTGTGCATTGTGGTTCTAAGTACAACATTCAAATACTTCTTTCAAAGCTGAGTCTCATGCAAATGATCTTAAAAATAACTCAACATGCATCATTTTGATTGGCACTGGTTTACACACATGGATGGTTCAAAGTAATTTTGCCTTCTTTGTTTTGTCAAAATGTACATGTTGATGTTAGCAGTTATTCTTCAATTGTCAGTTATGTGTCTGGTCTATAAATAGAACTCCAGTTACCATTAAACAAGGATGGCAGAACAACTCATCACTGTGAAATGTTCCTGAGAAGCTCTTTCTTACCAAGGTAAATAAAGTGGGATAAGAGAAGAAACACAATCCCATCTCGACCTGCTCGGGCTGCTAGGTAGAAAACAAAGTACAACAGGGCTTCAAACATTTTTTTTTTTACCTTTTAGTCGGTCCTCAGAGCTGAAGGCGCTGAGTGTAGGCTAGTGGTCTGAAGGCGAGCCATAAAAGTGTCGTTCCAGTGGGTGTTGAAGCTTGTGTCAGTTAGTCACTCAGAACAGCAGGCCGAGCCTACACACATGATAGATATACGCAGGCAAACTGTTTAAAAGTCCGCCTACACCGCCCTCCTTAACCTATTGAAGTTTCTGAGCTTGGCTGCAAATGACGAGAGTCAAAGAGATGAGGTGTGAGTGTGTGTGTGTGTGTGTGTGTGTGTGTGTGTGTGTGGGGGGGGGGGGGGGGGGGGGGGGGGGGGGGGGTATGGGGGGGGGGGGGGGTCAGGGAACAGTGTGTCCACCACAGTCAGAATCAAAATCACAGCATTGTTTCTAACTAATCAGTCATTTGATTTAGAAACCTGCACAAGTCGAAAACTCTCTAAATGCTACTCTATCTATCTATCATAATATCTACTGATATTATGTAAACAAAGCGTAGTAAAAAAAAAAGTACAAAAATAAATTCAAGGAAATTATACTTGGATACATAATCATTAAACATATTCTCTTCCTCAGGTCTGTTTCGCCTTTTCGTCTTGACTACGGTCAACTCGTAGTTCACTCCCATGATTCCCCCCAACCCCCGACATCATCTTTCGTTATTGTTTTGATTGATTGTCCCCTGGCAGCAGAATTTACATACTGTGCATATCATTTTACAATTTGTATTTGTTGCTATTCTACTCATGAGCCTGTTGTGCAGCATTCAATATTAAAAATTCATTGTTCGAAGGCTTTAATCCAGCTTTCAAATGGATGATGGAGGGTGAGCCTTTAAAAGGTAAGGCAGATATGAGTCAATATTTCATTCACAAAGGAAATCTGTGAACAGAATGGTAAAAGACACTGTTTTACGAGATTGGGTTATGATCATTGAAAAAAGTAAAGTAATGGAGTTAAACAAGAGCATTAAGTAGGCATAATTAAAGATATCTAAATGAAAGATTGGAGAGAGAACAAAGCTTCCCACCGGAGCTGGTGTACTCAAGAGGAGACCACAGATGCTGTGTTGTATTTTGAGCTGCATTTTTAAGTGGACCATCTTCCCTGTCTTTACCAAGTCCAATCATTCAGCAAGCCTGCTGCTATCTCTCAGCTCCTGTTTTCTTAACAAACACTTTAACATTAATGTTACCAGGCTTAAATCCCAGCCTTGCTCCTGCTATAAAGCCACCTTGCCTCCTGACAGAACCTCCGTTGGATGCTCAGCAGCTTGAGGAACATTGACCCTACACTGCCTCGGAGTCTCACCTGCAACTGAGCTACCTGGGCGTATAGCCAGAAATGACAGGTAAGACCATTCTCCATCCGCTGTATTGGTGTACGTGTACAATCAAATATTTTGTTGTTGTCAGATGTTGGAATGACAATACACTCAACTCACATTACGATACGGTACGCATCAGGATACTGGGTTCATGATACGATTTTATCACAAGTTTTATAAAGGATAAAGCAGTGCATAGGCTAGAGGTGGGCGATATGGAAAAAATATATCACGATTTCTTTTATGGCAAAATCACGATCAAGATTTTATCATGACTTTTTTCATACTGATCTTAAAGTCTAATTTGCAAGTTACTGACCAGTTCAACCAAATGTATTTCCCTATATAAAGTTTTAAAATGCACAAAAACTGTGCTAATAAGTTTAGTCTATTTGAAAAATGTCTTTGTAGGGGGTTTGGAGGTCCCCCCCCCCCAGAACATTTTTTGCACCAGAAATGTCTTTCCCTCGATTTGATCAATATTTATGCACAGTTTGAAGGTTTTCTGCACCTCTTTGAAAGTATGATTGAGTAATGTGTCTTATTTGTGTGTTCATGAGGAACATTTTCACGCAGTGATGCATTCATTTGAAAACATTTAGACTTCTGTTCTTGTGTTTCTGTGCTCTTTAGCCCTGCAGAGTTCCTACAGCTGGAGCTTCATGTACAGTAGGCTGCAGCCTGGCTGTGTTGTTTTTTACGACATTATTGGACTAACTTTAGTTTTGTTTAAATATAATCAAACATAATACAGAATGTGTTCATTCTGTGACACATGATCAAAGTAAGTTTAACTCAAAGAAGAGTTTTATTCATAGGGGGGCGGGACATCGTTGATTGACAGACAGATAGTCACCATGGTTACTCACTCTCACCTTCCTGCTGCACACTGAACGAGAGGAGAAAGAGCTGCTGACTGACATCACTTCAAGCGGCGTGCATAGAAATCAATGTATAGAAATAAGTGATTGTTGGCCTACTGTTTACTGTTAAAAAATGTTTACAGCCGAGGTCCGGACCTCGCTGATATGATCTCCTCCCTTTGTTTTCATAATGTCGTTTAGCCTAATCTTTACAGGTCCCGTTATCACAACAGGTGAGCTTCGAGTGGAGAGGCTTGTTAGTAACTTTTAAAAAACGAGAGAGAGCAGAAAACACCGACAGCAACATTTTAAACACCGGGGTTATATCTCCCTTCACTGACTGTCTGAGCTCCGCTCTGTCTGACTCTCACCAGACTGTGAACGTATCTCCGGCTCGTTGAAAGAGTTTGTTGTGTCGCTCTCCAAGATGTAAACATTAGCAGTGCAAACTATGCAGATAAGTTAACTGTTTCTCACGCAGTGTCGGTTTGCAAAAATATCAAAACAGTTGCATATAACCGGGATGGAGTTCTTTTTTCTTAAGTTTTATTTTCATTTTCACCGCTGCGGAGAAGACGGGGAGGCAAGAGTGTATGTCTGCAGCCTGGAGCCTCTCGTCTCATGGGGAGACACGATTGAGTCGGAGCCTAAACTGCTGCATGATAGAATTAACATCTTACACAGCAGTTAATCCATTAGATGTTATCAAATAATGTATTAACACTGGCTTGCTTTTGCTGGAAATAAAGATCTTTCCATAAATGGTTAAACATAAAGGCGATGATCTCATGATAATTGTTTAACCAACTGAAAGGCATCAATCCATTATTATCAGGATGTATAGTGGTAATGAATGCTGTAAAACGTGTAGGTTTAAGCTGGTAATCCCTGAATTATTACAGTCATTATTTTAAAAAACCCAACCGGAGCTATCAGTGTGACAGTGTGGAGCACCTGCTTTCTGCTATCTGTCACTCTCTGCAGATTGGCAGGTAGCATTCTGGAGGTGAGCCATGAAACCGTCACCTCAGCAGGCGCCTGGGGGCCTGGCTGTGCTGATATGATTTATGTAGGCGCTGATTGTGTCAGTCGCTCTTCAAATTGATTGTGTCACTCCTTCCTGTAAACCGGTGCCCTGCAGAGGCCTTTAGCAAGGCAGGGGCAGCAACCTGAGGCAAACGCATTTAACACAGGAAGATGTGGCAAAGGTTTATTGACAACCTGTAAATTTTTAAGGATGTGTCAAACACCAGATAGCACATGAAAGTGTAAATTTGACTTTGAGGATGTAGGTCAGCAAATCCTTGAACATGGAGACGATTCTGCGCCCTCAAAGGAAGAAAAATATTTACTTCCATCACCAAACACACTGCTCAGTCTGCCTGTGCATCAGACTGGCGCAATCAAGAGAAGTGATTTTAGATGAGTTCTCATCTGGTGCTCATTTGGTTTTATAATTCACCAAGAGGACAACTGCAACTGGAAAATTGAAAACGGTTTCAAAAGCACGAGTACAAGTTGATTAGGATGGAACTTTAATGAGAGACACCGACTGGGTAAAATGAGAGATGTATTTTAGAATAGACCTCTGCTAAGTCTTGATTGGATTCAGGATGAATGGTCCAATACATGTGTTGACTGGGTGTTTTCTTAGCTTATGTTGTTGAGCTGGGATTGCATTGGGACTGAACATTGTGTGACAGTTTGACTTTGAGATATGTTTTTATTTTGATCATTTAATAGTTTTAAATTTCAGTTGAGTTTTTTGTTTGGATTATTAAAATCAAAAACGTCACACAAAGATTATACACAAAAGTGCACACCCTTACATTCAATGACAAACCCCACAAATAAAAACTTCATTACCAAACCTCAAAGCAAAATGTTCTTATATTAATGAAACTCAGAGAAACCACGATATAAACTCAAACACTCAAACCACACTCAAAAATAACAAATACTCAATATCCCACAATCCCTCAGTCCTCACAAAGTAAAAAAAAAAAAAACGTCCAACTCAAATTTCCACTTCGGGTTTACTCAGTTTCAACAAAAAACGTTCAAAAGGGGGGAAAAAAATCTTCAGTTCAGTTTATGCAAATAAACAAAATTATATCCAAAAAAAAAAAGAGGTCCGTTTTTGGTGCAGACTATTCACGTCAGTCTGTCAAAAAGTCCAGCCCAGTGAGTCCGAAATCCGTTGCTGGTTTTTGGCTGCTGGGTTGAGGGATGTGACCGGCTTCCGTGTTTAGATGACAGGTGAAGAGTGAATGAGAACGATCAGGGAGTTTTATGGAAGTGCGCTTTGAACATGAGGATGGTCGGAGTAGTTGATGACGGTGGAAAACTAGAGAAGGGATTAACAGCCTTACTAATTTTCTAACGTGGTTTGAGCGTACTGCTCCGACGATCTTTTCGCGTCTATCAGCTCTCCTCTCCTGCTGCTCTCTCTACTGCTCAGCCCGAGTGAATGAAATACCGGGGAGAATTGAATGGTGGTGCGAACGGTGAGCGAGTCGTTGAGTGGACAGAGGGGAAATGGGTGTGAATGTCGGAGATTCAGGGGTGTAAACTTTCGGTGAGAACATGGAGCATCCAGGTTGTCACAATTGGCACTAGTGTAAATATATTTTGTCTAGCTGTCTTTAACTGGTAGAATTCACATCTATTTCGGTCTACCTAAGGATGAACACATTAAATTAACTGCTCCTTTTACTGCGGGGAACATTGTCCCCTTACAACCTATCATGTGGATTGGGAGGCTGAAGAAAGTTAATACTTAAAAAAAAAAAAATACAAAGCAAAATAAAAAGCTTTTCAATTATATTTAAGTTTTTGCATTGGGCATTTAAACCCTTTGGAAAATTGACTTGAAATATTAAAAATCCAAAGGTGATATGAAAATTAAATGTATGATGAAGCATCCAAGTGAAAATTCACATTCATAGCTATTAGAAATCCTTGTCAAAAACAGCTTATTTTACTATTTTAGACCATTTCTCAGGGCCGTGTGGCTGTGGCAGCTCACGTTTTGATTGACATATGTCAATCAAAATTTGCTCCAATTAATTTTGTGTTGCACTCAAAGCATTCTGGGATATCTAGCCATGCTTACAGAGCTCACGGTGTTACTTTTTGACAGCTTTCCTCCCTTGTTATGTCAAAATCATCCACGCCAAGAAAACTGTGATATACTGTTTGGGAAATACAATTTGTGGAGTGCTGGTTTGTTTGAATAGAAACCTTCTTTCAACACAACAAGTGACCAGCGCAGTCGGGTGTTGCGTCTCCAGCCGGACTGTTGTCAGTGAAAACACACTGGGAAGCTTAAGTGCAGGGAGGCAGGTCACCACTTCTGGTGAAAGAAAAGGTTGTTTGGCAAAGCCTGGAGCTTTCCAGGCAAAACTGGTTAACTGGTCGTGGGGGGGGGGGGGGTGCTTGTGCACAACTCTGCCACGGCTAACCAAAATGCAGCACACTGTCTTTCCAAATCCACCTCATGACAAGCTGTCATCTTCACTGGTGGTTGGGCAGCCAGGAAAGAGGCACATAATATGTAGGAGCAAAGAGCAGAGGGAGAGAGAAAGATAGAAACAGAGGGAAAGAGAGAAGATAGATTGATTGATTGATTGCAGGCAGTTCATGTTAAGCTAGCTTGTTGCAAAAGCGACAAAGTGAGGAGTTGGCTCGGGCACATCAAAGTGAGTGGGAAAAGAGTAGTTTTGTTGCACTTGATTGGGCGGGACATGGGAGTATGTTTTTTATTATTGTTTTGAAATGTATTACGAAATAAATCTTAGAGCTTGCCCTGTCCATTTCACACCCAATATCAGAAAGTTTTTAAAAACTTAAATGACTAATTTTCAGAAATGGTTTGAGGGTCATTTCTAATACTTGAGAGTTGATAATATGTACATAAGATAATAAATAACAAAGTTAGAAGCTTATTCACTTCTCTGATAGTCTACAGCAGTTAAATAGTGCCACCCATTGGCCTGGAAAGGAGCAGCTGTCAGAACACTGGTGGCCTGACTATCCTTCTCATGGAACATAGTTACTGAGGGCATTACTTTAAACACAACATCTGTCAAGGCTTGCAGTCTGGGACAATAGTCAGCAACAACTGTGTTCAGCACTGGGGCACTGATTTTCAGGAAGAGGGAAGTGGCTGTGCTTAGAACACCAAAGTCAACATTTCATGAGTTTTGCTAGTTGGGGAAATCCATAAACTGTAAATAAACATGGACGAAGCCTCAGTTACGTCACCCATCGGGGACTCCAGTCGATGGTGGTTGCCATATTGGAAATGCTGTCTCAACCTAACTTTTAGTCAACCTAACACCAGGAAAAGGGGTGGAGCTGAGGCGGGTTTTAAGCCTCTTGACAAACTGTTACATCCGCAAACCGCGCCTGTCCTTCAATCAGGTCAGACATGCGTCTAACTATGCATAATTCATAAACTTCACATGATTGAAATGGATGAGTTATATAAAAAGTCACCCTCAGTACAGTGTGTGCCAATAAAGACAATTAGTAATCGGTTCAAAACCGTTTTTTTGAACCAGGCTGTAAACATATACATTTCTGTTGTAAAAACTGCCTTTATTTTTTATTTTTTTAAGATTTATTTTTGGGCTTTTTGTGCCTTTATTGGAGAGATAGGACTGTGGATGGAGACGGAAATCAGGGAGAGAAAGTGGGGATTGACATGAGGGAAAGGAGCCAAAGGTTGGATTCGAACCTGGGCCGCCCACGTTGAGGACTATAGCCTCCATATATGGGACGCGCACACTAACCACTGCCCCACCAGCGCCCCAAAACTGCCATTTTTTTAATAGGGTGTGCATGTGACTTACGGTTTCTTGGAGCCAGCCTCAAGTGGACACACGAGGAACTGCAGTTTTTGGCACTTCCTCATTGGCTGCATTTTTCAACACCAGAGGTTGCTGCTTGGTGTCAACTGATGCCTGCATTTCAAGATATGAAACAAACAAGAATCTGAACTCTTTTGCAATAATGTCTTTTCTAGATGTTTGTAATCACAATGGACAAACTATTACATCAGAGAAGTGACACTGCTTTTTAAGACCACTTCATGTTGTTCTCTTAGCTATTTTGTTTCTCATGTCAGTTTGAAATCAATAAAGAAGAAATAAAAAATAGTGGTTTCCAACGTTACACTGAGTTGCTTGATTGCATTGTCATCTCCCAGGACTGCGGATGAACCCCCTCTGGGTGATTTGGACAAAAACTCTCAAGGGTGCAGTCAAGTGAAGGCAAAATATGCTGAGCATTTCTTAAGGTTTTTATGCAGTCTGTATAAAAAGGAATGGATCATGTGTGTGTGTGCTCACAATCTTTTACACACACCAATACTTAAATGCTTTGGTGTATAACAAATGTAATACCTCTGCATGACACATCGCACTCAGTCATCATCAGGTCAAGAACAGATTTTGTCACTCACATTGTGTGTCCTCTGTAAATGCGTCAGTGTCATAACAACACGTCCTACACTGCAGATATATCACGACCTGTTCGTCCACCCACACACTGTCCCAGACTGTCATTGTCTGGCCTAATGTAGGGGCCTGTGTTGATTTGTATCCTGACATTGTAAAACATTCCTTTAGGGTTTGTAGGTTCTGACATTTGCATAAAATAGCTTTAGAATGTATAAAGGCAAAAAGTTATGAATATGTCAGATTCCCCACAGGCTGTGATTTCAAAGGTAAGTATGTAAGTAATATTCTGGTGCTGAAGAAGATATATGCCACCAACTACTACTGCCGTCTAGCTGAATTCCTTTTAAAACTGAAAAACATTGCCTACATCAAACACTTTGTATGTATTGCTTAAAGGTATTAAAATTTAAGGAGGAATTGTAATGATCTACTTCTATCCATGCGTCTGAATTTCCATCTTTCTCCCCTGGATTTTCCCTCTTGCCATCCTATTCTAATCCTGTACTTTTTCTCATCAAGTTGGGGAAACTTTAAGGCTATTTTGCAGAGATGACAAGAGGGTGGAAAACTTGGTGAGAGTATCAGAAGAGCAGAAAGCTCTGTTTGAAAAAGGGAACCATTGGGACCTGGATGAATTTGGCCAATTAACCTGTTTCTACAACACCCGGGAAAGTGAATCAAAAGAACATTATCATACACATGGACTCCTTTAAAGCTGAAACACCATACTTTTGGTTCTAGGAAACTTCACCAAAGTATGAAAGAGAGGCATCTGTGCTAATATAACGCTAGGAGATAAAACCATCTGGGTCTTTGCTGGCTCTTTCTGGGGCTTCAAAGGGTCTCAATCCCCAGCAGGCACCTTCAAAAATCCACCAAAACAGAAACATCAGGGATGTTCACACACACACACACACACACACACGTTCAACACATCTCTTAGCCTGTGAAAAGCCCAAAGGCCAGACGTGAGATCTCATCAGGGGCAGCGTTGCCTGGTTACATGTGGCAAGTTGCTCATAGAGCAGCCATGTTAAGCACAGATGGAAAGGTCAGGCACGGGGTCTTGCCAAGTATTTTATCGAATCACACAGCTGTGTGGCTGATGAGGATTGGAGGGAGTGTGTCAGTGTGTGATGTGCGATTTGTGTGTTTTTTTGTGTGGGAATCAGTTGTGCTTCCCTGACTAGCCATGCATTTGATGTTTTTTTTTTAACCCGATTTCTACAGGGGGTTTACGTGCGGCTGCTGTTCTGTAAAAAAATATTCTTCACTCATGGCTGAACATCAGAATTAGACGATACTATGGAGAGGCAGTAACAGTCAAAAGGGAGGACAGTGAGAGCCATTAAGGCAGTTTGCTCGTGCATTGTGAAAGTGTTGAGACTATTATCCCATCAGGTATTTGGGATGTTAGGAAATGAGAACTCCTTTATGATAAAAACACCTGAGGCCTCTAATGTTTTGAAGACCTGAAGTCTGCTTGAGAACACGGCAGATTAAAACAAAAAGATGCGAGCCTTCCCCTTACATAAATGTGGGACACTATCATTCGAGGAGATGCTGATTCCAATGTTTTTCTAATCTCTGCTTTGTAATAATTTGTGTCTGTTTTTCACATGGGCTATGAGATCTGGTATTTAAATTGCTGCTAGTAATCCCTCCTCTTGAGATGTCAACTGGAACATGTCAAATCAGAGTTTGTCCAACAGGTGACCCCTTCTGCTCCAGTAGAAATTCTCTTCTCTGAATCAGCAGTCACATAGTCATGTATTCGTAGCTTTCCTGTGCCGTCACACACTTATGGCACTGCCCACCTGACGAGCAAGAAAGGTCGCTTACTCCTGCATGCTACAGTGAAGTTATCAGTCTCAGTTACCATTTTATTTTGTTTTTGTTTTTTACAAAAGACACTTGTTAAATTGGATGCACTAACTGAGGAGGAGGCAAGCCCGGGTTGTACTTCTAAAGAATTCCACCCGAGAAAGAAAACCCAGAGGGGGAGATTGTGTAGTAATGCTGTAATGCACTCTGCGGCCCCTTGAGTGAACAAAAGCACAAACTTCTCCTTATCCTTCAATAAAATAGCGTAATAACTGGAGCAAAATATAATGCATTTAATTATCATTAGTGCCCCAGATAACTGCCCGGAAGTTACATCTGACAGTGATCAGGATACTAACGTTAGGTAACATTAAGCAAATGTCAGCTAACTAGCCCTGTCATATGCTTTGATGATGAAGAATTTGTTGCTCTTCACTTCCAATGCGGCAGCATTATTTACCCAGACACATTGAAAAAACACCAATCTGACTGCAGTATGGTAGACTTTTATCCTACACCAGAATAAGGAGAAGGATTATCCACTAGATATATGTAAACATCCCCATTTAAATCAAATTAATTAAGTTCTGACAGGGACTTTGCCGTTTCTTGCGATTGAAATAGTTTGTATCTGTTGGCCTCCGCCCTTGGCAGCCTAAGCCTCCGACCAGAGGGGAGAAGAACGAATTCCTCCAAGTGAGGATGTTCAGAGCTGGACAAAATCAACTTTGTTTTCCTCACCATTTGTCTGTTCCATTACTGACAAGGAAAGCTGCTGAGTGCCAATTATTTTACTGGCTGTATTGACGATACTGGAAAGACGATTCTTGTTTTGCACTGAAAGGTTACCATACCATGAGATAAAACAAAAGGTTAAAATGGACTCAATAAAAGATTGGAAGACTAAAACCATCAGTGTCTTGTCCACATTAAAAGTGTTCATTCTGTGCAGAAAGTCTCTGCAGGCCCTTTTTGCAGATTGCATCAGTGTTCTAGTCATGATTTAAGTTCTTATAAATCACTGTAACACTCAACATTCTCAACGTGTGCCTTCGATCATAGGCGGGATGGTTGAGAGAGGTTTTCCGAAAATCGATGACCATTTCTTTCGTTTTTTTAACATTGATCTTCAAGAAGTGGTGGTCGCATCACTCCACAAAGTCCTTCACAACAGGCCCGTGATCGGCCTCTCCGTCCTGGAGCAGACTGATTAAAACAGTGTTGTGTGTGTGTTTGTATATAAAATGTACAATAAAGGGGACAGGACACATCCCTGGGGTGAGCCTGTGGATGGCAACCGCTTCTCGGATAGAGAACCATTCACCCTGACTGCCTGGGGCCTGCAAGTTAAAAAGTCCAAGACCCATTTCATCAACCCAGCATCAAGGTTAAAAGTGGACAGAAGTTTATTTGCTAAAATGTGGGGTTGGATTGTATTAAAAGCTGAGGAGAAATCTACAAATAAAAGCCTCACATGTGTTTTTGTACCCTCAAGATGTTGTATAAATAGTTAAATAAAGTAATTGTGGCATCATCCACCTCTCTATTTGCCTGATATGTAAATTTGCATTGGGTCAAGCAGACCCTGAATGTGATTGGTCAGAACTATTTTGACCAATTATTCAAAAGTCTTCATTACTACTGAAGTCTGAGCCACAGGCCTTAGGTCATTTAGCTCTTTGGGAGGTTTGTTCTTAGCCACATTTACAATACTTTAAGAAATTTGCCAGTGATCATATCTGGTCCGGAGCTCTTTCTAATGTTACATCTTTTAAACATGGATCTGACAGAATGGACACTTATACTAGTATTAGACTGAGGTTGAGAGGAGGCAGTAGAAGCAACATTATAGACTTGGCTAGAATTGTAGCAACAATAATCAAGTTTACTTATACTCCATATGGTCACATTAACAAATACATACTGTATGTCTGAAGAAAGAAAAAAGAAGAAAAAAGTATGAATACCATTCTACTAATAATCAATTAGAAGTTATTTTTCTAGGTCATTGTTAAAGTGTGCTGTTAACAGCTTTTATGTTGCGTTTCCCTCTTCTGGATCTCAGTAGCCTCTTTTTCAGCCAGCACCAAGGTCCCATCATCAAACAGCACACAGACAGAGTTAGCAACTAGCCAGATAGCATTGGACATTTTAAAGCTACATTGCATAGTGCAAATGCTACAGAGGCTTTATGCATCATAAAGCTTTGGTGTTCGGTTCTCTAGTTTCAGATTCACACTTGATACTAAATATGTCGCCTGTGATTTACTAAGAACCCTTTTATAATAGTATATATTCACAACAATACAAAAGATGTCAATGACAGCAGGCAGATGCACACACACACTGAATATCCCATTTGTGCATTTTTGACAGACGTAATGCTGGCTTCAGAAGCAAGCAATGTGCGAAAGCATGAAGTGTGACATTGAAAAGGCATCAGAGATGATGTGACTTAGCAGGCAGCCTGATGGTTGGTGGTATGCTCAGGTTTGTATTATTCTACCTTTTTTATATCTTCTATTTCTATGCTACCCCCTGCCTTTGTTCTGTGCCGTCGTGTGAAGCTCACATGTCTGCCCGGCAGTTTTTGCAATGAATATGATCAGAGATTCTCCTCTTTTTGGAGCATGAACGAAGAGGACCGGAAAAAAAATGCTTTACATTCTAATGTTTTCCCCCTGACCCACTGTCACGACACATTGCATGTCTACATTTTGCATTTTAGGATGTGAAAGTTCTACTTTTGCAGCTGACAAGCTAACAAAAGAGAAGCTCTCCCCACATTTTCATAAACACTTATCTTTTTCCTGGGAGAAAACCCATTCTCCTGTGGACTGGGATGAAACGACAAGCAATCAGGCGTCTCTAAGAACTGCTTACTTAGCCTGTCACTGTAACTGAACTGCGCTGCTGTTAATACAGCTGGAAGGGATTTAAAGAAGGAGAGCCTGTGGAAGTGCTTCAGAGTAGTTCTTGACTCTTTCTCGCACCTACTTTGACATTTAGTCAGTCAAGGGAGACATTAGTGGTAGGAAATATATATTACCATCAGTCTTTGGAGAGTCAGGAGTGTAGTGTTGCTTCGGAAGAAACCATCAATCCACCCGACCACGAGCTATAAATGTTTGTTAAGCTAGTGTCTAAAGATTCCTGTGATGTTTTCCCTGCATAGTAATGAATATAAATCCTGTGAAACTCTGGTATGTACATAAGAGTGTTTTGCAATGGAACAGGCACCAGCAATGACATACACAGTGAGCTGCAATTTTAGAGGAACATTCAGTTTTTTTTTGAAGAGGGGTTGTTTGAGGTACTTATTGTGCTACATACAGTAGATTACAGTCAGCCTGACCCCTGTTTGCATTGGAATACAGAGCCAGAGTGTGGTTAAAAACACAGCCCCGAAAGAAAGGGCTGACATTAAAGTGAAGTGGAATAATTACTCAAAAATGTAGCGTACTGTGGTGGCAATTTTCTTTTGAAAAATGACAAATTAAAACATGTTGTCCTTCTGCTAGTTTGCTAAACACATAAGTAGTAGCTTCGTTGCTGTGTAGGTACACCAGCTGACTTCTCCAAAAAGGGACTTTTCTTGTAAGTTGTGAAGTTGTGTAAAATGAAAATAAAAAAAGAAAGTGATGATTTTCCAAACATCGAAACCGCCATAATTAATTGGAAATAGCAAAAAGACAACACATCAAATGTTGAAACTGATAAATGTCACTCTTCAGGAAAAGGATATGCCTATTTTGAACATTTTGCCAACAACACCTTTCAGAAAAGTTGGGACAGTGGCCACAAAAGACTGAAAAAGGTGAGAAATGCTGAAAGAAAACAACTGGGGGAACACCTTCCTGTTAATTAGGTGAGTGACATGATTGGGTATAAAAAGAGCATCCAAGAGAGGCTGGGTTTATCTGAAGTTAGGATGTGGAGGGGTTAACCACTCAGTGGCCAGTGTGCCACTGTGTCTTTTGTAGACATCACTGCTTTTGTTTAAAACACTTCCAAAAACCATTTTCTGTGAACACAACCGGTTCCTGCATTTAAAAATGTTAGCTGAAACTCCACCATGCAAAGAGAAATTTGTATAGGTCCAGAAATGTTGCTGTCTTTTGTGGGCCCAAGCTGGTTTGAAGTGAAAAACTGTCCTGTGATCAAATGAGTTAAAATTTGACTTCCTGTTTGGAAATAATGGACGCCCCCGTCTTCCAGGCTTAAGGAGTGGGACCATCCGGCTTGTTATCAGGGCTAAGTTCAAAAGCCAGCATCTCTGATGGCATGGGTGTGCATTAATGCACACGGCATGGGTTACTTTCAAATCTGTGAAAGCGCTAATAATGCTGAACCATGTGCACAGGGTTTGAAGCAACACATGCTGCCAAAGAAAGAACTTATTTTTCAGGGAAGGTCTTGCTTATTCCTGCAAGACAATGTTAAACCACATTCTGTACCAATCACAGCAGCTTGGTCTGTAGTCAAAGACTCCAGATGATAAACTGCCCTTGGTAGTCCTGACTTGTCACCCATTGGAAATATTTGGGGCATTATAAAGCATAAAATACAGCAAAGGAGACCATTAACTATTGAACAGCTGCAATCCTACATCAAGCATGAATGGTAAATCATTCTTAAAACTTCAGGAACTGGTCTCCTTAGATCCCAAACTATTATAAAATGTTGTTATAAGAAGAAGTCTAACAGGGTGGTAAACAAGACCATGTCCCAGCATTTGGGAAAGGTGTTGCTGGTATCGAATTCAAAGTGTTTCGACATTTGATATGTTGTCTTTGAGCTGTTTTCAGTTAAATATGGGGTTTACATGATTTGAAAATCACTGTATTCTGCTTTTATTCACATTTTACACAATGTCCTAACTTTCGGGGAATCTGGGTTTGTACATGTACTGTCATTACAGTAAGTACCTCATACAACCCCACTTTAAAAAAGCTTAACCATCCCTATAACAATTCACTGCAGACCCCTGAGTCATGTCTACCACCGCTTACCCAGAAATTTCCATCAACTTTTCTGTCAAAATCTGTGTTTGTTTCTCAGAAATGAACCCTTTTGCACAGCACCCAGAAGATAAGTAAGCATTTATACACACTAAGGGTTTTTTTTCCCTGTCTGTGTTTCCTGAAACACCAAATCATCTAGTAGCGTGTACAACATTTTAGAGGAGGCAGGTGGCAATGTGCCACAAGCTACAATAAATCAGGTTACAGTTATCTGTTTTGCACTGGGAGCACAGGTTTTATGAAGCCCGTGTGTTGTTCTGTGTGTCACAATGGTGAAATGAAAGTGTGTTTTCCCGTAGCTTCCAGTCTTTCTGGAAAGCCAGTACCAAGAGGGTGATTGCAATTTGCTTGCTCCTCAGTCGCTGGTATGGATGGATGGCGTGTTTGGTTCCATTAAATTTTTACTGTGCAGAGAGGAAGGAAAGCAACCTGACTGCTGTATGAATTCTTCACAGCAGACTTTACTGGTCCCCTGGGAAGATGTGGTGGTGAGGTTTGTACCAAAGGCTGCAGCAATGATGAAGAGCTGGAGAATTAATTTGAGATCTAGGGAAAAGAGAGATGTTATAAAGAAACACACTCTCTAATGCTACTGTACTTGAGGCTCAGACAAAAAAACTACTTTCAGTGGATCAATCAGTTATTAAAGAGTTATTTTAGTTTGTGGATCCTCATTCTGTCTGGTCTTCAAGGTCGAATTAAGTGTCGAACTAATGAACACATCAGTAACACTTGGCTTGAGGTGACTGGGGATTATACCACATCATAAGCAGAGGATAAGAACATAATGAGGGCATTAGCAACATTATTATAGGACATTATATAATTTGGAAAATAACTCAAATCCCACAGGATTAAGTGCTTTCTAGGGTGAAAGCATGACTAATATCATTTTGATATGAGAGTCATTTCAGGTTTTTAATGCTGTGTTTGTTATAATTGTCATAATTAGTGATGCTCGTCATGTTTTTTGTGACAGAGCAATATGAACATATGCTTATATTGCTTTGGAAATTAACTTCATGGATGTTCCTCAATATCTGACGGGGATTTTCTTCTAAAAAACTGTTTTATAGACTTGTTATTGCTTGTGCCATCAAACAAGGCAGTTTTGTACTAAATTGCTCAATTCCCTCGATGGCTGTTCATAGTTATTGAAATGAGAAATGAGAGGATGTGTGAATGTGATGAGTCAAATAACTTTTGATATGCATCCTGCAGTGGCTGACGCACGCACCATCTCATGAAATACATTGACAGCAAACAAGCTGCAAAGACTTAAATTATCAGTCAGAAACACTCAAACCAGGAGAAAAACACAATAGAGAAATGTTGCATATTTAGTCATCACAACAAAAGTCTCAACTACTTGAAGGGGGGCTCAATTTTCCAATCATGTACAATTTTTCAGGCCACAAGTGAGGGGTTAGAGAACAATTAGAAATCAGTATAACTCGAACATAGTGTTGTAGTCAAGACCACACTAACCAAGACCAAGACATAAACCAGACCAGAGTGCTCCGAGATCGAGACAAGACCAAGACCATATATCAATGCAAATCATAATTTTGTGTACAGGGGGCATGTTACTCACTTAGACCGTAACACCAGGAAGGTTGCGGCCATAAGTGGGGGAAAAAAAAAAATTATGAATGAATTGAAGTTATTCATTCTGTTAGAAAGGGGCGTTTTCCTTCTAATCAGTAATGACGAAGACAAATAGCCTGTCAGTGGTGGTCTTAAACGGTCTTGATTGAAAATCTTGAGTCCAACCAGTCTGAGACCGAGACAAGGCCGAGTAAAAATGCTTCTGATTCCGAGACGAGACAGACCTTCAAAAAGTTGTCTCAAGAACAGTCTCGACATCAAGACCGATTTCGAGTACTATTCGAACATAAGGCACACGTCACTTTATGCCTCAAGTCTTTGAATTTTGCAAAACTGGATCATGTTCTATGGAGAAATATTTTGCCATAGCTAGATTGCTCATTTAGCCATGCAGCTAGCAGTGCTATCTGCTTACTGTACCCAACCTTGTCAACCAGGTTAGTATCTGCGTTCACAGCTTACACATTACCCAACAGATATGGCAGCTCCAGCCAGGACTTAGGTTTGGAGAAGACATGTCATACACCGTAGAGGAGCGAACTGGAGGTCAGATACCTCTGGAGGCCTGAGAGGGAGATTTGGCGTGCTACGGGCAAAACCATGGTAAGTAAGAACCTCTGCACTGTTGGTTCTTCATGAGTTATGTTTCACTAATTCCAGTTCCATTACATCTGGAAAACTCCTGTGCAGCATTTTTATGTTAAAATGTTTCTGGGACTGTGTGGTTATAAATTTGCAATTGAAATTCATAACCACACAGAAAGATGAAAATATTTCCGTTGGCCTTTTTGTGTTCACCCTCGCTCTATATTGATTGAAGGAAACATCTATAATCAGGAGATGAGACATTTTTCTCTACGAAAATCTGCTAATACATAGAAAAATACAATGAAAGCCAATACCTTGTTCCTGAACTGTAAGTTCTAGGAAAATTGGGATGCCACAGAAACCAACAAAGTTCAAATAATAGAGGCTTTTTCCAACACACATTCAATAAACTGGCATCTTCACAGATGAGTTAATTCAGAAGTGGTGCATAACTGGGTCATGTAAGCAGTCAAACCCAGGGAGCAAACATTTTATTTTCACATCAACAGGAAGGATGTTCAGACAAAACTTTTACAAAACAATGCTCTCCCTTTAGTTCTAGGGGGGTACGGGGAGAGAGGAGGGGAGATCTGAGAGGCAGTGGGGGAGTTTTAATTTGGGAAGGCTCATAAACACGACATGTATCCGCCGGTGTTTACTTGATGCTGCAGCTGCTGCTACTGTTTCTTCACGAGACTCTGTTTCTTGCTTGGCTGGCATCAAGGGGAGGAGGAGGAGGATTAAATGAATGTGCTGAAGAGTCAGCATGAATCTGAAATATTTTATCACTGCAATCACAGCTATCATCATTAACTCCATCATCAACGCTCATCAGCTAAGAAAATGTCTTTATGATTAGGACAAATTAGGAAGCGAAAACATTCTGTGCTTTCTTGAACTAAAATGACGAGCCACATTTTTCCTTATCAGATGAATGTAATCCTATTTGCATGCATGGACAGCTACAATGATACGATTTCTGCCACTGAATGAGGAGGATGACTTCTGTGTATTTCCTGTTTTTTATTTAACCTTCATGTAATACCCTGCAGATGCTCGGCTCACCAGTTCACATTACAATCTGTGTGAACAGAGTTTCTTTTTCCTCTCAGTGGGCGCCACAACAAGCTAATCTCCTTCCAGCAAAGTTGTCCTCGCTGCCCATTACAGTCAGCTCACAGCAGGCCGTGCCACTGGGTCCGATGACAACAGGGCATGATGGGTTTTGAACATTCCTGTGATTTTGGCAGTCTGATTGGCCGTCTGGCCTATCAGACCCCTTCAGTGGATCAGTGCAGGTTGAGCAACCACAAGAAAAAAATCACTCTTCTTCTCTGCTGAGATTCAAACTCACTTATATTTTTACTCACACGAGGGTCATGAGCGAATAAAATGTGCCCGTCTTCAAAGTGGCCAATATATGGCTTGAAAGATTGAAAGAGGGATTGCCAGGCTAACTCCCTGCGACCCTCCTCCTCTTCCTCCTCCCCCTGCTGCGCCTCTTGTCTGTTTCGCAGAGATCCAATAGTACTTGCTCTGGGTATTTATCTGTGGCCTAAATATGCAGCTCGTGTCACGCAGGGCAGCAGGCATTTCAGCGACATCGCAAAGATGGATTAAGTCAAGCGTTAAATTGCCTCTTTGAAGGAAATGAATAAATAAATTTGAGGGACTAATTCCTTGACTGTGCACCATCTCTTGTGTGAGTGGGATTGCATAATGCTGGCTTAAATGTTCCCTCTGCTCCGCTCTGTTCTCCCATGTGTTCTGTTGGTGTGTTAATTCTTTTAAATTACATTTCTTATGACCTGGCAATGTCAAAAGCAATGGCTGTGATTGTGTTCAAAATGTATTGGCACATTGAAAATCTGCAATTTAAATTTAGAATAAACAAATTAACAGTCATGACTTTAATTTCTTATGTTTACATATTCTGAAAGTGACCCATGGCGCACCTGATTCAACTACAACCCCTGTGCAACAAAAGGTGTCATATTACTGTGTTTGTTTCAAAAGACAATTTGGCATAGGAATCGACCCATGTGGGTCGCTGGTGGCCTAGCGGTTAGTGAATGTGCCCTGTATACGGAGTCATAGCCATCCAGGCGGGCGGCCCGGGTTCGAGTCTGACCTGTGGTTCTTTTCCCGCATGTTGTTCCCCACTCTCTCTCTCTCTCTCTCTCTCTCTCTCCCTCTCACTGATTTCTGACTCTGTCCACTATCCTGTCTCTAAATTAAAGGCATAGAAGCCCAAACATGAACAAAAAAAGGTATCAAACCATACAACATGGTTGGCCACTATGTCAAACTATTCTGCCATGGGTTGCACAGATGTTCTCATATATGCTTGTTTAGCTGAAATGTATATGACTGATCAAATCAATGATTGAAATGAATGTATTGCATTGGTGTGCAGGGTGACCACGTTTTAAAACTCTAAAGTGTGCAGTAGGTACTTGCTTTCACACAGGGCTGGACTGGTAATCTGGCATACTGGGCATTTTCCTGGTAAGCCAACACACTTTGGGGTCTGTATGATTTATCTTCAACTTTCTTTCTTTTTCATAAAATTGCTTATCACCGGCCCACATGGCAACACATAGCGGCCCATTGGCTGTTTTCCTTATAATGACAGTTGGCTGGCCAAATCACGCCTCTTACAGGACTGTCTCCACAGCTCCCCCTCCCCACTTTGTTTGCTCCTGGTCCGAAAAATGTGTAACTGTCTGGAGGAAGTGAACCGTGAGGGTGAAAACAATGTGTAAAGACACTGCAGCTCCTGCAGCAGTCATAGTCAGCTACAGCAGCACCCATTTTCACAAAGCCACAGGTGACATGTGTGGCACCTCCAGGCAAAGAGCAGGATGGTCAGGTGTGTGTCAGGGAGGCAGATAACCTTGACTATTTGCCACAACTTTTCCCAGCCACACATCCCAGACCCACTAAAAATGGCTCTGCAAACCACCCATTGAGAACCAAGGGTTTATGTTAATTCATTGGGTCAGGTAGTAAAGTAACCCAGTCTCTTCAATATGTGTACAAATAACACAAACTTGCACTTTTAAATTGTGTGCAGTGCTTACACCAAATCGACGTGCTCTTGATACACCTGTTCTTCCACTGCGAATGCCTCATTACTTCGTTCTTATATCATAATGTCAAAATGTACTCTTCCCATACGTCTTTGATGAAAAACTTAACAAAGGGGTGATTTCCTTTAACATCTGTTGTTACCATGATAACAGATACAATCGAATGAAACACTTTCACTCGATAAATCATAAAGTTTGGATATAGTAGAATTTATCCTCAACTAAGGTCAATAATAATACATTTTATTTAACGGCGCCTTTCAAAGCACTCAAGGTTACCTTTAAAGCAGAGATTTAAAAAAAACTAAGTAACAATAAATCAATAAATCAACATTTAAAAGACAAATTTCCAGGGTATAAAATCATTGTGAAGAGGATTTGTGAGGCAGGATGGATAACAATCAGGTTATTGATGGCCTTAAAGGTAAGGAGCAGAATTTTAAAAGTCAATGCGATATTTAACCGGGAGCCAATGAAGCTGCTGAAGGAAAGGAGTGATGTGATTAATGGAGGGGGTTCTGGAGATGATGTGAGTTCTGGACCAGTTGAAGTTTGTGGATGGATTTGAGAGGGAGACCAAAGAGAAGGGAGTTGCAGTGGTCAATGGGAGATGTTACCAGGGTGTGGACGAGAACGACAGCGATTAATGCTTCATAGATGGAAATACTGTAAGCGGACCGAGTGACATTGTTGATGTGAGCTTGGAATGATAGGATGCTGTCGAGTATGTACCAATAGTACCAAGCTACGCCAATTGAGCAACCTTCTTGGCTCATTTGACACGTCTTCATGTAACGTGATGCGAAAACACTGAAAGAACTAATCTCATGCAGTCAATGCCGTGACTGAAATTTTACTCATGCAGCAGATAAAATGAGGGTGTCATGATGAATCAAGGTGAAGTGTGTATTTTGACATGACTGCTCTGCAAAGAAGTCGTTGGGAGAAATAGGCATATCAACCCTACGCTAAATTTGAATTTGGCCTTGGGCTTTGTGTAACGTTGTGTTATTTGTACACAGATGGAAGGGACTCGGTGGAACCACAGACGATGCTTAACTTAAAAATACTAAAAAAGAAGTGTAAATTATAAATATTCTGTAACTTGTGGAGGAGACTTGGACAATGCATGTTGCAAACAGGAACTTTTCAGTGTTTGACTGAAATTTGTTTAGACTTGGTTTATGCAGCTTGAAATTTAGAACTCCCAAACAAACTGGTATGACATTTAAGCTTAGTATTTTCTCATTCACCTCATTTTTCATCTAAAAATGACCTTGGTTTAGTTCTATTCCAGAGAGACCAAGTACTAAAAAAAGTTGCGTTGTTGTAATATAATTTTTTCCACCAGTATTGTAAAGTTTGGCTGGAGAAGGGAGTATCTAAGAAGTATATGAAGCTTCTTGAACCCTCTCGAAAACATTCCTAAATCAGTATATGTCTTCAACATGTAACAAAGCACAATCCTACAGTGTCTAAATATCCCGTGCATTCACATATGCCTTTCAATAGTAGTCAACAATAACTGAACACTTCTGACTAGAAGATAATGAAAGTGTGTTTCAGATTTCCATCCATTGCCGAGGGAGCAGAGCTCGGGGGATATATCCAGATTCTAACTTCTGTACAGACTCGCTTCAACGCGCTGTCACTCGGCTCTTGAACATTCTTAATTGATGCCGAACATCTTCTTTCCATATCTTTATTATTCAATATACACGTTATTAGGAAAATAATTCTCTTTGTTCCTTTGGTTTCCCTGTTACATTAATTTAAACGTCATAACCAATCAATTCTGTCACTGATTTATCTCGACTTGTCATGTTGCAGGGACTCATCAGACTTTCAGTGTGGGAGATTTAGACTGCTGTAATCAGAGGAAACACAAAAATTAATACTGAAATGCCCAAGGAAAAAAAAGCCCAAGTGATTTCAATCATGCAAAGACTCTGTTCTCTGAATGTATTATTGAAGAGTCGGTGCAGTAATATACCGACGGCAACCAACATTGAGGTAAAATCTATCAATATGAGTAATGACTTCTTGCTCCATTACACAGTATCAGGCACAGTTTTACTAAATGTGTACTACTTATTTTCAAGGAGGTTTGGTTTGGGGCACAGGAAAGAGGAATTACTATAGATTACTTTGTTCTTTATATAAAAAGGGTTGTGTGAATAATTGATTAATCCTGTGCTGACACTTTAACCATGTAAAACCAACACCAAACAAATCGTTTAAAAACTGGGTAAAGCATACTGCATTACCTGAACAACTGACAGACTGAGTGAGTGATGAAGTAATAGCATTAATCCATTTAGTCAAGGAGTTTCCCCACTGGAATTTGCTCTTTAAAAAAAACTAATAGGCATGAATCGATTGCTGCGCATGCTCATGCAGCAATCAAAGATATTGCTAATAGGTTAATCCCTCATGATCATCCGCCTACTATGTGAGAACCAAGGTCTTACTTGTTTTAAAAAGTTTGGCTGGAATGAGACCAACATAAGCTCCCTAAAAACTGCTTCAACCCAGAGGGCTGCACCGCCACCTCTCCACACACAGACTCAGGAGTTATGGGATTTAACTAAAAGTAGTCTAGCCAAAATAACATCACACTCATATGCACACAGATGGCAGAAAGACAGTACAATACCTGGTGTTTACCAAGAAATAATGAAACCAAAGCAACATCAAACTTCCCTGGCATAGAGCCTAGAATGCAAAAAATAAAAAATGTCAGGACAGTTGAGGACAAGAGAGATGTGCTCTTCTCTAAATATCAGCAGAGTCCTCTGTTATGTAAACCCTGACATCCACAGGGAAATTGTATAAAAGGTTTATTAAACACTTGCCACCATGAAGGAGAGAAGAATGGTCCTCCCGGACCGGCTGAAAAGAAGACACACAAAGTAACTTCAGTCATTTTAGCATCACAATGCTATAATAACGGCTCTCTCTTAAAGCTACATACCCTAAATTACCCACAATGCAGCTCAACGTCTGACACCTTTTGGGAAAGGACGATGAATTATTTAGATCGAGGTGACTATTTTTTGAAACCACACATTTTGGTGTTTTAAAGATTTGATTGGACTCGTCACACCAGTGAATCTTGTCACCTGAAAGGCAGAGTTGATCATTCTGGAAGCGAGCAAGATTTTAAAAGTAACATCTCCTCATCGCTCTGTCTAAATTCACCCCCTCCTCTCAGGGGCGGGTGGCCCAAAAGCAGACAGAGACAGAACCATAAACTGTAAATATTAAAGAACGAAGCCTGAGTGGCATTACCCGTCTGTTACGGCCGCCATGCTGGAAATGCTGTCTCACCTTAACTTTCAGTCAACCTAACGACAGTCTAAGAGCTGGAGCTGAGGCAGGTTGTAAGCCCCCTGACAAACTGAGACATCGCGCCTACCTGTCAATCATATCAGCTACACAGCTAACACGTATCGTTCATAAAATCATAACAAATGCCTTGTAAAACTAATCATCCCCTGTACAGTGTGTGCCCATGAGGACAATAACTAATCAGACCAATATTGTTTTTTGTACCAGGCTGCATGTATGCATGTCCATTTCTACTGTTAAAACAGCTTTTTTGGCTGTGGTGTGAATATGACTTCTGGGGCTCCTGGAGCCAGCATCAAGGGGACTGGAGTGAGACCGGGACCGGTACTAACAAATCATAGGTAGAAGGAAAGCAGGTAGGCAGGGTCAGCTTGAATTAAAAAAAATCTTAAAGTCAGGAACATCACCAGGCAAAGCAGTTAAAAAGCAGTGAGGGGCATGACAACTGTGCATGAATTGACAAAGATATAATGAATCTACCGAAGTTAAATTCCTTGTGTGTTAAACATACCTGGCCAATAAAGCTGATTCTGATTCTGATTCTGATCTGGACGTGTATGAAGTAAGTGGCTGCAGGGATTGAGAGCAGGATTAGCAGGTGAACAAGGAGAAGGTCAGGCGCTGTAGGGCTGATAAAAGTAGGGGAATGAGGAAGTGGAAAAGTGTGAGGTAATGTGTGAGTTGGCTGGATGATGTCAAGTCTTTGAAACAAAGAAAGTACAATGAGGAGGGGAGAAATGAGACGGAGGTGGAGACAGACAATAAGAGCAGCAATGCAGAGGGCTTGGGCGGAAAGTATGCGACTGTGACATTAGGTATTGTTTAATTTGACAATTCCTACACCCTGTTATTAATAACAGAGTGGCAAGCATTGTGCCGCCAACAAACTTGGAACAGTACTTCATTAACCGGATAGAACAAATATGACACAAAGAAAACACATCAAATTTGGATTTAGTTTCGCAGTGAGATGGAGGACCAGGAGAGACTTTTTACAACAAAGAAAAACAAGAGTTAGAAGCTATAATGTTGTACTAGAGGCTAACAAATAAGCAGTCACAAAAACACTAACAGCCCTTCATGGAGGGAGGTTGATTGGAAACCTAAGGTTTGATATTTCAGATCCTCTTAAAGGGATACTTCACCCGTTGAAACATGAATCTGTAGTGACATTGGGTCATATACAGTATGTAGTAGAAATGTGAAATAAATTATGAAATTGGTGCCTTCTTGACCGAGAAAAGGCAAAAGGTGTCTTTTTGCCTTTTCTCTACAAAGACAACAACTCCCAGAATGCACAGCACCGCAGGACACTCCCGCTGAAGGAGAGGTGCATTCATGTGGTATCGGAAAAATGAGATTCCGAGTTGTAAAATGCACATGAAACACCTGCTCAAGTCGGTTTTGTGTTTTGTTAACATACTTTTTATTCATGCACGTATTGCACATCAACTTTTTGCTTAAATATAACTTGACTATAAGATTTCTCCGAGTTGGGAAGTCGGAAGAACGACTTCCCAACTCGGAAACTTAAACCACCCAAGCAGCACCTGAATGCAGCATTACTCGCTACATTCACAACAATAATACAGCCGTTTCCACAACTGATTCAGAAATTTCTTTCAGAAGGAAATGGCATCTTGGAAATTCCTGGAAGAAAACAGACTATATGTCTGTGTCCATAGGCAAACAGTGACATCACCGACAATACAAGTCTGCCCCGGCTCCTTCTTCCTCTCACAGCCGCGGACCTAGCCAGCTAGGCTAGCTAGCCTGCCTGTCGGCACCAGCAGCCAGCTCGCCGATATATTGCGGCTCGTAGAAAGAACCACGAACATCCGATTCAAGCACAAAACCTTCAAAATCCCCTTCAGTCATATCAGTTTGAAATTGAAACATACGTTTTTCGCCATTCTCGGTCCATAAGAGCTATATCCATAGAGACACCCAGCTTGAGCCCGGCTCAGGCTCACTGTACAGCCGCTGTCTGTCTGCAGAAGGCACCTGGCAGCAATATTGCGGGCGGCTCGTAGAAAGAGCCACGAACATCCGATTCGAGCACAAGACCTTCAAAATCCCTTTCATCCATATCAGTTTGAAGTTGAAACATACTTTTTTCGCCATTGTCGGCTGTTATTAGATTTCTCCATAGAGCCTGGTAGCATAGCCTTAAAGCAAGATGGCGGATGTTAAGTTTCGATACTGGCAGTGAAGCCCTGCCCACTGATCTGTGATAGGTCTGTAGCTTCAGTGGTCAAAAACATGAGGAACTAGCGATGTAGTTTTACCCTGCTAACCACAACAGCCACGAGTGACGCAAAAATCGTCATATTGCGTCACTCGCGGCAGCATCTCAGAAAAGAAAATACAGATTTTTCCCGTCTCAGGGGGAAATGAGGGCTGGATGCAAGACCATTCAATAAAAACACAAGTTTACTACTCATACAAAGCTTAATGCAAATGGGTGAAGTATCCCTTTAAGGTGTGTCCGGGTTTGCTGGAGGCTCACCACCTTTGGGTTAGATGACAGTAATGTTAAATGTTGTCTTACCTATGAGACCACTACATTATATAAATGGGATGTATACTGAGAGGTTTCCTATGTGGTGATTTACAGTATTCTATCCATCCATAATCTATACCACCTTTCCCATTCGGGGTCACGGGGAGCCGGAGCCAATCCCAGCTGTCATTGGACGAGAGGCAGAGAATACACCCTGGACTGTTTGCCAGTCACAGGGCTGCTGATTATTTGTATGTAGAAAATATTATTGTTGATAGCAAGGAAAATGATAACTATCTGCTGGATGCTAAAGCAACCTCCTACAGTGTAACAATGAACTCAAAGACAGATACATATGTTCATGATGGAAGAATTGACCCCACAGGTGCAAATAAAATACAATACATTTTTAAACGGCGATGTGCGCCTGTGACTCTGTATCTAGCTGACTAGACATATGTATGTATGTATATGTATTTAATCAATCATTTACTTTCACTTAAATAAAACAGGAACAAACATGGGATTAACCTTTGAAATCCTTAGGATGTAATCAATACCAAATTTATTAGAAAATAAATACATGCCACGTTTCTTAATCGCAAAACACCGTATACAGCCGCGGCTTAAATTAACGGTTTTTCAAAGGGGATTCTGTATACAAGTTTCTCCCCCGATTCCCGCGGGAGAAAACAAACACACACCAATAATCACACAACAATCTAACATAATACACAATATACGAACTCACCGCTGAGTGCAAATACATGTAAACGTTTTCCCGTCTTGGGCAAACAAACAATTTTCGCCCTGCTGAGCCACCATCGTGAACCGGATGTTTTTGATAAGTGGATTGAGCTCTGATTTGGGGATAGATTTGAGCGGAGTTCCGGTGAGATTATGGAATGTTATAAGAAAAAAAATAGGGAAATTAATAAATAAATACAAAATAAAATGGAAAACGAATTATCATAATTTATGGAGGTTCACTGAGGTCACTCCCCTTGCACAGAAAAAAATAGAGGGCTAAATCAAACTCAATTAATTAACGTGGGTTACATATGTGTATATGTATGTATATACTGTATGTCTGTGTGTGTGTGTGTGTGTGTGTGTGTGTGTGTGTGTGTGTGTGTGTGTGTGTGTGTGCATATGTATGTATGCATATATGTAGGCACATGTTAATGTTTCGGCAAAAGTGGAGTTACGGGCTGTATAAAAAAGGAATTCATTCCTATGATTAACCAGTTATGAGTTTATTTTCATGAAATATTGTTGCACCTTGTTAAAATAAACTCAGACAGTTCACTGAAAAACATAGAGGAGCTTTGTTCTCAAGGACTGTTCAAGAGTGTATGCAATCAATGTATAATTATGAAAAATAATAAACTTCGTAAAAAAGAAAGTATGTGGCTGTAAAAACTGAGATGCAAACTGTGACAAATGCAGTCTTTGTAATCCAAGGTGAGGGTTTTTTTATGGGTTTTCATTAAAAGAAAAAAAACTATTTTGATTAGTCGAGAAAGAGATGTGTTTTCTCTTCCCCAAAGCAAATTGTATGCTCTATATTGTACACAGTATGACCAGAGGGTGCTGTGGCTCCCTTTAAATTGCTTTTGATTGACCCTGTTGTTGTCTACCTCTTTTAGACAAATGGAGTAGAAACGCCTGAGAAAATAAGACTGATCTATACTGAAGCTCCGTGGAAGCAGATAGCTAAAGGAGCGCTAAATGGAAAAACATCTGGAAGCGTGTGAGAGATAGTGCGTCTACCTTCAGCAGACAGAATAGAGGGAAGGGGGATATCAACAGCCTGGCCTATTATCTGGTCTAATGGAGGCCCTTCTGTCTGAAACAAAAGCCCTCGTTGTTTTGCATCAGCTCTTCTGATGATTGGCCGATGTTCGTCCCACGTCGATGGAGTCAATTAAAAGCTCCATCCGTCAAGTGGCTCCGGCTGCCTGACGCTGAGCCTCTGCGGGAAACACACACCCACTCACCAATTTACTGTCATGGGTCTTTTTTTATTTATTTATTTAAATTCTTCCCCTTTTTCCCTCCTCTGTCGAAGTCTCAGTGCCAGCCTTCTAAAAGCAATTTCATCCTTTTCTGTGCTGTCACGCTCTGTGTACACAATTTCACTTTGTTTGCTTTCAAGTGTTATTTCTAAATGTTCAATATATGCCAAATATATTGGAATATAGTGTACAGTGTGTGCCATATTTCATATGCGAAGCGGAGAAAACTGGTCTAAAAACTAGCTATGAAATCACAGCTGTCCGGGTTTATTTTCTATTACAGAAGTATTTAATGAAAATAGAAGCTTTAACAATGAGTGATAAAAATTCACATCCATATATTTGTCTTTCTCACTAAAAGGCTTAGGAGGACTGTTCTTGCCAGCTCCTTCCAGTCAGAGTTGGCACACTTCTCTATAAAATAATGTTGTCCTAATACACACACACTGTCCTGTCACACACAAGCACACACTAACACGGAGAACTTTAACGAGCATCTGAGCAGTAAACTTAATTATGTTCCAAATTTCCCTCTTCACCACATGGAGGAGCTTTATGCATTTTTGTTTTACACTTAATTTACTGACTGCTGCTGGCTATGATTCCAGTTATATAAAAGCCGAAAGAAGTTTTGCAGTTCATAAAACCATACTTCCAACTTTCACTAAAGATACTCAGAAGGAAGTTAGGGAGATAAGGGGTAAATTAGTATCTTCATTATCTCAATGGCTGTCAGCATGTTACCCCCTTGGCCTCTTTTGAGAGTGCAACACAGCATGCTAAGCTATGACAACTTAAGCCAAACTCAGGCAATACTTAACTTCGTAACAGGTCTAAGTACCTTGGTTGATATCTGCACATCTAATCAGAATTATATCAATACAATGGTTACGATATATTCTCTTAAAGAGCATTTACCGTAGCTTGAGGCTAATATGCAAAACAAAACAAAACGGTAAAGCTTTTAAATAATTCAGCTTTATACATACAGGACAGAAAAACTTGAGTTTATTTACTCCCACACAAAGTAAGAAAGGATTAGAGAATAACTGCTATCTCAACTATCAAATAAGCCTGAGTCATGACGAAAGGGTAAATAAATAACCCTGAATATCAACTATACAGCATTTCATTTGGTTGTATGGTCAAAACACATCCAGTTTTGGATTTACAGCTTTTAGGCCGCGCTTACACGGAAATGATCCAATGTAAACAGAATCATTCCTTGTTTTCAAAAACCTTCAGGTGAATACTTTTTGATAATAACCAACGTGAACACGAATCTGCTAAATCGACTTAACGCTGTAGTTTACACGCCAGGCCAGGAATTGGCATTGTGACTTTGTAATTTTCAAGTCATCTCTGCATTTCCTTCTACAGAGAGGTGAGGTAAAAACATACAGAAATAGCTAACACAATGATGTTTGTGTGTATGGACGATGAGGTGGGGATGCTACTCCAAGAGACCTTTAACTACAAAGGGAGGAAAATCTTGCCGGTTCTAGTGTACACGGTGATGGAGACGGTGCTGTCTTCAAAAGTTGACACTCTAGAAGCCGTTTTCTAAATTTCCATTTTCAGGAACAGACAAAACGCAATAAAAAGTTACAGTACTGTTTCCAGAGGTGCATGTAAAAAGGATCTTAGTGCGCCAAGTTTCGCAGTCAAAGCCAAAACTTCTATGATCAAAAATGTTGGTATCCTTAATGAGCATAATGACCAAGCAGCCTCTTTTGCACACTCCAACTATGTGCTAAACGTGTAAAAGGACACATCAAGACAATGTTTTCAACTTCCTGACATTGTTCATATTGCATTAGCAAGAAATACATTTGATTATATATTACAATACTTCCTACGTTAATCTCTAAAATAACAAAAGCGAACCTGTTGACCTCTGGCCTGGGTAAAAAAGTTATGATTCTTTTTCTTTAGAAAGTAATCAGGTCTTTCGATTTATTCAAGAGATTTTGAAGTTAAAAGATTTACACTCCAGTAAGCAAGAGGCACTCACTTGTATACCCTAATGCTTCACTCAACAATAGATCAAGGGCAAATTGCCATGTGGTAATATATAAAAAACACAGAATTCTGGGTGTTTGTCCTGGGAGTTGTTTGCCCAGAACAATGGAGGGAATCGCTCGTAAAGCAATTCACTCTTTTCTATCCGGGAGAGAAACTGTACAAAGAAAGGAGATTAAAAATGGCGAACCTATAGTGCCATTAGAGAAAAAAATGACAAAATTGAAAGTTTAATGTGCCACAAGCCCTAATGTTATTTGCTAGAAAAACTGATTACGTATTTAGGTGAAATGATCCAGAAAGCCCTAATGAACTATTTGGATTTGTGGCGACAGTGCTCTGAAATAATTCTCACCCTGCTAAACAGTTATGACTTGCTGATGGGCTCTAAATGGAGTGCGTCAGGCCTATTCATCTTGACCGCCCCCCCATCATTTCCTGAAAGCTTCAGGCCACATTGATTAACTTCAACAATAGCCTTGTTTAAACACAGCCTGAGTAATGAAGGGGATGACTTCGAGCCAAAGTAATTGCATAAATTCAAAGCAAAGCACTTTTGAGCAGAAATTTTGTCTCTAAATTAATTAAACTCAACATCGAATACTCACTTTGATGGCAGTTCAAAAAAATCTGTTTTCTCGTATAATGAAGCCATTGAGCCAAATGATGTAAATGATGTGGGAGGGGGAAATCAAAGATAAAGTTAGAGGACTGTTAGTTTTGACTATGGATGGTTCATTGCATAGAAAAAAATTCTCAGAGGAAGATGCACTGTAAGAAATTTGACTTTTTCTTTGTTCTTTGCACTTTAATGCATTTGCCTTAAGTGATTCACGTGCTCCAGTACTTTCTTTGAATTATGCCTGTTTGAAGGAGTCCTTTGAATTGATCTTGATGTCTTTGGTCCTTCTCCCCTTCCAATCATAAGTCTTGGTGTTTTTAGACCTCAATTTTCGCTACTTATATGCCTGCTAGACAGAATCCTGTCTAGCAGGACAACATACAAACTCAGCTGAGACAGACACCAAGCTCCCCATAATGTACACTGACTCCAATGCACATTCTGCCCATTGCATTATAGCCCTGGGTAACCTTAGCTAAATGCAAAGTAGGTAAACAGTCTGCACTAATTATCGCCCCTCGAGTCTGCTGACTATTTTAAAGCTTTACATCCCATGCCAGCATTCACACCCAGAGTCACATTCATACACTGCTGGTAAAGACTTCTGTACGAGTTGCCAACTTGCTCATCAGGATCCATTACTCATTCACGCTCTGAAGGCTATGCCAGTGGGAGACATTTGGAGTTAGTTTTAACACTTCAACATGCAGACTGTAGGAGTTCAGGTTTGAACCACTCGATCGTCTGACTCTTGGACGATCAGCCTTAACTACTGAGCCACAGCCATGCGAAACCTAGCATCACCACAGGGCACATACAATATAACCCACAACAGGAGTAAAACTGAAAGCCCTCACCACATTAGCAGTGACAACACAGTCACTCTCTGTTTACAGTTCTGTTAGTTTACACTTTGCCAAATACTGAAATACTTAAATAAACTCCTCAAAAAAAGTTTGGAAACGTTATTTCGGTCAATTATTTTGCCCCTTTAATAACACTAATTGGTGTTGTATTATACATCGTTGGAAAGCCTGATTAGTCACCTTTCCAACGAGGTATAACTTGTAAGGATCGTGTAACTTTTTTTGAGGAGTTATATATTGATGTCTGCTTAATGCTGCCCCATGTTTGTCCTGCATGTTTCATGTATTTTTGTAATATTTGCTAAATGCTGCTTCGCCTGCACTGAATGATTCATGTGTCTTACGCCTGTGGCTACTTTTCTGCTCGCTCCAATACTGTCATGCTCTTTCTATTCGTAGTTTTTAGCAATGTGTAATCGCAAGGTGTTGCTTGCACCCTAATTACTGTCTTTTTCCCCGTTTCTTGTTTTATATTGCTCATTTTAGGGAGCCTATTCTTAAATCTTGCCAAGGACTACAGAAGTAAACTAGCCTTTTGGCTAACTGGCAAATTTACAGAAATGGTTAATATGCACTGTCCATGTCAAATAAAAAATCATACTACTACTCAAACATCATTTTTTGGGAAGGTGTGTGTAAAGCAGCAGGTTTCTTTCTTTTACTATTATCACCAGGGAGCTAAATGATCATCCCCTTTATATTTACTGGTTATTCTCTTTTAGAAACAGTTGCATCCACTATACTAAGGCTGTAATCATAAGCCATTTAGTGTGACGATGAAGCAGTCCCATTGACCTGTCCTTTCTATCATGGAGCGCTGGCCTGCATTAGCCTCTCTGCATCTGTAAACATTAACCTTTGCTGGTATTATTACATGCTAATCCAGTTAGCTGGCCTTCCACGGACGTCCGCCCCCTCATTTTGCTTCCTCATTTACTTACTCTCTCGCTCTCCCTCATGCTCTCTCTCTCTCTCTCTCTCGGTCTACATTTCAGCATGCAGGTCATTGGTTTGGAGCTCAGAAAGTCATCATTTGATAGCCACTGGGCCGTGCTTATCTACTGCAGGGTCATCACACAATATTATTCTGAGTTATCTTCACTGGATACATCAATCCATCCATCTATAGGAATCTCACTCACTAAATCATTACTAACAGAATGAATGAGCTGATCCTTGGATGTTCTCCATTTCTGTAAAAAACTAAATATATACATTTGTTGTAATTTAAAGACATCTTGTGCTCTGTGTGTTTTTATTATTTTGTTTTCAATGATCGAGCCAGACACCACAGGAGCGTAGACACACAATCTTTGAATCGGCTGTAACTTTAGTCAGTATTTACCCAGATAAGGACGTGTTGTGCAACTTATAAGTAAAGTTCACAATATGGATAAGAGTGTGTAAGTGAGTGAGTGAGTATGTGTGTGTGTGATGGGGGTGGGGGAAATAAGTCACTAGAACATGAAGGGAAAAAATCGGCTACTTTACTAACATGCAACACATAACTCTTCATATAGGTCGGGTTTGAACATCATAATGTCTAACTAGTAATTCAGTACCATATATTTTGAAGGAGCCTATAGTTGTACCAGCATTTGTTGGCAGTCACCAACTGAGTGATCAAGAAAGTTCAAAATAGTATCACAAGAGGATGCCCTTTGCACAGCACCGTCAGTCCTTACATCTCGGTGAAGGTGATGGCAGGAAACATCAGCTCAACAGAAAATGAGAAGATTCAGCGCACACAAGAGGGAGGAATCTTTTAATTTCGTCTACATATTCAATCAAACAACGTGCTTCGCTCATGGCTTCATCAGGTTTGCTATACAAGACAACGCACAGGTGTTTTTAACAAGGATGCAGCTGCACTGAATCCGCTCAGCAGCAGCAGCGTGCCGAGTACTTTCCATGTAAGTGAAAGCAAAGAAAAAGACGGCTCACACAATGCAGGGCTCCAACATACCAGAAAATGTAATTCAACAGGGTAGTGACGTTTTGAGCATATGCTGCACAGTTTAGGATAGAAATGTTCAACACTGGGTCTGGCTAGGACGGCACCTCGGTTCCGTTTCGGATCAGAGAACGTCATTTGGTGATGGTCGACTTAATTATTTCTAACCAGAGCAGTGGTGGAAAAATATTTCATGTATACAACCTCTCTTATTATTCATGCAAATACAATGACACTTACTGTTAGTACAAAGTCAAGTGTCTTTAGGTACAGAGTTTCACTGCTCTGATGCAGATGTTCACCTCCTCTCACAGAGCTCATTGTCTACCCCACTATCATCAGGGGTTAGGGACACAGACAGATCCAGGACTCAAATGATTTTATTAACAAATTAAGTTTATATTTAATGGATACATATGTTATCATCATAGATATGAAGCCAATAATCTTAGTTCAGGATAACGGTCACATCTCAGAAACATCTAAAAGTCAATCACATGAACCCTCAAGAGGCTGGAAATACACCAGAGGTCTGTTTTAAAAAATCTGGCCCTCTGAGAGAGCACATTACAAAAACTATAAAATGCCAACACTTTACTTATAACAAAGGCAATTATACTGTATTTTTATTTGTGATACATCTGTCTCAAACTATTGTTGAAAGGCAATAACATTACCTTTGGAATCCCATATATCGCATATATACATAATTGCATTCCTTTGGAATCCTGCATGTCTGCAAATGACAGCATACATACATAATCAGTATACAACATGGATTACTCCATGGGGAATAAAAATGGAAAAAGAAAAGGCTAATTATATTGTGCTACACAACTGACTTTAATAAGGGGTGAGGACCCTAGGAAGAATAGCTGTTACATATCTGCAGCTAATGGGGATCCTAATAATAAACTAAACCAAACTAAACTAAATAAAAATCATAATCAGCCTTTAAGTTGAAGTACTTTCCTGATTCCATATCTCCAAAAGATCATGGCCATTAAGTTTGCTTTGAAAAGTACACCTTCCTCTTCTCTAAGAAGTGTTTTTTTTAAGGTAATTTCAATCCCATTGGCATGAATCAGTCCTTTAATTATTGGGCTGCCTTTAACCATTTCTAGTGTATTGGAGTGGGCCACATTGACGTAGATTTAAAGTGTATGTATGAGAGAGTTTGTTTACCTGCAGGTCCACTTGGACCGGTGGTCACCGGGGGCTCCTTTTCTCTGTGGATCTCCAAATCTGCCAGTTCTGCTTGTTGATGTCCCTTGGGGAAACACCTACAAAAACGTAGGTGAAAAAAAAAATGTTTAAACTATTTTCCACAAGGTTTTATAAATTATTTACTAAATAATCCTTTACTTATTAAGAGAATACACTTTGACAGTATCAAGGCAGATAACAACACAGGTCTAGCAAAGTGTAAGTATGACAGAGTTTGTATACCTGGGCATAATGTGGTCAGTGGTCCCTGGTACTCTCCTCATCTGTCTGTGCTTTCTTTAAAATCGTCAGTCATTGTCCTCAGCTGGCTTCTTCTTATCACCGTTATTGAGGAAGGGTGCTTCATCTGCTGTCTTTCTCTTTACTTTTTCGACATAATATACCTATGAAAAAGGCACATTATATTAACCTTACTATTACAGGGCAGCTAGTTATTAATGGCTGGTAACTGCCTCGATCTGTGAGGGCACTTATGTACAGTAATGAGCAGTGTGAGACCACCTATAACATGGAACAAATGCTCAGTCGGCATTATGCATATTTGTCACTAATTTCCAATAAATAAAAGTTATTCAAAACAAAATTGGACATCAACAGGTATGGTCTTACTGGAACAAGGCATCCCTGTGTGTGCAACCTGATCATTTTATTCAAGGGAAATAACGTTACTTTGGGTTTTTGACTATTTTTAACTATTGTGTTCTGCATTCCACAGGGGTGGCCAGAGGGTAAAGGCTGCAGTCCAGGGTGGCCACGGCCACACCAAAAACTGTATTTGTGTCAGGCATGTGTAGCCTAGTTCATCAACCACATCATATCTGAAAAAGGTGAGCAATTGGAAGAGGCTTTCAGATGCAACAAGACTTTAGATCTCCAGAGGTTAAAGTGTGTGTACCATGTGGAATCTTTTTTTTTGTTTTTTACTCTATCAGAATTAATTATATGACCCTTTACGAGATGCATGTTTTGCATTTAAATTTCTTAGTTTTGCGTTTGGACTTTTTTTTTTGTCTTTACATGTAATAAGTAAATGTAAGGTAACTTTGTATGTACCTGTAGGTAGATTTGGTTTGCAGTGAGTGAGTCAGGCCTCCTTTTACACACAAACGACAGCACAGGACAAAACATCTAAAGTGACAACAGTGCTCAAGACTAAAGATAATAGCCCTTAGTAAAAACAAGAGAAAGTAACCAATCAATCAGAATCACTAAATTAAAACAAGATAAAAAATAACACATACCATCGATCAAGTAAAAGCCAGATAAGAATATACCACCAATAAGTAAAACATGGTAAGTAAAAATAAAGCAAGAAATGATCCATCGGTAAAAACAAGATAAAGGAAGGACAAGATCAAATGTGCAGAGATCAATAAACACAGTAGTACTAAAATTGCTCCTAAAGCATCAAGGCTGTTTGATTTCTTGTTCAATGCGTACATTTGACAAATTAATTACCTGATCATCATATGTGTCTATCTTCGAACATAACATTAAACCATATGTATAAAAGAAATGCTTATTGTAAGAGCAATTCGAAACAAGCCTCTATCCTTGAGGCTGGATGTGTAAAGACTTGAACCTAGAAACAGTCATTATTGAGGAAAAACAATAAGGTACTGGACTCAAATGTCTAGATTACTAAAAATATTTATTTAAACACATGGCATATGGCAAAAATAAGACTTACTTCTTTCAAGCACAAAGTCCAACACTGCAAATGAAACTAGTTCCAACATTGAAGTCCAGGGGGGAACAGGGAAAAACATAAAAAACTAAGAAGAATCCATGATTACACACGAGGTAGGTAGAGGTATGAACTGACACAGAAAGGAAGAAACACATTGGGTGCGTTCGGATTGTCCCTCCTATCTCCTTTCACTCTCCTTTTTTCCTTAACCCCGGAAGTATTTAAGTGGCGGCCATGATAAGAGCCGTTCGAATTCTCTAAAAGCTAAGGAAAGGTGGGTCAATGCTTCCTTTATAACCTCCTTTAGCATAGGAACCACTGGATCATCCTTTACGAAAGGAGATGAGATAATGCCGCCCCACAATTCCTTGCGGCCGCAATATTTAAAGCGACTCGCGCACCCGACCGTTAACGAAAACTAACGATCTGTTGGAGGAGAAATGAGGAGACAATCTGCATTTGGTTTATTTATTGATTAGACTTATAATTTGTTACTGCCTTTGTATTTATTTTATTTATTTCTTTTTATTTTGTGTGTGTGAAGAAGGTGAACATTGCTTTTAGTTTTATTCTTGTCTCATGTTTAGTGGAGATGCTTTGCTGTTATTTGATGTTGATTCATACGAGAAATTGGAATATAAAACATTGTTAATAAAAAAAGAAAAGGAACGCAGATCATGGAAGTTACCACTGCAATATGACTTGAACAACTTTCAACAATCTTAACCCCAGAGGGGAACTATGAACGTGATGCTGATGTTGTAAAACCATCAAAGTGAAGTATCCTGGTAACCTTTGTTCCTTTTATTTTAATTCCAACCTTGTGGTTATTAGGATTATTTCACCGGTAAGAAGGCAGAGGGGAACGTTTTTAGATGAGCTTTTAGTAGTCCATTTTCTGAATATTGTAGTTTCACCATGGCAGACTCACGTCAATAACCTCCGCCGCCGTCGCATTATTACGTCGCCTAGTGGAAATGTGGTCGGATTGTTAAAACAACGCGATCGCCTTTCCCTAATTCCTTTATGAATTCTCCTAACACCTTTCCTTAACCCCATGACGTTTTCACGGGGTTAAGGTAAAGTGGATAGTGAAAGTAGATAGGAGGGACAATCCGAATGCACCCAGAGAATTACTGTATATACATGGGGTAATCAAACACAGGTGAAGGAGACAAGACACAGGTGAACAATAAGGGCAATCAAAAAGGGAGGGAAACACACAAAAGGAGGAAGTAGCACAGGACATGATACACAGGGGCAAGAACTACAAAATAAAACAGGAAACACTAAAACTTAACTTGGAAGTAATACAATAAAAATACACATAAAAGAAACAAGCAACACTAGGGAAGAATGAGACCAGATAAAACAGGAAAGGAAATCTAAACACTGAAATAAACAAAGCTTACAACTAAACAGGAACAAATCGGGAGAGGAACTGTGGAAAAAAACACAAATGTTCTCAGGAAGAAGTGTTGCGATTATCAGTACAAATTAGGGTCAGCAAATAGGAGTCTAAAAGTGGTGTTATGGTCAACATGATTCAGGAAGCAAGTGGCTTAGTCACTCACTTTGTCAAGTCTGACCCGATTTCCCATCCTCTTTCCCTTTGTCGTTGAAGTTGAAGCCTCCCTCCCTCCGCTGAGTGGATTTAGTCCTCTCATTCAGTCACTCACTCCGAGATCAAAATCAATTCTCTCCCACAGAGCGGCAATCAATAGCTCTCTTTCCTCTACGGAGCCTGAGAGGGCTACAGAGAGCTCTCATTATCTGTGTTTGCAACAGTTCTCTCTCTCTCTGATGGTTGTACATCTTGATTGACTGAAACTATTACCATAATTTGCTGCCCATCTAGGCTGGTAAAAAAAAGAAGCTGGTTTTATTCTGAAGTGCATACCGTCCGACGCTCTTTGTTTATCTCGGGTTGCTCCTGTATTTCAAAGCCATCTCCTGGACACCACCCAGTTAGTTATTTCTCACAGCAAACTACCGTAATTTTCACGTCCAACAACCTCGTTTAAAAAATCCAATAGTGATTAGTGATTTTTGTGGAAGCAGCTGAATGTGTGGCAGCACTATGAGTCCAAGACAAATTTTCCCAAGGGGACAATAAAGTGTATCGTATCGTGTCACTTCTGTCTCTCCATCTTGTTTTCTGCATCATCATAATACCTTTACATATTACTTATTTCATATTTACAGTGTGTTTTTACAAAGATCTGACATGCCCAAATATTACAGAAATGTTGTAGAACAATTCATAATGATCATTCATGGATAAACAAGGAAAAAACGTGTTCCAAATCCAAATCACTGAGGAGAGAGGACATCTGCAATGTAATCTGAGTGAAAAAAGCTTCCTGTATTGTGTTTAAATATGCATCTGTATTGTACCTGTAGCTGGTTTGCAAACATCACAGTTCTTTTGTTTGCTCACCTGTATTGTACATCCTGAACTAAATCTTTTCTGCTGCTTGCTGAATGTCTTTTCACGCCTGGCAGTAAGAGTAACAGAGACATTATGGAAACAACAAAACATACAAAATACATTTTCTAAAAATAAACCAGATGTGATAATAATGCCTCGAGCATTGCTGAAAGTTTGGCGGGGATGTCAGTGACCTTGATCTTTGACCTTCAAGACGTATCAGTTCATACTCCAGTCCAAGTGGAAAAAGTGGTCCAGTAAAAGAGTTTTTAATATCTCACACTGAAGCTGGGTGTAAAGTGTCTTAATGAACTTCATATTTTAATCCTGCAACACATGTTTACATGTTGGCCTAATCATTTTTAGAGTGATCAAAGTGACTTTTGATGACCAAATGCTAATCATGAGTTTGAGAGGACATTTATACAAAATTACAAGATCTTTTTTCCAGGCCTTTCAGCTAGATCTGTTTTAAAAGAATATGACAGATGCAGGGGCGTGTCCATAGAGGTGGCATGGGCCCCCCCTAGAAATGTTATTGGCCACCCCAAAAATCCTGAATTGCGATTGGCTATTTGCAGAGGCGGGATTTATGTTAAAACCAATTATTAGGTATTTTTTTTCAAAAACTTGTAGTTTTCTTTACATATCATTGTAGCATATTTTCTAATGTTTGTACTTTAAATTTTATGCATATCTATTTCACAAGACAGGTGCATAGGAAAGTAATGCACTCTGTCTTACCTGCAGTGTGTCGCGACCAAAACATTGCCAGTCAGACTGTGTCATAAAAGTAGATATGATCGGTTAAGTAAGAAAGTGTAAATAGTTGATATTTATTTGTGTGTGCCCAAGTTGGGCCACCCCAGTCTGGACACGCCCCTGGACGGATGGACAGACGTACCAACAGCTTTCCCAAATTGCTAAATGAAAACATTTTCTCTTGTCCGAAACATAGACTGTAAATATCAATGGACGACATCTGAGTGACGTCACCCGTCTGTTACTGCAGGGGGCTTTGGAATCCCATTGATGGCGGTCACCATGCTGATAATGCTGTCTCACCCTAACTTTCAGTCAACCTAAAGACATGGTAAGAGCTGGAGCTGAAGCGGGTTTTAAGCCTCTTGACAAACAGTTACACTGCGCCCGTCTGTCAGTCAGATCAGCTACGCGCATTTTTGTGAATAACACTTAGCCTTCATCAAATTAAAACGAGAAGTTCAACCCTCGTACAGTGTGTGCTGATAGAGACATGAGCTTATTTGTTTTTTGGAATCCTGTTGTTTTGTTATATAATATGTGCTTCCATGTTGCGCTTATTAAGATCTCCTGGGAACAGATTTCTGTCATTCAAACAAATCGGAATTGTAGTTTAAAACATTAATCATAACAGCGAACTTGTTAAATATACAGTTAAAAACAGTCAATGTGATGGGCCGGGTTCTGAGAGAACATGCACTGGCTCAGGTAGAGTCGCACTGGATTGTATTGGGCCAAATTCTACAACTCACTTAGCAGACACTTTTATCCAAAGTGACGTACATCAGAGAGTAAGTACAACACAAGCAAGGATCTAGAAAAGAGGAAACAATGACAGTAAGTGCAAACGAACAGCTTTAAGTCCTATCGGACACACAGGTGCTGACAGGCACTGCACAGAGGCAAAGCACAACATTGACGGCTGTTCTTGATAGTTCTAATCAGTATAGAAACCATCTTAAAAATCGTCGTTATCAAACAACACCAGCGTCATTACCAAATCTAAGCTCTCCTGTAGAGCAGGCGTCCCATATAGACACTACAGTCATAACTCCAGGTTCGACTCAGCCCTTTGATGCATTTCTGCCACACTCTCCAACTCTTTCCTCTTTCCTTCACGTGTACTATCAATAAAGACAACAGGCAAACAAATGTAAAATACCCTGCACTCTAATTAAAAAGAAGCATCATATTGCCGACACCGTTTCTTTGAATGATGAACATTTGGATTAAATTCAGTTATTTTATTACTGTTTTAAAGTCTTGTTGAAAACAACCAGTGAGTGCTTGTATTAAACGTGTGTGTGTGTGCGTGCGTGTGTGTGTGTGTGCGTGTGTGTGTGTGCGTGCGTGCGTGTGTGTTACAAAATGAATCCTTTGCTTAACCTACAGTACATGGCCTCTAGTATTCATTTAATTATAAGTAATTTTAGTTTGCCATTTACTTTGAACAAGAATGGTTTAATTCTGCTTCATTCTCCCCTCTAGATATGTCTGTCTGGTTCAGCATTCATATTTTAGGAAATCATCGAGAATTAAACTGTAATTATCAGTCTGGAGAATTTTAATGGAATAAACTTATAGACATTTTTAATGAAGTCCTCAAAAGTGGAGTTCTACAAGCAAATTCACAACGCTGTCTTAAGTCACTGTAAAATGAATGCTCTATCTATGTCCCCTTTCTGCTGTGAAGAAAGTCTAACCAGTCTATTTAAGGCCTGGGAAATGTTATCTAAGTCAAACAGACTTTACACAATGATGCAACGGAGAACAAGCGGCAGCCTTTTAATGTCAGTGTAAAGAACTGACGTACCCACCTGCTCCTCAGATATCTCAGATGTTACATTATTAATATATGCCTAGATGTTTCGAATAAGAGAGCTTATGTGGGTGTTTTAATGAAATATGAGTGGAGAAAAAAGACGGGCCACAAAGAAGAGAGAGGAAGGAGCTGCTGTCAAACTCAACTTTAACACAGAGACAGTTCATTTAGGCCCTTAGAGGATGCACGTGGCCTTGAATTAATCAGGCCTCATTACTGTGGAAAAAAAACAACTTGAGTTGATTTTCATCTTTTCACTTTTAATCTGTAGCCTACATGTTCATTTTTCCATCAGCAAATCACTTGCTCAGCCACTGTTCTTGTGTTGGGTTTTTTTCTCACTCACTGTGTGCATTTATTCATTGCTCATCCGCCCAGTGTAAACGGATTTCTCCGCCATCATCCTGTCACCTCGAGTTTGAGCTGACAGCTTTACGTGAGACAGCCCAAAAGTTAGTGTCACAGCAGATCAACTGTAACGTATGGTTTGGCAGCACACGTCTGTCTCTATGACGATGTAAAATGGATCTGACTTTGGGTTGTTTAAAAGAAGAATATTTCAAAATAAGCGGGGACAAAAAGTAAACAGATACAGAATCCAGAAAAATTATATGACCAAAGCCCGGAGATTTACGGGGTCTTATTTGTTGAACAACAGTACAGCTATGTTAAGGATATGTTGGAAAGCTCATGTACAGTATATTACCATCATATGATAACAAGATCATGTGAGATTAAAACAACAGTGAAAAAACAATAATTATACAATAATGTTCATTTATTTGTTGGTAAAAATAATTCAGGGTTTCAATTAAAAGGTCCAATATGTAAGATATCTACTGAAATAAATCCTAAAATAACCTTTCTATAACATCAGACATTAAGGAAACATGTTATGTTGAAGTGCTGGCTTCTCTAACAACAATAAAGCAGCCAGTATGTCCTCCTTCTAAATTTAGATTCATGTCCTGAATGATCAGTGTTTGTTTGGACCAGAGAAGGTAGGCGGTTTTAAGGCATCCCCACATTGTCGTTTTGGACGCCCCTCAGTTTGCCAGGCAAACGGCAAACCAATAGGTGTTGCAGTGATGGAAGCAACCGGTTCACATAACTGATTCTGCCCGACCTAAAAAGCCTCTGCATTTTTCTAATAAGCTCCAAGAGCAGAAACGTGATTAAAAATAGGATCAAAATTGGAGATGCATTTTAAAAATGGTGAGAGGTTAGAATGCGGAACGGTTTTAAGACCGATGCAGAGCTGGCTAAAAACTGAAGCTTCCATGTCCATGCCAAGGCAACCTGCGTGCACATCTACTCTAAGGAGGAGGGGGTGGGGGGGAGACAGCGCTCTGAAATGTTTTGAATTTGGACTGAAGTAACCATTTTAAACACTAGGTGTCAGAGTTAAATATTTGTCCTTTAATCAATATTTTCATTAATTTGATATGGAAACACTGGCATTTCCCATCGAAAATAAAGATTGTATGAGTATATATCATGTCAAACAGCGAAATTGTTTCAACATTTGTCTCCATTTTTATCTCTCATTCCCTCCTGTGGGACAAGAAGAGCCTCAACAGCTGCGTGGAGAAGAAGGCAGATAGAGGTGTGAAACAGAGCTGTTTAGTTTTTTAAACATATGTTGCCTTGCTTTTTTAACATGAATCTAAAAGTCAGTTAGCATGTCTTGTGAATGATGTTATTAGTTTCTTGAACTCTGTCTCTAATCTTTAGATCTACAGGTATTTCATCCTAATCTTGAGTTTTTTTTAAGTCTTTAGTTTGAGCAGCACATTGGGTTTGTTTAAGTTATTACAATTCAAGCAGCACTACTGAACTAAATTTCAAAGTCTGTTAAAAATCAGAATTATGTTGCCCACCCCATGTACAGAGGCTATAGTCCTTGAAGCAGGCGGCCCCGGCTCTGACTCTGACCCTCCACTCTTTACCGCCTGTTATCCAGTGCTCTCTCATCCCTGTGTTTGACTCTATCCACCGTCCTTCCCTACAGTAAAGGCAAGAAAAGCCCCGAAATAAGCTGTGTTACCAAAGCCTGTTGTTGAGCCATGTAAATTAATCCTTAATAATGCTTAGTTGCATTCCCTCTTTGAGGTAGACTAATGTCGGTACAAAATGTTCCTGCAATCAATCCAACAGTTTTCAAGATATTTCAGAACCAAAGTGGTAAAACTACGTACACAGCATATAGTATTTCCTATTAATTTCTGTCTTTATTTGTGTCTATTAAAACTCAATAAAATTGCAAATCACAAAAAAACACCTACGTTGTAAATCAGTGTCCTAAAAAAGCACTAAAAACTTTGAGAGAAACGGGATTCATTTCATGAAATCAGAGAGCAGACATTTGCCTGACCTCCCCTTCTTCTCCTCTGCTCTCCGTCCTCAAACACTCCCACTTTCACCAGCTTCCTGCCAGCACAGTCCTTCAGCGAGAGGAATGTCCACTCTGCAGTTATGTGGGCTGATATGGCTGTGCAACGATTTTTATTGGTCCAATAACGCTGCGGCTTAATAAGTGTAATCTGTCCACTAGCCCAAAGGTTAAAGCCTAGCAATACATCAGTGTCCCAGTGCTATATTGCCGATCTGTAATTGCCTCGCTGGTGGCTTAATTGTTGAGGTGTACGTGGAGATCATTTGGAAATGATCCATCACTTAGTACTGTAATAATGAGTTTCCAATGGTTGGCTGGGCGGAAGCAGCCTCCCCCGCTCCCCACAGAGGGAGTTGTTGAACCACAGCACTGCACTGTGTGCCGAGGCGCAGCAGAGTGGAATCTGAAGAGTCAGACTGTGTGTGTGAAGGGGATTGTAGGGAGGGTGTGTTTATGTGTATGTGAGTATTACTCACTGCACCACTCTTAATCAATCCTGCTTTATCCCTTAGTGTCCTCCAATTTGTAAGAACAAACCTGCATTGCATAGAAATCAAGACACAGCCTGGTCTTTATCCATGAAGCTGCATCACTGTGTATGATTATGAGACTGAACTGACTCTTTTCTTGCTCAGAATTTCTGCCTTTTGCTGCTGTCAAATAAAGCCAAAGTGGCCCTGTCTAAAAAAAAAGGGACAGCCACTTTAAGCATCCTGCCTCTGGGTTGCAGCTAAAGACCATTTCTGAGCAGATGCTGGCCCCCTTTAAACACCGCCAAACATCAGTGGACTCACACGGCACTCCAATTTGCAATTTTCATGTTTGAAATGTCAGCCCACCGTTGATTATGCAGGCTGCTTTGCCATTAAAGCAGCGTCTCAAAAGAATTGAATGCACTTTGAGTTCAAAGGTTGCAAAGTGTTGTTTTTAAAAGGCGGTCATTACCATAATAAAGAGCACGCCATTTCTGTAATCAAACAATCCTGCTGTCTCCACACAGCCCGAATACGACGCAGCAGGTAATTTGTGCAGTTTGAGCTGAACTTGAAAATTCTGTGATGACGATTGATGAACCTGAAAGAAAAACACCCTTTTCCTCTGCTGGAACTTCTTAACGTGACAGTTATGGATGGATTGGATGACAAGAGTAAAACGACATGAAAAGCTTAGAGGCGGTTGATAGTAGTTGTTGCTGTCATTGTGAAATATTGCTGTGAGACTGCAAATTTCCAAAAAGCTCTGTATCTGTGGATTTATAACATGAAGTGAGAAAGTTGTCTTGTGTCAGCTCTGACTGAAGCAATTTACATTTGTCGGATTCTCCGTACAGCGGAAAGCCAGACTGTGGTAAAGCTGCACTATAATGAGATATGTTGTTTTGTCTGCAGTGATGTATGAAAATCGCCCCATCTTTTCTTATTTAGAGTCAGGATGTGTTACTTCTGTAATCATTTCTTTAGTGTCAAAGCTGCAAAATCCATAATAATTCACTTGTTTAATTGACAGCAATGCACCGCATCTGCTGCCTTCTTGTTCCAACATGCAGCTCCAGAGTGAGAGCTTAAAGTAATTGGGCATTTCTCAAACTTTTAGCAGTTACCTTTTAAACGCACAGTATGTAAATTCCACCGCCAGGGGGCTCTCAATCAAAACAATGGCTGTGTCCGAAATCATTCACTATATAGTGCACTATAGTTTTGTTTCAGCTGCAGTGGAGCAGAGCGCAGGTACTGTAAGTGGGAACTACAGAGACCATTGTCCCATGTGCCCCCATCATAGCTCTACTGTCTGCCTCAGTTCAGCGAAAATGGCAGACACTGGCGTTAGTGGGGAGGTAGAAAAGACGATTTTGTAATTGTGGATGCCAGACTGTCCTACATGTCAGTGAATACGAGTTATATGAGAAGCCACTTGGCAAATCATCACCCAGAAAACATTTGAGAAGATACGAGGAAAAAAGTCCATACATGCCAAAGACTCTAAAGGAAGCGTTTGCCTAACCTACGAGGTAGGTAGGTAGTAGTAGCATAGAGTAGGTTAGAAACAACATGAGATGTTGTACTGAGAGTTTTGTTTACAAGGTCCAACTGAAAGTCCAATCATTGTTCAAGAAAATGCATTTTCTCTTCACATTGTTTTTAAATGTCGCAATAAATACCATGGACTTGTTATCATGATATTATAGTATTGTGAGATTTTGATAATGTTACATCCCTACTCTTTATTCATCTTGTCCTGTACAAGTGTAAGTTGTGTTTTTTGAAAAAAAAAATTGTTATGCAAAGTGTCAACAAATGTTGTTTCAACAGTGTGCTGTACATCTCTTCTTCTTACACCAACTCTGTTACAGGACTTACCGACAAAAATAACTTTTAAAGAAAAAGTTGATCATGTTGCTGAAGGTCTTTTCCCATACAGTTCTAATGCAAAAGAAGCTTTGTTTAAACAAGTAGATGACGGAGCGATATCTGTATGTGGCACAGCTCATGGAGTTTCAGCTGCACACTAGACGGCTAACGGACGGTATCCAAGCAAGATGTTTGACATCAAGGAAATACAACATTTGAGTATGAACAACAACAAAACCAACTGGCTTAACAGCCATGTCATGGCTCCTAAGTCCACATCAAGATTTCAACGGATGAATGACAGGTCGTGTTTACTGTCGGCTAGGAGATTTTAAAGTGATCACTAAAAGGATCTAAACTATCAATGGGTCCAGAAGGAGAGCGTACTTTATGCAACTGGAGTGTTATGTGCACCATCCTGTGGTGTACAGAGGACACATTCCAGTGACCATAGTCGATATTATTTAGTTTCCAAAATGGGTCAAAACAAATCTTAGAGTCAGAGATTGTTGTAACTAAAGGAAACAATTAGCATAAATTCAAGCAGAGACTTTGACTGTTAAGAAATTATCATTAGTGAGGTGAGACTCGGCAGCCAATCAGAATCGAGTATTCAACCAGATCATGGTTTATTTATTTACTGTATGATTTATGTAGTGACAAACATATTAATTCTACGCTTGCTTATTTACCTTTATCGCTTTATTAAGTCATATGTTATGTAATGTACATTCTTTGTGTCCCTTTATCACATGCTGGATGGACACACAATAAAACCAGCACAGGTTTACAGCCCTCCTAATCCCACCCTCACATAAAACCTGAAACCTTTTGACTGCTTCCCCCTTTTCAATTCATCTTTATTTGGCCATTGTGTAATTTCTACACCACTGCTATGCTCTGGTCAAGCCACCCTTCTCTCTGTACAATTTAACTGTCTCATTTCTCCACCAAAAAACTGTGGAGTGATTTATATCTTCCTCGTGTGTGTTTTCCCTCTCCATCCTCTGACTTCCCTGGCAGGCCGAAATTGCTTTATTATTCCCCCAGAGTCTGTCAAATCCCCCAGCAGCTCCAAACTCATCACCCATCACCAGCTCTTTGTCTGAGAGGAAATAAAGTGTCGGGATTTCCTGGGTGACAGATTTGTGTAATCGTCCTTCGTCCAGGCTGGGGGGAACAACTCAGTGGACACAGGGGGAGAGCAAAGGGGGGATGGGGGAACAAAAGAGAAGGGTGATCAGTCTGCCTGTGAAAGTGAAAATTGAGTTTCTTTGAAGGGGAACTGCTCAGGTAGTGAGGGTCCAAGATGTCTCCTTTCAAACTGAAAATTCCCTCAGCTATTCTAAACTGAGAAGATCAATGATATGACGGTTTTGATTCATCTGATTCATTGTTTTTTTCCTCTCTTTTTCATCTGTATTCTGTTTCTGAAAGAGAGAGAGAGGGCGTCTTTTTCTTTGAACCATTAATTTGTTGGAATGGTTGAGGTCGTGTTTATTCAACTTCTCTATCAATGTCACTGATCAAAATAATTAAAGGAAACACATAATTGTCACAGAATAACACCAAGTCAGTTGACCTTCAGGGATATCAATCTGTGAATCAATTTCACCAACTTAGCTGCAGATGAAAGTGACAACAGGGCCAATGGGAAGGCAAAACCAAGACACCCCTTAAAAGGAATGGGGTTTTTTTCTGTGGTGGCCACAGACAATGTCTCCCTTTTTATCCTTCCTGATTGATTCTTCTCTAGTTTTGTGTTCTGCTGGTGTGCTTGCCACTACTTGTAGCATGAGGCGGTACCTGCAAGCCCAATCACATTTCACAGGTAGTCCAGCTCCTCCAGGATGGCACTTTCATACCTGCGGTCGTAAGAAGGTTTGCTGTGTCTCCGAGAACAGTCTAAAGAGACTGAAGGAGATATCAGGAGACCGGCAAATACAAGATCAGAGCGGGAAAGGTCTGTAGAAGGGAATCAACCTAGCAGCAGGACCGCCATCTAGCAGTGTATATATTAGAAGATGTTTTTAAAGATTTACTTTTGGACTTTATTGACAGGACAGTGGATAGAGTAGGAAACCGGGAAGAAAGAGGGGGTTGTGACATGTGGCGAGGCCCTTCTAAGAGAAGATTTAGTCTACATTCACAATTGTTAATTACAAAACCTGAAGCAGAACACATAGCTTAGCTTAACACAAAGACTTACAGCTGGTTGAAACTAGCCTGGTTGTGACCATATATGCTTGTTAATTGTGCACCTAAAGCAGGGAGACTCTTAGCTTAGCATAGTATAAAGAGTAATAGCTTGCTGATACATCTAGCCTGGTTCTGTTTCCAGTTGTATTTTAAAGGTACAGGAACCTCTATGGCCCACTTATCAATACAATCAACTTTGCTTGTTTAGTTGTTTTTTAAACAAAGCTATAGGGACAAATTGTGGGGACATTTTAGGAGTTGTGATATGGTGTTGCATTTTCATGTAATCCCTGCCACATAATGAAGTTTGGTCAAGAATTATCGCGTCACAAAACCCTCCATATTCGGTCCAACCATAGGAGAGTTGGCAGCGAGGACTGATGCTTCTGAAATTTTAAATAAACTGGTAGAAATGTGGATTAATAGTCTGTTGAGATAGTGAGAGCTTTCAGTGTGTCACTAATATGTAAATTAAAATATTGTTTCTACTGACCTACTTGTTTTTGCAGATAGTTTAGCAGGTATATTGATACGATGTTCATATCTGTACGTTTAATATGATTCAGAACCCAGCAGAGACATGAGCGCTTGGCACACAGATAGATTGCGGGTAGAAGTAAGCTAAAATGGGTTATATAGAGGTGAACTCAGAACACCCCCCTCATGACCCCATAGCTTCATATTTAATGATTAGACATGAAAGTGGTATTGATCTCTTGACAAGAAGGTGTGTGATGAAATTTTCAAAATGTTGAACTGTTACTTTAAAGGGTTTGGATGTGCTCCAAATTTCTGACTTAGCACGAGCGATGTCGAGGTTTGGGTGATGGAGGTGAGATAGTGTAGTTTATAAAAATTTGCTTCATTAAATTAGCTGTTAACATTTAATTCAATTCATGGAACGACACTCTCACCAGTTACAGGATCAATCATTGTAGGAAGGATTTCTCCTATGTAAGTATTTCTATTTGGCTGAAGTGATCCTTTACAGTAATCAGGTACATATTGTTTTACAACAAAAGCAGAGTCATTTGTTGAATACATTTATAGATGTGTAAAATTATATATTAATCATTTCTTTTACCACTTTTGTTGTTGGAACTTGAGCTACAACCACGGGTAGTAAGCATGCATGAGTGCAGCACAATGAAACAGACATCAGTATTTAAAGATAGCAGCAGAGCTCAGCAGTGACCCCAGTGATGAATGCAGTTCTCTTCTATTATTCTTTATACTCTGAGGTTAAACCCTGCAGCCTTTCATTATGAACTGAAGAAAACTGACCCGCTTTGAATGGCTGTAATCAACCTGTCATTTATTTTGCAACCCCACCCACCAGGAAAAAACTATTGTCCATGAAAATCACCTCTCAAGGGCAACGTGGAGTAACAGAAATTGCCTGGCTGTTGATAGACAAAGAACATTACATTTTCAGTCGGGGTCAACTTTTCCTCAGCTTGTTGACTGTTCACATGTCGGCCAATTCTCAGCGGAGGCTCAGGCTGTAGGAAATAAATACTCCGGTCCAAAAAGACATTACGGAAAAACAGAATTGCCAGTGCATGCTTTCTCACGACTTGGGGGAGAATGCAGCATGTAGCCAACTGACAAATCAAAATGTCAAGGATCCTCCTTAAAAATCACATCCCAGGGCATATAAGTGAGAGAGGCATCCAGTGGAAACAAGTTCTTGTAAGCAAATCGTGGGATTGGCATTGATTCTCTCCCAAAGCTCAGCGATATTATCCATGTTTAAAAAAACATCATCATTTTGTCGTCTCACTCATCTCTTTGACCCTGATTCCACTGTCAGCATCCATGATGGACTCCCATGTCTCCTCCTCTCTCTTGGCAGCTCTGCAGGAAAATTCATTTTCCTCCTGCAAACCTTTCAGGGTTTCTAAGTTTAGAAGTTGAGTTATTGTCAGAGGCGATCAGCCCTGTAACAAACACTAACACATAATCAATGAAGTTTCCAAGAAGCGTCCCAAAAGTGTGGCGGCCGTGCAGCTAAACAAACGAGACAAACTTCTGATATCACAAAATAAACTCTTTTATTACCCCGAGAAGATGAAGTAAACGAAGTCTGTGATTATTTTTCATCTCATGTATTCAAAGACTGATTGTGTCGACACAATCATCTTACATCTTCATCTTCAAACCCATTCCTCTTCTTGTTTGCTTTATATTTTATCTTCATTCTGTTTATCTGTCCCTCATGTTAATGGCGAGCAATCATTTATTTTTGATGTTTAGCACTAAAATGTCTTTAATAGTTCATTTTGTCACCAAATACTATGTGTAGGTTGATTTCTTTATCTGTTGAAAGCGATATAATGTCAAACTGCAATTTAACTAATTATAGACACCAACCAGAGGGGTGTCCGAGACATCTCATCCTCTCTATAAAGTTATTCCTCACATATCTAAAGGTGTAATTAATATGTAGAATAATTAAATTAAAATATCTAAACTAATTAAAAATTGACTAAACCTTTGTTATATTTTTTTTGTTGGGACTTACATTACCTCTAATATTTCTAACAGTTATCAAAGCCAGAGAAATCCTTTATATTATACTGTAGTTGTAATGCCCCGTGTCTGTCATGGCGGCCACCATGACAGAGTCGCCATGACAGACACAACGGTTAATTGTTGACATGGAAAATCGCTGCAAAAGGAAGCGGGATCTGATTCTGAAAGTTGCCGTGTTGTTGTTGTATGTGCTGCTGTGATTAAAACGTCATGCAAATTATACTTGGATACATCATCGTAAACATATTCTCTTCCTCAGGTCTGTTTCGCCCGTTCGCCTTGACTACGGTCAACATAGAGTTCGTTTTCATCGTGGGTAGGAGTGGGGGGGGTAGCAGAGAGAATATCTCCCATGATTCCCCGCCAGCCTCAACTTCATCTTTTGTTGTTATTGTGATTGAGAGCCCCCTGGAGGTGGAATTTAGATACTGTAGGTAATGTGCTAAACTCTGTGAAGAGACAGACAATACCATGAAAGTGTATGATAAGAAAGCATCTCTAAAGAGCCTGGCTTAGACTGCAGGGGTTTTAGGTCGTTTTATATCAGTCAAACAGTTAACGAATATTGTCTGGGAACTACGATTGTGCCAAAGTGCTGCCAAAATGATCTTATACAAATAAAGTATTATTATGTAAGGGGTTTACAGAACATGTCCTAATGCTAAAAACATGTTAGACATTAAGAATTTAACAAATCTGGAGGGTTATCACTGTAATATCTACTTGGGGCTCAAGGAGATGGTGATGGTGTTGCAGAGCCACTGTAAACATTTTAGCCCTTGAGGCTAATGCAAGCTGTAAGCATACTACTGTTGATAGATACTAAAAGTGACACTTGAGATCTAACCTCCAGTGTCCCCTCTACCACAAATGTTCTCATTCAGACTTGTTATGCTTTCAGCTTTTGTTTTTCACTCACTGCAAGTTGCTGCACAGTGTCAGTCTCCATCTTGTTTGCATCTGCCTTCCCATGAAATAACAAGAGATAATGTGAGATCATGTAATGTGATCGTGTAATCTTGATTTTCTGCTCCTATTTTTTGTAATCGTGTAGTTTGTGCATGGTTTACTAAAGGCAGAAGAGTGTATTCCCCATCCCCACGACATATAGCTGCCTTCACCATTTGGTGCAAGGCCGTCAGCTCAGTGACCGTGCAGCTGGCATACCACACAGTGATGCTATGATCAGGATGCTCTCGATGGTGGTCTTATAGAAATTGAGCAGCAGTGTCTTTAGAGCTGGGCCTCCTTCAGCTTCCTCAGGAAGGAGTCTCTGTTGGGTCTTTTTGACCAGGTGTGAGGTGTTGGAGGTCCACGACAGGTGATTGGACACGTAGACTCCCAGGAACATCAGTCTGTCAACCACTTCCACTGCTTATGTGGAGGGGGGTGTAAATGGTAAATAAACTTGAGCTTGTATAGTGCTTTCCTAGTCTTCTGACTACTCAAAGTGCGTCTACACCGCAGGTCACACCTACACATTCACACCCATTCACACAGTGATGGCAGAGGTTGCTATGTAAAGTGACCATCACAAGTAACTAATCTCAATCATACACATTCATACGCCATCAATGAAGCAGCATGAGCAACTTGGGTTTAAGTGTCTTGCCCAAGGACACATGGGACATGTAGCCCGACTCTACCAACTGAGCCACAGCTGCCCCACTGAATATGCGGTTTGGATAGTGTTGATCTCCTGAAGTCTTATGGACTATGAAA